>OY997385.1:3600000-4200000 GCA_963921505.1 Phakellia ventilabrum
TAGACATGCTACAATCATGGGCTCCTGGTTTTATATTGTTTCTGAAACTGATAGTGGGAATCCTATTTATCTCCCAAAGATCACAATAAATACGTACTTAATGCCTATACACCACATGGAATTTGAGATGACTTTACCCTTAGCAATGAGCCTTGTTTTTATAAACTGAGTGTAGCTACACAGCTTTTGCTTAACTTACACCTCAAAATGCTTATGGGTTTTGTCCTAGTCTCCTAACCACTGCATGATCCACCTACCTACATGTCATTGAAGCCGGCATATTCAAAATGGGAGAATTGCCAGGTTTTCAAACGTCCAGTTACATACATGTACGTATGTTTAAGAATTCTTCGACTACCCTACTTCTGGGGGTGTAAATACCTTTACTACCACATACGTACATGTATGCCTTTGCAAGTATTCAAAGGGAGACAATCCTCTGATTAACAATACATATCCTGTTGCTATTGTGATAGTTGTGTAATATTCCAGATACACTCCCATATGAAAGCCAGACGTTTTTTTTTCACATAAATCATCCAACTGTAGGTTGTACAAAGCAACAGGTCTAAATGTAGCCGTGGAATGGATCAGCTTGTCAAGAAAAGTGCTGACTCAGCAACTTCATAATTCACTTCCAGTATCTTACAGGAACTTGCCAAAACAGAACTATCATCACTATACCACTTTTTGCACTGTTTAGGCAACACAAAGTTAAGCTAAGCTACCTTACTTCCAGTACGTAGCTTCCACTGTGCCCGTGACTAGGCACGGAAAACAAGCCCACCCCCGTCTTTCAGGAATACCATCTATGCTTGTAATCCCCAAAATGAACTCTTCCGTGATACTGGACAGAGATAGCTGACTCCACTGGATTCTGTACAACACATACCACATCTGCTTGCATGCTTTAAAGGGGAGCTTAGGTTGCTTAATTTGATCTTTAGTAGAGAGTGCAGCTAGCTGTTCAAGTGTGTACTGTGCTATGCATAGGACAGTAACCACTAATGAAAAATAATCCACTCACCGACAAGCCTTGTGTAGCGGAGTCTCACCATCATGATCAGTACAGTTGACATTGCACTTCATCTCTTCACACAAGTACTTCACGACATCTGTACGTCCCGTCCTACATGAGGGGAGAGAGGGAGCATCAAAAAATGATATCATTTTCAGTCTACGCACAGACAGGTACGTATAGTCATACTGCAACCAACCTTTTTGAAAGAGCAACCATTAACCACTGCTTCGTAGCAGTAAAAGTTCTCCAACTGTTTCACCTTTTTACTTTTAATCAATAGCAAACAGAATATGATCAGTACCTGCCCCCTCGTGCAATACCTTCTGTACTGCACTGACTACAGTACTTTAACTAATACATGAGGGCCGTCAGATACTATTTTATTTTTTCACAAAAATTGGTACTCAGGTCAGACCTCAATGTCACGGGCCTTTATGGGTGGGGCTCATTTTTCAGCTGTAGGGTGCACATGAACAGGGTTACCAGGTGGTATAGAGAAGGGAATGTCTGCTGCTTCCTGTGTTCAGAGCTAAGCCTTTGACTTCAGTTCATATATATACTGTACTAACCCTAATTACCCAAATAAAGAGCTGGTTGGCAGTAATTAGAATGACATGAAAATCACTGCTCGATCTGCTTGAATGCTATGGAAAGATGCCACACTTATCAACAGATACACATAGTGCAGTCTCACTACAGATGGAGGCATACACATGAACTTTGAAACCTGACCTAAATTTGTAGACATGGCTTAGTATTGAAAGCCAAGAAAAGCATGTATAAAATCTAATCCTGATCTAATTGTAGGCTTTGTCTTCCCTCTATTGAGCCACAGATGTAGATAAAATTGGCAGGTAAAGGCATCCCATCAAATTACAATGCGAATTAACCTGATCAAGGAGCATGGAAAGCAGAAGGTGAGTGAGACACTCTTACGTACACTGTACCAACTAATTATCTAAATTACAACAAATATTGAGAACATAAAAATCATTGTTGAATACTTCTTGATATAGTGTAGCCTCCAAAAAGGCAATATTCTTCAAGATGGAGGCATAAATAGTAACTTTGAAACAACAATGAATATTGCACTCTCTTTTCATAGTTTACACTATAACTTTGTTTGCAAATGTAAACTGCCACTCCTGTCACTTCTAAGCCAGATCCTAATTCATTATGCATCTGCAGGTACACACATGTCATAGGCGTAGGAACCGGGGGGGGGGACTGGGGGGGCTGTAGCCCCCCCAATATTTAAAAGAGGGGGGCTCAGCCCCCCCCCCCCCCTTCCCGAGGCCTTGCTTTCTATTATTATACATGTAGCTAGTATAAGCTGTTGGTACCTTGCCAGTTACAATCGTAGCTTCACAACTCCACGGAATTTCAAGTCCCCCTTGTGCCAAATCCTCAGAGTAGCGTCTGGAACCAGTTACACGTACAGACGATGTAGAGCCATCTCGACGAAAATACAGGGAGCAAACGGATGATATCTTCTTTGGATACATGGCCTACAACGGTCTCACCTCTCATTACAGCCACGAGCAAAAACATCGACCCGGTTGCTCAACCTCCCTCTGGCATGGCAATTCTTCCGTACCAACAACAGCGGTCCATGATATCCTTGTAGGCATGGTCGTCCTCTCACCATCGCCTCGATAGAAAACGATGCACGATCTGCCATTTCTTCTAAAAGTTAAGTGACACGTGAAGGGTTTCGAGGCGGCGTGTGCCCCCAGACCCCCCTAGCTTGAAGCTGCCTATGGCAGCCCACAAGTTCAGCCCCCCCAAAGTGAAATTGCTTCCTACGCCTATGCATGTAGTTCTCAAGTGGCTGCTAAACCAAAAGGCACATTGTTGGGCCAGACCTAAAGCATTAGAGGGCCCTTCCGGTATGGGCTTAGTGAGAAGTATGTGAACTCGGTATAAGCTAACCATCAACTTATGGGTTTTGTCCTAGTCTCCTAGCCAGCATGTTCAAAATGGGAAGTGCCAGGTTTTCAAATGTCCATGCAGATACATACATGTACGTATGTTTAAGAATTCTTTGACTACCCTAGCTACTGGGGGTGTAAATACCTTTACTACCACATACATGTATGTATATTTACTTTGCAGGTATACAAAGCCAGATAATTCTCTGATTAAATTATGAACAATACATATCCTGTTGCTATTGTGATAGTTGTGTAATATTCCAGATACACTCACAGCTACATGTACATAGTTCGTATTGTTCCCAGGCACTTCTCCCACATGATATTATGTCTAAAAGCCAGATGGTTTTTTTCACATAAACCATCCAACTGTAGGTTGTACAAAGCAGCAGGTCTAAATGTAGCCATGGAATGGATCGGCTTGTCTTACCTCACACAGCTTCTAAGAAAAGTGTTGAGTCAGCAACTTTATAATTCGCTTCCAGTTATCTCATGCTTGTCTTACCTTGCAAGAAAAATGCAATTGCATAATCATTTGTGTACTGACGCTGACATGACACTGCATGTGTTACTGTCTGCTGTGTTACTGTCTGCACGTAATGGCTTACCATAGTAGCACACTACAGACCAACTTCTGGAAGTAGCTGCTGATCAAGGGAACTTATGGGTTGTACTTGTGCACACATACAACTAGAGCACAAACTTTGCATGTATCTACAGTAAGTGGGCCCATTTTCGAGTGAAATATCAAAACATTCAAAAACAGTTTACAATAAGACGTCAGATTTATAGACCAAATGCCGGCGGTAATGGAAGTGCAACCAGGAAGTACCCACGCTCATTATTCGTGGTTGGCCGCGTGAGCGATATTGTTTACGTATTCATTTTTTGTAATGGCCGGCTAGGTAGCCTCGAGCCAGGAGTGGAGAATCGCTGCTCTACCGCAGTGCGGAAGACATGCAGCAGAAAAAAGATGGAGATAAAGGTACTAAAGTAGTAGATATAGCTGTAATATAGTTGGCTGACAGGAGATAGAGCGCTAGACGGGTGCTAGTGGGCATTAATAGGAAGAACGGGCTGGCTAATCTCGGTACCAGGCCACCATCAAGGCGGAGATCGCTTACAGTGGTGGGATGGTAAGCAATCTACGCCTTGATGATGGGCTGATACCACGACTACCTGCAAGCTAATGCTGTAGCTGTACATTACTCTCCTACAAAAAGTTATTATGCTTTGCTTGTAGATTGTGCTGGTGAAGAAATACTGGAGAAAACAGAACCAGTACCACCGCCACCAATGGCCAGCCAAGAGAGACAGAGACCTTGATTAGAACTTCAGAAAACCCATTATGCCGTGGTTGTTTGAAATCTGAAAAAGGAGTGGATGGTAGCTAACTGCACACGGCACAATGCACATCATCACCGGGTAAGTCACTAATTCTGTGATGCGTCTATCACCGGACTAGTCTTCTTCATGTCATTGTGCATGCAGATTGTGCTGATGCCGAAGACCTGAGAACAGCTGCAGTCCAGGGAAGATTAGTACATGTAACTGCAGATTCACTGCTGTGCAGGATTATGCTATCGTTAGCCTTGTCCCACCCTGTACTTCTTTGATGTACCAATCTGTTACACACTGACTAAGATGATTTTGTTAATACCACTAGACTATGTACACTGCCGTATTTCCATGGGGTTCACTGAGACCATTGGCGGAACCGGTACAATATGGGTCTTTAGACTAGAGCCTAGGCTATGCTAAGACCAGGGATAGCAACTCTAAACAGAAGACAGACACAAATAGAAGCTAATAGGTAGACAAGCCCACAGAACTGCTGCCCCACAAATCTGAATACTTATCACAACAAAGGAGGAGTTCTTGGTTGCAGTGCAGCGATGGCTGTGCGGTAGCCCAACCCCCATTTGCGTGCGCACGCCGCAGTTGCCTAGGTAATCGAGGATGGCGTGAATCAACGTGGAAATTTTAACTTTGGACTCAAAATTTGTGGTTCGAGAAGTTCAATTTTCTGCTCTCTATTCCCCATATCTCCAAGATTCATCATCGATTTCATTCCAAACCACTTGCATGAAGTACTTCACGCGGAAAGGAACATCTGGTATGAATTTTGAGGTTCTCAGGCATCGGGCACCAATTTGTTCAGGAAAAAAATGGCTGAAAAATTGATAGCTTTAGTTCAAAGTGAGTGCTCATGCCACGGCTCATTTTTTATAGTACGTGAGGAAATGTACCATCTGGGAATACAATTTAATTATCATCCCTTGTAAATAGAGTAGAAACCTGAAGACTGGTATATTCCTCATGTATTTGAACCCCCCGCAGTAGGAAAGAAAGGATGCACTCCACATCCTTTTGTTCCTCATTAGGACAAAGAAAGGACAGTTCCGTACGCCATTTTGGTATCACATTATTATAGCTTTATCACTAAAGTAGACTTATGGCCGTAGACCTTGCTAACTTCTGCTTGCCCCGCGTGTTTAGCGCACATAGCGCTAATGTGGTTGGCTGTGGACGTCCAAATACAAGTGAAATTATCCATGAACAAGTAGCTACATACGAAGTCTCAGACCCTCGGTTTTCAACGGGTCTGGGTACCCGAGACAACTACATACTTGCCTACTAGTTGCCATTTCCAGGTGGCAGCATCAAAGCTCCAAAGTTGAGTAACGTAGGAGGGGCATTGACGCCGATTTTTGGGGGGACTCAGCCCCCTGAACTTCGCGATTTGGGGCGCTAAAGCCCCCGTAGCCCCCGTGCTTCTGCCGCCCTTGTATGTATGTATTTACATGTACATCGTAGCCTCACTTTGCACATTGTGCATTTGCAGGGGCAGTGGAAGCATTTTGGGATTGCTCTGGCATTTTCAGAGGCTGCACAGCGGCTAATTGTGATCCCTGCGCAGTAGAAATCTGAAGACTGGTATATTCCTCATGTATTTGAACCCCCCGCAATAGGAAAGAAAGGATGCACTCCACATCCTTTTGTTCCTGATTAGTACAAAGAAAGGACAAAAGTGCTATATGTAATGTTTCTACGCATCCAGTAGAACTTCTCTAATGAGGACACAAATTGGGACCCACTCGATGTGATGATATCACTTTCAGTCTACTCACAGATACTTGTAGTCATACTGCAACCAACTTTGTGAAAGAGTAAGCATTAACCACTGTACTGCTTTCTAGCAGTAAAGGTCTCCAACTGTTGTTTTAATTAGCACCAAACAGAGTAGGATTCTGTAATTAACATGCATTACCTGCCCCTTGTGCGATCATTTCTGTACTGCACTGACAACGTATATGGTGCCTTAACTAATACATGAGAGTTGTCAAGGTTTTCCACAAAAAAATCGGTAAAGTTGGACTCCGGTAGCCATGTTCATGTGCACCCTGTAGCTGGAAAACGAGTCTCACCCATAAAGGTATATACATGGCTTCTGAGATTGAAAAATGGCAGGTGGTGTAGAAAAGGGAATGTCATACATTCCACAAGCAGGGCCGATGCCACTAGTCCGGTTGGTCAGGTTTCAAGAGATTTATTCTATACCTCATACTTTGTTCTAAGTAGCTATGTCTACTTCTAGAGAAATTTACTAGTTTCAAAATTATGCAGAGCAGTGTTTGGCCATTTCTGTTACTTCAACTGCACATGTGTATTTGCCCGTAGCTCCATGAAACAATAATGTTACGCACAGCTAATGTATAGAATAACATCAACAGTGTTCTAGCTAGAAAATATTTATAGAGTGGGGAGAAAGATCTCAGTGAGCCAAAATTAGATGATTTAAGTTCCTATCCCATGGCTAAATATGCTGACTACTCCAATCATGCATGTCTGTATGACCACTTAACCTGAGTAGTAAATTGAGTTTAGCACTACTTAGCACCTCTTAGTATAGATAGTACAATTAGGCTATTCAGTGGGTATTTCCTCCTGGTAGGGGTGCGCGGATTATGCCGGCATTAAAATGAGCATAATAGGTATGCGAAAGCACCGAGCATAATGCGAGCATAATACTGAGGAAATTACGTCATTTTATAAAGGTTTGCGGAAACTCAGCCATGTGGTGATTCCGTGATGGTGACGACTAGCGATCTCAGCGCTGTTAGCGAGAGTTAAGCGGCTGGCAGCAGCTTACAGGCAACTACTTCACCAACATCGCTAGTTAGCCAACTTCGAGCCTCTATGCTACTGTAGGTTAGAGTAAACGAACTGTGAGACACTGGTGCGAAGCCAACTCGGTCAACGCGATCACAAAGGCACGCAGAGAGCGAGTGAGTTTTCGGGTAAGATAATCAGGAAAGCTGTTTTGTTGATAATTTAACAAGCATAATAGGGGCGTTTGTTGAGCGTAATAGGTACATTTTTGGAGCAGTGCAGCATAGCGTAATAGGTAGATTTTCGAGCATAATCCGCCTACCCCTACCTCCTGGCCAGTTCACACAGGCTACACCCACACAGTGAAGGTAGAATAGCATGGCCGGCGCCACGCTTCCATGCTTCAGCTAGAACACTGAACAATTATCATAATTACAAGTACAAAAAAACATTTTTTAAAAATGTACAAAGATGTAGGTTGTAGGATGGAAGTACCAAAAAGCACTGAAGCAAGGTGTAGGGATAGCATAATCACAAAGTTAAACATACATAGCCCCATCCCTACATCTTTTTCTCATGTTAAGGCTTGCAGCACGCTTGCACTGATCTATACAGTTTGTCATGTGTTGTATCAAGCTGATGAGTTCCATACCGCTCATAGCCCTTGTAATTAAATTAGTATGTTGCAGTTGACACGTGAAAAAGATGTAGGGATGGAGCTATGTATGTTTAACTCTGTGATGATGCTATCCCTACACCTTTGTTTCAGTGCTTTTTGGTACTTCCATCCCTACATCTTTGTACATTTTTTGAAAATGTTTTTTGTACTTGTTTCTGTCTGTTTTTTTCTTATTAACATAATGCATGCAAGTATTATAGTGGAAATTAATAATCTCCAGCTCTCAAGTTGGGGATGTCAATAAAGCAGTGTTTTATATACGATGCATGCTATATATATGATAAAAGAACAAATTCACTTAGGGGACGTGTGTAAACCATTTTTCTGAAGATAACGACATTGTGACGTTAAGAGGAGGAGGGAGTAAGGGCCCTGACATGGAAATGTATGTACTGTGCTACCATGGCTAGAAATGTACAAATTACCCTGCTTGACATCCTTGTAGACAGCAATTACGTAAAAAAGGCATTCTGAGCATTATTGCTGTATGACATAATCATGAATAGTTTGGAGATGCCCCATTATCCTGACACTTCTAAGATGAAACCACCAGAGTAGCTAAATAATCCAGTCAACGAGTCTACCAACTCTCTGATGCTCAGGTGATAGTCTCAGATGATAGCTACTATACAGAAATAGTAGAGGCTAGCGCGGTTACGGGATATAGACGAGGCAGTTATTCAATTAGAGGCCGCGAGGCTTCTAATTGAATAACTGCCGAGGCGTTATCCCGTAACCGCCCGCTAGCCTGTGGTTTGTATAGTTTGTAATACACGTGATTTACCCGTAACCGCGCTAGCCTGTGGTTTGTATAGTTTGTACTACACGTGATTTACACGCCTTCTGGTCGTGACTAGACTCTAGCCTCGTTCCCAGGCTCCACTCCCCAGCTTTTATCGCACCGTGTGGCTAACTAGACTCAGCATAGCAGTGACTCAGCAAATTTTAAAGTAGCCATAGTAAGTACAGCGGTGAGTTTTTTTTGTCTGTTTGTTGAGAGTGAGAGCTAAATCGCAAGATGGCTGGTGTAATGAGTAAAGAAGTAATTTCTCCGTCTCTGTTCGCTCTCTTCTGATGTCATGTTTGCACAGCTGTAGTTTAACTACCCTAATTGGAAGTTAAACGATGGCATAACTACCTTAATTGGCACTTGTGAGTACTCTTGTGGTCTACAATATATAAGCACGCTTTCATCCGCCCACGCAGTGTAGTACAATATAATTTATATGCACAACAATAATTTGTTCACAACTTAGTGCTAGTGAGCAGGGATAGCTATAGTCCAAAGGTTACCATAAACAACTGCAAGATAGTGTGGATAAGGATTGTAGGTAGTATACTGTGATTTTCCGGTTCGTTGCCACAGGCCAGACCAGAATATTTACACATGCGCAATCATAACTGTTTACAACATCATTACGTAAGAGTTAGTACTAGTCTGGCTAAGTACTGGTAGCATAATTGTCTGTCTTATGGAACAGTATGTCTCAGGTGTGCCAACCTCTTTGCATTAACCAGACGGCACAAGTGACAGTATCACAGCCAGTCTCTATTGGGCAGACGCCTATTCTGCCCCAGTATACCCGCCCAGTACTCGTCACGCCTGTTCAGCCCCGATACACCCGACCAGTACTTGTCACACCACTCCGACCATCACCTGCTGTCTCCTTGGCTCCAGTGCCAAGTAGCTACATTATTGAGGTGGTGATACTGAAGGCGGTACCCAAAACAGGCAAAAATTATAAACTATTTACCCTCCGCAGCATTGATTGCAACAAGGTGGTCTCACGTGACGACCTCAAAGCTGTAATTAGAGGACAGCTCCAAGGCGATATTGTACGACGTGACTTTGACATAGGAGTCGTTAGTGGTAGTAGTGTGATCAGCATTAGAACCCAAGCAGACCTCTCAGAATTCTGGTCTGACATCAGAAAAAAAAAGAACTGCATGCTTTGGTGTGACGGACTGAAGAATAGTTCAGAAGATACCGGCCATGTAGCAGGGAACAAATGGAGTAAGCGCAGTCTTGAACTGGATCATTCAGGAGAAAGTGAAAGTGATGAGGAGGTGCGTGCAACTCCAAAAAAGCCTGGGTCAAAGAAGAAAAAGAAAACTGCACAAGCAGAAAGAGAAGAGCAGGTGCAAAACTGCATGAAAGAACTCAAGGAGAAACACGGTGCAAGTTTTACACCAATGCAGTATCGAATATTGTGTGAAATGATAGTGGGTGGACTTCATGCTAGTTTGGATGATCCACCCACATCATCTATGTTCGTTAAGGCTGGCAAGAATGATAGCTCAAGCAAAAAGAAGGGAGAAGGTTCGACCATTGCAGAGGCACGGACACAGGCTGCCGTTGCTATATCACTCTTTCACCACAGACACGTACTCCTAATCCCACAAGTCAAACTAGAACCAGCCCTGCTAAACTCATTGAATCTCGCTCTAAGTGCTATAAGCAGCTTAGTGACCTCAGCAACCTCAAAGCGTCTGGTGTTCTTACTCAAGAAAAATATTCTGCTGAGAAAGATGCAGTCTTGGCTATCCTGAGAAACCTGAAAGGTATCTAGTCTAGAACATGCAGTACTGAACGAACTTCCTCATGCATTTCTATTTAAACATGTTATGCATTTTGTAGTGGTTCATTTTTGATCAACATTCGGTATTCAGTACAAGTGTTTAGATGAGAGCTCTTACATATTAAATGGTGTATGTAATTAATGAAGGTATCCACAGTGGTGTACATATCTAAAACAGTCTTCAGTGGTTATCATCCCAAATGCCATTGCTAACAATGCTCTCGGAGCTGTACACACCTGAAAAATCTGGTCATTTGCTTTCAATACACTCTTTACCTTGCTGAAAACCTCTTCCAATGGCATTAAGTCTGGAGAATATGGGGGCAAGAAAATAAGTTTTGCATGAGCTGTGTGTTCAATCAAATCTGTAACTCCATCAACATGATGAATCGAGGCATTGTCCATGATGACAACAGATAGTCGATTGGTACCATTAAATGGATTTAAAATAGGAATCAAAGTATTAGTAACAAAGTCAGCAAACTTGTCTCCATTAACTGTTCTTTCCACTATCTGAACGTCATGTAATCCTTCCACTGCTACTCCAGAATATCTTATTGCACGAACTAGGATCCTGTGGTCACGAGGATGTATACCCCTTAAGGAATATCCGAACTTTCTTGTGCTATTACGTTTGTCACAACCTGTCTCATCTATCCAGAAGAACATATTGGGATCATACATCGAAATTTCTGCCATAAACCGGGCTCTGCACTCGTCAGAGCGCTGCAAAGCTATATGTTGAATTTTTTGACGAGTGCATCCCATGTACTTAAGGGTTTTACAAATAGTAGACTTCCACTCCAACCCTTAGAAATAGCTTATCTTTGAGTTCATGTAGATAAATTCCAGGGTTCTCAAGTATGAGTCTTAGTAGGATCAGCTGCTCATGGTCCCCAAGCAAACGATGTGGCCCATGACGGCATGCCCTTGGCAGCACATCACCTGTTTGCTGGAAGAGATCAACATATCTTGAGACTGTGCAACGGGATATATTGAGTTTCTGGGCAATTTCAGCAGGAGAAGCATGCAAAATAAGTGCTAGCCACACAATTCGCCAACGAAGGTCTGTGGAGTACGGGGGAGGCATAGTCCAGTTCGCCAGACAGAAAGGTACGTCGGTAGTTTGAATTCAGCTGCAGGTCAAAGTTTGAATTTGGCGCATGCGCAATCCAATCGAGCAACGTAGTTTGACAACGAACTGGAAAATCACGGTATACAGCAGTGAGAGCAAAGTGGACACTGACTCTATTTAATGCACATCAAGGTTAGTCTACCAGTTTTATCCTGCATTGTTTATACGCATGTATAACTTATAGCAACTCACTTTTATGATAAAGCACGTCACAAGTACTTTAATCGTCCTGGTAATGATCAGGATAAACGGTCTAGTCCGATCACCACAGTAAACGGTTTAGCTAGTCAACGGTCTCCGGGATTGCTGAACGGTTTAGCCAACAAGAGTAAGCAGGCGGTCTCTCCGATACACTAAAGTAAGTGGTCTAGTCAACACTCTCTAGTAAAGTGATCTACACTCTAGTCTCATCGCTCGTATATTCGTCAACAGTTTCTTGCTGTTGCCAAGTGCATGTCATGTGACATATTGTGTGCATGCGTACAAAATTGTTAAAATGGCGACCTAAGTTCAATTGCAGATTGAGCGTACTGTGTATTGCTTTTGAGTTCCGTTTTATAGTTATGAAAATGCTATGCTGTTGTGGACCTTCGTGCTGAAACGTGCGTTTTTTTAGTGCTAAAACTACGGTGATTGATTGAACCAAATTTGAGTTAGCCTCACTGAACGACAACAACAACAACAACAACAACAACAACAACAACAACAAGATGAACAAGATGAACAATTTGGTAGTCTAGCTACCTTCCGCTTTTCCAGTTTATCGATGCTTTTTGGCAACTTTGGGAGTCTTGTTGGTTGCAGAAACACCCGAATATGAACGTTAGGTGCCTGTAAAAGCTTATATGTTACTTTTATCAGAGATTTGGAGGCTTTTGTTTTGTATTACGTAATGAGCGTGTCGGTGCCATCCCTACATAGAGAGTCTACCGACTCTCTGATATTTAAACTCATCTAATACAATGTTCACGTACGTACATTTTCAATGGAGAAGCCATAGTCGTGCACACAGGTAATATTTTATGACATCAACCCATGTATGGCACTGTGCGCTTTAGTTGTCTACAGACAGTTATTGTTGACTAACGTGTATGGGGGTAGCTAAAAGGTAAGTGTCCAGTGCTTGGTTCGTTAACCAGGCCAGCCTCAGTCACGATAACGTGATATCTAAAACCAGCCTAAAATATGCACCCACCTTACATTTACTGCTATCCTCAGCAGTAGGTCAGGCCAAGCTAAATACAACCGTAAAACGGATCAGGCTGTCTTTTACAATGAAAATGTTGATGCAGCAGTTCCCTACTGCACTTTCAGTTAGCAGCCATAATTTCAGGATTATTATAGCCACCTACCTGTTTTCTGCCACAAAATCAAGGTACATATAGCTTGACAAACTTTGCTGCAAACTTCCAGTAGCTCCTGCTAGCTTGTGGCATTGTAACGTAATGACGTAATCCTAGGGTACGCCATAATTGCATTCCATAGTGCAGACAGACAGACAAACAAACAGACGTGGAAAACATAAAGCGATCTTAGTACCAGCTGTGTGGGGCACTTCTTGTGCACCCGGCTGGTAACAAATCACTTACTACTGAAATCTTATCAACCATAGGCTATATTACATGTGTTTTGTCTGGAGTTCAAAAGCTGCATAGACATGCTACAATCATGGGCTCCTGGCTTTATATTGTTTCTGGAACTGCTAGTGGGAAATCCTATTCATCTCCCAAATATCACAATAATAATGTACTTAATGCCTACACACCACATGGAATTTGAGGTGACTTTACCCTTAGCAATGCAACCTTAATTAATATCAGCCTTGTTTTTATAAACTGAGTGTAGCTATACAGTTTTTGCTTAACTTACACCTCAAAATGCTTATGGGTTTTGTCCTAGTCTCCTAACCATGGCATGATCCACCTACGTACATGTCATTGAAGCCGGCATATTCAAAATGGGAGAATTGCTAGGTTTTCAAACGTCCAGTAACATACATGTACGTATGTTTAAGAATTCTTCGACTACCCTAGCTACGGGGGGTGTAAATACCTTTACTACCACATACATATGTATATTTACTTTGCAGGTATTCAAAGCCAGACAATCCTCTGATTAAATTATGAACATTACATATCCTGTTGCTATTGTGATAGTTGTGTAATATTCCAGATACACTCACAGCTACATGTACATAGTTCGTGTTGTTCCCAGGCACTTCTCCCACAGGATATTATGTCTAAAAGCCAGATGGGTTTTTTCACATAAATCATCCAACTGTAGGTTGTACAAAGCAACAGGTCTAAATGTGCTAGGCTTGTCTTACCTCGCAAGCTTCTAAGAAAAGTGCTGAGTCAGCAACTTTATAATTCGCTTCCAGTTATCTCATGTTTGTCTTATCTCGCAAGAAAAATGCAATTGCATAATCATTTGTGTACTGACGCTGACATGACACTGCATGTGTTACTGTCTGCTGTGTTACTGTCTGCACGTAATGGCTTACCATAGTAGCACACTACAGACCAACTTCTGGAAGTAGCTGCTGATCAAGGGAACTTACGGGTTGTTGAGTAATCCTACTTGTGCAGCACACATACAACTATAGTCTCGTGCCCAGACCTTGGCTCCTCCCCTCGCCGGACGGTCTGGCGACCCAAGTCCAAAAGGTCGTTTCAGTAGCTGGAATAGGAATCCAATTATTAGCAATTATCCAACGTAATATGTCGGTGTTAAGTAAGTACTAAGTAGGTGCGTAAGCACACGTGCGAAGCGCTTTAATAAGAAGCTACAGTCAGAGCTGAAAGCACTTACCGATTATGGCTGCGTGTAGCAGATAATCGAAAGCGAGTGGTAAACTAGCATAACACAAACTCTTTCCACCTCCGGTAGGCAACAATACGAAGACGTCTTTTCCAAGGAGAAACTTACGAACAGCTGCAGCCTGCTCTGGAGTAGGACGATCGTATCCAAGTTTCTGAATGGCGCGTAGTATGGCAATGTCCACAGTTTCGGCTGGAACGCTGTACTTCAGTCGAGGGATAAACACTTCGCTACGAGTTGCCATCTTTTCAGTCGGATAATCTACTATGTGACGTCGTGAACGACTCACGTGCAAATGATAATTGCACGTACTGCAATCTCATTGGACCCACCTGGAATGTATGCGGGTGAAACGACCTTTTGGACTTGGGTCGCCAGACCGTCCGGCGAGGGGAGGAGCCAAGGTCTGGGCACGAGACTAATACAACTAGAGCACAAAGTTTACATGTATCTACAGTAAGTGGGCCCATTTTCGAGTGAAAATATCAAAACATTCACAAACAGTTTACAATAAGACGTCAGATTTATAGACCAAATGCCGGCGGTAATGGAAGTGCAACCAGGAAGTACCCACGCTCATTATTTCGTGGTTGGCCGCATGAGCGATATTGTTTACGTAATCATTTTTTGTAATGGCCGGCATGTCATTGTGCATGCAGATTGTGCTGATGCCGAAGACCTGAGAACAGCTGCAGTCCAGGGAAGATTAGTACATGTAACTGCAGATTCACTGCTGTGCAGGATTATGCTATCGTTAGCCTTGTCCCACCCTGTACTTCTTTGATGTACCAATCTGTTACACACTGACTAAGATGATTTTGTTAATACCACTAGACTATGTACACTGCCGTATTTCCATGGGGTTTACTGAGACCATTGGTGGAACTGGTACAATATAGGGCTTTAGACTAGAGCCTAGGCTATGCTAAGACCAGGGATAGCAACTCTAAACAGAATACAGACAGCTTCAAATAGAAGCTAATAGGTAGACAAATCCACAGAACTGCTGCCCTACAAATTTGAATACTTATCACAACAAAGGAGGAGTTCTTGGTTGCAGTGCAACGATGGCTGTGCGGTAGCCCAACCCCCATTTGCGTGCGCACGCCGCAGTTGCCTAGGTAATCGAGACGGCATGCACTAAATCCAAGTGGAAATGTGAACTTTGAACTCAAAATTTGTGGTTCGAGAAGTTCAATTTTCTGCTCTCTATTCCCAGTTTCGTCATCGATTTCATTCCAAACCACTTGTACGAAGTACTTCACGCGGAAAGGAACATCTGGTATGAATTTTGAGGTTCTCAGGCATCGGGCACCAATTTCTTCAGAAAATGGAAGGCTAAAAATGGCTGAAAAATTGAAAAGTCGAAAACTGTCATTAAAGACGAAGTACAAGGGCTGCAGGAAAGATCTTTTGCAAAAAAGAGTCTAAGAACTAGTGCATTACTTTCGCTGTGGAGTCCTGTCAGAAGCGTTCCTACTTTCTCTGGTAAGCAGTACCCGTGGATTCTAAATTTTCAGCCTCTAAATTGATTGGTCTGTATCTCAGCCGTTCCTGGGTCGATTGACTCCGGACTTGATTTTCCATTCGATTTGTTCGATGCTTGTTGTAGCTGAGCTAAAATACCACGCCTGACTACGTGGGCACCAATTTGTTTAGAAATCTCGCTTTTTTTCTGATAGGCAACCGCTTAACGGTCCAAAGGTCTTGAAAAAGACCGAGTTCATGCTCATGTTGGGTATTATTGTAACCAGCGAAGGTTGAGCTTTCGGGCAATATGCGGATTGTACATAGATACGCTTTCTTACCAGAGATATGAACACAAAAGCGAAGCACCATTTTTTGTCACTTCCCGCCCCGCTGGCACCGCCATAAGCGCGTATAAAACGGGCGTGGCCTAATAAACGTGACGTCTTAGTGTAGACTGAAAACAAGTCCACCTCCCTCTTTGAGGAGCCACTTAAGTTCATCGCCCATGGCCGTACTTTCGGAGATTACGGTAATTATGTAACTTGGCACATGTGATAAGTGTGAACACACAAACAAAGAAACAAACAGACAAACACCAGAAAAGAAATCTTAGGAACCAGCCAAGCGTGCGCTTCACAGTGCCCAGCTGGGAAAAACCAAAACAAGGACAATAAGGGGAGTGCCTGGTAAATCTTACTGTGTGATACAGAACACGCCCTAACACATGTTGTGAGGGGTCCCTCAGTAACCATGCAACCTGCCCACACATTTCACCTTCTGTGGTAATAGGTCCTGAGATATGCAGGATATAAGAGCAGCATGCAGAGAATCGGCTAATACGGAAATTGAATATTTCTGTAAAACTGTGAACTTCTAAGGATCTCATTGACAAGAGTAAAGCACAGTGGACAGATTTCTGTCGGGTGGTCATGTGTGAACCAAGCAATAAAACATCAACATTGAATATGTGCAACTTGATAGCTACGCTTAGCTAGCTATGGTACGATAAGCCTTCCACTTCAGTTCACACACTGTACTAACCCTAATTATCTAAATGACAACAAATATTCAGCTGTCCGGTAGTAATTAGAACATTGCTCTATATGTTTGAATACTTTCCGTGCTTATCTACGTAGATTAGCCTCCAAAATGTAATGGTTCCCAAAGACTTAAAGATAGACACAAAATATGATAATGTGAGACAATCATAGAGTTCTCATGCACGAACGGTAGATACCAGATTCCTATCTCAAAAATTGGCATATATGCTGTGATGGTTTTTCTCATGGGTAGAGTTTTGTATTAATATCTACTATCGCTTCTACAAAAAGCGAGGCGCTATCGATGATACATTTTTGATTTTAAAAATGTAGGGGTGTGTTTGAGGAGCGGTCACAGGTCAAGTACGGCAAAAGGAAATGTATGACAGGCCACTTCTCTAGCCTGGAAATGAGGCTATGCTTTAGTAAGAAGCTTTCAGTTATATTTCTGGTAGGCGTGGCAATAAGTGTTCAGCACATGATGGCTCGTTTTGTGGCTCTGGCCAACAGTTACTAGTCTGCGGTATCATATTTTAGCCGGTGAAAACATTGGTCTGGTGGTCGCCAGATCTGCCGCACCAGCTCTGCTGCCACTGATTTGTGTTAGAGTGGTCAGATACTAAATTCATTTCTAAAAAGTACGTATTATCTGCCCACCCCCTCTTTCACCTAGCACTTAAGTGGCCTGTCCATGGGCGGAGAATACAGTAGTAGAGAGTGCAGCTAGCTGTTCAAGTGTGTACTGCACTATGTATAGGACAGCACCCACTAAATGAAAGACAATCCACTCACTCGCAAGCATAGTGTAGCGGAGTCTTCCCACTTTCGGTGGTACAGTTGACATTGCACCGCACCTCTCCACACAAGTACTTCATGACATCTGTATATCCTGTCCTGCATGAGGAAAGAGAAGGAGCACCAAAAAATGATGTCATTTCGGTCTACTCACAGAAATTTGTAGTCACACTGCAACAAACTTTTTGAAAGAGTAAGCATTAACCACTGCTTTCTAGCAGTAAAAGGTCTCCAACTGCTGTTCAATTAGCAGCAAACAGAATAGGATTCTGTAATTAACATGCAGTACCTGCCCCTTGTGCGATAATTTTTGTACTGCACTGACAATGCTTTAACTAAGTAACAAAAAAACATTTAAAAAAATGAAAGAACATATAGGGATGGAATCCCCAAAAAGCAACCAAACAAGGTAGGAATGGAACCACAATACCCTTACGGATTGTCATCCCTATATCTTTTGCCATTTTTGCAACTAGTTCCGAGCAAAGCGAAGCTATACTCCAGTTCGATTGACCTTTTTTCGTCGTAACCTGTTCCAGCCAGTTCTCCTGGTATAGCCTATCAAACACACAGCAAACACTTACCTTCGCTATAAGCTGTGACTCCTAACGGGGAGACTTGGAAGCGATCACTATCACTTGCTTCGGCCTCTGGTCTTCTAAGCACATAATAGCAAGTAGCCATTTTGTTTTGTGGGTGTGTGTTTGACCTTTTTCATTTGTGGGTGGGTACTATGGGCGTGCCACCTGCATGCCATGTGCCACACCCAGCAATTCTCGTGAAGCGAGGACATCCCTGCACATTGTGTATCACTAGTATACGTAAGTGCTAGTTACATGGGACGACAGGATGTTAGATTGTGGTGTAGATGATTAGGTTTTTTTGAACGTACTTTGGTATAATAGAGTAGTGTTTTTGGAGATGTGTTCCGTACTAACTGTTGGTGAGGTGAAAGGGTGTTGTTGCAGGTGGAAGAGTGTAGTTGTCATTGTAGGTGTGGATTGTGGTGTAGAATGTGGGGTAAGTGGTACATGTATGTAGTCTAGCCTACGAGTGTGTATTGCTGCATGTGGAGGATAAGTTGTAGTGTGAGGGGGTGATGTGTGTTGCATTGTGAAGTGCTGCAATTGCCATGCACATTCTATTGGCTGTGGATATGGCTGGTGTGGCATGGCAGGGATTGGTCTGTGTGTGTGTATGTTGAGGTTGGAAAAATGCAAAAGATATAGGGATGACAATCCGTAAGGGTATTGTGGTTCCATTCCTACCTTGTTTGGTTGCTTTTTGGGGATTCCATCCCTATATGTTCTTTCATTTTTTTTAATGTTTTTTTGTTACTTGTTTCTGTTGTTTTTAGTGGGGAGGAGAAAGGTATGAATGGTGTTTAGATGGTCTGGTTGTGTGGGGTAGATGAGCGTTATTAGCTGTATCCACATATGCTCCCATTTATGATAAACTAACAGCACCTATAAGGCCACCACAAACAAATTGTTGGTTTGGGGTCAACCGACCGACTCAAATTTCGCCGCTTCCTCGCGAGCAAGTTAAATTTAAATTAAATTAGTGACGTCACGTGGGTGGATCACGTGATAATTATCGCACATTTTGTACAGAGCTAGAGAAAGCCAAGCAATCAGGATCGATCAGGTCACCGGTGATATCTTTATTCCTTGTTCTGTACACAGAACTCGCTGTGTGTGTATGTATTGTGTGTATGTGTGTGCAGTTTTTATACTTTTTTGATACAGCAATCACTCATAATTTCCCAGTCTCTCCGGCCCATGGTCCTCCGCCTTGGTAGTGTTAAATAGTCTACTCCTGAACTCTGCCTGCCTTCAGAGAGAAAGCGCAGGATTGATCAGGTCAGTGATGATAAATTTAAGAATGTATAGCAGTATTAAACTGGACAGAGAATCTGCTTACCCTGTTCTATACACGACTCACTGTGTGTGTATGTGTGTGTGTAGAAGGTAATTTTATTTTTATAGCAAGTTTTCTCTCTTGATACAGCAATCACTTCAGTACGCATACTCGTCATTCCCAGTCCCTCCTACGGCCTTGTATTGCTCGGTGCCTGCCCTCACCATGTGGCACCTTAATCTGGTGAAGCCAGCGTATTGACAGATGTGTTCACTTCGGAACTCTGCCTGCCTTCGCCATCTAACAGATGTTGCTCAGCCTAGGTAGATGTTTGCTGCTCGTGTCAGCTATGTGGGTCATTTGTAGACTAGTTGACTCTAAAACTGGCAGTCAGATTGGCCCAGACACGTTCAAAGATACAGATGAAGGTCTGACACTCGGAGCTGTGTTTCATACTCTGGAGGCCCCGACTGGACTGAGTGTGAAGAAGGTGTACCTCTCTGCGACAGGGAAACCATCTGACACTTGGACTGCTGCTGAACTCACACATCCAGTATCTCTGTCATCTCAATTTGGAAAGCCATATTTGAAGTTTGTGGTTGAAGCAGTACAACCTGCACTTACTTCGAAGGGAAATGAGAATGCTTTTGACAGACTGATGGCAGGTGCCAGATGAGTCAGTGCAGAAGCCCGTCAAGCCAGAATGCCACATCTACCAGACACTACAAGTGACAAAGGAAGCTCAGCCAAGAGAGCACGACTTTCTAACTAATGTGTATGACCATGGTGTAATGTGATTCAACTATGTAATTTGCATATGTTAATCACTTAAATTTTACTCTTAAATTAAGTTTTTTTCCTACCTGCCTACCCAATTTTTGAAAATGAGTTTGACCCCAAACCAACAATTGATTTGTGGTGGCCTAATGTAACAGACACAGAATGCACTTTGCACTGCAAAGCTTTCAGTGGGGCTTAAAGATACAGCAGAGTAGCAAAATACAGCTAATATGAATTGTAGCTAAGCGCCTACTGACTTGAGAATGCCACTGTACACCCACACATTCTTGTATGTAACATTGCAATGGCAGACGGCTGTCTACAGCAGTTTGCCGACTCCATTTAATGCACATCATGGAGGTTAGTATGGTCTGTAATGGTCTATAAGTTGTACCAGTGTTCTTACTATTATAACGTAGCTACAGCAACTCACTTTGGGTCCGTCATAAAGCGTACTCCAAGTATTATAAGCGTCTAAGCAGAACAACTCGTGCTCGAGGCTGCGTTTCCGGTGTAGGCGTAACCATCGATTAATGCGCAAAACGGAACGGAACAGAACGGCGTATAGCGGCAAGTACTTGCCTCGAGCGCTTGAGAATCACTGCTGAACGGTTTGAGTTGTTTGAGAACGCTATGGTGTGGGTGCACTAGCCCAAATCCAGTAGCGCTTCTTTGCGTTTGAATTATTGTAATCGCTTGTTTCATTGTTGTGCTATGGCTGACAAAGAAGAAAACTGAAAACGATTTGCCGATTTAGCGACTTGCCGATTTGGCACTTCAGCGATGCTCTCTGTCAGCGTTAACAGTCTGGTTACTGTTGAAAACACTCGAGAATGACAGGTATGGTCCATAAAAGCTTATGACTAAGTCTAGGGCAGAGTGTTGAACATATCACTTTGTACACATGATATGGGGCGGCCATTTTTTTTCCGTGCCATCCCTATATATGGAGTACTACCGTACTCCATGATACACAAGAGTTGTCAAGTTTTTCCACAAAAACAAAAATTTGGTAAAGCTGGACTCTGGTAGCCCTGTTCGTGTGCACCCTGTAGCTGGAAAATGAGTCTCACCCGTAAAGGCACACGGCTTCTGAGATTGAAAAATGGCTGGTGGTGTAGAAAAGGGAATGTCTGCATTCCACAAGCAGGGTAGACACCACTAGTCCGGTTGGTCAGGTTTCAAGAGATTTATTCTCTACCTCGTACTTTGTTCTGTGTCTACTTCTAGAGAAACTTACTGGTTTCAAAATAATGCACAGCAGTGTTTGGCCATTTCTGTTACTTTAACTGCACAATCATGTGTATTTGCCCGTGCAATATGGGAGAATATTGCACAGCAGTTCTATGGAACAATAATGTTACACACGGCTAATGTATAGAATAACATCAACAGTGTTCTAGCTAGAAAATATTTATAGAGCGGGGAGAAAGATCTCAGTGAGCCATGATTTAAGCTCCTATCTCATGGCTAAATATGCTGACTACTCCAATCATGCACGTCTGTGCATAGCAGCTGCCACAGCACATGTTAATGGCAAGTTAACATGCGAGACAGGAAGTGGGCAGTGCAATGGGAGGCGTGGTTATACCAGGTAAGGTACGCACGTGAGGCAGTTAGAGTAACCTAGTACCCCATGGCATTGTGCTATTGTTCACAGCGAAGCCCACTGTGGTCACTGTCTCTCCGACTATCCTGAATCTTCACTTCCCACCCTGATCCCTCCCTCCAGTATAGGTTATGGGGCCGGGACGGACTGAGTTGGTTCCTTGTTGGGGGGTTGGCATTAGGGCTGTTGTTTTGTCTCTGTTATCCCTTCTTCGTTGTAGTCACTGTTCGTTTATTTCATTGTTTCTGTTTCCTTCTCTTGTTCCTTCCTTGTAGTCATCGGGGCTAGGGTCATTGTGGCTATTTTTTTTGTGGTTATTGTGTAGTTGTCTTTCTTTTTAGTTGTCTTTTCTTTATTTCTTTATTTCTTTATTTTTTCCTGTGCTAGTTAAAGGCTGATCAGCTAGTATGACAGGTTTGGCCTAGGGTGGGGCCTAGAAAAAGCCCCCACACCGTGCCCCCCAAGGCTCTGGGGCCAGGGATGGCCAGGTAAGGAGAGGCCCCCCCCCCCTGGCGATCCAAAAGACAGGGGAGCTGGGGGTGGGAGTTTGCCAACCCAGCTACCCATCCCACAATGCAGATATGCATGCCTGAATGTGCTGAGGTTTGTCTGACTGGCGATGCCAGGTTAAATAGCATGGCGGGCCATGCTTCAGCTAGAACACTGAACAATTGTCATGATTATACTTGAACTCATCTAATACGGTGTTCATGTTACATACATTTTCAATTGGGAAGCCATAGTCATGCACACAGGTGATATTTTGACATCAACCCATGCATGGCACTACACAGTACAGACAGTTATGTTGACTCACATGCATGGGGGTAGCTAAAGAGTAAGTGTTCCAAGTGCTTGGTTCGTTAACCAGGCCAGCCTCAGTCACAATAATGTGACATCCTAAAATATGCACCCGCCTCACATATACTGCTATCCTCAGCAGTAGGTCAAGCCAAGCTAAATACAACTGTAGAACTGATCAGGTTGTCTTTTACAGTGAAAGTGCTCATGCAGCAGTTTCCTACTGCACTTCCAGTTAGCAGCCATAATTTGCCAAATCAGGATTATCATTGCCACCTACCTGTTTTCTGCCACATAGACAACACAAAACCAGTGTGCATAGTAACGTAATGACATAATCCTAGGGTACGCCATAATTGTATTCCATAGTGCAGACAGACAGACAAACAAACAGACGTGGAAAATATAAAGCAATCTTAGTACCAGCTGCTTGTGCACCCAGCTGGTAACAAATTACTTACTACTGAACTGAAATCTCATCTGCAGTAAAGCCCACAACTGTATGTACCTCTTCATAAACAAACAACCATAGGCTATATTACATGTGTTTTGTCTGGAGTCCAAAAGCTGCATAGACATGCTACAATCATGGGCTCCTGGTTTTATATTGTTTCTGAAACTGATAGTGGGAATCCTATTTATCTCTCAAAAATTACAATAATGCCTATACACCACATGCAATTTGAGATGACTTTACCCTTAGCAATGCAACCTTAATTAATACCCGGCTGGTTTTTGTCTCGGCACCGGAGTGCTGAGACACAGTGTCGACAGCATACGTTGGTACGGCATTTAGGCTTACATCATTGAAAATTATGTCATAAACAACGTGGATATTACATGCATGTGCAGTTTGATTGCCAAGATATGACGGTACGTACACGCATGCCACTATAAAGATGGACAGTGATTCGAGTCCTGTAAGTATAGATACAGAAGAGATCGAACAAAGCACACAGTCTGCCAAGGCAGGAGGCAGAGCGAGAGATTGTTGAGGCGAAGAGAGAGGAAGCGACAACTGAGACAACTGAAAACAACGACTCCAGGCTACTAAGGCAAAGCGAGAGGTATCGACTCACAGTGCAACATGAATGGCCTGAACAGCGACAGCAGCGTCTGCAGACTAGACAAGATAGTGAGCGGCTGGGAAGGCAACAGGAAAACAAGGAACAGCGTCAGCAATGTCAAGACACTCCCGCGGACGGGATACGGGAAGCCTAGGTGGTTTAAGTCAGATCTGCAACCACATAATGTTTACAGACAAGGCAAAGACTGTGAGTTGTACCAGTTTGATTGAAGCCTGCCCCTCAGAGATTCCATATGAACCAGGAAAATTCATACTCTGCTCCAAATGTCACAAGAATGAAAAAACAGTGGCCGTCCTGGGCAGCTGGCAACGATTGGGCACCATCTGATGGAGTACGAACAATTTCCCCACATATAGCAATTAAATCATACTTAATACATGTAGTGACTGACCTTCACTTCACAGTGCATATATATTACATCATACAATGTCGTGCCGAGACATATCAAGTCTTTTTAGAGAAAATATCAGCCTTGTTTTATAAACTGAGTGTAGCTATACAGCTTTTGCTTAACTTACACCTCAAAATGCTTATGGGTTTTGTCCTAGTCTCCTACGTGATCCACCTACGTACATGTCATTGAAGCCGGCATATTCAAAAAGGGAGAATTGCCAGGTTTTCAAATGTCCAGTTACATACATGTACGTATGTTTAAGAATTCTTCGACTACCCTAGCCACTGGGGGTGTAAATACCTTTACTACCACATATATTATTATTACATGTGCAGGTATTCAAAGCCAGACAATCCTCTGATTAAATTATGAACAATACATATCCTGTTGCTATTGTGATAGTTGTGTAATATTTCAGATACACTCACAGCTACATGTACAAATCATCCAACTGTAGGTTGTACAAAGCAACAGGTCTAAATGTAGCCGTGGAATGGATCAGCTTGTCTTACCTCGCAAGAAAAGTGCTGACTCAGCAACTTCATAATTCGCTTCCAGTTATCTCACACAACTTGCCAAAACAGAACTATCATCACTATACCACTTTTTTCACTGTTTAGAGAACACAAAACTAGCTTGATGTACCTTACTTCCAGTGCGTAGCTTCCACTGTGCCCATGGATATAGGCACAGAAAATAAGCCCAACCCTCAAAAACAAGCCCACCTCCTCTTTTGCAAAAAGTTATTGTGTAGGGTCATTATTGCTTGAAAGTACGCCCACCTATTTGTATGTTATATCAGCAGACAGGGAAACACTTAGTCGAGTAGCTTGTGTCCCCAAAATGAACTCTTCCGTGATACTGGACAGAGATAGCTGACCCCACTGGATTCTGTACAACACATACCACATCTGCTTGCATCCTTTAATAGGGAGCTTAGGTTGCTTAATTTGATCTTTAGTAGAGAGTGCAGCTACGTAGCTGTTCAGGTGTGTACTGTGCTATGCATACATGTAGGACAGTACCCACTAATAAATTCACTCACCGACAAGCCTCGTGTAGCGGAGTCTCACCACGATTATTAGTACAGTTGACATTAGACTTCACCTCTTCACACAAGTACTTCATGACATCTGTATGTCCACACCTGCATGAGGGGAGAGAAGGAGCACCAAAAAAATGATATCACTTTCAGTCTACTCACAGATACTCGTAGTCATACTGCAAC
The DNA here is from genome assembly GCA_963921505.1 of Phakellia ventilabrum. Classification (NCBI taxonomy): domain Eukaryota; kingdom Metazoa; phylum Porifera; class Demospongiae; order Axinellida; family Axinellidae; genus Phakellia; species Phakellia ventilabrum. The sequence goes on from OY997385.1 coordinate 3,625,347, forward strand.
CAACTTTTTGAAAGAGCAACCATTAACCACTGCTTCAGCAGTAAAATTCTCCAACTGTTTCACCTTTGTTCTTTTAATCAACAGCAAACAGAAATATGATTATTAACATGCAGTACCTGCCCCTCGTGCAATACCTTCTGTACTGCACTGACTACAGTGCTTTAACTAATACATGAGGGCCGTCTTTTTTCACAAAAAATTGGTACTTAGGTCAGACCTCAATGCCACGGACCTTTATGGGTGGGGCTCATTTCAGCTGTAGGGTGCACATGAACAGGGTTACCAGGTGGTATAGAGAAGGGAATGTCTGCTGCTTCCTGTGTTCAGAGCTAAGCCTTTGACTTCAGTTCATATACTGTACTAACCCTAATTAACAACGAATATAGAATTGGTTGGCAGTAATTAGAATGACATGAAAATCACTGCTCGATCTGCTTGAGAAAGATGCCACACTTATCAATAGATACACATAGTGCAGTCTCACTACAGATGGAGGCATACACATGAACTTTGAAACCTGACCTAAATTTGTAGACATGGCTTAGTATTGGAAGCCAAGAAAAGCATGTATAAAATCTAACCCTGATCTAATTATAGGCTTTGTCTTCCCTCTATTGAGCCACAGATGTAGATAAAATTGGCAGGTAAAGACATCCCATCAAATTATGTTGCTATACAGAATTAACTTGATCAAGGAGCATGGAAAGCAGAATGTGAGTGAGACACTCTTACGTACACTGTACCAACTAATTATCTATATGACAACAAATATTGAGCTGTTCGGTACAAAATAGAACATGAAAATCCTTGTTGAATACTTATTGATATAGTGTAGCCTCCAAAAAGGCAATATTCTTCAAGTTGGAGGCATAAATATTAACTTTGAAATATTGCACTCTCTTTTCATAGTTTACACTATAACAGTGTTTGCAAATGTAAACTGTCACTCCTGTCACTTCTAAGCCAGATCCTAATTCATTATGCATCTGCATGCAGGTACACACATGTAGTTCTCAAGTGGCTGCTAAACCAAAAGGCACATTGTTGGGCCAGACCCAAAGCATTAGAGGGCCCTTCTGGTATAGGCTTAGTGAGAAGTATATAAACTCGGTATAAGCTAACCATCAACTTATGGGTTTTGTCCTAGTCTCCTAGCCAGCGTATTCAAAATGGGGGAAGTGCCAGGTTTTCAAACGTCAGGCACTTTTTCATCGCCCATGGCCGTACTTTCGGAAATTACGGTAATTATGTAACTTGGCACATGTGATAAGTGTGAACACACAAACAAAGAAACAAACAGACAAACACCAGAAAAGTAATCTTAGGAACCAGCCAAGCGTGTGCTCCACAGTGACCATAAGGGGAGTGCCTGGTAAATCTTACTGTGTCATACAGAACACGCCCTAACACATGTTGTGAGGGGTAAAACTGTGAACTGTGAACTTCTAAGGATCTCATTGACAAGAGTAAAGCACAGTGACAGATTTCTGTGGGGTGGTCTTGTGTGAACCAAGCAATAAAACATTAACATTGAATATGTGCAACTGCAACATGACAGCTACACTTAGCTAGCTACGTATGGTACGATAAGCCTTCCAGTTCAGTTCACACCATGTACTAACCCTAATTTTGCAAATGACAACAAATATTCAGCTGTCCGGTAGTAATTAGAACATGAAAATCATTGCTCTATATGTTTGAATACTATCCGTGCTTATCTACGTACAGTAGTCTCCAAACGCAACGATTCCTAAAGACTTAAAGATAGACACATAAAATTTATAATGTGAGACAATCATGGGGTTCTCATGCAAAAACGATAGATACCAGATTCCTATCTCAAAAATTGGCATATGCTGTGACGGCTTTTCTCATGGGCAAAATTATTTACAAGTAGGAATACAAGTTAATTATCATCCCTTGTAAATAGAGCAGAACCTGAAGACTGGTATATTCCTCATGTATTTGAACCCCCCGCAATAGGAAAGAAAGGATTCACTCCACATCCTTTTGTTCCTCATTACGACAAAGAAAGGACAGTTCCATACGCCATTTTGGTATCATATTAATATAGCTTCATCATTGACATCACATACGCAGGCAATATAGACTGCTATCATAACATACTGACGAGCAGCTTGTGTAGGACAAGAGCAACTCATGTCATTAGACAAGGGAAAGTATTATTGAAGGGAGTAAGTCATACAGGACAATGGCAAAATGTGTGCTAAATCATGTGAGACTTATTACTGGATGCCTGACCTTGAGAATCAGGAATACACGCTATGCTTTTAAGAACTCTTCTTTGATACTGGACTGAGATAGCTGACATCAATGGATTCCGTACGACACATGCTTGGATGCTTTATCAGAGAGCTTCAGATGGTTTAATTAATCTTTACCGTATTCTACGTATAATCCACCCATCCCCTTCTTTGAGCAAAAGGTATGTTGGAAGGTATACATAGTATCCGCCCACCCCTAATACCATACATGTGAGCTAAAACTATAACTAAAAGCTGAATACTCCAAGAGAGTGAGCAGAATCAAGCGGCAATAAAATACCAACAGTAAGTCAGCTAGCCGTTTAGCTGTTTAGCTGATAAAAGTTATCTGCATGCTTCCACAATGGCTCTTTAATAAACTTTGCATCCATACTTAGCTAAAAAAAGGCTGTACATGCAACGGCGGCAGAAGCATAAAGAAAGTAGGGTGACTGAAGTGACTCGGGTTGTGTAGCAGCCCAGCGCACATAGCGTAAGAAATTTCACCAAGCTTTTTAAAGGGGTTAGAAATCGCTCTCTTTTCGAATCAGAATTGGAAGTGTTCTAGGTAAGCCGTGCATGCAAAAGTAGGCTTATGGCCGTAGACCTTGCTAACTCATCAAAAATCTGCTTGCCCCGTGTATTTAGCGCACGTAGCGCTAATGTGGTTGGCTGTGGACGTCCAAAATACAAGTGAAATTATCCATGAACAAGTAGCCACATACGTAGTCTCGGGTACCCAGACCCTCGGTTTTCAACGGGTCTGGGTACCTGAGACAACTACATACTTGCCTACTAGTTGCCATTTCCAGGTGGCAGCATCAAAGCCCAAAACTTGAATGGCATTGACGCCGATTTGTTTTTGGGGGGGGGGGGGGTCAACCCCTGTAGCCCCCGTGCTTCGACTGCCCTTGTACATATATATACATTTGTATGTATTTACGTATACCTTTTAGCCTCGCTTTGCACATTGTGCATTTGCAGGGCAGAGGAAGTATTTTAGGGTTGCTCTGGCATTTTCAGAGGTGGCACAGCGGCTAATGGTGATCCCCGCGCAAAGCACGGTAAACTTTTCTACCTATTTTTTAACTATCAAGAAACAGCTCTCATACCATCTCGCTAGACCCTACACTGAAGGTCGTGCACTATAGCTATACTGTTGATCTCAATACAGGTCGAGCTTGAGCATACAGCCAGTAACTTGTCGACATCGCAATCATCCGGGTGGATCGCAATTCGACCTCGAGAGGGCCTCTCTCTCCCTTTTTAACAAACTTATGTTTTGGATAGCCTCTTGGCTTCTGGAAGCTCTGATGTTGGTGCCATTTTTTTCAAGTGACCAAATGACCGTCCCGCTACTCAGCCGTGAGCCAGATGCGGCCGCCTAACTAACGGTTAAGTATTCCATTTCCTTTTGGTCAGCAATTTCCCTGGACCCAGCTAGCTAAGCACTGTGAAAAGCCAACAGTTACTAGTCTGTTCTATCCTAATTTTTGCCGGCAGCCACTCAAACATTGGTCTGGCGTCTGGCGGACCAGCTCCGCTGCTACTGATTTGTAACGCGTTTGAGTGATCGGATACTACATATATCATCTGCCCACCCCCCTCTTTCACCTAGCACTGAAGTGGCCCGTCCATGGGCGGATATGTAGAATACAGTTACTGTAGTAGAGAGTGCAGCCAGCTGTTCAAGTGTGTACTGCACTATGTACAGGACAGTACCCACTAATGAAAAACAATCCACTCACAAGCAAGCACAGTGTAGCGGAGTCGCCCCATTGTTGTCGGTACAGTTGATATTGCACCGCATCTCTTCACACAAGTACTTCACGACATCTGTATGTCCGAACCTGCATGAGGGGAGAGACGGAAAAATGATATCACTTTCAGTCTACTCACAGATATTTGTAGTCATACTGCAACCAAATTTGTGAAAAAGTAAGCATTAACCACTGCTTTCTAGCAGTAAAATGTCTCCAACTGTTGTTTTATTTAGCAGCAAACAGAGTAGGATTCTGTAATTAACATGCATTACCTGCCCTTTGTGCGATAATTTTTGTACTGCACTGACTAGTACGTATATGGTGCTTTAACTAATACATGAGGGCTGTCAGATATTACATTATTTTTCCACAAAACAATTGGTGAAGTTGGACTCCGACATTTTTCAATCTCAGGGTCGCATCTTTCAGCTACAGGGTGCACATTAACAGGGTCACCAGGTGGTATGGAAAAGGGAATGTCTGCTGCTTCCTGTGTCCGGAGCTAAGCCTTTGACTTCAGTTCACATACCTAATTATCTGAACAACTACAAACATAATAGCTGGTCGGCAGTAATTAGAATGACATGACTACCACTGCTCCATATGTTCAAGATGCCACACTTATCAACAGATACATATACGTAGCATAGCCTCAATGAAATGCAAAAACTGAAGATTGAGGCATACTCATAAACTTCTAAACGTCAGGTGGTCAGAAGGTATCCTGTCAAATTATGATGCTATCCATCGAGGATTTAACTTCCTCAAGGAGCACAGAAAGCAAAACGTGAGTGACACACTCTTACGTAACCCCCATCCACAAAATAATTATGTGTACTAGTTGCACACTGTGTACTAGCCGCACCCATCTCTGTTCCAACCCTCTCACTGATCCACTAAGCAGATTGCAACAGTGCATCTCATAAAAGTCAAAAGTACTTTGAAATTCTCACAGGTACAAATGAAGGTGTCCCAAAGTAATCATCACAACCTTTGACCCACACGTCCCAAATGGTACAGAAAGACTCCTTTTCTGTTGTAAAAGTTACTGAATACCGAGTAAGCTAGACAGCTACGTAGGCCTCCTGCTGAACAGTGTACAACCCAAAACAAAGAGCACTGATTGGCAAGTACGTATGTGGTGTGAGTGGCTCAATCAACTGAATCAAGGCAGCAAGTAACGTGCATACATTTCTCAACTACAGAGCTACATACATACCATACACATACATGTAGTGCACTTTCTGCTAGCACTTTGCCAAACTTAAAAATGTAGATACCCCTGATAAATTTACTGTTTTGAGGCTACTTCACCAAATACAATTCCCACCAAATTCTAGAGCTTTCTACAGGGAAATAACATGCACTGCCACTCGCACAGGGTAGCCTCATCCCCAGACCACACCCACCCCAAAGAGTGGCCTGGTATCCACTGTTCACGCATGCACAAACAAATTGCAAAGAAATTACGGAAAAAGGTCAGCAAATGTATCCCTGACAGATACAGTCACATGGCAAGGAGTGGGTGGTATGGAGGCAGTACACATGTATGGTAAGCAGGGAACTAGAAATCTTGATTTTCTGCAACTGAAAAGGCTTTCCAGCCAGTCAATTCTTTTTTGTAATTTTCTATCCACTACAATTATGGTAGCTACATATGCACTGCCACTCACACAGGGCAGCCTTGTCCCCAGGCCACACCCACCCCGAAGAGTGGCCTGGTATCTACTGTTCACGCATGCACAAAGTGCAGAGAATTACGGGAAAAGGTCAGTAAATGTATCCTTGACTGATACAGTCACATATGGGCAAGGAGTGGTATGGAGGCAGTACACATGTACATTTGTATGGTAAGCAGAGAGCTACAAGTCATAACTGAAAAGGCTTAAATTTCCAGCCAGTTAAAAATAGTAAATTCTTTTTGTAATTTTCCATCCACTACAATTACGGTAGTTGTATTAGGAAGCGCCCTCTCCTGGCAGTGGCTGTGAGCAGCTTAATTTTAAATCATCTTTTTGGGTTTTTCAGTTGCAAATGGAATTGTTATAGCCTGTGTTTAGCTGTGGGACCAGGCCACTCTTCATGGGGGGATGAGACTACTGCACAGGGCTGATCTGTTTCACAATAAACGACCACAGGAATCGCAAGTTTAAAGCATGGCATAGAACAAAGCGTCCTAGGGTACTAGCTAGCCCAACTCACACTATAGGCCAAGTCGGTATTGCATACAGATTGATGAAGAATGCATAATGCTTACAGATTGTCTTTTTATGACTTTGAACAATCAAATTTGAGCCACTTACTCTTGGGTTTCACATGTGAATAAAGTTGAGGAACGACTATAAATACATAAAGTGTCTCCATCCACACATGTACCTACAAGGCCACAAATAAGGTCACATGTGAATGAAGTTGAGGATGCACGGGGGGGGGGGGGATGGCCCGGGGGTACAAATTTGATAAGGCCCCCCTTTTCCCAAATGAAATCATGCCACCATATGTGCACACTGCAATGTGAATAAGCATTAATTCTGACAAGTGTACACACTGGCACGAGATTTTGTATGACACAACTATACGATTAGAGGTTGGGTCTGCCAGTGAGACCATCACACATCCACATACATGAGCTAGCAATGTCAACCCCTGCATGCACCAGCTGCACTCACATTTATGGAAATCTGGTGAAATGCTAAAAGTTATCGTTAGTCTCACTGGCACAACCAGAGCACCTGAGCCTGAGTTCCAGACCCAAATGTTAGTGGGTGTGAGAGGGGAGAGTCCGCACTCATAGAAAGTGTGGGTGTGGTCAGATCAAACCTACAGTTCAGTATTTTATTGTTTTTCTTATCAGCCAAAAACATGCGAAGCTGGTACTAACTTAAAGATTGCTGTACATTCCCACATTCCCACGTCTGTCTGTCCACACTTCTCACATGTACCAAGTTACATCGTTACGTTATTATGCCACTATAGCCATGAACACAGTGAAACTATTAGAAGTTTGCAGGCCAATTAGGCCAAGGTGCATCAAGCTAGCTTAGTTTTGTATTGCCTAGATGGTGAAAAAGTGTGTCGATAACACTTCTGTTTGGGAAGCTAACTAGAAGTGCACTATAAAATTGCCAAATCACCACTTTCGCTGGAAGCTGTATGAGATGAGACAACCTGATCCATTCCACAGATGCATTTAGCTTTCAGTTGCATGATTTATGTGCAAATACCCAGCCATGATATGAAATATTAAGCACTGCTAAAGCCACGAGAGGGGACTTCCCCACCCACAGACAGGTGTATTGCAGCATTACTGCTCCTTATGCCCAGCCTCCCATTCAGTAGTTGGGCATCTCAAAATTATGCATTGGTTACCTTTACAGAATACACTAATTTAAAATTTCAATCCAACGTAAAGGATGCCCTCATTCCTGAACCAACATTTGGAAAACTGTATGGCATTCTTCCTAGTTTACAGTTTCATGGGTGCCTGCTTATACAACTAATGTACATACATGTGTAGTCCAGTCTGTGAGAGAACAGTATCATAACAGAAATACTTCACTTACAAGCAAGCAATGAGCAGTGGTGTGCGCCCTGCTACATCACCACACTCTGTATCAGCCTTATACTGACACAGAAGTTTGACAGTGTCAAGTTGGCCTTCCCTGTACGAGAGGAGAGACAGAACCATAATTGACATTTGAAAGTGCAGTACTGGCGAGCTGACCAGTAACTTTAAACTGGCCAACAGTAATGGAGGATCCCCTAACAAGTACAAAGAAAGTCTAGCTGCTGTAAAAGTCCACATAGGTGCTAGTTGTACTACTGCAGGGCACTCACTGGCAGTTGAATGATTTTTCTGGCGCTATAATTAGAACGAATACGGTACTTCATAAAAAATTATGGGAAAAGGTTGGGCAGCACTAGCCTCATTCCCAGGCCACACCAACTGCATTGCCAGGGAAAGAAACTAAGCTTACTGCCAACAGACTAAGGCTTCGCTTTGCTTACTGCTGGTTTATAGGGGCGGGGCGTGACTAGTATATGTGTGCACTTACCGGCAAGCATGATGCAGTGGAGTGAAATCGTAGAATTTCTTGTCCCTGCAGTTTACGTTGCAAGACTCGCTTTGCAAAAGACTCTTCAAGACGGTAAGCTCTCCCGTTTTGGCAGATTGGAGGAGCAACTCAGACTGGGCCAACTCCATACTTTTCTATGGTCACATGATCCCGCCCACTAGTAATAATTGATGGCCACTCCCATCCCACCCTGCTCCTAATGTACAGTGAACAAGGCAATGCTTCAGTGTAGTCAGGCTACGATTAGCTTATACATTCATCTTCACTAAATATTCTGCTACACCATAAATACATGTACACATGGCAAATTAAAGGAGCACACTCAACATTACATCATAACAGCACAACAATCCATGCACCTAAAAATCTCCGACAACAAACAAACCTACAGGAATTGGTACAGAAATAAATTCTCACGATGCTCAACTGAAGTTCCTACTAGTCTCTACCTGGCCCCACCCCCCACTCCTCATGCCTGGTAGACGGGAGGAGGGAACTCTCTGGTGGGTTTGGCCAGCACCTCACTGCTGGATAAGTGTTTGTTGAGGATGCCAAAGATCTGGTTATTTAGCTTTTTGTAGACTCGGATACGCTCCACCATCTTGCGCAGGGACTGCAGGAGGCAAGAGGGAGGATGGCTTAAGAGCCATTCTACTTCAAAAGCAAACACACAACCAATCAGACGGCTCCACTGCCGAAATATTAGGGTGGCAATGGAGTTATGGAAACGTGGTCTACCTTCCGTCTGTATGCTGTGACACCCATTTGGATTTATGACTAAGTTTAAAGCGAACCAAAAAACACTCTGATAGGGCACAGCTAAGGTCTTACTCAGTAATGCTGTGGCAGCTTACTGTGTGTCGTGGTACTCTGCACAGAAAACGTGGCCATTCTGCTACCGTGACTAGCCTCGTTCCCAGTTCCACTCCCAGCTTTTTTCGCATGTAGCATCCTGCTTTTTTTATAATATGTGAAAAAAAGCTGGTAGTGGAGACTGGGAACGAGACTAACCATGACTGTATAAAAAGTCATGCCATATAATATTCTAACTATCCGTACCTCCATCGCCACCTTAATCTCGGCTGATACTACATTCACAAATTCACATGATCCCACCACTCACTGTTGATGTCAGCCATGCCCTACTATAGTCTGAGAATTTCTGCTCCCACCCATCCCCACAGTGGCCACGCATGTTTATACATTCACCTTCACTGAACATTCTGCTACACAACACAGTGTAAATATATGTACACAAGCACATACAATCTCACACTGCCAGACATACAAAATGATTCTCAGCTATAATGATTGAAGTCCTCTAGCCATGGACCTATCACTGGGAAGACTGAAGCATCACAACATGGAGAGTGTCCACAGAACATCTTATAGTTCTCCAACTACTGGACTCACAGTTCCCTGTAGGTCAGCATCCTGCTTGTCCACCTCATTCACCCTCAGCAGGTGGTAGCAGAAGTCGAGTGCCTCGAATCTCTTCTGCTGGCCCAGCAGTGTGATCAGCACACACCCAGCCCACTGCAGACCCTCCCCACACCACTCCCTGCACACAGGAAGGAAGGATGGTGGGGGAAATCCAAGAAAGTGAGCCACAAAACACATTAGACTGCATATACTACTTTTACATGTGTGGAATTGTGGTGTGTAAATGATAATCCGACTTCCCTCCCATTCACTCCCTCTTGCCCCTCCCTCCCTCCCTCCTCCTCCCCCTCCTCCTTCCCTCCCTCCCTCCTTCCTTCCTTCCTCCTCCCTCCCTCCTCCCTCCCTCCCTCCCTCCACCCCCTCTTTCCTCCCTCCCTCCTTCCTCCCTCCCTCTCTCCACCCTCCCTCCCTCCCTCTCTCCACCCTCCCTCCCTCCCTCCTCACTCACTCCACAGTGATCTGTCCCTGTGTTGGAGGAGTGCAGTAGGAGAACTGGATGGCACTCCAGAGGCGGTGGAACTCCTGGCACTCATCGATGCTCATCACCCCATTCATGGGGGAGGGCCCTGCCACACCTACAAGGGGAGGGCAGGTACTAGCCTTCAACCAGCAGCAAACCAGGACAAAAATCTGAAGCAGGGTTGCTGAACTTCTTTGTGTTCAGTACTGTAGAAAGTCCCACATCTGGTCACATAATAATATTGTCTTACAGTAGGACCCTAGGGCAAAGGCTCAATATTGATACAATCCCAAGTAAGCTAACATACAAACATAGACCAACCCAGGTCACATGATCCTCACATGACCCACTGCCATACCTGCTCGTCCTTGAAGAGGATGGCCTTGAATCTCTGCATGACCACCTCAAACATGCTGAGGGCACGACACAGCCTCTCCTTGGTGAGGAGATCACTGTCCTTGGCATTGGCTGCCTGCTGTTGAGTGCCGTACTTGGAGACCATGGAGACCAGGTGCAGGGGCGCGTACTGCTGGTCCATCTGCTGCATCACAATCTCAGCTCTCTGGTCCTCTGTGTGTGTGTGTGTGTGTGTGTGTGTGTGTGTGTGTGTGTGTGTGTGTGTGTGTGTGTGTGTGTGTGTGTGTGTTTTGAGAGATTGTTGGGGGAAGAAAAATAAATGGCTTAGGGTTGTGGCAGGGAACCTGTCAATTGCCATACGAGTCAAAACCAGAAAGTTTTAATTTTCATCTAAGTTATGATAATCTCACGAATGACCCATTCTTTTAGTGCATACAGATACACATAATCATTTAATAGTTGTGAGCTGGTCATCAGGAGAGTACCACAGACTGATCATCGAGCAGCCACAGGTTTCGGCCCTCTCGACCTGTGACTGTCTACAGAAAGGGCGGGGCCACTCTCATAGGGTAGAGTAGAGTCCAGCATGTGCGATACCTTTGAGATCTCCAGTTTACACGCCGTGTTAACACGCTTGTTTACTTTTTACATAGTACCTTTCGTTGTTAACTACTTGTACCTGTAGTGGTTATGCATGCAGATCGACATAGGCTAAAGCAAGGATATGACATCCATTTTGTCCTGTCATCAGATGGTCTGATTCTTGTCATTTGGTTTCCGCTTTGTGGCTAGACAGATAAATAAGAGTGTGTATACCATTGCCTACATTTTTATCCTCACCTTTCTTTCCCTTCCTTGCTAGAACATGTGCTTTGTTGATGCTTATGTCATTGTTTGTCTTTTGTGGCTACTACTTGTTGCATGCAATTAGTAAGAATTCTTTTTTAGCAGAGCTCTGCATGCTGATATTTGTACATGCATCTGCAGAGCAATACCTATTATTGACTATAGGAATCCGAACTCAGTGAAAATAGAAAACAGTGTGTATGTGTGAGCGTACATGAGTACATGGAGAGAGCAGTAGAGTTTGTGTATATTATTTGTCAGGCATCCAGCAGTAAATGCTGGATGGGTGGGGAGAGTTGGCATGCCATCAAAAAGCTTTTTAACCCACCATTCCTAATTCTCAAGGTCAGGCATCCAGCAGTAACTGGGGTTTATTGTATAGTAAGGGATAGTAGGAGTGGTTGTAGTAATGATTTCAAATGTACATGTATGTAGGATGTATACCTATATGTATGTATGTATGCATGTACATACATACTCAGGGTGTCATACAGAGGGGGGGGGGGGGGCGCACTGGGATATTCCGCATTTCCCCCCCCCCCCCCAGGTTGACATATTTTAGACATTTTTTTGATACTCAGTAGTTCATTAGCAGCTAATTTCCAGCCATTTTGGAGCCCCAGAAGCCACCAGAAGCAACCTCAGAGCATGTAAATTTCCTGGGGGAGCATCACCCCACACCCTAGAGGGCGTGGCTCTATGCATATGTTTTTTCCCACCCCGACCGAAAAATTCTGTATGAAACCCTGTGTATGTATGTATGTATGTATGTATGTATGTATGTATGTATGTATGTATACAGGACTTTCAACACAGTAACGTGATCAAAATACACATGTTCGTTTTCTATCTGGGACTGCCACATATAATCATACACAGGCTGTGGATACTTGTAAACACTTACCTTTGACATAGGGTCTGGGGTACATGTTCTGAAATGGAGCAGCCTGGAGAAGATCCATCACTTCTTCTTGACCCTGTGGAGAGCAGATTTGTCACAATATTTTTTAGCCTCGTTCCCAGGCACTCTGAAAAATCCAATTCTCGTACCAAGGCTTTTTCCAGCTGTAGGCAGAAAATAATAGTGTTTCCAATCTCCTTGAAGGCCTGGAACACATCGGTCTGGAGGTCTCGGTATGTAGCCACTGGGGTGAGTTGGGCCTGGTAGAAGCCCAGGATGCCCTTGGAGCCATACTCATAGAGGGGCAGCTTGCACTTCTGTGGCATCCCTTGAATCAGGGCCACCACATATGGCTTGATGGTGTTATGGATCTGTGTGTGTGTGTGTGTGTGTGTGTGTGTGTGTGTGTGTGTGTGTGTGTGTGTGTGTGTGTGTGTGAGCACGTTGACCACACTGGAACCCTTGGGGGGAGCCTCACGCTCAGACTGGTCTGCAAACGATACCTTGCCACGAATGAATCTAGGGGAAAAGACAACAAAATCATCACCAGCTACAGGTACACACACATACACTGTAGGAACATGAACATCCAGATACACACATCCACATATTCACACAGTTCCACACATCCACACACACACACACACACACACATCCACACACACACACACACACACACACACACATACACACACACACATGCACACACACACACACACACATACACACACACACACACACACCTGTCAGTGGTAGAGTCATAGCAGAAATTGGGAAGGAAGTCGTAATGCAGCTCCCAGAAGATGTGCAGTGTGATTCTGCCATGTGGAGAGCTGACGGCCTGGTTGACCTCCTTGAGCATGGCATCCCAGGGGTTCAACTGCACATGCTCTGACAGCAGTTTGTGGGTCAAGCGATTGACCTCTAGGAGGATCTCCAGCTCCTGAAAGGGACAAGAGGAAGGAACAAAGTGAAAGGAAGAGGGTATTTTGGTACGACTACTTAAAATGGACAAGATCTCGTTGCCATGTATACACACATGAGAGTTCAACTCACCACAATGCCACAGAGGTCGCTTGATTCAAACTTTGCCATAGCCAGGTCAATGGCCTTCACCGTGCTGCTGCCCAGTCTCTGGCACAGTAGGGAGTTCAGGTCAATTGACCGACCCAGCAGCTATTCCAAAAGAGAGGAACTCAGAGTCCCATAGCATACATTATGTGATGGAAAAGGAGATGAGGATGAAGTTTGATGTCCTAGAAAATCTGGCTCCATCACCACTTAGCTTCACTCGAATTACATTGTCAGAAAAAGTGCTGAATTGGATTCCATCTATTAGGTTAAAAACAGAGTCATGTATTTAGCAAAGTTAATTAAATACTCATAATGTCATGCATGTTTTTACCAGTTTTGATACTTCAACCTGGAGAGCCACCTTGAATGAGCGATATGTTCCTTCATAAGTTCATATGGGCCTGACAGGCGTTGTATGTCAATACTATCATTTAAATCCTTCCTGGCTCCCTTCACCAAGTAAGATCTTGGAAGTGACTCATTCAACATCGCAAGTTCATGATAAGAGGTGCCACTAACGGAATACTTAACTAGTAGATACAGAGTCTGAAGAACTTTTTCTCGATCAGCATCTCCTAAAGGGGGCGGGGGTCTAGATCTGCTTGGGGTACAATCACCGATATCGCTTAGTTGGAGATTCAGATGCTCATCAGAGGACTACTTTCTAACCTACATAATGAATGACCAATACTATAATGTTGAAATCTGCAGTCACATTTGTGTCAGGGTCACTGCCTTAGACCAGTTACACTACTAGTTATTTTAAGTAAAGAAAAGTGCATCTTCAAGGCCATTCATTGTACTTTCGTATAAATTATAACAGACGACACTATGACCACGCCCATTTAAAATTACATTTACGTACCTGAGACGTCTTATTGTACAACTTGACTGCAGCATATTACAATCAATGTTCAATTAACACTAATTTTAATAATTTAAAGTACCTTTAGGCACTCAGAAATAAGACCATATGACTCCGCAAACCACAAAACTTGTTGCACTTTTGTCGTAAACTGCTTTAGTTTTCTCCTTGCCTGGCGGGGCGAGACAACGTTGATGGGACGACCAGTGTTTTTCAGTGACTGATCTTGTAGCGATTCGAGCTTTTCCTCTTGATCTTCGATAGTTGAGAGGTACCTGGTGTAGTCTTCTGCCATCTCAGCCGCGTACCTACAGTTGGTCGATTTTCCGAGTTGCTCAGTAGCGGCCTAAAGTATCTGTGTACGAATCATCGCCGTGGTCGTAGTAGTCTGCTGTCGATAGGTTATTCAGAGTCTTGTAGAAACAATGGCTGTCATTGTATTATTATATAGCGTGAATTTATCAATGAACGTGGGCGGTAAATTGGGGTGGAGCTGGGTACACAAATTATGGCGGGAAAGTGGCTAGTAGCTACTGAATATCAGTATTAAGTAATAGTAGAAGAATAGTAAATGGCTACAGCGAGCAAGCGGGTAGGAAGACCTCCACGTCCAGAAACCCATCTCGCACTGAGTGACGTGTGTGTGACCATCGAGAGCACGACAGAGGGTGATATGTTCACGTCGAGACGTTGCCGAAAGCCAGCGCGACTTGCATTCCTAACCGCCTTCTCGAGCGCTGGTCTCAAAAGGGTCTGGTCGTACCTTTATTAGCTTTTTGCATAACGTTGGGTAGTCTCGTTCCCAGACCTAATCATAGATAATATACCACCCCGAGCGGAGCGCGTGTAGAGGGACGAGACTAAACATTGGGGGGATTATAACTCTCGATCCGGAGACCGGAGGCAACACGACTATCCCGCTTTATCGTCAAGCAAACGGCAATACGTTATAGGATTAAAAATGCAGGTGGAAGTCCTCAGCGACAAAGGATTCTTGATCACTACCCGTGTCTGCGTACTTGAGGGCGAGACCTTGTCACGCTCCACTCTACAAACCAAGTGGGAAGAAGCCAGAGAACAAGTAACCTTTTTAAGAGACTTGTCTGGCTTAGTCTCGTTCCCAGACCCTCTACGCGCGCTCCGTCCCGGTGCTGGGTTGATTAGGTCTGGGAACGAGACTAGGTCTGCCTGACGACGTGTACACAGTTGACAGAATAGTGTCCAATGGTGGAAAAGAGAAAGTTACGATACTGCAGTCTGATTCTTAACGTTAACACCATTACTGAACATTAAATTTATTTTTGTCTTCTGTCAGAAAACTTTGTAAGAAGCCTTCCTCTATTCCTCCTCTCCTCTCACCCTCTGGTAGTCTAACTCACTCCAAGGCGAATCTTCTTAATGACTTCTTCTCCCGCTGTTTTAACACCTCATCTGCTCCTCTTCATCCTAATTCTACTTCTACTCCTTATCCTTGTCCTGGTGATCTTCTTTGCTCTGATGAAGAAGACTTGCTTCTCCTCCATCTTCCCTCTGATACTGCTTCTGGTCCCGATGGCATCTCTTCTCGTATGCTTAAATCTACTGCTCACACTATCGCTCCTGTTCTCACACGCATCTTTAACCTTTCAATTCAATCTGGTGTCTTTCCCTCTGACTGGAAGCTTTCCCACATTGTTCCCATTCCTAAACTTAACTCCCCTTCTTCCTGTTCTGATTTTCGTCCAATTTCCCTTCTCCCCATCGTTAGTAAAATTCTAGAGCGTCACATTTTCAATTTTCTCTATGATTTCTGTAATCATAATCATCTTATTTCTGATTCACAGTTTGGTTTTCATTCTGGATTTTCTACTGAGTCTGCACTCCTTTCTATCACTCATTCTTGGTGCTCTTCATTTGACTCCTCTAAATCTATCTGTGCTGTCTTCTTTGATCTTCGCAAAGCCTTTGATTCTGTCCCACATCGTCCTCTTCTTGACACCCTTTCCTCCTTCAACATCCATCCTGCTCTTCTTCGTTGGCTTCATAGTTATCTTTGTGATGGACTTCAACTCGTAGTTGTTAACGGTTCTTCTTCTCTCACTACTAGCTAAAGTTCTTTCTGGTGTTCCTCAAGGCTCTATTCTCGGACCTCTTCTGTTCATAATATATATAAACAATGTAGCTAAAATTCCTCTTCATTCCCATGCAAGATTGACGATGTATGCCGATGACATTCTTCTCTCTCAACCTTTCAAGTCGGCCTCTGATTTTTCTTCTATTCAATCCAATATCAATTCTATTTCCTCTTGGATTTCTTCCCACTTCCTGACTATCAACTCTTCCAAGACTAAGTACATGATTGTCTCTCTTAAATCGCAGTCTTCTTTTTCTTCGTTTCCTTCTCTCTGTCTAAATGGTTCCCCACTTGAACGTGTGCAATCTTTTAAGTATCTTGGTGTCCATATTTCTTGCAACATGTCTTGGCAACTTCATGTTAAAACTATCTGTGGTAAGGCTAGTATAGGTATTCTCTTTCATCACTTCTACCGTCACTCATCTCCCTCTGTTCTGTTTAAACTATACATCTCTATTATACGACCTCATCTAGAGTATTGCTCTTCTGTTTGGGACTCTTCCTCCTCCACTCTTTCCTCTTCTCTTGAGAAGGTCCAGTTTTTCGCTCTTAAGTTATGTTCTAAACAATGGTCCTCTCACTACTCTTCTCTTCTTCACTGCTTTAGGTGTCCATCTCTCTCTTCTCGTCGTAAGAATGCTAAACTTGTCGGTCTCGCTTTCTTTCCTTCTGATATCTTTAACTTCCAACCTCAACCTTATATGGCTTTCCGTTCTTACTACCCCTATAATCTGATCATCCCCTTTGCTCGCACATCTGCATTTCGCTCCTCCTTTGTTCCCAGCACCTGCTCCTTATGGAACTCCCTACCTCCTCACCTGAAAGACAGCCCCTCTCTCGCCTCCTTTAAGTTTAATTTGTGCAAACTTTACTATTAATTTAGTCCAATTTATTGAGATCATATATCATGCTAGGTACACTGTCTGCTTGCTCTGTAATAGCCACGCTATTGAGCATAATATTTTGTTCTATAAAAAAAAATTACTATAGTATATGACTTGCATTATATAATTATCACTTTCATAAGGGACAATCTGATATTATTTTGGTATTGGTATTGTGGGAAGAATATCCCAAGGAGGAGGTATCATGGGTCAGGAGAAGTGATGTCACTGAAGTAGCAATCAGGTTTGTGATATATATGCACTGAGTAAATATGGAGAGCAAGCAATGAGAGTGTTTTTGTTTCCTGTTTTCACCACAAGGGCTTTTGAGCACCCAGAACCCTTTCCGCCAGACCCTTGCACCCCTGGAGTAGGGTCTGGTCTGCTTGCACTACAGTAGTTGTGCCTGCTAAATGAATAAAGTTGTGTCTGCTAAAGTGTAATGTTTATATAGCGTGGTCAAATAATATAAGTACCAAAAATGGATTGCCATGTAGTAGCCCAACCACAGATACTTGGTGAAATTTTATTTTCTGAGCAGAAGTAGCTAGCTACCATCACATAACAATCAACGAATCTGATTGGCCCTGCCAAGATCTTGGTGTGGACACAACTGCTATTATATTGCAAGCAGACCAGACCCTACTCCAGGGGCGCGAGGGTCTGGCACGTACTGACCAGAACCCTGTGAAAAGGTGATGCTGGAAAGCATCAATAACTTCTGAGCAGGAATCGATTCCAGCCTCAGAATGGGAAGCATTAAGAACAACCCAATATAATGTAGAGTTTAGGAGATGTATTTGTAAAGGTGTTTAAGAACAATCATAACTGTTACAGTTGTTGTGTTGACTTCCCTGTTATTATCACCATGAACATCAAACCAGATAAAGATTAATTGAGCTGCTGTTCAGTTCATAGGTTCATGAAACGGTGCTGGGTCAAAAATAATGCTGCATGACATTGTGTAAGCTCAAACCCAGATCAGTGTCCTACAAGCATGCTACAGTTAGCCTCGTACTCAGCCATCCCAGCTTTGGGTACGAGGCTATGCTACAGTAGTCTAGGATGTGATCGTGCAGTCTGTCCCCTGGTACTCTGAGATTGGTGATAGGGGTAGCTATAGTCTGAAATATATGTGCACCTAGCATGCCAGTAGCATGCATGGCAGACTATGGCTTCCACCTCAGCATGTTTATACACAGTATTCATGACACCAGTATCTATACTACCACAGATGTACACCACAAGTTAGCTCTTTACTGGAAGGTGTTGCTTTGTGAGCAGACAGTGGAGTGCATGGCATATAGATTTGGAATCAGATAAGTGTGAGAACATATTGACATTGTAGTATTGTGTTCACATATATATCACTAAAGATCTCTTGGACTTTGTGTGGCTTAAGCTAGTCAACTATTGAGTCATAGTATGCATGTGCTCCATGACTCTTCAACCCTATGATTATGTATCATGTCTTTAATAAGTATACTGTATATATGTATGCACTAGCAGCAACATTTTAGCTGCACCAGCAACAACATTTGCTAACACCATTAAATCTAGCATTCCACTTTAAAAGTGTATGATTGTTACATTTTCTACATACTATACTTTATTAAGTACATAGTGTATATGCGTACTTGTATATGATGTAAAATTTGTGTGTCAAACTCAAAATATCATAGTATGCTGGTAGACTGGCATCTGCTCCACTAACATGCAGCCCTGAAAACAGCACAATACAACTTTGATCTCCAATTACCATCTAAGATAAACAGCTGTTACTTGTAAGTACAGACCTTTCTCACCCACAATAGCTATTACAAAATAAGCAAAAATTAAATTTGTAGGGCTTCATGCTACTGTGGAACATGGGAACAGTTAGTGTTGCTGCTCACTGGTACAATTACGCATCATAGAATCATTATAATAGCTGCATGGTAAGTCTATATGAGTGAAAAAGAAACAGAAGCCAAATGAAGGTTTGAAACATGGAAGTAATATTACTGTAGTGAAACATGATTGCAGCTTATAATTAGCATGCACGTATTATGAGTATGCCAGCATGGTCCCTATAGAACTACAAGAAGGATTAGCACACATACTTGTATAATAAATGATGATAATTATAAGAAGTAATAAATTAACTGTTTGGATTATTTTCTGTCTTCCTTCTTCATTCTGTGCCCTTTGCAGCCTCATCCATGCTAGCTAGGGCTATCAGGTTCCTATATACGAATGGTAGTGCATAAAATTATAGGTAACAGAGACTTTATTACATACCAGTATGATAGATGCTTATACTTTAGTTCCTGCTCATTCATAAATCGGCCAGGAAGAAGCCCTGCAGCCAAAGGTGATTCTTCAGGCTCTTGAGTGTGAGGAAATAATCATTAAGTTAAGTGCTCACTAATCAATCCACATAAACCAGCAAATAACTGACCTGGCTGGCGATTCACCTTCGCATGTTGAGTGTGGTAGCTGGACAAGGCCAGAATCTTCACCCTCCATTGATAAATGAACTTTATACTGAGCTGAACTATGACTCAGGATGCAGCTATAGGGTTATGGCTACAGGTAGCCAAATGTATGGGCCAGGTTCAGTGTCACCCAGTAGATAAACTGAGTGATCTTCACAAGTAATCTCAGACTTAGACTCTAAACGTTTGCAGCCAAGTGAGCCAAGCTGTAGCTAGCTATAATTTTTTTATGCTGCCACTGATCTAGCTAGCTATATTGCTGAGCTGTAGTGTAAGTGATGTAACAGCTGCCAAGCTATGATCTTGCCCCAGTGAGCTATTACGAGCATGACTACATGAAGCCCTATATATGATGTCCAGGTTTAGTACTATGCATTGCGCTTACTGAGAGCCATGCATGGTGAACATTATAGTTAACTCAACAAGCGAGGTGAAAATTTCTTGTATACAGGTCAGGAAAAGCGATATTACTAAAATGGAAGCCCATTACACAACCAAGTAATGTGAGGAAAATCTAGTACCAACTAGTACAATGTATTAGTATTACTCAAGTCTAATACTAGGCATAGAGTTCACTAATAGTCCTACCTGCATGGTTGACGTTAATCAATTTAGACTGCAACATGATATTGATGATTGTGTGGCTGCCTCTGTTGTGGGGTTGACATAGTGACCTCGTCATTTGCCCACTGCCAGACCTTTTCGAGTTTTTCTTTTGAGAAAGATTTGGGTACAGTAAGCAATACAGCTATATTCTTTAGCATCACCATATTCCACAGTCTGTTTTTTGCAACTCGGAAATATTATGCCGACTTAATGAAAAAGCCTTTCACTGGTGAGATACAACTTATCACCCTTTAGTTCAAATTCTCTATAATGTTTTCATCTGTAAGATGTAGCAATGGTCTCGTACGCGTCACTGGCCAAGATGTAAAAGAATTCCTTTCCAGGCCTTTTCACTACTCGTTTCTGTGTTATGAACTCACTCATATAGAAGGGCCAAGAGAAGCAATGGTCTCTTCCACATCATCGGTGGAAGTGCTGTTGTGAGTTCGCCACATATAGCGTATTGTAGGGCAAGCGAACCAGTGCGGGTGACCTGTTTGAACACTTGGCAACTCTGGAGAGTCTGTGTTGACTGCCAAGACTGCTGCATCCAATGTTCAGCCTTCATTGAGTGAGGAAAGGTCATCCTGCGGTGCAACCAAACTCTCTGTAGCGTAAGTGGCCCATTCTCGCGCAGTTTTTGTACCCGGTTCCACTGCTTCAAAACGGAACGGCGTATGAACTTCGAACTTTCGCTGCTGCATTACGATACTATTCATATTAAGAGATCGTGGACTGAAACGCATATTCTCCAAACTGACGCGGTCAAACACAAGGCAGGGCCGTCGGAAGCTCTCTAGGGGTGGAGCGGCCATCGGTCGCGATGCCAGAGGTCATGTAGCTCTACACTCTCACTCTCAATACAGGCAGAGATCAAGCACACAGCCATCTTTCTCGAGTTCGAGAGCTACTCGGACAGAAATACGCGTCGCCGCCGAGTTCAAAATTCAATGGCCACACGGAAAGAAAAAAAAATTGGCACGAAAAGTGGGGCGGCCCAGGCCGCCCCAGCCGCCCCGCTTCCGACGGCCCTGCAAGGCGCCTCATATGCAAATTGTCGCGCACGAGTACCTAATGTCGCTTACTGTACTTTCTGCTAATACCAAATGTCGCGCAGTTCCAATTGTTGCTGACTGTGCAGATTTCGTTCCAGGTCCACAGCTTCAAAACGGAACTGAGTATGATCTTCAAACTTTTACAGTTACATCATCTCTACGCGATGTAAGTGAGTTTGTAAAAATAGTACGTATACTCTAGCCTTACTTGACATTAGCAGACTGTGTGGCGACTAACCTGTCTGTCAGAGGCTCCTGCTATGACGAAGCAATGCATCTCCTAGACTCCTATCTATGGTATAATTTACTGCCTATTCATGTTTTAATCTTTCTCCGTAGGAGACAAAGTCCACCAGATCCATTGGCACACAGACTACGGACACAGCTGACATCATCAGCTGCACACCAGACATCAGCAGCAGCACATCTGCCAACAACATCAACAATACACCTGAGACACCTGAGATAAGCTGCATACCCATTTCTGATGTTCCTCTTTCTTCACCGGGCTACAGTGGTAGCTACATCCCGATGTGTTTTTAGTTTCGAGCATCCAAAACTGGCAGAAGAGCCAGAAGACTTTGATCTCAAAATTTGTCAGAAAAAGGTCTCTTTAAGCCACTGCAGCTATACAAGTGGGAGTGGCCAACACGAGCTGTCTCCAGAAAGTTACCATCAGGTATACAACTGATGAGTGGGTGTCATACCAGGACATGCATGATAACAAACTACATTGGGAGGGAGAACGAGAGTGCCGATCAATTTGCATTTGACATTGAAATCGAAAAGAAAGCAACTCTCCACTTTGCCATCTGCTACAACATTAATAGTACAGAATACTGGGACAACAACAACGGAAACAACTGCAGAGTGACTTTCTTAAATTTAATGCTGTATTTGATTCTTATGAAGTGTAACTTGTTGTTTTCCAGATGTGTTGATTCATGATGCTACTGTGTCAAAATATAATCAAAAGAAAGAAAATTTATTGTGAAAATTTGAGTCCCATACAAAACGCTGTTGGCATGGTTTTTGCATGCAGTATCTTGCACAAGAGTATGTATCTCTGTAATGCCATTACCATAACTAAGTCTGTGAAGTTCTCCAGAGGTCGACGTCTTGTCTGTATGCATGTATACGTAGAAGGGACACCCTGCTCTCCTGTTGGGTCTTGCCTCTTCTCTCTTGGCTGTCTATCTTAGAGTGACAAGCAAATTATAAGTACGTTATGTATAGCACTAGGAATCTATTTCTTGTGGGTACATTCGGAATGTGTGGGAGTTCCTGTGACTAGTGGTCTTATCTTCTGGTGAGGTGGTCTTGGCTATATATCATCTGGACTAGCTAGGCTTCTTTTCTTAATGTTACAACTGTTATGAGTCACCACCTGTATTTATAGTTCCTGCATGCCAAACTTAGCTAAATCACTTTTTTGAAACTTCTGTTTTATTATAGTATTAAGTGGGCTGTGCTACTCAACTCCAAGCTTGTGAAAACTGCTGTGCCATTTAAGTTAGCTTTCCTTAAATGAATTAGCTATGTACAACATTTACATGTAGAATATTCACATGCATAGCCATATGTCGCGCACAGTACCTATTGTCGCGTGAAACTTCTGTTTTATTATAGTAATAATTGGGCTGTACTACTCAACTCCAAGCTTGTGGCTATTATGCACCTGCATGTAGAGAGTTTGGTTGCACCATGAGATGACCTGTCCTCTCTCAATGAAGGCCGAACATTGGATGCAGCAGTCTTGGCAGTCAACACAGACTCAGCCATGTCTCCAGAGTTGCCAAGTGTTCAAACATGTCACCTGCACCAGTTTGCTTGCCCTACAGTACGCTATATGTGGGAACTCACAATTAGCACTTCCATGGATGATGTGGAAGAGACCATTCTCTTGGCCCTTCTATATGAGTGAGTTCATAACAGAGAAATGAGTAGTGAAAAGGCCTAGAAAGGAATTCTTTTACATCATGGCCAGTGACACGTACGAGACCATTGCTACCATAACCAGCAACTAGAGTAGCTTGAATAGCAGTTGGCGTATTACACAGCCTGGCAGTTCTCATGTGCATTTTTTAGGGCAAGGTCAGCATACACTTACATACAAAGTACTTTGCAGGGCAGCAGCTCTGTCTACACTCTACATAGCAATCCCTATCTTGATAAACTTTTCAATTCTATAATACGATGCATGTGTGAAGTATATTCCCCAAATTGGACAATCTTGCAGCTGTTACCCTAATATTACGTGTATAATTGAGTGTATAATGGAGTCCTGGCTCGTATGAGCAACAGTGAAATTTCTTGCCAACTTAATTCTGCAATTAGGTTAGATAGGAAAGTGGCTATATTAAAGATTACCTTTTATTTAATGTTGAGCTTTGTAGACCCTTTGGTTTGGAGCTTCTTTTGTCGAGTTGTCTATATAGAGCTATATGTATAGGTATGTTTCATCAGGAGCCCATAACCCAAAGGGAAGGAGCGTTGAACTAGTGATTCCACCTGTTGTCAAATGGCACCTACAAGAAAACTACATATATGGAATACCTAGCAGTGGGGGGGGGGGGGGGTTACTACTAGACTAGTGCTAAGTAAATTATAGCGCTTATATAGCACTTACCATAATAATAAGGAGTGTTGGACAAGTGCTATTTGACAACAGGTGGAATCAGCATACATTTGAAATCATTACTACAACCACTCCTACTATCCCTTACTATACAATAAACCCCTACTGCTGGATGCCTGACCTTGAGAATCAGGAATGGTGGGTTAAAAAGCTTTTTGATGGCATGCCAACTCTCCCCACCCATCCAGCATTTATACCAGTTTAGCCAACCTCCTTTTATCGTCAAAAGAAGGAAGCACAAGTTTAACGCTCCTTCCCTTTGGGTTATGGGCTCCTGGTTTCATAGAACATCTTCAGTAGATAATTTTTGATGTACTTTGCTCTCTTTATTTTCTAATCTTATTCTTCTTGGTGATGCAATCTCATTATCCTTTTTATAACCATGTCACTAACCTTTTGAACAGCTTTTCTTTGGCACAGGTTGTCAATGAGTCCACTCACTTTGGGCATAGTGGTTCTTCATTCAATCGTGTGCTTATGTCAGTTCCTGAGACACTTTGTGAGTATGTGACTGTATGGCCAGTGAAAATTTGTCTTCAAGTCAACAGCCATACAAACATCTTGCAAATATGTCCTACGAGGAGAGCCATTTGGAGGTATAAGCATGCCAATTTCAATAGATCATGCGAACTGTTGAGTGCTATTGGCTTAGCCTTCAATTTTTGCTGAGCCTTCAATTGATGCTGGCTGGTCTCGTTGGAAGGGAGCTTTTCTGGATGATATGGACACTTGTATCCCAAAATCTACACTGTCAGATAGAAGGCGTGTTCCCTGGATGTCCAAGGAGAGTGTTCAAGCTATCTGAATTAGAGAGAAACTGTAACAGTTGTTGTTGTTTTTTATTGGACAAGTGTCTAAGATCCGAAATAGTCACTAAACTACGTTATACATTTTAAGAATCTTAACCCTATTTAGGAGTTTGGCTGTCAGTTGATCAGAACACATTAAACAGATCACCAAGAGAGCAATGAAGCAGGAAAGTATAATTTTAGAAGATTCTATGCTCACTCCGACTCACAATCTCTAAAATTGTTATTTGGATCCTTTGTCAGACCATATTTAAAATACACGGCCCCACTGTGGGACTTATTGTATGATTCACATTCGAGCACTAGTAAGGGTTCAAAACATCTCACTCAGAATGAGTTGCATACAGACAAGGACCTAGGCCTCTGGAGAGAACTTCAGAGACTTGGTAATGGCATTAATTTACAGAGATACATACTCTTGTGTAAGATACTGCATGCAAGAACCATGCTAACAGGTTATTTATAGTTTATATGGGACTCAAATTTTAATTTCACGACCAATTTTTCTTTCCTCTAATTACATATTGACACAGTAGCATCATGAATCATCACATCCAAAAACAACAAGTCACACTACATATTAATCGAATACAGCATTAAATTTAAGAACGTCACTCAGCAACTAAAGAGTAGTTATTTCCATTATTGTTGTCCCAATATTCTGTACTATTAATGTTGTAGCAGATGGCAAAGTGGAGTGTTGCTTTCTTTTCGATTTCAATGTCAAATACAAATCGATCGGCACTCTCGTTCTCCCTCCCAATGTAGCTTGCTGTCATGTCCTGGTATGACACCCACTCATCAGTTGTATACCTGATGGTAACTTTCTGGGGACAGCTCGTGTTGGCCACGATAACCATTCCCACCAGTATCCCACTCGTGTAGCTGCAGTGGCTTAAGGAGACCTTTTTCTGACAAATTTTGAGATCAAAGTCTTCTGGCTCTTCTGCCAGTTTTGGATGTTCGAAATTAAAAACACAGCGGGATGTGCCACTGTAGCCCGGTGAAGAAAGAGGAACATCATAAATGGGTATGCAGCTTATTTCAGGTGTCTCAAGTGTCACGGTGTTGATGTTCTGTGTGCAGCTGATGGCAGATGTGCTGCTGCTGATGTCTGGTGTGCAGCTGATGATGTCAGCTGTGTCCGTAGTCTGTGTGCCAATGGATCTGGTGGACTTTGTCTCCTATGGAGAAAGATTAAAGCATGAATAGGCAGTAATACCATAGATAGGAGTCTACTCTAGTATCGTAGGATGGGGGGAGGGGCTTGCGTACCGGTTTAGGTGGGGCTGGTTCCTTGCGCTCGCGGTAGAAGGTGCAGGCAGTGAACAGAGATAAAACTTTTCCAATGAACTTCTTCATTCGTAGATTCATTGTTAGGACCGAACTCAGTATCTTTTCGATAGATCAAATATAGACGGAGCAGCTAGCCAGCGTTATCAACATGCAGCGCGTGTGACGTTTTTATGCGTCATCAGCTTTTGCGTTTCAGTAATAGCCGACTGTGTGGCGTGGCTGGCTAAGCTGAGCGACTGTTGTGGCTTTCACCGTCTCCATGGGCAGCTTGGCCCTGTACATTTATACATAATAGTTAGACGGCGAGTCAGGAAGTAACAGGATTGAGGCTACTTTAATCTATACGGGAAGACCTTAACTATCCCATGCATGCACACGCACACACACCATAATCAGCTAACCAAAGGCCACTCCCAACTCTATAGTGATATTAAGTATTTCTTCTATGAAAATTTAGTGTACTAGTAGTACCAGGATACAATAGTAGCAAGTGATGCTAATCAGGTTATGTACCTAAATTAACAAATAAACAATAAATAAAACACATGACAATACCAAAGACAAGAAACACAGTTAAAACAAGCATAGTCAAGAGTAAGTAGGTAAAAAGAAAGCAAAAAATTTACAAGGCCTTCCTCGCCCAGATTTTATCTCGCAGCCGTGGAGTCTGGGCGAGGAAGGCCTTGATTCGAGGCTATAACATGACACTTAAATGCAGGCGAAGATGAACATCTATGAATAGAGGCTGGCAGGTTGTTGCATATGAAATAGTATGAAGGAAGAAGGAAGATTGTTCAGGCAAATGGTTGGCACAACTGTTGGGAATCAGAATTTCTCAGCCCTACGTCCAAGTGACGCCTCTCAATTGGAAAACCAATGGTCCCATTAATTTTAACAGCTGGTGAAGATAGCAGAGTTTAAGGTAGCAAGCACGTGAATATGGGGACCCGGGGATCCCCATATTTACGGGGTATGCATAATTATTTTCATGAAAAGCTACTTTAATGTAACTGTTGTTCCCATGCACACACACCCCATAGTCAGCTAACCGAAGGCCACTCCCACCTCTATAGTGATATTAAGTATTTTTTTCGTGAAATTTAGCATAGTGCCAGGATGCCTTGTAGGAGCTCCTCGGAAGTTGTTTTATCGGTGGTCTTATTGTCTGGACTCATTGTGACTTGATTTCTTTGAAGTTAAAATGTAGCTAGTTGTTTTTTGCTTACTCTCTAAGGTTGGGTAGTATTAGCTAGAGATTGAAGCTGATCCTCCAGTTGGGTTTCTTGAGCCTTTAGTTTGTGCCAGGTAGCTACTTCTCTTGGCTCAGAAACTTTAATTAAAGGTTTGGACACATTATATATTCCATGTACCATATACTGCAGTTTCAAGGCGGTTCCCATTTCCCTCGGGCTCCTATTTTCACATGTGGTGTCCCCAAAATTTTATGACTAGCTGCATTCCATGCATGCCAAAGCTGTAATCCAGCAATCTGATTGGTTCATACTACTACTAATGAACCACAGTGCATTGTTGAATTACATCATCATCAGCCTTGTGCAGACTTTCTAGTGGGGGGGGGGGGTACTGTTGTTTGTCATTCAATCTTTGTGTTTGTAAAGCAGCAGTGATCAATGGTATGGCTTCCTTTGTGGTTATGGTAAAGAGTATCTTGTTTCCTTCTTGTCTACAAGCAGGAAATACCAATTTGCCACACAAAACATTGCGCAAGTTGTGCAGTCAGTGAATGACATATCCTCTTACGTTCCAAAACCCTGTTGAAGCACTTGTGAAATGTAGGATATTGGAACATAAGTGGATACGTCATTCACTGGCTGCGTAATTAACTTGTGCAATGTTTTGGGGGGGAAATTTGGAAGCCATACCGTTACTGCCAGCTGGTAGACAGTTGTTAATCTGTTCCCATGTACTGGTACGCAAATTGATATTGGCCACAATAGTTAAGCACTGTAATAAGCAGTTAAGCTTCTCTGATGACGTCATTGCCCTATGCAATTGCTCAGGATTTCCTGATGCAACCTGTGTGATCGGATGTATGGTGCAGGCCTGACAGGTGTTCTTTTCTATGAAATATGACATGACAGCATTTGTGATGGACAGGGGCTGTTTTCATGCAATTACCATTAATTGGGGGAGTCACTGGGAATGAGGCTATTATAGTAATCGTACATACTATATGCCTATAGCTACATCATTTCTGACATGAGTGATAAAATCTGTGAAGGTGCAGGTGTGCTATGCCTCTATAGAGTTTCCTTTTGCACAACATGGTAAAACAACTACCTAACAATGATCAAGACAGCCACTAATTAGCTAATGCTCACGGGTACAGTAACCACAAGAAGTATTACTGACTCTTTGTGTTTTAAGAGCCTATGTCTTTGGTTACCATGGAGATCACCCTAACCTAATCTATATTCCCTTGTTGGGACCATGTCTATGAATTGAAATTTTGGGGGTGGAGAGTGAATGATATAATGTAATTGTAATAGCTACAAGTGGAAAATCACTGCCTGAGCCTTTGGCACAAAATATTAGTTTAGCAGTGTGGCCACATACACGTACAAACACACAGAAATGCAAACAAAACTAGCCACAGATGGAGAATAGTAACTTACCGTGCTTGCTGCATCGATTGTCCAAGGAATAATATGCCATAAGTTCCTCAATGTTTTGAAAGTCACCGGTAATTATGGATCACCCAAGCCGTGGCTGTGGTGTATACACCAGCAGTCCAATGCCTTTGATCACCCACATGCTGGGCTACAAGACGATAATGATAAAAGAAAATTAGATTTGGTTACATCACACCTTGTAGACTTATGGCTTCACTCAGCTACTCTATTCAACTTTAGCCACATTATTCAGCCTTTAATTTGTAGTTAATTTAGAGGGCAGAGTGGAATCAGCTATTGGGTTGCATCATTAAATTTTCACATCCAACCATTTGGTAGTACAGTCTGAAAGGGCTAATTTGACGCTCAAATGGTTAGGCACCACATACCTATGGCAACAGCCCAGGTTCATTGCAACGTTTTCTTGAAAATTTTCCCAAGTTAAGTACAAACAGCTATAATTGACTGTTGGTTTGCAACCAAGGCAACAAAACTGAATGTATAGGATTGTTCTTGTACAAAGGTCATGTGTTTTCTCACACTATCTCCTTTCTCTCTGCAGGTGCAAAGGGCCATCAGGGAGATGTAATTTGACCTTATCACAGCAAAGACACCCCTGGCTTCATAAGTGTGTCCATGTGTATAGCTAGTTCCTCCCCCGTCTCCCCCAAAAGCAACATAATTTACACAACCTCTACTGTAGTGAAAATTAAAAGAGTAGCAGTTTTGTCCAGTCAGTATTATTACAGACCACTCAGATTTAGGTTAAATATATATATTGCTAACCTTTGTACATTTTGCAACTCATATTCGTACCTCAGACTCTACTCCATATGCTAGCACATATCACTTCAGATTCTCACCCAATCCCTCATTGTGAAGTCATACCTGCTCATGCAAAACCACATTGTGGCATAATTATATGTGGAATATTGACTGATGGGACTGATTGGGCAAGCTCACACCTCCCTTCCTCTTATTCTTTTGGGAATCTAGTGAGCTAGACAACTAATTATACTCCGGATTATGTAATGCTTCTAAAAATATCAAATAGATGAGTTAATCATCCTTACCTGCCAGTATTTGATTACCGTCGTAGTTCTTGTTTTGTATGTATTCTCTGATTGTAAACATGATATTGTGTGTGTGCATACATGTGTGTGTGCATGTTCATGTGTGTGTGTGTTGTGTGTGTGCATGTGTGTGTGTGTGTGTGTGTGTGTGTGTGCATGTGTGTGTGTGTGTGTGTGTGCATGTGTGTGTGTGTGTGTGTGTGGTGTGTGTATTGTGTGCAATGTATGTGCTTGTGTGTGTATGTGTGTATGTGTGTTTGAGAGATTGTTGGGTAAGAAAAAATGGCTTAGGGTAGTGGCAGGGGACCTATCAATTGCAATAGGAAAACTTATTTTCACTTAGTTATTAATATTCTCAAAAAAGACCCATTCTTTTTGTCCAAACAGGTACATGTAATTATAATTTAGAGCTAGTCATCAAGAGAGTAAGTCACGCGTAGCCTGACTATTCGCACGAAGTTCCTCTGTGCGAATGGTCAGGCTATGTGTGACTACAAGAGAGTACCATAGACTGATGATTGAGCTATTTAGCCACAAAAAAGAAATTGAATAACAAAAATTAGATCACAGGCCGTGATAACAGAATAAGATGGACCTCATATCCTTACTTAGCCTGTTAAAGATTCTAATTAATAAAACGTGTAAACTGGAATGTGCTAAGGGCCTTTGGCTGTTAAATAAGAGTGTATACAATTGATGCTGATTTATTTTAGTGTCAGCGTACAGTCGGTCTTTCTTTCCTTTCTTGAAATACAGAGCATGTGCTTTCTTTATACTTATGTCATTGTTTATCTTGTACATGTTTACATACAACTATAAAAATTTACCCATGTCTTCTATGCCTAGATTTTATCTCACAATCGTGGAAGGCCTGGGTACCAGGTTACGTAGGCAGCCTTGTTCCCAGGCCTTCGCCCCAGCTTTTATCACTTGCAGCACAATTAGCTTGCTTCTTCTGTACGGGGGGGTGGGGTGGGTGGGGGGGGGGGGGGGGGCTGGGAATGAGGCTATTATGTGGTTACAAAGCAGCTTCCCTTAGCGATTACGGGGGACCCAGACTTAGATAATAAAACTGAAAATATGTAACAGAATGGGTGTGTATGCATGTGTGAGTGTGTGTGTGCTGTGCATGGCACTACTAGTCTGAAAGGAATGTTATGCACGTGTGGTATTGCCATATGGTTATAACTCATGCTCATCACCATGACTGCAGCTGGGTAACACTCGGTCTAACCAGTCTACAAGTATGTACTGTGGTCCCAGGGGGTGTGGTCTGTTTCTTCCCCTCCTATGAGTACGAGAGGAGAGTACACATTCACTGGACAAAAACTGGGGCAATGGAGAAAAATTTCAGTTCTGTTTTAAAACTAATACTTAGTAAGAGCCAAAACAGGTTTCATTAACATACTGAAACTAAAATTTGATCACACTGGCTCAGAAAATCAACGGGTTTGTTGGATAGAATAGGCTAGAGTAGTATATACCAGGTATGCTTGTGGTTAGTGATACAATATGGTATGGGTGAGTGGACATTGTGGCCAATTAATTTCAACATTTGAAAATTGAAAGTATGCCATTTATGACTGCAACCATCTTCATTAAGAAAAATTGAATTTTGAAGTTGCCATTTCAGTACAAATTTTTTTCAACATGCAAGGTTTCCAGTTCTCAATCTTTCATTCCCAAAGTTGAATGTTGTATTTGCAGATTCAGTAAATTCAACTTTCAATTTGTAAATTTTCATGCTAGAAATCAGGACAGGCCTAACCACACCCACCTGACTGCTAAATAGAGGTCAAAGGTCAGCCTAACTAGCTTGCACATATAAACACCAGCATCTGCTATTACATTATGAAGATATTAGTAGGTGGAATCAAATTACAACTTTTATAGCTTTTGATCCCATTCATGATAGCCAGGGTAATCTCTGGTGAACATGTGAGTACATGCTTTTTCTCTGGAAAAAAGTATACAGATCGTATAATTAGATTTAAAGGGAGGCTGGGCATAAATACATACACTATACTGATTGTAAATAAACAAATAAGTTAATAATGGAGTCATTCTCTCCAAGGGGGGCAGGGAGATCTCTCACTCCTGGCAGCCAGTGACCTAGGAGTAGTCACTGGCTCCTAGGAGAGAATGACTGGGAGTCACTCAGTCCTCCCCCTCTGTGAAGGCTGCATATGCTCTTCCGGATCCAGCACGTACGTACAGTGGAGAGCACAGATGCAGACATATTGACATAAGTGCATTGTAACCACAATTTATTCGTTGTTCCCCTGTGTAACACCAAGGTATGAAGGAGGTGTTACACAGGGGGAAAACGGATAAATATTGTGGTTACAATGTCATTATGTCTGCATCTGTGCTCTCCACTGTACTATGTGATCCTTGGATGAAAATGATTTTCCACTTAGCTAGCTACTACATTGGCTATGTGGTATCTTTGTAGCAAACTGCATGACAGGAGTGATTCTTAGGACTCTGCGAGTAGTGGCTACAGATACGTACAATGGCCTGTAGCTAGCTAGCAACTTTTGTTCATTGTTAACTGGAGGCATTACAAATTGCTGTGTCAGCACTATCACTGTTAGCAAACGTAAGCACTCAGCTGAATAAGGATTATACCAACTATTGTAGCCCCAAATCTGACCTGAAACTGATTACCATGCCTACAGAATAGTTCCTTCTGTGATTGCTGCTCCAGTACTGGGCATTGTTCACTTCATAACAGATAATATATATGTGCATGGCAACATCAGGAGTAATTTTCTGCTCCTGAATGATCAGCCAATGTAGCTTTGTCATTCAGTTTGTATAGGACTTCGTCCATTTGTAGTGTATACGTATCCTGACTTTGAGACATTTGTGATAGTAAATTTGGTGGGAGCTAGGAAACTCAGTGAAGGAATAAACTTTCATCTAACCTAGCTTTGAAATTTAGACTCATGCACATGCATGCACAATCGAATTCAGCAACGCACAAGTATCTGTAATAAACTATAGTTTCTGCTTAGTTTTTATTGCAGCAAGAAACTATGTATAAGCCATAGGCTACAACCAAGTGCTGAGAGCCTATCTATTCATGCTGCACGCAAACATTACTCTTTTTGTGTACCTATTATAGTACAGCAATGTAGGTGTACTCTCTATAGATTGCTTAACAGCCCTCATGCAGGCATTTTCTTAGTACCCCTGGCCTGGAAGCTACCCATTATATCTTCACTGTGCAAGTAAAACTGAGGATTAGAGACATCTAGAATATAGGGGGAATGGCTCGTAGATTACACTATTCTGTATGTACATGTACATTGCTCTCATTTTACATTGTTAATCAAAAACGCATAATCTTATAGGCAAGACTGATCGTCAGTTCACACCTAGTGCAGTAGTCATTGCAGTTTAATCAATGTGTTTAGGTTGAGGTACATCCACACTGACCTATGCTCTCCTTATAGCTATAGGTAACACTTTAAAAATGTAACCTAGCAATACTTACATCACTTTTAGAGAATGTATTATCCACATTAGTCCTACGGTTTCCCAAGTAGCTACCATTGTCATATTATTGTACAGTGGTGTAAGAACTGGGGTCTGGTTCTGGAACTAAAAAGTCTTAGTTCCAATTGACTAAATTCCATTGGGCTGATGCAGACAGAATTTCAAAACGCCAGTAGCTACAAGTCTTCAATTGCACGTGTGTATTTTCTTTTTCAGCAGCCACTCCTAAAATACTATACACTAACCACAGCCCAAACACCACTATACACTAACCACAGCCCAAACACCACTATACCTGTAGCTAGTCAACTGTGCCAATCATGATACGGTTATGCATTGCAGATTCAATAGGAGAAACATATAGCTAGACATGTAACACAATACAATTTTACAGTCTTTACAGTGTGTATAGTCTTATCTCATATTTACTTATTTTCTTAGGTTTGTATCTCCTACTAATTTCAGGGGAGCAGTGTGAGGCTCTGCAGTCTCTCTATATATGCATCCATGCTGTACATGTATACCTCGTTCCCAGGTCTTCCCTGCAAGAGCTCGAGCTCATGCAGGGAAGCGAGGCTAACATGGAGTCTGCATGCAACACGATTGGTTGCCTCGCTTTCTGCTCAGCAAAATGTAATATCTCAAGCAGTAGCATGGAGATATGGACAACAAAACTGTATCAGCAAATGTTTCATAGAGCTCACTACCAAAATGTTTGTTAGTGGTTACCTGAATGTTGGATGTCTGAATACGTAGGTAGGAGGCCCTGAAGTGGCATAGAGTTCCAATTTACACTCTAAATTCAGTGCATTTTATTAGCTAAGTATATCCTGCTATGGATCCCAACCTATCTTAAACTTCACTGAAAACGTTCACTGTACAGTTTTCTTGGAATGTTAGAACGAACATTTCAGTAATACTAGCTGTCTGTGTAGGTCTTCTGCCATGCTCTATCATTGACTGTGTTTTTTCACTGAAGGATACATGATATAGTAGAGCAAACTGATTCTTAGGCTATTTTTAGTAGTTTCCCAAAATACATGCTTACTTTTGAGTCTTCAGTAGGCATACAGAGTAGCTATATAAAGAAAAAATGCAGTGCATAAAACTCATCTCGATCCAGCAGTTGGAACTCTCAGAGAAAGAAAAATAAATTGTATAACAACCTTCAGCAGCAGTGAACAGCAGTTTTAACATGACATTTAAATGCATGGTATTCTTTATTGTGTCAGCTCTACTGGGAGCTGGTGTGTCTGGTGCCCTAGGCACACAAGACAGTGAGAATATTGTAAGCTGCCTGTACAATATGCTAAGACTAGAAACGTTTTGTTACTCTATATTAAAATATGCAGGATCACGACAATACCTTGACAGAACTGGGATTTGGCATCGGAAAGACAATCATCTACAGTGATGTAAGTTACTGCTTGGCATGTATAGCTGATTCACTTGTACATTGTGAAGACATATAATATATTGTGTGCTTTGTCAATGGCAAATCACTTTCTCTTGTTACACATACAGCTCGTTTTAAGTCTTGACAGTAAAGTTGATTCCACTCTTGAGGTGCATAAGAAGCTAATGGCTCGTCTTTGTGATGTGGTTGCCTACCATGACCTTGTAGTGACAACCAACCAAAGTAGTGACCATGGTGTGGATATCAGTGAGCTAGGTACCCTTCTTACCTTGCTGCAGAGGAATGCGGAGGATTCATGTAAAGCAGTAAGCAAAGTAGAATTGTCTAGTATACATATTACATAGACTCAAAATTGTATAAGCTGTTGGTATCTGTTTAGCTACTCAAAGAGTGGTAGCTAGCTTTGTACATGTGCGTCATGGTGGCAGTATGCAAAACATTAAATTAGTACCTTTGTTGATGCCTGCAAGCTGCATAGCTGTGCATATTTGTATACTGGTATTATTATTGTATGCTTTGCTCCTTACAGTTTAAGGAACTCTTTGCAATTGGTGATGGATCCAATCCCTCCTGCTCTGTCGAAGACATGAAAACATTTCGAGAAACATGCGTGGTTACACCAGAGTTTTCACAGCTGTCATATGCTGCCTCATCATCTGTGCAGATCCCCAAGATAATGGCAAAAGCAAATTCAGCTTGGCGATCGCTTCATTCTTATATTCTTTACATGTCATAATACTCTGAACCTGTCACCGACTTACCAATCTGTATTACATTAGCACTAGACTATTAGGGAACTTAAGTATTCATGCCATGTACTAGATGCGATATATACCAAGTTTAAATATTCCAATTAATTGAAATTTATACTCTTGACTTTAAGTTGGTCATAATGAATTTTAAATGAAATTTCAATTCTTTACACTATACATATTCATTGCTTCTAGTGTGCCTGTGGGGTAGGATTAGGATTGATATTATGCAAGTTTTGTGGGGTTAAAGTAAGTGTTAGGGTAAGTGTTAGCGAGAGTGATAGGGTTATCTTAGTGATAGGGTTATCTTTATACGTTATGTGGTGTAGGGTTATCTTTATGCGTTTTGTGGTGTAGGGTTAGGATTAGGACTGGGGTTGTGCATTCCGTAGTCATAGGGCTAGTGCTATGCAAATGTTGATGAAATATATAGTTTCTTTCATAGTTGTGTAAGTGTAACTGCTGTCAACAGACTTCCTATGAGGGTAATATACCTGAGATCGAGCAGCTGGGGCCTTAACACAGCTGCATTAGTCTCAGCTGTTGGCTATATATATAACAGACACGGGTAAAAATGGTGAACACTGCCTTGGTCCTCTTTACCTATAAGCCTGCTGCTAATTTCTCTTCATCATATTCGTGATCATATACGGTATAGGTATATGTTTCTAGATTCAAACAGTCCGACTCACTCAGACAGCATGGCTTATATAGGAACTGTCTGTGGTCCTTCCTTGAGCCTCAAAGTCTAGCACACTAAACAGACCTGATAACAATCCCTGTGCAAGAGGCACCCAAAAAGCTGAAGGCTTGGTTAATCAGCTGCCCGTTCATCCCTCAGCGTGTCATTCTGTTGGGAGAGGGTGCTCTATTTCCTATAGCTAATAGTAGATAGTGATATTCACATGGAGTATGGTGCACGTGGTTGCTAGGGTCATGCCTATATAGCACCATTGCACTCTTTTAGTATATAGTAGCCTTGTTCCCAGGCTCCACTGCCCAGCGTTTTTTGCACTTTGTTTTTCCAAAATGCAAAAAACGCTGGGCAGTGGAGCCTGGGAACGAGGCTAGTATATAGCACACTTTGTGAAAGACACTAGCTGTGAAATGTGATTGTAATACTCAAACTTATTGCACACACACACACACACTCATGTAACTATGTTATTGCTCACACAAGATACTGTACTCAAACACATTACCCATTCTATGTATACTTCAATATAGGTACCAAAGAAATGTACGTCCAATATTTTATTGGGAGCCAGCATTTACATTATTCGCAAGCTTTCGTCTCAGGCATAGGCAAATTATACTTATGACAGTTCCTGTTAACATAATATTTATTATATGGTGCTTCTGGTGCTATACTGATTCAGAAGGTAGATGTCATTTAGTACAAAAATATCTGCTACCACATACCCAAGGTAAGAAATCAACCAAAATTCCACTATGGTCAAAAATCGGATAGTAAAACTACGTACATGTACTAGAAAGGCAATATATGGGGGCGGATCTGGCATTTACGCCCACACAATAGAACTAAACGTCATTTCCGGTTACTAATTGTCGATGTCAAGTCTTTTCTGGCTAGCACAGGATTCCGGCTGCTTTGAGGCATATCTGAGTCTAATAATACTTTCCTTACAGTCTGCTTGCAATCCGGAGACTGTGAGAGGTGCAACAGCTGAACTGTAGCGATCTCAAACTTATGCAACTTACTTTTAATACCAAGTCGAGGTTCCAGTGGCTTTTACTACAATGGCTATCGATCTGCACAGTCTGTTTCTATTCTGGGATCGGCTACGACTTTAATTTAGCCACTAACAACGTCTAAAACTACCGAAGACTGCATTCTGTTGCCGGGTAGTGCAAGACGTATCTCTTGAACTATAAACCGCTCTAGCTCTATCGACAAGCGCCGGTAGATGACGTCATCTCAAATGGTCGTACTCCAGCTCCGCGTGTATTATCTACGAGTTGCATACATGATATATGTATGGAATGCAATTATTGCAAACATATTTCCTGTGGGCGCGGCATTGCTGCTCGTGTAAGTACCAGGTGGTCGTTCCCAAAGCCTAGGACTGGCTGAATGGTCAGCTGAGAACAGCACGTTAAATGCAACTCGATTCCCGTGAGGCTCTCTGCATGAAATACCATGTATGCACTAGTATTATTTTGACGAAATAAGGCCAAAAAAAATCACAAAAAATTGATTATGTTTTTCTCAATATTAAATGGCAAAACCACTACATACCAATCAAAAATAGTTGATACAAGAGTCTTCTACCACGACAAATTTACACAATACATAATTATAAGCTGTTCAAGAGCTTTTCTCTAAGCAGTCAGAACTTGGTTCTGTTATGCAGTGTACATTTAAAAAAATCACTACCAACTGCCTTTACATGCTCATTATTACATATACACCTCCAGTTCATATTTACTGGGCACTGCTGGTGTCATCGTACATGCTGTCAATCTCAGCCATGTATTTCTGTGTTACAGATCTTCGTCTCAGCTTTAGAGTAGGACCTGAAGGCAACACGTTAAGTAATATAATTATAATACACCAGTCCTGGTCTATAATAAGCGTATAATATTGTTCTGCACTGCAGAGACATCAGCAGAGACTATGTTGGTTTGAATGGGGGAGGTAGTGTTGTGCCCAGACCCCCACCCTAGTCTCATGCCCCAGACTCATGCCCAAGATTCTCAATGACGTCACAAAGAAAATAGTCTATTAGAAGCAGGACTGTATTTTGTGTCATCCTGAGAAAGTCAGTCTCTTGGACAATTCTGGGGACTGCATTAATTTTAGCGATGCTTACCAAGTTCTCCACCTGGTACAGAGAAGTCCTTTATTATCAGATGAAACTTCTGCACCTGTAAAATTATAGAATTATGACATTCACTGTTTAGGACAGTACAAAAAGCTACTGTTCACATATTGCAAAGACGAAAGTGTGAGGGAGTGATCACTCTGGAGGTGGAGTCACTCCTCCCCCCACCTCCCCCCCCCCCCCCGAGCAGCAACGAGCGTACCTGGAAAGTGTCACTAACTGAAGCAATTGGAAAGTTGATGTTATTACGGTACTTCTCTAAAAGGGTCTTAGCACAAAATTGGGGTGGATATAGGCATTAGTGAATCGTTATTATTTTAAGCATAATAGGTACCTTCTAGCATATTGGGAAATTTTTACATGGTGCAAAAAATTTTGCGGGACTGATTGCTGGTTACCCCGCTATGGCTTTTCTTTCAATTATTGTGTATTGTGCATGTACATGTAAATAGGCCGAAACAGCTGTCTGCAGTTTGCATCAGCAGGTTCTCAATTTTTTCATGTACATTATGCGTCTTGATTTATGGCATTATGGTGGCCGGGCTCACCTTCTGTGCTCGAGAGGCTGAGTGTTGGTTTGCTCTTTCCAGCCCCTCCTGGATTGCTGTGTACACTGCCTCATCCTTCTGGCGTACAATCTCAGAGACTGTGGTGCACTTTGACCCCAGCTCTGCTATCATCTGCGTTGCTTGGGGGAGCAATTCGTCTTGCGGCTCTCCCGTTTCTGGGTCTACCACACACTGCACGGTGAGAGATTTGATGTCATAAATGTTACAGGATCGTGTAGTCGTACTTTTCTTGTGATGCATAAAATATCTATAGACTTCGGTGGCTTGATACACCCTTGATTATCCCATGAACATTTCTTTGACGGAAGCAAAAGCATAATGTCTGCAGGGGTCGCAGGGGTCGCAGTAAATATATTTTCTAATTAAAATTAAGGACACCTGAAAAATTTTCGTTCCAAAGCGTTCGTTAAATAGAAGTTCAATGTTAATAGAATCCTTACTGCTGCTGTGGGTCGAAACACGACGAGCTACTACTACCAGGGTATGTGTGTGAGTGTGCACGCCAATCAGTCACTTTCAGTGGCTAATTAGCAATACCATACTACACTTAGTAATCTAAATGCCATCCTTGATAGCGGTCACATGTTCCTCACCAGTTCTACTGGCTCAATAAACTTCTGATTGCATATGTAGGCTTTATAATACTATAATTATCCCAAAGTTCCCGTTAAAGTCTCGTACCTTGAGGCTGACAATGCATGTGACGTATTTCCTCTTGTCCCCAATGATCATGACATTGCTGATGAAGGGTAATTCCCTTTTGATGTGGTCTTCGATGGGTACTGGGGCCATGTTCTCACCCCCTGAGGTGATGATCAGCTCTGAGGGCAGAAGGAGTCCAGAATTAAGTATGGATGAGTAGTACGTATGTTGTAGTCAGTAACGTGTGTGACTTGGTTATGGCAGTGAAGCCTGAAATACATTTAACCAAGGGCATATCGAGCCGCCAAAGGCAGCGAGAGGGCATGCAACGCGTATAGACTGCGAAATGCTAAATGTTACTAAACATTACCGGAAGTGCATGGTTTTGGGGAATGCTCTGATCTTGCCGTACACCGCACTATAGCAAAAACGTGATAGACAGGCAGTTGAAGGCTTGTTTTGGTTGGGAGAGTGAATCGAAGCCATTGGTAAGTGTTTAACAAAGCAGTCAGACTGTCAGTAAGCTTAAGAATGCTTGGCTTTATGACTTTAGTACAGCTAGCTAGCAGTACATAAAACTTACTTCTTTAGCTTCAAACAAGGCTATACCAAAGAGCGCATCGAACCGCCAATTGGATTGGGGCCGGGGGCTTGCTGGGTTGTACTGATGCAGCTCTGAGAGTTGACTCACTGTAGCCCGCGCCTTGGCAGGGCTACACGCTGTATCTAGCAATGCTCTTTCACCGAATCTGGCCCCATAAGCCAGTGGGAGAAGCAACAGTGCTGGCAGAAGGCAAAACCGATACTGCTTTTCTGGATTACTTAGCTGACCTCTGCAAACGTACCGTACATCACTGCAAATGTACCGTACATGCCTGCAAACGTACCGTATACTCACTACCACGTGGTTACCCGGAAGCGCTATTTTCAGTAACATTTAGCATTATGCCGTCTATACGTGCAGTATAGGAAGTTGCATGCCCTCTCGCCGGCTCGATGCGCCCTTGATTTAACAAAAGTTGGCTATTTTTGCTACTGTGGGTTTGACATACAATACGTATATGTTGCAGTCCCAGGCAGAAAATGAAGATTATTCCGATGCTTGTTTCGATTGTGCCACTGTCAAAGTGCTGTATCTCTGAACTTCCGTTATGGACGGTGCTCATATGTGCTACATAGAAGCCTTAATGTGGCTTCTACATAACATGTACGAGCCCCAGCCTTAAAAGGAAGTTCAGAGAGCACTAAAGTAGTCTATCCAGTAAAATACAGTCACACAGCTATCTTTCATCCCATCCATGCATACTTAAATCATTAGAGAAAATGTGCCAGTGGGACAAGTCTATACTTATTGCTTCGCTATCACACTCTCAGTCACTTAGCCTCGTTCCCAGGCCCATGTGTGCATTTCACTAGCTGTGGGCCTGGTACACTTGTGTGATGAGTAGGGTAGAAGGGTGAATATTTGTGTGAGTGAGCAGTTCTCAGATAACAAAACAGGCAGCGATTCTATACTTCTTGTATGTAGCTACTCTTAGGAGCCCATTTGTACCACAGACCATGAAAGGTTGAGAAGTGTGACTGTCTTTCGAGCGTTTCCTACCCACACGCAATTAAGTAAGTTAAATCACGTGAGTAAAACGTATGAGGCTCTGCATTAGCAAGTGGAACGCCTACGCGAGCTTGGGGACGAGGCTCTGCAGTAGCAAGTGGAACGCCCACGCGAGCTTGGGGACGAGGCTCTGCAGTAGCAAGTGGAACACGCGAGCTTGGGGACGAGGCTCTGCAGTAGCAAGTGGAACGCCCACGCGAGCTTGGGGACGAGGCTCTGCAGTAGCAAGTGGAACGCCCACGCGAGCTTGGGGACGAGGCTCTGCAGTAGCAAGTGGAACGCCCACGCGAGCTTGGGGACGAGGCTCTGCAGTAGCAAGTGGAACGCCC
Source organism: Phakellia ventilabrum (assembly GCA_963921505.1). Lineage (NCBI taxonomy): Eukaryota > Metazoa > Porifera > Demospongiae > Axinellida > Axinellidae > Phakellia > Phakellia ventilabrum. The sequence continues at coordinate 3,666,651 of OY997385.1, forward strand.
ACGCGAGCTTGGGGACGAGGCTCTGCAGTAGCAAGTGGAACGCCCACGCGAGCTTGGGGACGAGGCTCTGCAGTAGCAAGTGGAACGCCCACGCGAGCTTGGGGACGAGGCTGACTCTCACTACAACGAAAGCTAGAGCTATGATAATCACATGTAATCAGATGGGAATAGCCCTATGACTCTTCTAGAGGGGTACAATGAGACCTTTAGGATCTTCACCAATACTCACCTTTTATCCTCCCAGTGATGTAGAGATATCCATCCTGGGGGTAGAATAATGCAGGTAGTTACATCTGCACTAGCTATAACTAATACTACACATATCAAATGCGTTACATTATGATTGAGTGCTAGAACTTGAAGGCTTGAGTCTACTTACTTTCCCAGGCTCTTGGTAGTGGTTGGTACATGCAGATCTCACCTCATCCAGCCTCCCAATGTCCCCCGAGTGCAGCCAGCCCTCATCATCAATGGCCTCCTTGGTCTTCTCATCACTGTTCAGGTAGCCCATGAACACATGACGACCATAGAAACAGATCTAAAAGAAGAAAAATGCACCCTCCTCAAAATTTACCTAGAGGCAGCATTGCTCATAAGCAACTTGGATTTCATGTGTGTGAGCACTGTGTGTGCAATGCGAGTCGTGTGCACTCACGTGCAATGTGAGTCGCTAAAGTACTGCGTGCGTGCACGAGTACAATACTTGCATATCCATTGTGAGTGTTATGCGTGTACTTGTTCAAGCACACGCATGTGCATGTTTGAGTACTCAAGTGGGACACATGTGCGACTCATTTGTGCATTCAAATTGCTCATGAGCGGCACTGTACATGTAATTCTGCATCAGTCCTAAACGGTCTTGCGTGTCATATCCCGTCACTCACCTCTCCATCTCCTTTCTCATCTGGGGTATCAATCTTCACCTTGACGCCAAGCATGATTTTCCCAACGCTGCCCACCCGCCAGCTCTCCGGGGTGTTGAAGGTGTGGGGACCTGTGCTTTCACTCATACCGTACAGCTCCAATACCGGGAGGTTGACCGACATGAAGTAGTCCAACACCTCGCGGTGGATCGGTGCTGCACCGGTGAGGAGACACCGGCAGTGCTGAAAACCAAGGGCTTCTCGTACTTTACGGAAGACAAGAAGATTGGCGATTGTCCAGCCCCATGGCACTGACTCGCTGAGGAAAGGAGGCGGAATGGGAGAAGGGGAAAAGGTGGGAGGGAGGGAGGTGGAAAGAGTAAGAAATGGGGATACAGAGGATTACAGACATATAAAGGGAGACAAAAAGGAAACCCCTAAGCACAGGGACAGTAACAGAAGAAATAACTTACCCCCTCTGAATATTCATGTTTCCCCTGAGACCCTTGTCCTTGGCCCAGGTGCTGATGGACTTCTTGACGCCTGTGATATTGGCAGCAAGGGCCTGCATGCGCTCTTTTATTTTTTCCCACACCCTGTGTGTGTGTGTGTGTGTGTATGTGTGTGTGTGTGTGTGTGTGTGTGTGTGTGTGTGTACAGTATGTGTGTGTGTGTGTGTGTGTGTGTGTGTGTGTGTATGTGTGTATGTATGTATGTGTGTGTGTATGTGTGTGTGTGTGTACATGTATGTGTGTGCAATCTGCTCAAACCCTGCTATTATGGTCGGCAGTACTCCATATTATAGGGATGGCCCAGAAAAAAATGGCCACCCCATTACACACATAGTCATAAGCCATACCTGTCATTCTCAGTGTTTTCATAACTAACATGATCATCTACTAGAGAGCATTGCTAAAGTACATGCACCACATCAGTAAGTACATGTAGCTAAACAGGAAAATTGTTCAAATTCTTCTTTCTGATTCTTCTTTCAGTGAGGCTAACACAATATTCAATGGCTGAAGGAATTACAATGATTCTAATGCGTGGAAGTGGCATTCGCTCCAGGGTATTGCACTCACAGCATTGCATTCTCAAAGAAATTGAACTGTTTGGTACTCCCCCCCCCAAAAAACAACAACAACAGAAACAGGTTAAAAAAAGCTTGTTTTCAATCCCCCAAAAGCAACCAAACAAGGTACATGCAGGAAGGACACTACAATACCTTTATGGATTGTCATCATTTGCAACCACATACATACCACAATCCCCTACATGCTACACCAGCTATATTCTGTCACCCCCATAACGAGCACATTGAGGCATGGTGAAAAATGTTAAAAGATGCAGGGATTGCAATCCATTCCTACATTGCAACAGGTTTGGTTGCCTTTTTGGACTCCATCCCTACATGTTTTATCATTGTTACTCCGTGCCACATGTGGAGGCGGGGTAAAGCAATTGATTTCATCTGTCATTCCATCTCATAAAAATACCTTTCCTACCGGCGTTTTAGTGGGTGTAGCGACTTCACAGCACAGTAGTGACAATGAAGTTTGCCATATCTCAATACATGTGTACCTGATAGGTGCAAAAGTGGTTCTGAATCTGTTCTTCAGATTTCCAGCTCTATCTTATCGTTGGTGTCGTCCACCATTTAAATACGGCAATGAGTCACGTCCACAGCAAAGAGCCAATGGTGATTGTGTCTTGCCATTACGTTTTGAAGCAGAGCTTATCGCCAAAGCAGGTAGCTACAGACTGCTGCCATCACAGGTTTGGAAGATTTGGGATGACTGTAAACTCATTTTGAGCTAAAAATGTGTTGTTTTTTTACTTTACAGTTACAAGGTAACTGAGACACAGTACTGTAGCTATGGAAAGGACAGATAAGGGTACACACATGTACATGTATGTATGTAAACTCATCAAAGACATTGAAACTAAAAAATGCACAGGTACACACTGATAATTAACATGAACGGTCTGCCTGTGGCCAACAGGGCACTAACCTTGGAACTCCAAAGAAGAATGTTGGCTGTACTTCTTTGAGTGTCTGCCCCAGGGTTCCCTGCAGTGATAAGAAATGATTACAATGCTACAAAGTCCCAATTATGCAAAATTCGTTCATACATGTCCATGTCATGTATATACATGTACATGTACAAGTCCCCTATAATTTTGGCATGTGCATGTGAAAGGACTACCATGGAAGTGAGGGATATGTACCTTGAGAGCATCCGGCTGAGCAAAGCTCACGGCAGCGGCACAGTAGATTGGAACACAGATGTCTGCCACCTGTAGAGGAAAGACAAATTTACCATCCGGGCGCATGCAAAGCACCATGCTTGGCTGGTACTAAGATTGCTTTACGTTTCTGCGTCTGTTTGTTTGTTTGTCTGTCTGTCTGCACTTCTCACGTGCGCCACATTATGTCATTCCGTTATTATGCCACTATAGCCATGAGCGCAGTGGAAGCCATGGGTGTCTGCACGCCCAATACGCCAAGGTACGTCAAGCTAGCTTAGTTTTGTATTGGTATAGACGGTGAAAGAGTTTAAATACCTTCAGCCATCTTCTCACACATGGCAATCAAACCAGACTATAAAATATCGACCATTATCTGTTAGAACTAAACTAAAGAATGCTTACCTTACTTTCATGCAACACTGTACTGAGACATTCTAGAGACTAGCTTGTCGATGTTGTTACTAAACCCTTGTACAGTGTACTACATTAATCAACTTTTGTAAGTCCTCTGCATTAGTAGTTGCTACGAAATCATTCGCAAACAGGCCTTCATTAGAAAAAAATGCCAAGGGGGGCAAAGTTAAAGCTATGGGGGGGGGGGAGGCAAGATTCTGGCAAGGGGGACAGGGGCGAATGCCCCCTGAACCCCTGAACCCCCCCCCCCCCCCAAATGAACCCCTGGCAAACATTAGTCCCCCATTCTTAATGTCATTCTTAATGCTTATGCCAATCCCAGCTTTCTCAACCTCATCCAGTAACTGATTAAAAATAAGATTAGCGATAGACTACAACCCTGTGCTACCCCCCTGGCTTATACAGTGGTAGTTACATTAGTAAGACTAACTTGAGAGCAGAACAAAAAGTATGACAAACCTCTTAGTCTCATTTTTTTCCAGGCACAATTTTATGTAGGTAACCTTGCAATTTATTCTACACTAGTTGTGTACTCACTTGGGCTGCAATGTGGCTGAGTGGCAGGTAGCTGACGAAACGATCGCACCCAAACTCCATGTTGTAACTCTTGTGGAGGGCCTTTGCTGTCCAGACCAGCTAATACAAGGAGAGATGCAATAAACTCCAGGGAAAATTTCCATCACTTCCAGAAGGAGCTACGTGTAGGCCAGTGCAGACATGTATACTCACGTTATCATGGCTGAGCATCACACCCTTGGGATTTCCAGTGGTCCCAGACTGTGTGTGTGTTGGAGGGAGGGAGGGAGGGAGGGAGAGAGGGAGAGAGGGAGGGAAGGAGGGAGGAAGGGAGGGAGGGAGGGAGGGAGGGAGGGAGGGAACAAGCAGTGAATACCAGCCCCAGTATAGCTGCTAGCCAAGCTTGCTCTTCCAGGGTAAAAGAAAACTTGTATGGGAATGAGGCTATCATTATCCAGCACTGTCAATATACATGTAATACCATTACATCAGTACTGCCACTCACAGTGTAGACGAGCAGGGCACACTGCTCTGGCTTCTGTGCTGCCATCTTCTCCTCCACCACGCTGTTCTCCATGTCATCCCCCAGCTTCATGAACTGCTCCCACTGTAGGATACATACAACATGTATCTGTGGATAGCCCCATCCAACCAGACACCAATTTACCCACACGTACAATGCACACAGCACACAGGCACACACACACACACACACACACACACACACACAGCACACCTCTGTCTACCACTGGTCCCTCAACTCACGTCATAGGTATTGGGGTACTCCTGACTCAGCTTGCCCTTGTACTGTACGACGGCCTTCAGGTGGGGCAGACGGTCACGAATCTAATCAAAGAAGATGAACCACTAATAGAACAAAGATACACTAATAGAACAAAGATACAACATCCAAAAGAAGTGTATAAAGTTGCTCGAGGGGCGTGGTAATCACCACGGCTACTACATGCGCGTGTCTTAAAAATCCGATGGCTAGGGACCTCAGTGATTATTCTCGCGTGCAGTTCTTTCTCTTTAGAATGTGAAACAGACGCCTCACAAGATCTACAACCAAACTGCGCTTGAGAAGCCATTCAGTGCACAGTTAGGCCATTTCAGTTTCATTTCAAGGGCCAATTTTCCTTCACACTAGGGTCAGTTGGTCGGCAAAAAAAATAGTAAAAAAAGATTCGTATGATGTCATTTCTGCCACATCACCTACCAGAAATTTTTGTGAAGATCGATGTCTTAGTATGTCTACACTCCTGAAAATCTTTACAGCCTTTGCACTCCGTAATTTTGGACGTTGCATGCATTCGGCCGTTTCACTGTAAAGCTGACTCAGGTAGACAGTTTTAGACTGCTGCTGAACTACAGTGTGATCAATCATGTAAAATATTTTTTCAAGTGTGGCGCTGGGGACGAGGCTAGTCGGGCCCGTGAAACGAAACATCAAGTTCAAGTGGCCTTACTGTAATTATAGCTAAGAACGAGATGATCACATGTGCTTATTACAAAATGTGTGCTTATTTAGAAGATGTGCTTTTTAACCCGGGTCTACAGTAGATCATTGAACTGTATAAGTAGCACAAGAATGTCAATGATGTTATTTACTTAATACCGCAAAATAGCAGATGGACATGTCTGTTTTGTAAGTTCTCTCTGCTCAAAATACAATGTAGCTATCAGGTTGTTAGATGGTCTTGTTACAGTTATCACTGTCTGGCCTGACTGCTGACAATGCATGATTCTATGCTGTCTATTTTGGATGCGGGCTGGCCTTAGTCTGGTAAGAGAAGGTCTCTCTTGAGTTGCCCACTAGAATTTCCAAGCCAACTAAATATGCATCAGCTGCTGTAGACTCTTGTTGATGCCTCCAAACTCCTCTACACTGTTGAATGGTTCTCAGTGCCTTCTGACTCAGTGTGCATAGTCCTAGACCAAGTCATACCTGCTTGTTGACCTTTTCTCATAGGCCAGCCTCACTCGCCACTTTAATTTCCTGTACATGTACACAGTTTTCCCCAGGAAAAAAAAGGAGAATGGCATGAGCATAATTATCCTGGCCCAGTAATGGTGTATAGTGTCGACAGTTTAGGCTTACCTGCATGCACTGTAGTTGTTTTGTGCACTTGAAAGCAAACTTACAGTTATGGATGTTTCTTTTTCCCTGCATGTGCTGTGTATAAGCTATATTCATAAGAAGCCAGACAGGTAGCCTGGCGCAGTACCCACACTAGTAGTAGTGAGCTAGCTGTTCACTTTTCTGTCTGCTAAATGGTTCCAGAATCTGATACACAAAGTTCACATTTGACTTTTGAAGTTTTTAGTTGATTGATGGTTCTGGCCTTGTTCCACGTCTCCCTGCTCCGTGTAATACATAATGTGAGTGAGCAAAGCGAGTTACATAATACCTGAAGCGGAGAGGCCTTGGAATGAGCCAAGACTGCTTGTGAATAATGAAATCAAAAACATGCATTGTGTGAAAACTCCATGAATGATAAATTGGCTGCTTACTGAACTCCTAGGAGACCCATGAATCAAATTTGATGACAAACTAACCTCCAGAATCTTGTCCAGCTGCTTTTGATTTTCCACCACTATGACATTAGCCTTGCAGTTCTCTGCTACGAAATGACAGGCTTCGGCGTTGTTGGTTGTGTAGATGCCAGCAGGCAGACCCCTAGGGTGATGAAAAGTATACAGCGAAGGATCATAGCCTTGCTGCTAAGCCCAGGGCCATCGAGAGGGGAGGGAGGGGGGGGGGGGGGGGGAAAGGGGTAGTTTTCCCCCGGGCCCCCAAAGTTACTATGTCACTAGCACATGTACAGTGAAAGCCACTGAAAGTTTATAGGCTCATCAAGCTAACTTCGTACCCATGCCTTCCACACCCAGATGCGGTTGTGAGATACGTGTAAATCTAGGAGTGGGAAGCCTGGGTACGAGGTTACATGAAGCTAGCTTGGTTTCATGTTGCCTAGATATGCGGAAAAGGGGTAGGTATTGCTATGATACTTCTGTTGTGGCAAGTTCTGGCACTACATTTTCTTTGGGGGGCAAACCCCCTTAGTGAGGGCGGCCCAACACCCACCAAATGCCAATAGGGCCCCCGTTTTTTGTTTTGCTCAAATCCTCTCAGCGGCACTGGCCAAGCCACATGCCTAGGCGTGTGGCCTCAAATGAAATTAAGAATAAACAAGGCGAATGCATCATATTATAGCAATTACACACATGTAGAAGAATTATGGTGCAGCTTTCTAGCAAACATCATGATAGACACTTATAGCTGCTGAACATCTGAGATGACTCACCCGGCAAACATGGCTCCATTGTTTGCAATGAGCCACTCTGGAGAGTTGAAGCCGATGATGTTCACAGCATGGAAGGTCTCCAGGCCAAGCTGAGAAGGGGGAAGGGCATTACATGTGATCACTAAAAACTGCCAATCACCATCACTAATTATTGTACTACCATTTGGAGCCCACTTGTACCACAGACTAAGCACTAAAACACTGTCATCAGGAAAAAGTAAATAAATAACTTGAGAAAAAGTGCCAGGTTCTCCAGTGTCAAACGTACAGGGAGCCTAGGAATGAGGCGGCGAAAAAACAGTGTATGTTGATTGAATGGGTGAGACTGGGCTTAATATGTATTTTCAACTCCTTAAATCAACAAAATTAATGAGTGGATACTCCAAAACTCATCACACAACTCCAGCAAAACCAACATGCTCACTGAAGGGGCGGCAGAGTTATGTGTAAATTGACAAACGAAGGATGGCTGCGCCGGAAGGAGTGGAGCATATGTAATCCACATGTGATTACAGTAACTACTTTTGGGCATGTGCCTTTCTTTGCTGACTGAGTTCCCAAAAATAGCAATAGAAGTACCGTGGGAATAGCGCAGTGCCCAGGCTCTCCGACCTGAAAGTTGTACCGCAAGAAGTGACATACTGGGGTGGAACAAGGCTACTGCGAGAATATAATTAATTGCAAGGGCCTATGTGCTGTACTCCTTCCACTTTGCCTTTAATTTGTCTTTAGAGGTGCAGTAGAAAAAGTGACATGACAATGCGTTAGTATTTAGGGTATGTGGAGTATATGTTAAGGGTTAAGGGGGTTGAATAATTAGTATGGGTAGATTTGTTTAGTGTTTAGGCCTAAAGCTTAATGAATGATCGATAACAGTTAAGATGCCTTTAGTTTTCATATATGTAGCCAAAGCATTAACTATCTCTGAAGCTTGTATGGAGACCCCACTTTGTGCAAGTGTAATGTACATAACATGCACAGCAAGGATGCTGCATAGCTGCCACTGCTTTGTACTGGACAATAGCTGTCAGTTCCTCAGCATTGGGCAGACAATGTTATGCATCTTGCCCAGCTATTCATAGCCATATGGTTGGTGTCTCAGCCCATTAGCAGAAGAGTTAAGAGCTTTGCACTTTTAGAGCTTTGCACACTGCACACACAGGGTGTGTACTACTTAATATGGTAACGTATAGGAGTATGCAGAAGAAAAAAGTGACCTTTGCAGCACATGATGTACAATAGCGTCATCCAATTTCCAATATTGGATGGCCTACTCTATCAACTTAATGAATGAATGCTATTGCATATTATACGCTCCATGGAGCCCACGGAGCCTATAATTGAGCGTACAATAGATCACTCATTGGATGGGTAGCTGTCCAACACTACTGGAGACTGGACTTCTCTTGCTTGTACAACTGACACACAACTGCATGCACATATGGAGTACTGTAATGTACCGTGAGGAATGACTTGGCAGCCCTAATGCAGAGGTCGTAATACTCAGTGTACGTGACAGTCTTCCAGGTACCGTCCTCCTTGAACCTCAGTGCAGGGTGGTCAGGGAACCGCTTCACGGTTTCCTGCAACATCTGGCCGAAGGTGATGGGCTTCTCCGCCTCTATCCCCGAGTCCCCCAATGCGATGTCCACACCTTCTGCTGGATTTGTTGTTCGGACTTTCTGTCGTGGCGATTGGCTGGGGGTGGCTGCTGGGAGAAAAAATAAACGTATACAACACACTCATACAAACATGTACAGGCACACAATAATCTTTTTGAGCTCATCAGTGGTCGTCTTACACCACACCATGGCAGTTTCTCATACAATTTCAGGGCTCTCCCTATATAGGCCTGTTTAGCGTGGTACTGCGCCAGGCTACTTGTCTGGTTGGTAGTGTTATTAGTGTTATTGTAGTGCACAATACTCACATGCCTGCTTAAGGTTTCTCAGTATTGGTAGGTGTTGCAGTGGCTTCTAATGAATATAGCTTATACACAGCACATGCAGGGAAAAAGAAACATCCATAACTGTAAGTTTGGTTTCAAGTGCACAAAACAACTACACTGCACGCAGGTAAGCCTAAACTGTCGACACTATACACCATTACTGGGCCAGGATATATGCCCATGCCATTCTACTTTTTTCCTGGGGAGAACCCCGACAAGTGTTCTTTTTTCGTGGTATAAGGTTATAAGATTGTACCCCTGCCACTCAGTGCTGTGGAGGTACCATTTAGGCTTCACTAAACCACTTCATGGACATGGTGTAACCTACATTGTATATCAGCACTGTACATTGCATAGTGTGGGTTATAAAACAGCTAGACCCTCTCATGCCCCCTGCGTTGCTCACACTTAACGTGTCAACATACTACATACTTAAACTCTACTGCAGGTCGGAGGACAGTAAAGCTGTAATGTGCATGAAATGAGCTACTAAATCTGATTGGTCAGCTATTCATGCTGAATACTACGGATATCTGCTAGACCCTCTCTCACTTTCTCTGTGGGGGGCATGAGAGGGTAATACTTGTACATGTACATGTACCAGCTCAACCAGCCAGCCACTTCCACTCACAGCTCTCTTATAGACAAAGGATGTATCAATCCTCGTAACCTTCAGGGCCTTTACTCATCAACAAAGCTTAACTAAACTTCCAAATGAGCGATAAGCCCCACAAAACCCTTTACTGTCTGAGTACCTTGTCTGGCCATTGTTCCCCCCCCCCCCCCCCCTCCCCCCCCTGTATAATTTGTTTCAAAACCGAAACCCTGGCCTTATCAGGTCTGTGGAGGCATGAAGGCCTGGGTGTAAGGCAACAAATACACCACCTGTGTTCACAACACTAAAACCTAAATGTACATTAGGAATCCTTTACTGTAGCATAACACCCTATGCTTAGTCTATCCAGATAGACCAAACAGAATTATTTCTGACACCTGATGGTTGATCTTCGGAATCAAATACAACATTGGATGGCAGCACCTTGCAGTATTATAACAGCTAGGTTATCATTCCTGAAAGGCTTGAGGGGGGTAGGGTGTAGACATGATATAAGCCTGCTACAGTCACAAGGACAAGGCTCGAAATAACATCAAACATCAGACATTTTCCTCCACTGTCCGAGCAAACGCCTAAGTGGTCGGTCAAACTGTCCACACAGAGCTGGAAAGGGCTTAGTGACGTCTTAAGTGCTTTTACCTTATTTGGAAAGTGAAGCCAACGCTCCTAGACGGAATGGCAGCATTGCAAGCCTCAAGATAACACAGACCTGAATTTAATTATGTTTTTCAAAACAGTATTTGTCATATCTCTGGTTTGTGCAATTTTTTGAAAATAGAATATCCAGACAAAATCTCTGAGTGTCAGGTCAAATTTAATTCTCATTGCATCAGCATACTCTTAAAAAGTTATCATGAGCACTGCGGGGATCAGAGGATTGCTGTCCAATCTAGTTTGGAGCCTTTATCTTGGTACATGTTACATACATGTACTACACAACTTCTTCAGGAGGCAGGTCTGCTTTACATGGCAGTTGTACACGTATTTCAGGTCAATGAAGTGACAGGTACGGTTTTTGACAATCACCAATTGTAACAAATTGGAACTGACAGTATGATTGAGCGATGCATACAGAGTTTTAGCCTCTTCGCTCTCCCACATTTGTCTCTGCTCATCCTTAAACATGTGTTTACAGAGAGAAATATCATTCCCCTGAAAAGCATGCAGTTGTTCTTTTGTAGCTACTCCAGCACCACTGATAAGCAAAGCTAGTTTGGTTGCTATTCTCACGGCTAGCTAGCTGGCTCACGATAACATTAAACTCTCTTCTTCAAAAACAGGTCTGCATGCGACCACCCCCCCCCCCAAGAGTAAAACAATATTGGCATCTGTACCACCATACTACCAGTGTTCTGCCATCCACACAACCAAGAAGTATAAACACCTGCAATTTCTACAAGCAGCACTCCTGATATTACACACAAACGCTTGCTCATGCTCGCCCCACAATGTTCCTAGTAATAATTAATACTCCAAGGCATTTTAATAGTCACGTAACAATCTGTATCAGCTAGTCCGTCAGAGTTTATCTCATAGCTGTGTGTACTAATGAGGTAAACACATAGCATGGAGACCTGGGTACGAAGCTATAGGATATTAAGGCACACAATAACCATACCCTTCTATAAAATACCTGCAGCTCCAGTTTCTTCTACGCCTTCCTCCTCTTGCTTTACCGGCTGTTCTGCCTCCTGTCCTCCATCGTCTCCACCCTCCTCTCCCTCCCCCTCCTCCTCTCCCTCCTCCTCTTCCTCCTGTGGCTGCTGCTCCTGCTCTACGGGAGTGCCCTCATCCTCCACAGTCACTGCAGCTACCTCCGCCTCTACAGAACCGCATGAGAGTTGTTTTCCTTTTATAGAGAGGTACACTTAAATATTAGCATTTCATCACCACCTGTGCAATATTCTAGCCTCTGTCTACAACTTTTGTCGACATAACTTCTGCATGACATCATAGCAAAGCCTGCTGTGTACCAGATATTGAAGTTCTGGACTTCTGGTCTGCCAATGTCAGTGTCTGGAATAGCTCTGAGTACATTTGCCCTTTTCCCACCAAACCCCTCCCACTGGCTAGCTCCTGCAAATGGTTTAGTAGCAGCCAAGTGACCAGGGATACTTTGCTTGGCCTAAACAGTACGGCGCAAGTTAGGGATATTAATTACCGTAGAACTCAAAGCAGCTATTTGTGGATAAATTTACATGTAGTTACAGTCAAATTATGTATTTGCAGAAAGCTAGGCGTATGACCTTTTTTATACTTTATTACCTTGCTCTTGAGTTTCAAGAGTTTGGGTCTCTTGCTGTTCTGCATCAGTCCCTTTATCTGCCATTCTATTGCACCAGCGCTAAAGAGCACAAAACGCAGTCCAGCAGTCGTTCTGCCCAGTGATAAGTACCGTAGTATACGGCGAGGAAGTTAAGTAGTCTCGTGCCCCTACGTTCACGCACGAGACATGGCTTCCGGCCCTGCGTAATTTTCCCCCCTGGACAGGGCTGGAGCGACGAAATTTTGACTGGTCAGGTTGAAGATTCTGTATGAGAGGCTATGAAGCAGCCGATAATCCGCGTGAAGCGCGGAAAAAAATTAGCAGGCAGGAAGCCCTCTCGTAGCTTCTTTGCGCCCTGAAACCATTCGCATTGAAATCTGCAGAGCATTGTGTTCTTAGGCTCGTCGTAATTGAGAGGTTCTCCTATTGAAAAGCGCGCTGCTAGTCTCGTGACCAGACCGCTCGTACGATATCGTTTTCAGCTGACCCTTTCCGGTTTCCAGCTGGCGTGGCTGCTTTATTCGCGAACTGAGTCCGCTGTGCTAGGAGAGAGAGAGACATGCAATTCGCAGTAACGATACAGCGATGATCCCTCTATACTTCTATACCTGAAAAGTGGTCAGGTTGAAACCTGACCAGCCTAACCGGGCGTCCAGATCGATGCGAGTAGATATAGTATTTACCAGATCCTGCCCCCTAATTTTCGGCGGGGTGGGGTTATACGCGACTACAGGGCGCCCTCTCGTGACGTATCGTGACGTGTGCGAGGCCGCGCATATGTGACTAGGTTAAACGGTTGATGAGAAGAGGCTCCAGTATCATACTATAAAATCATAGATAATACATCGTTCCGAGTACATCTATGGTAGAATACAGTACCAAGTTAAGTTAAGTTTAAGGGAAAAGGTAGTGAAATAGAGAGGAGCTTCTCAGTAAGTAGGCTCTTGCCGGCATAACAAAGAAAGGTTCTCTGAACGGAAAGAAACTTTGCCGACGTTTCGACTAGATGCTCTAGTCTACTTCAGGGCGAAAGTGAAATTAATGTGAGAACACACGAATGGTCAGGCTACGCGTGACTACCGTTAACCTCCTCTGAGGCGTGGCAGTGAGCCCGGAGAGACGGAGCGTCACAGCGCTAGCCTGCTATCGCATTTCGAAACTCAAAGCGATTTTAAGACCTAGGCCAACGAGAAGGGTGCTTTAAATAGGCTATACCTAGCTACGCGGATAATTATCAGTCAGGGAAGGGCCCGGGGCGAGTCGGTACGTAATAGTTGTTACTAACGCAGTTATGTCGTGCGTAGGGGTATGTGGCCACTGTATTTAGAAACGACGAAATGGATTGTTTACTGTATCTAGAAGGGAGTTGAATGAAATATTTGCTGTATCAAGAAGGGAATCGATTTCTTAGGTAAGCAAGTTTCATGCCACGATTTAAAGTTAAGGAAGATAGAGCGCACACTAATAAATTGCTCCGGTGTATCAGAGTACACGCGCTGCTATGGTGTTAATCACTGATACACATGTGAGGATCAACAGTGTGCTAAGAACCGAGCCTTGAGGCACACCAAATCAACAGGAAGATGATTGCAAGTAGATCCCTTTCAGGACTGTGCAGTCCTTAATGAATATGTATTGCATATTGGCTAAAATGCGTGCAGAATAATCGATAAATTAACGTTAGCTATAGCGTTTAGAGCAGGGAAATGTTGTTCAGGGAGTTGAATGAAATATTTGCTGTATCAAGAAGGGAATTGACTTCTTAGTTTCATGCCACGATTAAAGTTAAAGAAGATTATCTAATACAAATTTAGGTCAGTACAAACCAAAGGTAAAGTAAATGCACAGCGCTCTAAAATGCACACCTGTACACTGTAAAAATAAATAGATTGGTTTAACTACTGATCATGAGTGGTTACTGCAGTTGCAGAGTGCTAGATGGGTCACCTCATACATATATTATGTTTGTTGCTGAAATAATAAAGTGCTTAGAGTTTCCCTTATTGCTAGCTACAAAGGAAACTCAACCACTTTTATTATATGGATACTTCGGCATCAGATCAATTGATTACCAGCTATTCGCTTGCAAATTAAAATACTTGACTGGGGTCAGAAAGCTAGCCAGTATAGCCATATACTTTCAGTTAGGGTATTTTCTCTTGTAGCTAACAAGGAAAAACTAATTACTTGTTATTCCTGCAACTATATGCATATGATGCAACCCCCAGATTGAAACAGGAAACATAATCACTACGTATACTTTCCCTTGTAGCTAACAAGGAAAACACTAACAGCTATGTAATCTACTTTTTACTCCTCCGTTTCCCTAGATCATTCCCCCTACATATGTAGTTTACTCAGTTCTAATCTGCTATTACTAAAAACATACATTCAAATCGATATCGATTATGAATACCAGCATGTTTCTCTTGAATAGGTACATTATTGCGCAGGTGACGGCAAAGTCAATGTCCTGCCAGTGACAACAGAGCCACTCAAACTATCCAAAGAAAGTTTGACTCCAGGCCCCGACAAACGGACTTTCCAAAGAAGAGGAGTAAGAAATTCCAAATTAAGAGGAAAGCGGGCAATCATCGGAAGTAGTCCCCCAGCAAGAATTTGTGATGTTCCCCTACCCTTACCCTTAGATGCCCCCCCCCCCCCCTCCTTTGTCCAAGTATCCTGGGATTTCTAAGTATCTCTGCCATCCCAGGATGGGTGAACTATCCCCCCCCCCCCTTATCCAAGTATCCCCGCCATCCCAGGATCATCCTAGGATGGGTGAACTACACAACACTGCATGTCTTTTATGATAATTACAGAAAATGGTTGTAATTACATTAGTAACTAGAGATAATGAATATAATTGTCTCGCTACACTCGGTAATAATATTGAGAGCAATGGTCCACTTCTATCTGCCATCCCAGATCATCCTAGGACAGGTGAACCCCCCCTTGTCCAAGTATCCTCACTGTAAAAAATAGTTTTGCCTACCTGGTGGTTACTCTATGTTCCAGATGTTTAAGCATCAGACCTCTGTGAAGTAAGTTTTGCAATTTGTGAAACAGCCCGATATGAAAATATATTATACAGGCAATTTGTACATCTCTTTCAAGTCTGGTAAAGGCACAGAGACTTCACTGATGTTTATGAGTATGTAGGAATCAGACCTCTGAAATTCCTGTAACTAGTTTTTCTGAACTCAAGCAAGAAACTTTGCAATTTAGTTAATTGTGAAATAGTCTGATTTGAAAACAAATTACACAGAGATCATGCTTAAACATCAGTGAAGTTTCTGAGCCTAGGCCTTTAGCTACCAGACTTGAAAGAGGTATACAGATTGCCTGTGAAGTAAATTTTACAATCTGTGAAACATTCCGATGTGAAAAACAAATTAGCTACACGGGCAATTTGTACATCTCTTTCAAATTCAAATCTGGTAAAGATACAGAAACATCACAGATGTGCATAACCATGTAGGAGTCAGACCTCTGAAGTTTCTGTAGCTTTACTATTAGTTTTTCATTCTGAAGTCAAGCAATAAACCTTACAATTTGTGCATGGGCTCTATTACCTCCACTTCCAACTTGAGTGGTACCACTAGCTGATGACAGCACTGACTCTGCCACTAAAGCTATCACTCTTCGCTCTCCTAGTACGTAGGATGGTATACTTCTGGGTCTTGGGCAGCTTGCTCTACCTGGTATTATAATAGTTCTTTGGATCCTTACCACTTTCCTTGCCCTCTGTGCTTGCTGTTGATGGGGTGCTTCTGGCCTCTGGAGCAACTTTTAGAGTGGCCTCCTCACGCACCCTCCTCAGCGCTAGGCTCAATCGCATACTGCGGCTCCTCCTTCTGCTCGTCTTCATGTTCCTGGATAATTGCTAATTGATTCACCTGATGTACCATCATTTGGTAGGGGGCAGCGAACGGGTTCACCATGGGAGTGGGATACCGTAATCCTGGATGCATGGGCATGGGTGCGGCATATGGATGCATCATCATGGGAGGTGGGGGTAGTTCACCCATCCTAGGATGATCCTGGGATGGGGGAGATACTTGGGAATCCCTGGATACTTGGACAAGGGAGGGGGGGGGATAGTTCACCCATCCTAGGATGATCCTGGGATGGCGGGGATACTTGGGAATCCCGGAATACTTGGACAAAGGGGGGGGGGTAATTCACCCATCCTAGGATCTGAAGAGACTGCTCGAAACTTACATGCGCATCGCTTGATTGTGCCGTTCGTTAGTTGCGCTCATATCTTTACCAAGGATACTTAATTACTAATGTTAGTAACTAAGTATCCTTGTCTTTACTTATACAGAGACTACACAAACTCTACTAACCTGAGAGCTGTAGTAGGCCTCTCTTGGTAAAACTATGTGATAGACTTGTGCCTCTTCGTGTGCCACAAGTTTGAAGACGGCATCCGTGTAACTGCCAGAGATGCCATTTTGAACATGTGCCTTGTAGGGGCCCCATAAAGACCCATATAAAATGTATATACTTTTGTTTTGGCCATAACCCTCACAGAAAGTGAAAATAGAGAATCCCTAGATTAAAAATCTTAGTTTTCACCCAAGGATCACAATAGTGTAAGTTTCGATCCTCTGTGACCCTCTTTAATGCCAAACATTATATTATATTACATTACATTACATTACTGTTACTTGGGGATTGAATTTGCTGAGAATGGGTCATGGGATAGTCATGTACAGAAGGTAATTGATAATGGGAAGAAAAAGCTTAATCGTTTGCACCGGTTTGTCAGTAATAGAAATATCAGTACCGTTGCAAGGAGATTATTGTTAGTTTCAGTACTTCGTCCTACTTTAGAATACGGTGGTGAAGTGTGGGCTTGTAATAAACGGCAGACAGCTTCCTTAGAATCCATTCAGCTAGGAGCAGCTAAGAAGATACTTGGCTGCTCTTCCAAAACGTGTAATGAAGCGGTAAGGGGAGATATGGGGTTAGAGTCCTTGAAAGGGAGGAGGGATAGAAGCAAACTTAAGTGGTGGTATAAAGTCAATAAGTTGGATATTGAGCGGTATCCTAGAGTACTATTAGATGCTGAGTGGGAAGCTTGCTCTTGTCCTCTGACTGGAGGTCTTACAAGCTCCGCCTGCGTCTGTGGGTGCGTGGTCAATGGCGTAAGTGCTACGGCAGCAACATGAGTATATTATTATTATTACATTACATTACATTACATTACACCCCCCTTAAATGTTACGAAGGGACTGGAGGAGCTAGCTTCCCATCCCCCCAACTTCTATTAGTAGAATCATTGATCATTATGTGGACTTGGAGTAGGCGTTATAAGTATAGGATATACCACGTCTACGAGGAGTATAAACGCAGATAAACTCTGCCAGATGGTTTACCCGAGGCGCAGCCGAGGGTAAACTGCCTAGCGGAGTTTATCGCGTTTATACTCTGAGTGGGCGTGGTATATCCGGCTTATACCATATTGGCCAATTACATTCACTGCACTAATGTTCCTTGATGACAGTCATTTGCACTGTGTTGCCAAGACTCCTCTCTCGAGTTAGCGTGCTATGGATTTTCTTCACGCTCCGCTAGTCAAGCAGCACTGCAACATCTTCTAGTCGGCACGTCTGACGCTCCACCGGTACCCCTTTTGAGCTCCTCCCTTCAGCGTCGTCACACGTCCAAACAAAATTGAGAGCTTTCTTTGAAACCTAGGCTGTGCTATAAACCTTTCTGCAACTCACTGTTACAGTGTTTCAGAGCATTAGAACTCGAGTGACGGAACTAGCATTTCGCAACGACAGTGCAAATGAAAATTAATGGTAACTAAGCGTGTCCACGACTATTTATAGTATTGCGCAATAACTACAGGCGATATTTAGCGGAGTATATGACCCGTTATACTCCGCTTTTCAACCAATGAAATACTATTAAAGTGATGTAATATGGTATAACTATGTAATGTACCTTTTCCTCCTTCATGTCCCTAGATCATTCCCCCACTACGTAGGCTAGTTTACCTTGTAATCTGCTAGCTATTACTACATTCTAAGAAATTGATTATAATACCAGCATATTTCTCTTGAATAGGTGCAGTGTACATAGCAGCACTCGAGGCAGGCACGCTTGTGCAAACAAACTTATAACAGAAACAAAAATTTAATTTAAATTTGCATAACGATTAACAGAGTGGTCCGACTACACCGGTTGCTCATGACTGTTGTCACTTGAGTGCCAGTGGTGGTAGATATTTAGCCTCATTCCCAGGCCCCCACTTTATTCGGTTGCACGAAGGTAAAGCGGGGGCCTGGGAACGAGGCTAGTAGATATTCCTCTAAAGAATGGGTGCAAATCCTAAATCTCCTGCTCGTGTGCAGAAACTAGCCTCTCAAAATCATGTGAAGCTGTCATAATTACCCTGTTAATTATTCAGTGGGGTGGTGTTACACTTCTGCTTTGCATTAAAGTAGTTCATATTTGTACTAAATAATAGATATTTATTTGGAAGACAAACAAATATGGTAACGCAGGAAATTTGAATATTCAGTGTATACCCTAGATTCATAAATCAGTGGATCATAAGCACATGCATGTACTATATAGATAATGAGTCCATCTCATTGGGGTATGTACCTTGAACTGATCGTTTCATGTGGACACTTATTTTTATGTTATAGCTAGATTTATAAGCCCTGCTTATGATTACATGCTGAGCTGCATATATTTATTAGGTAAAATTAGGTAAAAGAATTAGGCCTACCATCATGCCCAAGAACTGGAATACCACAGGCAGCTTGCAAAGCCCTAACTCAAACATCTGAAATTATAATAATAGAGTAAGTAATGGATGTTCGGTCGACAGGTATAATCGGACGCGCTAGCGCCGTACGCATAAATTACCGGAAGTGGGTGGGGCCTTCGATCGATACTACAGACCCTTCACACTCTGAGTTCCAAGTTTGGTGTTCCTCCGTTGCTTGGTTGTGGAGCTATAGCCTTCCAAAAGTAAGTCCGAATATATCAAAGATCGGTCAGTTGTATGTATTATCGGACTCCGTTCCCTGTCTCTTCTCTAAAGCAACTGTCAGTAAAATTTCTGCAGCATTGGGAAGCTCCATGACTCTGCTGCTGCACGCCAACTTTTCGTAGTCGTAACTGCCTCGAGCACTGAGGGGCGTTGCTGAATGTGAAGCAGGGTCACTCTATCTATGATTGGACGGCGAATTTCGTATTTTTTTTGCCATAGACGCCCTAAAATACCTGCTAGCATGACGATACGGCTGTCAGTGGATTGTACAGGTCCTTAGCAGCATAACGGTGCATTTCCGATGTTTATACGTTGCATGGTTCTCGAGATAGAGCTGTTTGTCTGAAAACTTCAGCATTATCTTCACTGAACATGATGCTGAAGTTTTTAGTGGATAGAAAAAAAAATACGAAATTCACTGTCCCATCATGGATAGAGTGACCCTGCTTCACATTCAGCAACGCCCCTCAGTGCTCGAGGCAGTTACAACTACGAAAAGTTGGCGTGCAGCAGCAGGGTCGTGGAGCTTCCCAATGCTGCAGAAATTTTACCGACTGTTGCTTTAGAGAAGAGACAGGGAACGGAGTCCGATAATACATACACTTGACCGATCTTTGATATATTCGGACTTACTTTTGGAAGGCTATAGCTCCACAACCAAGCAACGGAGGAACACCAAACTTGGAACTCAGAGTGTGAAGGGTCTGTAGTATCGATCGAAGGCCCCACCCACTTCCGGTGATTTATGCGAACGGCGCTAGCGCGTCCGATTATACCTGTCGACCGAACATCCATTACTTACTCTACATGTCCAAAGCAGTCACAACAACACGAAGATGTTGATGGAACCTCAAACAGTTCTCCTACTCCTTACTTTCCCATCATTTCTTCTCCCCCCACTCTCCAGTCATGGCATACGATTTACTGACCTTCCATTCACGATGCGGGAGCCATGCAGAAGTTACAGAGGGAGGGTTGAAGTTTCAAAAGTCAACATTGTTTAATTGGTATGCCTCATTGTTCATGGATGATATTTTGTGCAAAGAATTCAGGGGAAGTATACTTTCTTCCAAATGGGCTGTCATTATGGTCTGAAGCTAAAACTCAAAATTAAATTGATAGTCACTTGTACTGTACAATTGACTGTTTTTCTTCAGTGTTTGATATAGTCTGCAGCAGTCTTGTAGCCAGCCTCCAACTCCAGGTGATTAAACTAGAGGCTTCTTCGTAGCTGATTATAAATTCCTGCACCAGCACAAATACGTTTTCCAACTAATTTTACACCGGTAACTCCTGGCCAGGAAGCACTTTCTTGCATTTCGTTCAGCTGCATTACAGCAGTACGTTCTGTTGGTACAAAACAGTCGATAGCCTTGTCCCCAGGCTCTCCAAAACAAGGGTATCTATTCTCACATGAGTGACATTCAGGGTAGAAAAGTGAGCAGAAAGGAGTTACCGGTAATTTGTGTAGGTGAGCACAGTTGTAGTTCTCAAACACCGAACAAAGGCAGCAAATCTACTCTTTTGCAGCTAATCTTAAGGGCCCGTTGGTGCCACAACTGAGTGCTGAAGCAATGTCTCCGGCAAAAGGTAGCTAGAGAATTGCAGCTGTCTTTTTCTCGGTCCCAGCCCACATAATATGATTAATTAACTCAGAAAAGACACATTTTAAGTGATTTCCAAGGGAGAGCCTGGGGATCAAGCTAATTTCTGGCATGCAAAGCGTTATATTTATTTGCCATTGTGAAGGTGATCTAGATGGAGGATTGTATGTATGACTTTTACCATTCCATTTACTAATGTTCCCTCGACTATGTTAACATTGTAGCTTTTTATCCTGTAGCTGTAAGTTCAACGAAAATAATGTGATTTGATTGAATCCCCTGAACTGCAGACTATGGGCCTGTGCAGTTGCTAATGTCTTCAGTTCACTTCCAGCATTCTTCTCTCCTACCTATACGCCCTTTCTGAAATTTCATCTGAGTAGGCAATGTGTAGCATGGCCTATGTAGCTACTGGCCTCCTGTGTGCTAAAAAATATTCATAAGATACCCAACTTTTCTTTGACACCCCCAACTCTAAATGAGTCCAGAAGTAATACATATACACCTATATACACATGCATACGACCCAATCTCCCAAGCTACACTAGCTATAGGCGTACTCTCCCATGCCACACTAGGCATACTCTCTCACACCACACCAGACAGGCCTCCCCCTGTTAGCACTTTAATATTTGTGCTTCACCCTTGCTTTGTTTGGGTAAGAGCATACACATCTAAGTTAGAAACTGGGTTAAAAGGGGAGGGGGAATTTCTTGTATTTCTCCACCCTCTCCTGTTCTATGCAGTCCTGAATTTTGAATAGACAACCTGTTAATACTAAGATAATTCAAATACTCTGAATCATATTTTTTGTGCTGTGTATTAGTATTGTCCAATGGCTGCACATTGTATGTTACACATATGCATTACTCAATCACTATATGTCTGACTGCACATGTACAGGCATGGCTATAGTGGTGCTATTACAGCACGCCCACTCAGGACATCAGAGCTTTTTGAGATTGAGATCCTCTCCAGCGGCAATTCTTCCCTGTGCTTTGGAATCACAACTCACAGGTTAGTCAGCCTAGTATCTCATTGCTGCTGTATACAAATGTCATACACACATACCTGCACATGCAGACACATATATGACATGATACTTTATGCTCTTACCTATGTACATATTACATACAGGTGTACATATTCAGTATCGATTATACTTTACATGCACATGCACTACGTACACACACACATGTATACAATTGTACCTATACCATAAACTTGGGAGTATAGTGACCCCTTAATTACACTAACCCCATGAATATAATTACCTATCAAAACCATTACTATGGCTTCCTGAATAGTATTATCCAATAACCCTATGAATATTTTTACCCATCAAACAACAAAGTAAACCACCATGACAACTATAATATAAAGCCTTGTATTATGTATATCTTATAACACATGCCCAGGAGGGATATCGATATAAGTAGCCTCATCCCCAGGCTCCCCTCCCACGTGCGCGTGGGAGGGGAGCCTCGGGACAAGGCTAGGATATAAGCATGAGCCTGAGGGTGCATAATCCCAACTAAGTGCATAATCAGACAGACAGGTTTGCATGCACTCTTAGTGGCCTGCCCACTGCTCACCTAGTAGGCTAATTGCTTATCTTGTGCACTAATTGAATGTACTGGTGAGTAGACTCGCATTGTACCTTATATACTACTGTATTTTTAACCTCATGGTACTTAACCCATAAATAAAATCACACATGCAATAGCAGCCTCTAAAATGCACAATTTTGAATACAGTAACCATCATTATACTCCCGAGTTTACGGTATACCTATGTATATACATATTATATACAGGTATACATATTCAGCATTGATTATACTTTATATGCACATGCACTACACACGCACGTGTACAACACACAGCAACAAACCTTAGCATCCATACCCTAGAGGTTAAAGCATTAAATAATCCCACAGCATACCTGTTGTATGAAGTTGTTGCCGTGCATAGCTGCTTCATTGGAAGGATATACTTGTATAGGGTTTAAATGAAGGAATGGGATAATTCTTGGGCAATAGTGTTTGACACGAGATAAAGGGTTGCATGACAGCAGTGGTTAACCTTATTGAATGTCAGGGTTTTTTACATGTAGGCACCCAGAGGCTAGGCGAAGTACTAGTGAAGCCTGCACTATTTAAGAGACTGTAACATATACACCTCTACCAGGGGCGGATTCAGAATATTCTGAGGGGGGGGGTCAGGTTCACGATAGCAATGCTGAGCACCTTTGGAGAGTACGCGTGCAGTGCAGAAAATTGTTACCTATATATGGTTTTTGGCTATCATGAAGCGCTCTTGTAGCATCTCGGTAGATTTCTATTTAGCTACCATTTACCAACTTACTGTATAAACTGAAGAATTGACGCACAGTGATTGATTGAGCTCCTCTGCAGAGTTGTTTGCTTCACCGGGGACGAAGTAGGCACACTTGCGCATTGTAATTGCAATGACGTAGCAATCGACAGACTGAAAGGGGGAGTCAGCTGATCCCTACCCCTGCCTACACCTACACACCACATAGTACACACATCATGACACTCACATGCACTCCCACTCACTCACATGTATGCTATTAAAATCATTGTGGGTTTAATTATTCTGGAAAATTAATCTGTACTATGAAAAATGGTATGACAGCTAGCATTTATATATACAATGAACTCATTGTATATATAAAATATATAGTGTTTGTTTGAATTGCTGATTTGAAGTTACCCTGCAAATTTCTTTCTTTTTCTCACATCTTCCAGGCCGGAGAAGGTGAAGTTCCCTTTGTATATGAGACAACTCAAAGGAATTTGGTTTATTAAATATGGTGAAGAGCAATCTGCCTACTCAATTGGTGGACCAGGAGCAACTAGTAGCACAACACACCTGAGGGTGAGTGTGATACTTAATACTGCATGATATTTCTGAGTTGTTGAATTACGGGGCATCACATAGTATATCACTGTACTTACCCACTTCGTCCTTTCTCCCCTGCCTTCTTTGTACAGAGGGGTGACACACTAAGTCTACAGGTGACAAGCGACAGGAAATTGCATTACTATATGAATGGAAAAGATGTGGACAAAGTTTCTATCAACATACCTGACACCGTGTATGGGTTTATCGATCTGTATCATGCTTACTCTCCAGCTGTCAAACTGATCCCACATGTAGTAGAGGTGAGGAGACAGAACTATACAATACAGTAAACTGTTACGTAATTTACGATTTAAATTTATTATTCATGCAGTACTATATTTCCAGCCCCACACCCCATTTATTTCTAGTTTGGAAACATGGCAAGTGTGAGAACAATTTAATTGCATCTGAAATTAGGAGTTAACTCTGATGGTATATGGGGGGGATAAAGAATTTCTTTCTCACCATTATACACTTGCTTTTTTTGCTGTCGTGTGAGTATAGACATGAAGAATAATGCACCAGGCATCCTTACTCTGTACCTAACTGTGCAGAGTGATTACGCATCCACTGATGTACATGAAACTAGATTTATACATAATCTGTGACATACGCCTCTGTTGGTTTAAAGATATGTGTGTATAATCATGAAGGTGTGCACATGTGACCCCATACTAGCTAAAAAGCCCTATCAACAGCTACAGAGTGTATTAGTTCTCATTTTGTTTATATACTGACACATTGCTCTACAAACACATACATCTGAAGGTCTGTAACATTTAAGTTGAGTCATAGACTGGTTATACTTTTATAAGACCTTCCCATCCAGTGGATAGTGTGACATCCTCACTTGATATGTGCACACTGTTAAAAACTACGGTGGCCGAGATAGGCCACACGCATTTGCATTCTTGTTCACTTTCACGTTTGCGTTTGTGCTCGCATGCATGTTCACTTGCACAGTCATGTTCATGTTCGCATTCATGTTCACGTACAGATTCACGTTCGCCCAAACTTTACTCTTACGTGTTGAATACTCGGTGGGGCTCACATAGTTGCTGCAGTGTCTTGGCCTTGGGCTTGGCTCTTGCGCAGTGCACGCACGCTCAGCTCTCCCACCATGGTACACCCTACAAGCATCGTGGTTGTGGCCACGTGGCAGCTTTTTTTCCGATTGAAGAGCCATGGAAGAGGAGTGGATACAAAAGCGAGCACAAGGTTGCATGAAGCAGTAGACTCTGCTACTCTTAGAACAAGAGGATATTACTAACACGGATATGTAGCTACTTGCTATTTTGTGGAGATCATTTGGATCAAGTAAAGTTGACAGTGCAGAAAGTGGATCTTATCTGTAGCTACAACAATACCATTCCCGAAACCCACTACATCACTCTTCATTAGTTCAATCTTCATTCCACTGTAAGCTAGCATACTATTAGCTACCAGTCTCATTCTCCATCCTGTTGTCAGTTAAAGTCTCCATGCATCCAGCCACCGGCCATCATACCACTCGTTAGGGTTGCTTTCCTCTATTTCATTGAGAATAAGTGGGTCGTGGGGTGGGGGAGGGAGACATAGTTAAAACTGGGTGATGTACTCTATGTTTGTCGGGTATTACGAGTGAGTCGAGATTGGCTTTGGCTATGCCTGGAATGATTACATACTCTAGATGATAAACTCTAGCAGCACATTTCTCCAGCCTCATTTTACCAATAAAGATTTTGAGTTCATATAGGCATGGATTTCTCTCGTAGAGTAACCCAAATCAGCAGTAAGTTCTGATCTTTACAGGCAAGAGTACATAACCCAAAGGGAATTAAGGAGCGTTAGACTTCTGTATGTATGTGTGGTAAATGTGACTCATTAGAACTCTGTGTGACTATGATTAGCAGTAGATAGCTCCCTAGGTTTTTATTGTTGTTAATGTGCTGTTGGTATGGTCACTATGTATTATTGCCTGTGTAGTGTATGGCTTACGTGTTAGTTTTATTCTGTATTTAAGTAACCTGTATGTCTAGTTGTCAGAATTGTTATAGAGAGTTTTCTGTGTGAGACCTATTCGAGCGTGCATGAGCTACATTACAAAAGTATGTATGCTGATTCCACCTGTTATCGAATGGCACTAGACCACAGGTCCTTATATGGTAAATACTATGTAAGCACTATAATTCACTTAGCACTGGTAGCAGCCATGCATAACCGCTAGGAAGTCCATACTGTAGAATCGGGATAGTAGGCATCGGTGCTTACTTTCGAAATTAGTAGCAGGAATGGGTGCTAACATTCGAGGGGTGCCTACTTTAATGGGGCGCTTACAATCGCGTGAATATATGGCGTAGCGGTATAGCTGCTGTGGCTGCCTTTTGTACTACAGGTACGACCATTACACTTGTGGGTTTGGCTCTAGGAAAGATAATTCATTTCTAGATTGGCTCATTACAATGCAATGAATACCTAACAGGCAGAGAGTGATGCACAGCTGGCAAGAAGCACTACAACTACTGTGAAGAAGGCGGTGCTGCAACAATGTTGTATGCATAGTTTTCATGAATTTTCATTGACCTTACTCATTAATCGCACTGTTCTGCGCGTACTTGCTGTTTGCTCATGTGCTCTCCGTAGGATAGTGAAGCTTCCAGTTGTAGAAGGCAGTTTTTCCTGGTAAGTGCTGTAGTCTCTCTCTGTTGCTACACTACTTTGGCTTGGGTGCCTATTCTTGTAGGGTGCTTACTTTCGTGCGGGTGCCTATAAATGGGAGGTGGTTGTAATTGGGTGCTTATATTCATAGGGTGCTTACTTTCTATGGGTGCTTACTATCCCGATTCTACGGTATATGGAGTGTTTTTGTAGGTGCCATTTGACAACAGGTGGAATCACTAGTTTAACGCTCCTTGGCTTCGCGGCGCTCAGGGGCTCCTGTTACAGGCTACCTGAAGGTAGAGGTTCCACTGTACTTGCTATTACCATAAGGTAGGCCTGCGGCCTGCTGGTTTTTATTTTCGCGGGAGTGGGGTGCTTGTTATACTCTGCAAGAGCCTCACCCATGACCCTGCAGTAATGTGTACATGAATATGAACGTGAACATGCATCAGAATGCGAATGTATCCGTGCGGATGAATGTGAACACAAACATGCGCGCAAATGCGAAGGTGAACATGTATGGCCACTCTCGGCCACCGTAAAACACCATGCAAGGATTATTTCAACTAAAACTAGTAGGTTGCTAGAGTTGCAGCTGATTATAAACAACTTTTATAGACAATTTTTACAGACACTGTACTACTGTATATAATTATATAATACCGTTGAAACAATATTGTAGCTGCAACTCCAATAACCACATGATTGTTGAAGTAACCATATATACATACAAAATATTATATGTGCTAAATTTCAAGCAATAGTGTATTTTTCCCAAATTCTCATCCAATTTCAGATTTTGGAAAGAGAAACAGGAAAAGTAAGCACACAGTATACTGTTACTCACTATAGCTGTGACTTCTGCAAATATGCACACATACCGTAGGCGCCGGTTTTTAAGCACCGGTGCTTATCGGGACAATAGCGACAAAATGGGTGCTTAAAAAGCGGAAGGTGCCTAAAAGCGAGCTGTTTTAGGCCACGCCCACAATTATTTGCCACGTGCACGCGCGCAAATTTAGACACGTATTGATCGATCCGCTACGCTTATAAAGAAGCGCTCGTTCCTAGCTTTTCAAACAGTTCTGCCTTTCAACAAGAAAGATGACTTCTCCCGGTAGTAGTAGAGCGAGTTGAAAGCGTCGACTGAGAACTGAACGATCGAGAGAATCTTCGGATGCCTTACAGCTCTACTTCTCATCATTTTATTCCAGCTGTTCCAGCAGACCGAGCAATCTCATTGCTTCGTTATCCAAACACTTTGATTGGTCGAACTAGAAGGTGCGACTCGAAAGTGATCCATCGGGCGCGACTTTAGCTAGCTAGCTACCGGTAGATAGTTCAACGAAAAATTTTCACTCTCGATAGCGTATAATTAGAATAGGTGCTTATTGCTGCCCGAAAATCAAGAGCGGGATGGGTGCTTAAAAGTGTATAGGTGCTTAAAAGTGAAGGGTGCTTAAAAACCGGCGCCTACGGTAAATACACACATACATGTTCACACACTCACACTTCACAGAAAGTGGATGTTTCCACCGCAGCTTCATTCACTCCAATGCGAAAGGCAGAGGAAAGAAAGGTAGGATAGAGTATGATCTTACTTAAACACCATAAAATATGTCTAAGTGATACTTAATGTTTGTGATGCTTTCAGTATTTCACAGACCTTTTAGTCACTTGGGGGTATTTAAGGTGGCGCCTTATAATTATTGAAAGGAAGAAATTCGGTTTGATATAACTTAGGTAATGTGCGGAAGAAACCTACATTGGTTATAGGTAAATACTACGTCAGAATACTGTAAGCAGCCACAGCTGCAACCTTAGTAAAATTGTGAGTGGTAGATTTTCACTGTACATTAAGCGGTACATATGGTACTGTAACAATGTATCTAGCAATAGAAAAAAAAAATAGAAATTCAATGATTTGAGTTATGGTCAGATTGCTTGTATCAGATACGCATTGTGACTTTATTAAGGCCCAGGATTATCTAGGCTTGTGAGCATGAATATAGACAGTAATGAATAAACCCATAGATTTGAACTCTAAAAAACGCTGATATTAATTAATATGCTTTGCAGCAAATGTCAACCCCAGTGAATGGGATAGCTTACTCTGAACTGGATTTTGGAGACTCACTGGGAATAGGTCGGCAAGGTACGGTGTTCAAGGGGCAGTGGAAAACCAAAGGTCTGGCTGTGGCTATCAAAAGAGTGCTGGGAAACATCACAGAACAAGAGGTCAGTTACTGTGTTCCTAAGTATCTATCATTATTCTACAGTTGGAAATTGAATCCTGCAGGCAAAAATTCTGCACAAACTGAGTCACCCCAATGTGATAATGTTTTATGGGGTATGTACTGAAAGGCATCCTGAATACTTTATCATCACAGGTTGGCAATGTGGTTCTTTTATGTAGGATATAGCTCAATATCTAAAGCTCTCTAGCAAGTGGTGTTATAACACACATGCAAACTAACAAGAGTTGACATGTTTAGCTCAGTGTATGTACTTGCACTGAAACCTTGCCTATAGAACTTGCTGAGAAGGGCTCTCTGTACACCCTCATTCATGAGGAGCACTACCATCCCAAGTTTGAAGAGAGCCTGCGATGGGCAAAGGAGGTTGCTGAAGGTGTGCCACCTTTTCTGTATAATATTTGTATTACTAGGTATACGCAAGCGCACTATGCCTCGCGTTCACTATTAGATGTAGACATGCACTGTATGGAGGGGAGAGGCTTGTGGTCACATGCAAACAGTTGTGGGGTTTCGTTGTAGTTTGCTGACATCGTCACACGGGGTGCGTACTGGGGCGGGGTAGCCCCCCGGATGCACACGGGGTGCGTACTGGGGCTGGGTAGACCCCGGATGCACACGAACCGATTATTTTCGCGAGTCAGCCAGTCGCGAGAATAAGAGCTTAACAGGGAATGCTAGAGCAGCTACGAGAAAGCGACTGACATCCAGGAGAATGATGTCGCTACCTACATTTTCCAGGGATCAGCCATGGATGCCACGGGAGAGCAGAGATAGGGGCTGTAGTGCTTGAACTCACGTTCGTATCGCTCGATCGTGCCGTCTGTCTCCAGCGCTCATATCTCTACTTATACAGAGTGTACATAAACTCTACTAACCTGGGAGCTGTAGTAAGCCTTCCCTGGTAAAAGGATGTGGTAGATTTGTCCAAACGTCTGAGTCTTCGGGCGCCACAAGTTCGAAGACGGCATCCATGTAACTACCAGAGACGCCATTTTGAACACGTGTTGCTGCCCCGGGGCCCCCCAAGCGTGACAGACATCTCCCATATGGAAATATATATATATATATATATATATAGACGCTAGCTGAGATTGTTGAGCCCATAGGTCGCGATTATTGGCCTCGCTGCGCTCGGCAATAAGCCATTCATTATTTTACTTTAGGAATGAAGTATCTACATCAGCAAAAGGTCATTCATCGAGATCTGAAGTCTAGCAATGGTATGATCTATTCCATGGCAATGTACTAGGCATATGACATCATCAGCTTCTCCTTTTTTTACCTTAGTATTACTTAAAGCCAGTGGGACAATGAAGGTTTGCTAATCTTCTATAATTATACTCTAACATGTATGCATAATGTAGCATATACATTACATTCACACACTGCCCTAGATCTGTGATTTTGGCTCAGCTAAAGAATTTTCCCACACCACCATTCAAACTCGTACTGGTACCTATCGATGGACTGCACCAGAGGTATGTACTGTGCTCAGTACTGTTTTCAGTGTCCCTTGCATGTACGTGATTTCATGATATGATCATAGTCCACTTCTTAAACACTATGACAGGTTTTAAATGAAGAGAAGGTGTCCCTGTCATGTGATGTGTTCTCCTATGGCATGGTCCTATTTGAGATCTTCAAGGAGGAATTGCCTTTTGCTGGCGTTTCTGATATAAAAGTTATTACCATGATTTCAGAGGGAAAGGTAAGTGGTTACAAAATTTTATGGTATAAGTGGATTGGAGTATCATCTGAAATATGATGGTAGCTGAACCCTAATAATCAACTTAAGGGAATAAATTGCAAATCTCGGTAGTCCTTATTATATACACAAACCTTTCCATCCTTAGCTGTATCAATCAGGAAATCCACAAACATAGGTAAATACCATCAGGAGCCCATAACCCAAGGAAGGAGCGTTGAACTAGTGATTCCACCTGTTGTCGAATGGCACCTACAAGAAAACTCCATATATGGAATACCTAGCAGCTATGCATGGCTGGTTTACTACTAGACTAGTGCTAAGTAAATTATAGCGCTTACATAGCACTTACCATATAAGGAGTGTTGGGCAAGTGCTATTTGACAACAGGTGGAATCAGCATACATGCACAAGTTTAACGCTCCTTCCCTTTGGGTTATGGGCTCCTGATACCACTAATCGGGAGTTTCTTCAGCTTACTGCCTAACGAATTATTCTACCCAAACCTAGTTTATGCTAATGAGCGTCTACAAATATATCATCCTTCCATCACACAGTATGACTGATAAGAGTTTGTCCAAAACCATGGTTTATTGTCAGCAGGGGTGTCAGAACCACAGTGGCCGCCCCACAATTTAACGCAAATATATGCCGTCAAGTAATGTGCTGCTGCGACCATGCATCTGATCCGGCCTTTAGCGGCAGGAAGAGAGATGGACAACATTAGAAAAACCTCATTAACTTTGAAATTTTGATTTTCTCATGCTCTTTGTTCTGGATCGTGGCAGAAGGTGTAGCCGTCTAGCTGAATTACAACTGTAAACACAGAATAGGAGTTCTTTCGGAGCCATCTGGTAAGTTTGCTTTCGCTCTACCAGCTGTTTTGTAACCCTTCTGTCGGCGCAAGCAGCATTTTAGTAGCCACGTGTACTATGGGATGAAAGGTCACAGTTAAATATTGGCAGAAATTTTAATTTGCCGATTTTGTTGCCAATTGCCAAACCGCCAGATTCAATTCTCCGCCAAATTTTCTGGCTGTACGGTATCCCTGTGAATGTATGCTGTGATCCAATTAAAGAACTTGCTTCCTCTCACACCAGACCCCAGCCAATCCTGTCTCCCTTGAACCCTATCTTGCCAACTTGATGAAGTGTTGCTGGCTGATGAACCCCAAGGTGGGACTGTTGATGTACATAATAGGGTCAGACTATAGCCATAGTGGTGAAGGAGCCAGTATGGCTAGTACAGTTTGGCCATACTAGATTCGAGCATACACTTTTAATGAGTGAGCATGTTTGTGTATGTGTGCTTGTGCTGACAGTGCAACAGAGCTCATTGGCAACATGTTTCACTGAATCTGGAGGCTTACCAGATGGCTTTGGCAAGGCAGTGACTCATCAAAAGGTAGACAGAATGCTATAGTGTCTCTCAATGGGTGACATTAGCGTGATCGATGATAATGTCACATAGCTAGTATAAAAATTGCTCTACAGCAACAAGATACTGAGCTGCCTGCACTGATTCTTACCAAGAGCCGCATTCAATATTGCCGCAGTATGATATGCATTACTATACTAGCCTTACAACATATCAGAGCTACTAAGCAGTCTTGCCTGCACACTCATTTCCATGCAAAAATTGTAGACATTCTGTTACAGCTTCAGACATAATTGGCATTGCCAAGAGAGTGCTTTCTGGCTATTTTTCTGCACTGTGCATGAAAATTCATTAAGGTATATATGGCCTTATACACACCACACACACTATCTAAAGGGTCGACCAAGTTTTCAGGAAATACTGATCATAATGGAGAAGAAAGGTGAGAAAGAGTACTAATAGATTAGTAAGGAAGAACAATGCGTGCAGCGAAATTGGCTGAAATGGCATGTTTTCAGTATACCCATAACGTCAGTGGACTTGCAAGGCTACATGCTATAAAAACTTGATTATAAATAATTGCTGGCTTCATGCATGTTAATTAAAACCACACCTAGATTGCATAAAGATGTACATATTTGCTATCTATATATTTCAGCATGCAACCTTCATGAGGGCCTGCAGGTGGTTGCTAAAATATTTAGTCTCTGCTGTACACTCCATTCAATGTCACTTTCATTCCTTTACCATACAGAGTGTCCAGAGCCAGTGAGCGGTCAGGAGATCACTGGAGCCACTGAGGCCACCGCTAATGCAAGACCAAGTGAGTTGCTGTTGACAGAGAGGAGATGTTAGTATATGTATGTTCTGATCTGCTTCAAAGTACAATTATACAAATTTCATTGAGGTCTCACACGTCATATTGACCTCTGACATGGATACCATCATGCAGTTGTAGGATTTATATAATTATGTAAAAGAAGTGTACAGTGGAACATCTCTAATCCAGACACCATTGGACCATTAATTGTTGAAGCGTCCGTATTCCAGAGGCTTCCGGTTATATTTTCGGCAATAAGTATTCGACATGCAATGGCTAGTTTTGCTGCAACAGTGGCTCTGGCTCATGATGACTGGCTCTGACTTGCTGCAAAAGCTGTTAATGCCTAGCCAGAAGCTAAATACAGTAGTATGTAACATTGAGTTATCGAATCTGGCAGTGCGGGTGAGTATTCTTGCAGCGTAGACGCTGTTTAACATCATAGCGAGTCTGCAGCGATTCTGGGAGTCGCGTCTTGTGAAGAAACATACGGTTTAAATTATCAATGTACGCATTATGGAGTGAATTTTGTACAGTTCCTTGACTTGGTGGGACTGGAAAATTAAACCTATCCGCTTACGGAATAGCGAGGTGTCCGCATTTGAGAGGGCGCTAATGTATTACAAGTATAGGAGTTTCAGTCGGGACCCCAGCCAAACGTCCGTATAAGCGTGGTGTCTACTATAGAGAATGTCCGTTAAGAGAGGTTCCACTGTAGACCTATGTTTGTCACATATCAGATGAATATGCGTGTACACTCACATGCATATTTAGGCACAGAGGGGAAGCCAACCCTTCAGCAGCTGCAAATACTGAGGTGGAGTGAGGAAGGAGGGAAAAAAGAAATGAGAGTGATGAAGACCATAGCACCCAGGTGGAGAGATGTTGGCATAGCTTTTGGTCTGGACTCTAGTGACCTCAATTCAATTGAGACAAGCTGCTTGAGAGATGTCAAAAGATGCACAGAGCAAGTGATGATAACCTGGCTTGAGAAAGGAATGGGGTGTACATGGAAAGGACTGATGGAGGCCCTTGAAGATGCCGAGTTTTTTGACCTTGCTATTAAACTCAAGAATGTTTTATCCACCTCCTAAGCCTAAATGGTCATGATTACGTTACTCTTGCTCACACTCAAGCATACTTTCTAATGCCTGTAACATACAACTTTTACAACCTGAGAGGCATTACAAGCAATTGCAAGCCTGTCGCAAAAATAATATACATGTACATATGTGGCTATTAGGAATCTGTTCTAAAACTGTTTTTAGCGGTTGAAGAGGTTTTAAATAACTAATAACTATAACTAATACAATAAGCTCCTGGTTTGGTTTGAGGATTGAGGTTGTGATTGAGGGAGCTAGCTATTTCTTAGGAGCTCGAGGTTGGGGTGCTTGGGGGGTTTTGGTGGTTTTAGGGGTTTTACAGGTTTCAGCACGTTTTAGAAAGTTTTCCAAGTTTCAGAAGGATTGTGGTGAATTTCACTGGTTTTTACAAGTTTCAGCAAGTTCTAGAAAGTTTTCCAGGGTTGTGGTGAATTTCACTGGTTTTACAGGTTTCAGCAACTTTCAGAAAGTTTTAGAAGTTTCCAAGTTTTAGACGAATTTAATTTTGTTGGTAAACTGTTTTGTAAGATTTTAAATAATCGCTTGGTAATAAGATTAGAATCGGAAAAGGCTCTTCATGAGGGGCAGGCAGGTTTTAGAGCGAAAAGAAGTTGTGTTGATAATGTCTATACTTTGAACGAGATCATACAAGGCAGAATAAGAGAAGGAAAATACACTTATGCTTTTTTCTTAGACATCCAGAAGGCTTTTGATACGGTTTGGCACGATGGTTTATGGTTTAGGTTGTGGGAATTGGGTGTTAGGGGTAGGATGTGGAGAGTTATTAAGAAGATGTATGACATTACAGAGAGTGCTGTTTTACTGGAGGGGGAAAAATCCAAACCATTTGATATAAGCCAGGGGGTAGCACAGGGTTGTAGTCTATCGCCTATCCTATTTTCCATTTTTATTAATCAGTTACTAGATGAGGTTGAGAAAGCTGGGTTTGGTATAATCATTAAGAATGATGTTAAGGTTGGGGGACTAATGTTTGCAGATGATTTTGTTGGTTTAACTACTAATGCGGAGGATTTACAAAAGTTGATTAATGTAGTACAAGGGTTTTGTAACAAATGGAGGTTGAAATCTAACATCAAAAAGAGTGCTGTTGTGGTATTTTCTAAGGTGGCTATTACAGATATGTGTGCGTGGAAGTGGGGAGATAACGTAATTCCAAGGGTTGTAAGTTACTGTTACTTGGGGATTGAATTTGCTGAGAATGGGTCATGGGATAGTCATGTACAGAAGGTAATTGATAATGGGAAGAAAAAGCTTAATCGTTTGCACCGGTTTGTCAGTAATAGAAATATCAGTACAGTTGCAAGGAGATTATTGTTAGTTTCAGTACTTCGTCCTACTTTAGAATACGGTAGTGAAGTGTGGGCTTGTAATAAACGGCAGACAGCTTCCTTAGAATCCATTCAGCTAGGAGCAGCTAAGAAGATACTTGGCTGCTCTTCCAAAACGTGTAATGAAGCGGTAAGGGGAGATATGGGGTTAGAGTCCTTGAAAGGGAGGAGGGATAGAAGCAAACTTAAGTGGTGGTATAAAGTCAATAAGTTGGATATTGAGCGGTATCCTAGAGTACTATTAGATGCTGAGTGGGAAGTGAAACCATGTAGAGGTAGGCAAAGGAAAACTTGGATGAAAGTAATTAATGAATTGCTGCTGCAGTTAGATTTAGATAGCCAAG
Organism: Phakellia ventilabrum; assembly: GCA_963921505.1. NCBI lineage: Eukaryota > Metazoa > Porifera > Demospongiae > Axinellida > Axinellidae > Phakellia > Phakellia ventilabrum. The sequence goes on from OY997385.1 coordinate 3,701,983, forward strand.
AGGTATTAGCTGCAGATAATATTAATTTGTTTTTAGATACGGTAGACGAAGCGTTGAGGGATAGAGAATACAAGGACTTTAATGACAGCTTGAATACTAAAGTTAAGTTGAATCTGTACAAGTCTTTCTGTAAGGAAATAGAATTCAAGAATTATTTGCAGGGGGTAGGTGATCCGGGTACAAGATTATTGTTTAAGTTTCGGTCAGGTACGAACGGTCTGAATGAAGAGTTAGGAAGACATAGGGGTAAAAATGATGATAGGCAGTGTAAATTATGCAGGGGTGAATGTGAGAGTGTGGTACATGTTCTCTGGGAGTGTCCAGCATATGACAGCATTAGAAAATAATTTCATGGTAGAATTAGAAAATCTATTGGGGGGGAGGTTTGGGGAGTTTAGTACACTTGATAATTTTAATAAGGCAAGTTTTATTTTAGGATTTGAGAATTGGAACAGGGATGATTTTAAAGCATTATTAAAGCTAGTTAAGAGCTTTGTATTATTGATATGGGAGACTAGGAAGAAGGAATTGTATGGTGATCAGGATTGTGTGGTCTCTGGTTGTTCTTGCTCTTGTCCTCTGACTGGAGGTCTTACAAGCTCCGCCTGCGTCTGTGGGTGCGTGGTCAATGGCGTAAGCGCTACGGCAGCAACATGAGTATATTATTATTATTGTTGTAAATTTAACTGGTTTTAGAGATTTCAGCTGTTTTTTTTAGGATGTTGGGGTTCTGGGGGAGTTTTAGGGAGTTTTTAGGGGTTGGAAGTTGTGGGGGGGGGGGGGGGGGTTGATTTCAGTGATTTGTGGAGTTTGGGGTTCCAGATAGATAACAATAAGTATACGTGTAACAATGCATTATATATGATAATAGCAGTTTTCGGTTTGGGCAGCAATGGCCGATGATTATTCGGACATGTAACTTCTGTAATACGAACAGTGTAATACCCAGGGTACTACTGTCTCGTGGTTTACCAAAAAAAACTTTTCACAGTGAAATACACTACGTTTCAGCCTGAACTGGGCCTTTATCAAGCGTGTTTCAAGAATGCATGCATGGAGTATCAATAAAAGTATGACTACTACATTTATGTAATAGTCATACTTGTATTAATATTTGAGCTATGCCTGTGTCGATGGGTGTGTACATGTGGTCAATTGCATAAGTGCTGGGCAGCAACATGAGTATTTATATTATTAGCTATATATCACAATCCACAATAGTGGGTCACTCTACTAAATGGATTTTATCTGTCTTTTGGTGCCAAAGTCACTATTAGCTGCACTCATTCGGCACTCCCAGTAGCTAGATTATCACTTGAATGACAAACAGTAGCAGAGTCACTGCCAAGAGGAGAACCAGGCGGCAGCCTGTGTGTGTACTCAATGTTGGTTCATTTTAATTACCAAACTGCAATCCTTTTGGTATGATTAGTCAGTCTGGTAGATATGTGTGTATAGTCTCTTACCATCCCCACCTGCTATGAAATAAAATTCTGGTGTGCTAATTTGTGTCAGAAGTAGAGGCAGAAGATGATTACATGATGGATTCCCTCCAGATCTGTTGGCAACAGTGACAACGCACACCTACCCCAGTTAGCATGGGTGTAGTGCTTTGTGCCACTTGCACCACGGACAAATTAAGCCTGTTACAGCCACAGGGAGATGGAAAGTGTGTGAGAAGGTTTTACTTTAAATTGCCACCCTGAAACTTGCTTTTGAAACCACCTCTCATTAGCCTCGTAACAAGGCCTCATCTTTCAGCTTTTTTTGCAACTGTGAAAAAAACTTTTTGGCTGAACTGCATGGGTGTGCTTGTACAGGTTTAATTTCCTGAAGCCAATACATACTCATAACATGATGTGCATGCGCATGGGCCAAAGTTTGACCTTAACAAACATCCCCAGGAGCTGCAGCGGCGGTGCAACACCCTGATCACACTGATTGAGGAGGAGAATCAGGAGCTGGAGTAGCGGGAGGAGAAAGACAGGCAGCAGAGGAAGAGGGGACTGAAGATCAAGGTAGCCACTACACTAGATGGGGAAGAAGGGTTACTACGTCTAAAGTTTGTCTTTAAAGGGACTAGAACCATGTTTACATAGAAGTACTAAATCTTTGTGAGTGTCTGTATGACTTGATTTTAGTTATAATTACCCAACTCCTATACCCTAAAAGTATCCCTGCCTGTCCTGTGTGAGATAATCCCTACAATATGGCCTCTCATCTGCCCTGCCCCTCTCCTCCAGGTGCCTGGCAGCACCCCTCAGAAGCAGTCTGGCCAGAAGAGGAAGGTGGGGTGGGGGGGGGGAGAGAAAGAAGGCACAGAGGGAAAGACCAAAGAAGAAGAAGACATAAACTTTATTTGCGCAGACACTTTACTTTCTTTCAATCATGCCACATGCAGTCTTTAATAACTGTTTCACTCTAAAACATATTTCTCGTCAAACATAAACTCCAGATGTGAAGAGACATTTTGTCATTGCATGTCTAAAAATACACAAATCAAAGCTGCTGTGCATCACATGATCACTAATTTAAAATTACAGAAACATGGCATGAGGCATGCTCACTATGAACAACAGAAAGGCAATTGTAATTAAGGTGTGCTTAATGTGATAATTTACATATATGGAACATAAGTACTTTTTAAAAAATTTCATCAGTTTTACTCTAAAAAAATTCTCAGTACATCAAACACCAGTACGAGCATTTCACTAAAATTAATGTACTGTTATAGGTAAGACAATGGCTGATGGAAGCATGCATGTTGACTGTAAACATAAGTATAAGGTGATGTGTGTGGAGCACAAGGACTTTAAAAATTACATATAGCTACATACACGTATACTTACGACATTATCAATCTTGTGATCGACACAGGGAGGGGATATTATAGTAGATCAGAAGTTTTCATGTTTGCACAATGCATTTGTGTGTTTCACTGAATTTGTTGGCAACTTCAGGTTTACCAACTAGTGGGGAGCTCAGTGCTTGTGCTAGTGTTCTCCAGCTGGGCTGGCCTCTCTCAGACACCATGTCCTGTTTCCGCACCAAGCAATCAGTACCTCGGTCTTGCAGTCCCAAGCAATCCGGGGACCATTAGCCTCAAACCCCTTGAGAGTGTGGTAGGAGAGCCCAAGGGCCAGCCCGAGGTGGAGCCAGTTGTGGAGGGTCAGCACCTCCTCTCGAACATCAGCCAGGTCCTTAATGTCTGAGTAGAAGGAGAGGGGAGTGAATGAGGGTTTGGGTTTTTGGAGCCCAATGTAGTGGAAGTCAGACGCTTACCAAGCTGTGAGCTGTCCACGTCTATTATGGGATGCCGTTTGTGTCAAAATTTTGCAGAAGTGCATTATTTATATATATAACCCACCTACTATACTTCATGCATAGGCCAGGGTGGGCTTTTACTGTCATAATTTGTCCTCTCAAGGCTACAAGGGAAATTATGGCTATAAATTTGTCCCTCATGGCCTTATATAGCCATAAATCCCTGGCAACCCGTGCTATAACTGTTATATGACCCCCCTGATTGGTCCACCTATCTCGTACCTCTGCGCATGCTCATAAATACTATAGCAACGACAAGTCACAAACAGACTCAAAAAGAAACGATGGCTTGCAGTTTCTCTCCTTACTGTCTTGGCATGTGTGAATGGTGCCAACTGGATTTTGTTTCATACCTGGACTTTCAAGCTAAAGCCAGTGCTGGATTCCTTCCAGGCATGCTTTAAGGACAAATTGCGATTTTTTGCTGGGCTTTACTTTGTGTATAGAGTAACTGTTCTTGCTGTGTATGCTTTTAGCAAAACTGCCATCCATTTCTACATTACTGTTGAAGTGCTTCTCATTTTGATGCTCGGTCTTCATGCTTTAGCACATCCTTATGAGAAAAAGAAACACAATATATTTGATGCTCTCGTTTTTATCAACTTAGCTCTCATAAATGCCTTTACCATTTTCGCCTATGTTCATCGTTCTCACTCTGGGGAGAAAAAAACTGTAGATGCTGTACTATGGCTCCAGATGATTCTGAGCTACCTACCCATTGTCTGTCTTTGCAGTTTCCTTGTGGCAATAATCATAAGGAAAGGAAGTCAATGGAAAGCCAGAGCTACAGTGCAACTACAGCTACAACAGGAACTCCAGCAATTAGATTCACTCATAAATCATGAACGTTTGCCATACCAGGAATTTGAATCAGCAATTTTACAACAATCAGAGGATGTGGAGCGATAATATCTTTGACTCTCCTACTGTAGCTAACTGTACTTGTTGTAGACATTTTTGCTACCGAGACTTCTAGCTGTACATCAACTGCATAACTCGTTATCTTTTGCTCACAAAATTGCACTTAGATCCATGCAATTACCCATGCTGATAGCTTAATATCATTTAGTGGTAAGATACTATAGTAAGGTTATGGATCTTGATATATGATGCATTGATCATTCCAAATATGCAATGTTTTACTTGAACCCCCACTCATCTTTATTACTGCCTAACTATTCAAGGAATAATTTCTATTTCCCATACAGTAGTCTTGTGCCCAGACGTCCACGCCAGGGTGTGGATGTCTGGGCACGAGACTACCCATACAGCACATGCACTTGGCTCCTGTCTTACACAATCTGATCCAGCTATCAATGAATATCATTAATGACTAAGAATCTTCTCAGCAATCTACAAGTTTGCTATAAAATGAAAATTTGACTTTTAAGCACTATAGTGCTAGCAAGTCAATTAATCACATTCATAAGATTATTCATAGCCAATTAATTATATCATGACTATCAAACCACTAAGGTCAGCCATAACCCCTGTCAAAGCTAGGGGGATAAAAAAGCAGTTTTAGGCTTCATTAATTATTCATAAGCTTGTCGTTAAATGAGGTAATGTCCTTCTTGACCACATAAAGAAGAAAAAATGCTATGGTACCACTGTTTAATAGGATGTCATGTGTTAGAGTTATCAGGGATAGGAGCAAACATAAATGGTGGTATAAAATCAATAAAGTGAGGCGTCCCAAAATAGTTATGTTGCACGGATTTGCACATGCTCAATGTGGTAAAGCATACCCACTTATGGGTTATGCACAATAATCAAGTAAAAAGGTCAACAGGTGAGCTGAAATTTTATTTCCAGTAACAGTGGTTGTGTCAACTGGTTTGGAAGGTAGCTATTGGCTAAACTATGGCTTGCAGATACTGCAGTTCCTCCACCACACAGGTGCTGTAGGACCAATAATAGTAATGGATGCTGTGGAGCCAATACTTGCGAGTTTTGCCATAAATATTGCAGTTACTGCTACAACAGGACTTATTTTTTTGCAAAATTAAAGTATCCAACATAATTATCACTACAGGACTGCATCACTATAAGTAACTACAAGCTTTTAAACAAATGTGTACTGATGTATAAATGGGAACTACAGTTACTAATCTCCATACTTGGGGATTCCAATGCTGATGGTTCAAACTTTCAATTTAATTGTACTATACAGTAACAGGTGCCCTTAATTAGTAGCTAGTTCAATTCAAGTAGCAGGAGATTTGCTGTTTTCATCACAAAACTGAAGTAATAATGGGAAACAACCTTTCCGTATGAAAAATTTCACAACTGTTTTTGTATACGTATCTGTTCAGTCGTCGTTTATGTAATGATCTTTACCCTGCATAGCTAACATCTTTTTTAACTAACTTTTTCCCCTGCAGCTAGCTAGCTATAAGCTGTGTATGATAATTCAATTCATGAAACCTAAGTTAATGATCAATCCACTATGCACTATATATGACATGCAGGCAGTGTGTGTGATAAAGCAAATACAAATCCTAGTCTAAGTCCAGAAATCCCACATCAAGATTGATAATGTCGTATCTAACTCAAGGGTGGGCACTCACATACACTGCAGTCACAGCTAAGACTGCGGTCAAGAAATTTTGACCATATTGTTTTCTGCTGCAAAGAGGCTCTTGACCATTTGACTGTACCAAAATCTACATCCCATATGCACTGTAGTCACAGCTAAAACTGGGGTCAAGAAATTTTGACCATAATGTTTTATGCTGCAAAAAGGCTCTTGACATTTGACTGTACCAAAATCTATATCTTCAGAAAGGCTCTTGACCGTTTGATTACAATAATAGGTTAGCTACAATTTTAAAAATTGTCCTTATCGCTTGAGTAATGTCAAAAATACTCCTTGTCCTGTTGACCGCTATCATATATATACCTCGCGCTCAGCGCTCGCGGAATTTAAAAAGGTGCGGCTCCGCAATAAATGCCTCGTGTCGTCATGCAGCATGCACATGCACCACCTACATGTACATGTACACATACAATGCACGTGACGGTTTCTGCCTATACCGTGTGGCCGTATCGCAGTCTCGAGCGCTCAACTTTTTGTAAAGTGCAGAAGTGCACGTTTCTCTTGTCCACGGTTCGTTTTATGTTGTATATTGTGCATTGTGCGGACGAGAAGAAGAAAAGGAAACGGAACTTACTGGGAAGAAAAAATAGCTACGAGTAAGTGGATATTAAGTTTCATATCTAGCTGCAGCTACACTTACGTTATACTTTGATTTGTAGGGAGAGAGTTCTAGACTCGCACAGATTTAATAATCTCGTCCTCAGCCCACACTCACGGGTAAGGATCGCGGATACTACTGTAACTTACAGTAGTATCCGCGATCCTTACCCTTCCCAGCCCCACATCAACTTAATTCAAGCTTACAGTGTAAGCTTGAATTAAGTTGATGTGGGGCTGGGAACGAGACTACAGGTTTACTAGCCTATAGTAAGATGGAGTCCTAACCACGATTGACATCAGCGTGAGGGGAAGGGATCGGATATTTAGAATACAGTGCCCTGTATTTGATTATATGTAGTGGTTAGCAGATGATGCTTGCAAGGTTTCTCATTCAATCTGGGCGCCGGGCATAGCTACCTGTATGTATACATAGATAGATAAATATTTTTACGTCACGCCACAAGGGCAGCAGGCTAAAATCGGCCTATGAGACATTGAAATGTACAAAAATATTTAGCAGCAAAAACCATGAGGCTATGTAAGGTAGTAGATGAGTATAGTATAATGTACAAGCCATTTATTGATGGCATTTTTACTCATTGCTGTGCTCCAATTATGCCTCCTGGAACCCTATATTGCTCTTTCTGCCACCTATTAGAATTGTGAGTAAGTGTGTGTGTGTGTGTGTGTGGTGGGGGATTGGGCAGGGGATGGATTGTCTAGGCATGCGATTATTGCTACTCGTTACCAAGGCCTTCCAGCCTTCTTTTGTATGCATCTGAAGTGGACAAATGCAGCTCCCAATACATACTACAGGATCACCTTAGAGTGGGACATATTTGCTGCGTGTCTGGACACCCCAATTTGGACACTCTCCACCTAAGCTAGACCCTCCTCCTCCCTTTCACACATGAATTTGATCAGTTACTAGGTATAACAAGGCTCAATTACTGGTATATATCCTGGCTTGTCATATGAATTTGATAAACAAGGCTCTCCTGAGATATGAAGGTGCTTATAAATGTACGAATTGATCTATTAATGTTGACACACCCACTAGAGTAAATGTAAGGCTCCATATTTGCAGTCTGTGAATGCTCTTATTCCCAGGCTTTCCTCCAATTTTTTCTTGCTTGCAGAAGCTTGAGAAAAGTGGAGCAGAAAGCCTGAGAGATTTGTCTCGTGACAACCCTGAAGGTAGACACAATTTAAGGAGTGTGTGGGCACTAATAACATGGTTGCTCATGCAGCGAATTTCAACAAATTGCGTATCCCGTTTGTTTTCATGAAAATTGTGTTCTGCAAGTGAGTAATTCATGCAAAGTGTCAATACAGGTTCAGCATGTTCCAGGTCGTATACGATTTCCATGAAGCTTGGCATAGAAGAAATCACTGCCACTAGCACTCAATGACATGCTGCATTCACGGAATACGCAATGTTCGAATGGAACTGAAATCTGCTGTATTGCACTGATTGTAGAGTTACTTTAACCATCGAAAATGCGTGAGAAACAAGTATGTTGATAGCCATACTTCGACATAGCTACAAATGCTTGTCCCCTCCCCTTGGGTGTGACTATTGGCCTCACTGCGCTCAGTAATTACATGTAGCTATGTGAGTATGCATGAGATATCCAAATGCTAAACTTGTAATCCAACTTGCCTAAAGTGGGTGGAAACATACTGCTGAATCTACTCTCCTAAGTTGTGGGGCGAGCCTAAGTGAGTGCACAGTATACCTGCATGGAGTTATTGCAACGACATGACCTTAGATTGTGATCACTAATGGCCATTAATCAAGATAGACATAATTATAATCACAAATGGGCAGGCAAAAGAGTAGAGGACACCTCCAGTGCTACGTAATACGTATACGCAAAAATAGAATTTTGTACATAGATTTGGTAAGACGTACGTATCATAATATATAACTTATGATACATATAGACGTCAGGGCAGAATCCGACTCGCTAGTGTGGGGCTCGCTCAGGCTCGCCCCAATGACATGAACTGACAAAGCGCAGTTGAAAGCAGGATTGATTATAGTTCTACTAAACAGAACAGTTAGTTTTCTGGAATGGAATGTTCGTCTGTCCTTTTCATCAGGGTACTTAGTGCTAAGTCTAATTAGAGCACATTAAAATACAGCCATCACCCCTAGCACTGGTAGTAGCTACGTATTTCTGGTATCATAGCTGATTCATTGCTGAAATTTCAGTTGGAGTATTTCCCATACATTTTCATGTTTTGGGGTGCGTATAGCAACAAAACAAGCAATGGTCCCAAAGCTTGGGGTTTGCCTACCAGTGCTAAAAAATCATTGGGTTGCTAGAAGCAACGATTGTATCAGTTTGGTGTGCTCTAATTAGACTTATATAACTATCCCATTATTCTCAAATTGAGGGTGCTAAGTCTTCATTCTTGATGTACAGACCTGTAATCCACAGACCTGAAGATATAACCGTAGGTTTTGAGCAAGTAAAGTGCATGTAGTGGCTATGCACCAGAATGACTACATGCATCGATGAAATTTCTCAGTCTCTAGTCTTTATGCTTTAGCCCTATGTGCATGGTTCCTTGTGGCCTTCTATTATTCGTATTGAGCATCAAAGCTGTACATACATGGTCATAAATTTTAGTATTTCTCCACTTTGCGGTTCTAGTTGGGCCTAAAGCTGATGTCAAATATTGTGAAACCCATTGTGACATGTTGCTAGCTAATGCATCATTATGTCATTTCATAAGTCACATGCATATTAGACAACGGTTCACCTTTGGGAAGCCTACCATGACCATTATCCTTATCTGTGATGATAGCGCAGGACCCCAGTTTATACAATTGCAGATGCCATCCCAAAAAAGTGGGTGGATGAATTTTCCCAAAAGGCATAGTTGTGGCAATTTTGTCTGCAGGTATAATCCCTGATCCCGAGACTAAAACTTCCTCCACATCGTCCCTACTGCATGCTGATGCTGTAACTCGCAATGTGACCAGCTAGCTATCTACCATGGAGAGTGAATGTGATATCTTGGCCAATATGATGCTGGCTCGACTATTTGATGATGACCCTCCGCGATCAAACAGCTATCACCTCGGTGCCGCCACTAGTTCCTCCTAGCCGCACGTCTGTGATGCTTTTTAGGACTTGCCCCCAGACTCTTACAGAATCTCGGATAATATCAACATGAACCAGATTCACAAAACACTTTGTTTTACAAAGTACAACACTGACTATTTATACTACAGCCCTAGCCACCAAAATCACACCTAAACTCAGACAGACAAACATACTACACATATTGCACCCAGTCACCAGACAGAACAAAGTAACTACATATATACTAACAACATTAGCACACATACTAACACATTGGCACATATACTACATTCCTCCCCCCCTTAGCCTAAACCAGTCTCCGTGGTGTACTGTCTTGCACCATACTCCCCAGGTAGCTCGTCTTCTAATTCCTTGTGATCCGCCAGCCAGTGTTCTTGTGTGTCACCGTTCGCCCGACTCCCCTCGCGACGACTTGCACACGTGCATGCCAAAGGACCTGTGTGTGACTACTGGATTTTGAAGAGCAAGAACACAAGCAGCATTTGATTTGCAGCAAGAGCTTTGCACAATTCAGTTACATTGTGGGTTCTCAGTTTGCCACCTATGCATGGACCAGGCAAGCCAAGTTAAGCAGGCACTTATCATCTCTCCACGTAACTTTGTTGTCGAAGTTCTGCCACGAGATATTCCGTATAGCTCTGTATACTGTTAAATTACATGACGTTACATAATGTGGGTGGGTGGGTTGAGGGGGTTGTGCAAATTTGAGGATGGTGTCGTCAAGTTTGTATACTGTGGTCCGTGGATGATAGACAACACAATTATCTGTTATCTACAGATTCTCCATGACATTGTTATGTGTATAGTATAATATTATTACATGGAGTTTAATTACGAAAGCCCCTAAGCCATATAGGTACATGCATGATAATGTAAGCAGTAAAGATTCTGTATGTTAGCATTGGTTTGAAGTGTATTCAGTTCATATGAGAGGAACAAGAGTACCAAAACAGATTGAAGGGTGAATATTATAGACCGATATAGCAATATGGCTTCTGCTTGTTTTGTTGCAGGTAAACAACCAGTTGTTGGAAGAATATTATTACATACTACAACACTAGATACAAAACACTCACTAACATTAATGAAGAGGTCAAATGTATCTGCTTAACTACACCACTACATATTGCTATAATTGATAGAAAGACTGAACATATTTATACATCACAAAGGCCAATGTACTCACTTTGGCTACGCCATTACATGTTGCTGTGACTAAAACAAAGATTGATTTCGCATTCCAAACCTATTTTTGAAGAAGTTGACTGAATGTCAGCAATTGCAAGTGACATTTGTCATGATGTCACTCCTGAGTCCTTGGACTCCCCATGCAGTGATATTCATCTTGCTAACGTAGCAGGAGAAATGCGAAGATGGGAAGGTTATGCACCCTACTTTGGTATCACTGAAGCTGAAGAGGAGGAGATTGCAAGTGACTATAAACATAGGTATGAATTACAGAAACGTGAAGCACTCCGAATATGGAAGCGAAAGTGTGGCAGCAAAGCCACCTATCGAGAGCTCATTCGTATATTTCAAGAAAGAGCTAATAGGGAAATGGCTGAGATGGTAAGGAAGTTGTGTCAAATGCCTTTCAGTAATGATGGTAGCTATGTACTTAACACCTACTGTGACTACCTCAAAGACTGCTATGAGCAGCATCCATCACCCTCTTCCTTTCAATGGCCAACCATGAGTAAAGCCAGTTATACTGATCTTGTTTTGCAGCAGCAACCTCTGGGAGACAGGCCCGGCCTTATCCCAACCCAATCCACACTTGAGATCAATCAAGTATTCTCTACCAATAGTTCAAAGCAGAGGCGAAGTGTCATACTGCTTGAAGGGGTAGCGGGGTCAGGTAAAACCATGCTTACATGGCATGCCAGCAGAATGTGGGCCAAAGGCAAGTTACTCCCAAATGTTGACCTTCTGATTCACGTGTCACTTCGAGATCCACATGTCCACTCAGCCAGTTGCCTGGCTGACTTAATTCCCCATTTAAGCAAGGATATTCGAGAAGAGGTTGCAAAGGTGATTGCAGAGCGTAATGGGAGAGGTGTGTGCTTCATATTGGATGGATGGGACGAGGTGCCTCTAGCAGTTCAAAAGGAATCTTTTTTGCTCAGTTTTATTCGAGGCTCTTTTGGCCAAACACTCCCCCACTGTAGCCTTTTTATTACCTCTCGTCCAGTGGCTTCTACTTCTCTTGAGGCTTTTTTAACTGACAAAGTTGAAATTCGGGGATTCGATGAGGAGCACATAAAAAAATACATTGCAGCTACTAGTAGCTTGGAAGCTAAGGAAGGGCTTATGAAAACACTTGCTAGTAATCCACAGCTGGTTATTCTTTGCATGCTTCCAATCATGGCAACAATTGTGGTCTTCCTGTTTTCTTTATGTGGTGGAGTTCTTCCCATGGTTACTCACACAGATGTATTCAAGGTGCTGGTAATCAATCTTCTATTGCGACATTTGGATCTTCGTACTTCTCATACTCTAGGGCCAGTGAAGGAATTCACAGTCTTGCCTCAGGATGTATTGAAGAAGCTTAGGATTGTCTCTAATGTAGCATTTTATGGGGTAATCAATGACAAAATGGTATTTGGTTTTGAAGACCTTCAACAACTTGGTGTTTCCTCTAAGGTTGACACCCTAGGTTTGATGGAAGCCAACCAACAGCTCACAATGTTTGGGCCTGCACAACAGTACAGCTTTCTCCATGACCAAATACAGACATTTTTAGCTGCTTACCACATGTCAGAACTTCCCGAAATGGAACAAGCCTATGCCGTGAAAGAAGTGCTGACCAAGCATCCACTCAGTTCCACTCTTTCGGTATATACAGGACTTACGAAGCTCAAAAACAGAGAAGCTTGTCGTATACTCCTTGACATCTGTAATAAGCCATTAGATTTTGTTGCGGTATGGGAAAACTTAGCTCAGTGTCGGGATGAAGCAGCTGATTATCGCAGGTTACTACTAACATTAATGCGCTGCATTTATGAAGCACAATCACCAAATATTTGTCATCTGATGAACCCATCATCTTCGATCCCCTGTCTTGATGGCACTACTACCTTGTCTTTTCAAGGTCTAAAACTTCAACCTGCAGACTGCCATGCCATTGCATATTACGTAGCTGCTACCGCACCGTGCAGGCGAATTATAGTTGACCTAGGAAACTGTAGCATTCAAGACACAGGACTAGCAATAGTAATGAAGCCATTACAAGAAAAGCATGTGAGTGGAGAGTCCTGTGGTGTTGAGTTTAATTTTACAGCAAATCAGATCACTCATCTTGGTATTCAAACCATAAACAAAACCCTTCAAACATCATCAGTTATAAAAGTACTCTATCTCGGCTATAACTGGCATCATTCTCTCACTGACATAAACCTGGCCCTTAAATACCTTATAGAGGGCCTTTGTCATAGTGCATCATGTGAACAGCTCAGCATAACCAGCAATTTGCTTAAAGCAAAGCATGTGTACTACCTGGTCTTACTCTTGGCCTTCTGCAAAAAGGTACGATACTTGGAACTTTCAAAAAACAACATTAGTTGTGGCTTCTTCCTCATTTCAGCTGCTTTAAAACACCTAGCAAGTATTCGACGTCTGTCTGTTGACAACTGTAACATACATGACCAGCAGCTGTTAGATCTTGGAAGAGCTATGCAGTATATCACACCGTTGCAGGTATTAGTTCTGAACTCAAATCCCTTCACACCAACTGGATTTTCTAACTTCCTCAAGTATTTGACACCATTTCAAGGCAAATTGACATCGCCTGCAGAAGCAATGGCTGTATTGCGTCCTTTGCCAACACATTTATCTGTAGATTTTGCTTTAACAGAGGATCACAAGCAGTTGCTTGAAAATATAAATCGATCCAGAAGAAGGAACATGGAGAGAATGATGACCTTGTATGGAGAAAACACAAGCTTAGAAAAATCTGACTATGAATTGACAGTGATGAATTTAATGAAAATACAAGATGTAGCACCGGCATACAAAGCAGCTTCTGTTGCAGAGACAGTTTCTGCTGACTTACTGCATGGCTCAAACTCGACTGAAAGACTGTATAGCAGCACATGATTTAAACAGTAAAACATGTATGTCACTGTTATGTAATATATAACACATGTATACATACTGATTTTGTGTACTAATTTGCAATTGTATTTTGTGTATCCCACTTCTATCAAATGAATTGTAGATTAATTGCTGCTGCCTTGTGTTTTAATTTGTATTGCCTTGTGTGGTAATTACTTTTTGATTTTATTTTCTTTGTGTTGTATTGCCTTATGCTCTATAGTCAAACCCTCTCCTATAATTGAACGTTTCATTGCTGCGTATACATCAATACCTCATGCTTTCAAACTAATTTATACCCACCTCCCATGTATTTATTTTAATACCATAATTTTGGTCTTTGCATGCATGCTACTTGTCCACATGTGCCATCTTGCTACTGTATGTAGTCTGATAAATATTGACAGCTAGACCATTACTCATATGATGATGTCGCGGAGTTATTGAGTTGTTCGTTTGCTGGATATACAGTGGTAGCAGAGGACGGTTTGGATTGACAAGAGTGACACACGTTTTGGACAAGATGGCTAGTTGACATGTCAGTGTGCTGAAAACGCTTGCCTTGGGAGACGTAGTTGAGTGAGTGCTATACATGTAGAATGAGAGGAATGAGGCCACAAAGACCTTGAAACTACCGACAGTTTTGGAGGGGGAAGCATTAGCAATCCAGTGACATCATAAACATTATAATTTTCTAACTGCTATGAATATGAATGTTTATCAGACTACATGTATATTAACTTGTTGAAGAAAATAAACATTTTGCCAGAACAAGAATGGGAGGTACTACTGGTCTATATCCCTTGAAAACGCTAACTGTAACAGAGGCCAAAGAATTTGCAGGATTGAGTTTGAGTAAGAAAAACATGTTGCAAGTATTGATAGCCATTCCATGTGATATTATTCCCTGTTTGATGTAATGATACCACAAAATAGACCAATCTCTCCAATTCCACGGTATCAGGAGAGAATTGTACATTAATTATTGTCGAACTTGCATGTACACACACTCACACACATTCATACATACACACACTTCACCCATATACATGTGCACATACACATGCACCAAGAGCACATAATGATGCATACATAATTAATCCCATAAGGAGTGGACAGAAGAACTCACAGAAACAACTTCTCATCTGGAGAAACAGCTGGCTGAAGGAGTGGAGCTGAAGGCAATGTTTGAAGTTGATCGATTTATATTTTCAAGCCTTACAACAATTGTTGCTATTCCTCCCATGTTGCTCATTTTATTCCCCCTAATTCTACAGTTGCTATCGTTCTGTGGGCTCAGTGAAAGCCGAGTGGCTGTTTGGATTTCTTTACACATCTGGACCATTAGGTTGAAGCCGGTCCTAGACTCCTTCCAGGCATGCTTTAAGGACAGGTTCAGGTTCTTTGCAGGACTTTATTTCATGTATAGAGTTGCAATCTTTGCTGCATATGCATTTAGCAAAAATATAATGTAATTCTTCGTAAGTATTGAAGCAATACTCATCTTTATACTAGGTTTTCACTCCATTACATAACCATATGAAAGAAGAGAACACAACGTAGTAGACTCTTTCCTGTTCATTAACTTGGCACTCATCAACGGAATTACCACCTATGGTTATTTGTATCATTTCCACGCTGGTGAAAACCTAACCCTCACTGTAATAGCATGGCTGCAGCTGTTCCTAATTTATGTTCCCATCGTTTATCTTTTCAGCTTGGTTGTGGCATAGATTACTAGAAAAGCAAAAGAAAGGAAGAGAAACGCCTCAATGCGGCAACTGCAAGAGGAACTGCTGCTGGTGTTGTTTGATGTAGAGCGATCACAATCAGTAGAGTCTGAACATTTGCCATATCAGGACTTCAGTGCTGATTAAGTGTTATATAGCTACTCTGTGTGGCAAAATTAATTTCAGAGTATGAGTTTTTTTATCTGTATTATAGTTATAGTCTCATTCCCACAATATTTTACCCTACTCATATATTAATCATGGTATAATTCTTAAAATTTTATATTCAGTGTGCATTGTGCAAATAGATATAGAGTGTTTAATCAAACTGGCAAAATCACACAAAATAACGATCACACAAAACATTGATGATATAGAGAAACCTGCATCCACAGTAAACAGTACCCATCATCTGCAGATAAAAAGAGAAAACGATATGTTGCTAAATAAGATTAAGATCTCGTAAATTAAATATTGTTGCACACACAAAAAAAAAAATCTGCTCATGACTTACACAGGGGTGTCATACATAGCAGGGGTCCCTTCTGATGATTCAGACTCTAACCGCAGACTCGAAGTTGGGGTGGGTCCGTTATCATTTGCAGGAACGGGACCATCACTGGCTGGGTCCTCATTAATTACTTCTGAGCTCAAACTCGTACTGTCATCTGCTTTTTTGACCTCTGAGACCAGTTGAGACAATCTCCTGTCCTTAATGTCAGTGTCCTGGTTGTTGTTGCCACTGAGGTTTGACTCATGATTGTGCTGGAGGATGTAGTACTGGTGATGCTGTCTCGATCCGATGCCTCCGTTTCTGTGAGTGAGATACCTGACAGTCTTTCGACAAAGGTGCTGGAGAGCCTGGGGCTCAACGGGGAGTAGGAAGCATGTCTGTTCGGTCGTATCATGGCCAAGACTTCATCGAAGGCACTGCTTCCGGATCCTCTAGAGGCTGCTGAGATGTTGGAGGTAATTGAGGTCGGTCTCGAGGAGCGCATTTCTCTGCTTGTTCGAGAGCCGATGGTGAGTCTTTTCCTCATTGAGCGGCCCAGGGTCCGACCTCGTGTCAGGGTAGCCGTGCCGGAAGCTACGATAGAGGTGAGTGGCCTAGTTCCGTAGGCCTCCAGGTTTTGGTCTAAAAAAGGAGAACACGAGGAATGGGGTGAGGGTGCTATAGTGAAGCTGCTGGTACAGTATAGCCATACGCGTTCACAAGTAAAAACCATGGACCAAGGCATTGCCTTGGACTTAGAAATAAAACTGGCATATCCCTTCATGCTATAAACACATGCAGAGGCGGATATCTCTATGTGTTTTGCTCACCTTTCAATGACAGCATGTGGCCAAAGAACAGGTCCCAGATGTCCTGGACCCAGTTGTTCTTCTCTTCCTCTGTATCAGCCTGAGAGGGTAGAGGAGACAGACACTTAGAAGTAGATTCCCAGTCCATTGGCATAATAGACACCTGGTCATGTAATTTGCTCTAAAATGTGAGCAGTTTAGTTAGCCTAATTACCTGTAAGATAATGGAGTCTTTCTTCTTCTTGAGCTCAAATCTCGTGGGATAGCCAGGAATGTTCTCTCTTAGACTGAGGTCACTAGTCTGTACAGTATGTGTGTGTGTGTGTGTGTGTGTGTGTGTGTGTGTGTGTGTGTGTGCAAAATACAAGGTAGAATGGATGTAAAACAAAGTTTTGACTCTGTTAATGAGGCTCTATGTACAGTGTCAGTACTCATTAGCTATATCAAATATACACTATTGGGCCAACCTTGCAGGCATTCTTGAACTCAAAGGTCTCTGAGCCGGCGACGTCTGACTTGTGCTTCTCCAACTTCTTCTTGGCAAAGGCGATAGTCTGCTCAAATAAGAACACTGTTTTCTTGTTTTGATGTTTATACTTTATACTGCTCCCCAGGTTTAGTAGCCTCATTCCCATGCCCAAGCAAGCAAAGTGAGCGCCACTTTGCTTGCTTGTGTCAAAATGATGAGGCCACAGGTTTAGCATTGTGACTTTGTTTTAGTGATTATGTTCTGTACTAGCCTCGTTCCCAGGCCCTGCTTTGTTTGGTTACACTTACGTTCGTGCAACCGAATAAAGCAGGGGCCTGGGAATGAGGCTAGTTCTGTTCCGCTTTATAGCTGAAACACTTCTGTGTATGCATTATCCGTTGGTTACTAGAGTTTCAGCTAATACGGACAATTTAATGGACATTGATATGTGGTATTGCAGCACTTTGACATGTGTATGACCATATGCCAGGTTATCAGAGTCATATGTCTGAAATGTATTGTTTCCTGTCAAAGCTGTGTACTATGCTGGCTACATCAGTGTAGTAGAGAGTTATGATTTTAGCTGATGAGCAGATTTTTAGGGATAGCTCATGGTATGTGACCATGAGCTTTCCCTACTATGATAGACATGTCAGCAGAACATTGTTCCCTTACAAAAACTGTGTAGTATAAAATGATAATGATGCAACTCCAGCAACCAATCCATTGTTAAAATAACCTTTCTGTGCATGCATGCATGCATGCGTACGGTTGGCATTGATACTTAAAACTAGTAACAGACATGTTCCAGTAGTCCATTCCAGTGTTCCAGTAGTCCAGTGGTCCATTCCAGTCCACTGAATAAAGACTCCCGTGTTCATTCCAGGTGGTTACCCTGAGTTGCCTAGGGACACCATGCAACAGTGGCACACCACAAAACAAAAATACTGTCAATAGCCTGTTCCCTACTTTATTGATCCCTCTTACCTCAAATCCCCTGAGGCACTCTGCTGCCAGTAAGTCATTACCATGGCGAAGGATAAAGTCAACCATCTTGTGTGCATCCCGGATATAACAGAAGTTACCAAGGTAAAATTCACTCCAAGTTGCATTTGCAAAAAGGATGATGGACTCCAAACTCTAGCAGTTACGATTTCCCTTCTTGAAAATGGGTGTGCAAGTGTTGACAAACAAACTGCCCGCTAACAAAGCAGCGCACCTTCAGTTTGTCATAGTATTCCTTGAGCTTTCCCTTCAGGTCGATCCTGGTGGAGTGTTTGATCATGTCCTGGGGAGGAAGAGAAGAGGCTTGAGAGTGAGAGGGAATCCAAAACATTGGAATTTTTCAGCTCGGATTGCCTAACTTTCTCAGAAAGAACTAGGCTTACACCATCCTTCCCAATTAACATGCCTGCCTGGGAAAATAGCCGGATGGTGGATGACTTAGGATTTATAAATGCCAAAAATTCCACTGTCATAAGGTATAGCATACATGCATGGTTTCTGAAACCTCTTTCCATTCCTTTCCTGATATCAGAACCAGAAGAAGCCTAGTTCATTTTTTTCCTGTGACATCAGTGTCCTTTATTCCCTCCCTCTGCATTCACCTCACCCATTACCCTGTTAGCTACTGGATCCTGCTAGCTAGCGTGTTAGAGCCAGAAGCTTTCTTAAAGATCAAAGCATAGCTGTGGCTCTAGCCAAAGAGTACCCCTGCTCTGCAGTGTGCCGTATTTCTTTGAATGGTTGGAAGGACGTAACTAGAACATGTATCTGCTCACTTGCAAGAAGAGCTTATATCTGGCGATTCTCTGGAAGGGCTTAATGAGGTAGGAACCCAAGGGGAAACTGTCACTCAGGCTACGCTGAACGTGCTGGAGAGAGAGAGAGAGAGAGAGAGAGAGAGAGAGCAGTAGAGTAATGTATGTGTGTGTATGTATGTACGTGGACCTTGTTTGTGTGATCAATACTGAAGTGGGTCTACAACCGCATGGAGTAACACAGTGCACAAATACAGGGCAGGCTTTATAGTTGTAGCTGTGGCATAAGATTGGGGGTTGCTTCTTACACAGTAGAAGCATAGATAGTAGAGTCTACTCTACTATCTATGGTAGAAGATTCACTATCATCATAACATTTCGGCTACTTACATCGAAGAACTTGATGCCTCCCTCTTCCATCAGCTGTTTCTGTAAGGGCATATTCTTGAAATACATGGAGTAGTTAAAGAAGTCCTGTGAATAATCGAAGAGGGAATATTACTAATAAACGTTCAAACCATTGACTAAATTTCCACAAAGCCATAAAAGTGGTAATTTACCTCCTCAAAGTTCAAGAAGATCTGTCCCAGTTTTACGGGGCACTTTCTGCACTGCTGTAGCTCGGGGAGAATCACCCTACGGGGAGAAATTAAGAGCAAGTGTTACTCTGGTCTCCGTGCAGATCTTAAAAATATATAATGGGGCAGGGAAGAGGGGGAAAGGCTGTCCAAAAACAAGATTGATAAAATGCAGCTGCACAAACTGACGTAAACACAGAGACATTTGCACCCAGCTGGGAATAAAGAAGGGCATTAAAAAGACTTACTGTCTGTTGAATTCCAAGAGTTGGTGGAGGTTTGAAAAGATGATGTTCTTTTTGCCGATAAGATTTCTTGGGAGATCATCCAGATTATCCATTGCAGGCATGTAATGCTATAGGTGTGTGAGTGCGTGTGTGGTGTGTGTGTGTGTGTGTGTGTGTGTGTGTGTGTGTGTGTGTGTGTGTGTGTGTGTGTGTGTGTGTGTGTGTGTGTGTGTGTGTGTGTGTGTGTGTGTGTGTGTGTGTGTACCAGAAACCAGAAACTATAACATACGTGCTTAGAGAAAAAAACATTTTATTATACTAAGTCAGTGTTCGATAGCTTATTCTTTCAAAAAGTGACTCACCTCAACCACACGCTCCATGTCTCTGATGTAGGTCTCTTCTGTAGTTATCAGCTCTTCCATCAGCTGCATACATGCAAGCAAAGCAACAGAATTGCATCATCACTATCCAGCACCATAGACAACGTAGCTATGCTAGCATCAACATGCACAATGTTGCACAATGCCGAGTGCTCTTTCAGCAGAGTGTTGCAATTTCAAAGAGTGTAACTGCTAACTAGTACTCCTGCAATGCTAAAAAAAAACTATGAAGCTTTGAAGCTATAGCCTGTGGTTTAAGCAAAATGAAAGCTAAAGAGTTGTTTAAGGGTTTAGAAAGCAAAAAAAGAAGGCAAGCTACGCTCTGGTAGCGCCATTGGAAGTGACAGGAAATCCAGGGAACAAGTAGTAGTAGCGCACCTACCCCAGCCCAGAGAAGAGCCTACAGGAAGACAGGTAGATACAGCTACATACACCCAGAGACAGGAAGTCCCTCACCGAGCGTCATGGCATCCGGGAGTGACGAGAGTAGGCGGAAGAGAGCGGAGAGAAACAGGGAAGACACCCACCAACAGATCAGCCCAGGCAGACGATCAATGCCAATGAGTTGCCTAACTGCTAACTGCTAGCTCACTTCCACTACCTAATACTTCGACGCTGCTTTTATTACCGTGGTAAAAAAGTCTCGAAAAGAGTATGGGTTTCAAGGGCGCTATAATTATTGCAATTACACACTATGAATAACGCTAAATATGCGCGTCCACTATACCTTCTGTGTTTTGCATGCTTGGTCTGAGAAGTCAAATCTTCCTCTGGATCTTGAATGGAGACCTACAGAAATAGGAGATACGCAGAATGAACCGCTGTAATCAAAACATGACATAATCACAAACAACCAGGGTCCAAAAACTAGAAACTACATGTAGCAATTTCTCACCCTCCGTTGGTCACTGAAGTCGAGCTGGTCCTCACCAGTGAAGAACGCTCCAGCTGTGTATCTGGGGGAAGAGATGTCCTGCTTGGACAGCTGCAGGAAAAAAATGATAACGGTTCGTCCTTGAAGCTTGCCTTTTCTGTATAATATTTGTATATAAGCCATTCATTATTTTACTTTAGGAGCTATAGGCTAAATAAAGGCTAGCTGTATATTATAGCCTGGTGGGAACCCAAACTTTACATCAGCAAAAGGTCATTCATCGAGATCTGAAGTCTGGCAATGGTATGATCTATTCCATGGCAATGTACTAGGCACATGACATGATCAGTTTCTCCGGATCCGTTTTTACCTTAGTACTACTTGAACCCAGTGGGACGATGAAGGTTTGCTAAACTTCTATGATTATACTCTAACACGTATGCATAATGTAGCATATACATTAGTATTTACATTCACACACTGCCCTAGATCTGCGATTTTGGCTCAGCCAAAGAATTTTCCCACACCACCATTCAAACTCGTACCGCATGGTACCTATCGATGGACTGCACCAGAGGTATGTACTGTGCTCAGTACTGTTTTCAGTGTCCCTTGTACGTGATTTCATGATATGATCATAGTCCACTTCTTAAACACTATGACGGGTTTTAAATGAAGAGAAGGTGTCCCTGTCATGTGATGTGTTCTCCTATGGCATGGTCCTATTTGAGATCTTCAAGGAGGAATTGCCTTTTGCTGGCGTTTCTGATATAAAAATTATTACCATAATTTCAGAGGGAAAGGTAAGTTGTTACAAATTTTACGGTATATGATGTAAGTGGATTGGAGTATCATCTGAAATATGATAGGGTAGCCGAACCCTAATAATCAACATAAGGGAATAAATTGCAAATCTCGGTAGTCCTTGTTATATACACAAACCTTTCCATCCTTAGCTGTATCAATCATGAAATCCACAAACATAGGTAAATACCACTAATCGGGAGTTTCTTTAGCTTACTGCCTAACGAATTATTCTACCCAAACCTAGTTGATGCTAATGAGCGTCTACCAATATATCATCCTTCCATCACACAGTATGACTGATAAGAGTTTGTCCAAAACCCATGGTTTATTGTCAGCAGGGGTGTCAGAACCACAGTGGCCGCCCCACAATTTAACGCAGATATATGCCGTCAAGTAATGTGCTGCTGCGACCATGCATCTGATCCGGCCGTTAGTGGCAGGAAGAGAGACGGACAGAATTAGAAATTTTGATTTTCTCATGCTCTTTGTTCTGGATCGTGGCAGAAGGCGTAGCCGTCTAGCTTACAACTGTAAACACAGAATAGGAGTTCTTTCGGTAAGTTTGCTTTCGCTCTGCCAGCTGTTTTGTAACCCTTCTGTTAGCGCTATCACCATTTTAGTAGCCACGTGTACTATGGGATGAAAAGTCACAGCTAAATATTGGCAGAAATTTTAATTTGGCAATTCTGTTGCCGATTGCCAAACTGCCAAATTCAATTCTCCGCCAAATTTTCCGGCTGTACGGTATCCCTGTGAATGCATGCTGTGATCCAATTAAAGAACTTGCTTCCTCTCACACCAGACCCCAGCCATTCCTGTCTCCCTTGAACCCTATCTTGCCAACTTGATGAAGTGTTGCTGGCTGATGAACCCCAAGGTGGGACTGTTGATGTACATAATAGGGTCAGACTATAGCCATAGTGGTGAAGGAGCCAGTATGGCTAGTACAGTTTTGGCCATACTAGATTCGAGCATACACTTTTAATGAGTGAGCATGTTTGTGCATGTGTGCTTGTGCTGACAGTGCAACAGAGCTCATTGGCAACATGTTTCACTGAATCTGGAGGCTTACCAGATGGCTTTGGCACGGCAGCGACTCATCAAAAGGTAGACAGAATGCTACAGTGTCTCTCAATGGGTGACATTAGCGTGATCGATGATAATGTCACACAGCTAGTATAAAAATTGCTCTACAGCAACAAGATACTGAGCTGTCTGCACTGACTCTTACCAAGAGCTGCATCCAATATTGCTGCAGTATGACATGCATTACTATACTAGCCTTACAACATATCAGAGCTACTAAGCAATCCAGTGTTAGCAAATACACATATATAGCAGCTTTATCTAACCTCTGAGTAATTTCCTTATGTTTTCAGCAGCTTATTACCAGCTGGTCTCGCCTGTACACTGATTTCCATGCAAAAAACGTAGACACTCTGTTACTGCTTCAGACATAATTGGCATTGCCAAGAGAGTGCTTTCTGGCTATTTTTCTGCACTGTGCATGAAAATTTTGCTTCGTAGCCTCTGACTATTCTATCCCGGCTTCCCTGGGTCCAGGAAGTATAATTATTCATTATGGTATATATGGTCTTATACACACCACACACACTGTCTAAAGGGTCGACCATGTTTTCAGGAAATACTGATCATAATGGAGAAGAAAAATGAGAAAGAGTACTAATAGGAAGAACAATGCGTGCAGCGAAATTTTGACTGGTCAGGTTGAACATTTTGTATGAGAGGCTGCAAAGCAGTTGATAATCCACGCGAAGCGTGGAAAAAGTTTTTGACTTCTCTTTTCAGCAGGCAGGAAGCGCTCTCATGGCCTCTCGTAGCTTCTTTTCGCCCTGAAACCAATCACATTGAAATCTACAGAGCGCTGTGTTCTTACTCTCGTCGTAAATGAGAGGTTCTTATAGTACTGAAAAGCGCGCTGTTAACTAGTCTAGTGACCAGACCACTCGTACGATATCGTTTTCACCCAGCGGGCGTGGCCGCTTTATTCGTGAACTGAGTCAAGTTACTACGCTGTTCTAGGAGAGAGAGACAGGCAATTCACAGCAACGATACAGCGATGATCCCTCTATACTTCTATACAAAATATTTGTCTGAAAAGTGGTCAGGTTGAAACCTGACCAACCTGACCGGCGGCGCCGTCCCTGATGCTATAACAACTTAATTATAAATAATTGCTGGCTTCAGTGTGTGAACATGCTAATTAATACCATACTTAGATTACATAAAGATGTGCATCTTGCTATCTATATATTTTTGCATGCAACATTCATGAGGGCCTGCAGGTGATTGCTAAAATATTTAGCCTCTGTGGTATATTCCACTCAATGTCACTTTCATTCCCTTACCATACAGAGTGTTCGAAGCCAGTGAGTGATCAGGAAAGTTCTGGAGCCACTGAGGCCGCCTCTAATGAAAGACCAAGTGAGTTACTGTTGACAGAGAAGAGATGTTAGTACATGTATGTTCTGACATACTTCAAAGTACAATTATACAAATTCCATTGAGGTCTCACACATCATATTGACCTCTGACATGGATGCCATCATGTAGTTGTAGGATTCATATAAGAAGTGTACAGTGGAACCTCTCTAATCCAGACACCATTGGGCCATTGTTAAGGCGTCCATATTCCAGAGGCTTCCAGTTATTTTCGGCAATAAGTATTCGGCATGCAATGGCTAGTTTTGCTGCAACAGTGGCTCTGGCTCATGATGACTGGCTCTGACTTGCTGCAAAAGCTGTTAATGCCTAGCCAGAAGCTAAATACAGTAGTATGTAACATTGAGTTATCGAATCTGGCAGTGCGGGTGAGTATTCTTGCAGCGTAGACGCTGTTTAACATCATAGCGAGTCTGCAGTGATTCTGAGAGTCACGTCTTGTGAAGAAACATACGGTTTAAATTATCAATGTACGCATTATGGAGTGAATTTTGTACAGTCCCTTGACTTGGTGGGATTGGCAAATTAAATCTATCCACTTTATGGAATAGTGAGGTGTCCGCATTGGGAGGGCGCTAATGTATTACAAGTATAGGAGTTTCATTCGGGACCGCAACAAAATGTCCAGGTGTCCGCTATAGAGAATGCCCGTTAAGAGAGGTTCCACTGTAGACCTATGTCTGTCACATCTCAGGTGAATATGCTTGTACACTCACATGCATACTTAGGTACAGAGGGGAAGCCAACCCTTCAGCAGCTGCAAGTACTGAGGTGGAGTGAGGAAGGAGGGAAAAAAGAGATGAGAGTGATGAAGACCATAGCACCCAGGTGGAGAGATGTTGGCATAGCTTTTGGTCTGGCGTATAGTGACCTCAATTCAATTGAGACAAGCTGCTTGAGAGATGCCAAAAGATGCACAAAGCAAGTGATGATAACCTGGCTTGAGAAAGGAATGGGGTGTACATGGAAAAGACTGATGGAGGCACTTGAAGATGCGGAAATTTTTGACCTTGCTGTTAAACTCAAGAATGTTTTATCCACCTCCTAAGCCTAACTGGTCATGATTACGTTACTCTTGCTCACACTTAGGCATACTTTCTAATGCCTGTAACATACAGCTTTTTGATGCACATTGATGTGATTGCACTGCCAAGTATAAAGTATATCTGGTGAGTAGAGATGCGGATGTAATGAATACAACCTGGGCAGGGTGAGAGGCGTTACAAGCAAGCCTGTTGCAAAAATAATATACATGTACATATGTGGCAATTAGGGATCTGTTCTAAAACCGGTTTTAGTGATTTTAGAAGTTTTAACAACGAAATAACTAATAACTATAACTAATACCATAAGCTCCTGGTTTGATTTGAGGATTGAGGTTGTGATTGAGGGAGCTAGTTATTCTTTAGGAGCTCGAGGTTGGGGTTCTTGGGGGGGGTTTTGGTGGTTTTAGGGGTTTTACAGTGTAATACTACTGTCTTCTGGTTTACCAAAAAAAACAACGTTTCACAGTGAAACACACTATGCTTCAGCCTAAACTGGGCCTTCATCAAGCGTGTTTCAAGAATGCATGCATGGAGTATCAATAAAAGTATGACTACTACATTTTTGTGGTAGTCATACTTGTATTAATATTAGAGCTATGCCTGTGTCGATGGGTGTGTACATGTGGTCAATGGCATAAGTGCTGGGCAGCAACATGAGTATTATATTATTAGCTATACATCACAATCCACGATAGTGGGTCACTCTACTAAATGGATTTTGTCTGGCGTTCGGTGCCAAAGTCACTATTACCTACCTGCACTCCTTCGGCACTCCCAGTAGATTATCACTTGAATGACAAACAGTGTATAGCAGAGTCACTGTCAAAAGGAAAACCAGGCGGCAGCCTGTGTGTGTACTCAGTATTGGTTCATTTTAATTACCAAACTGCAACCCTTTTAGTATGATCAGTCAGTCTGGTAGATGCATGTGTATAGTCTCTTGCCATCCCCACCTGCTATGAAATAAAATTCTGGCCTGCTAATTTGCGTCAGGGGTAGAGGCAAATTTAAAGATGATTAAATGATCGATTCCCTCTGTTGGCAACAGTGACAATGCACACCTACCCAAGTTAGCACGGGTGTAGTGCTTTGTGCCACTTACATCAGGGACAAATTAAGCCTGTCACAGCCACAGGGAGATGAAAGGTGTGTGAGAAGGCTTTACTTTAAACTGCCACCCTGAAACTTGCTTTTGAAACCATCTCTCATTAGCCTCGTAACAAGGCCTCCTCTTGCAGCTTTTTTTGCAACTGTGAAAAAAACGTTTTGGCTGAACTGCATGGGTGTGCTTGTACAGGTTTAATTTCCTGAAGCCAATACATATTCATAACATGATGTGCATGCACATGGGCCAAAGTTTGGCCTTAACAAACATCCCCAGGAGCTGCAGCAGTGGTGCAACACCCTGATCACACTGATTGAGGAGGAGAACCAGGAGCTGGAGTAGTGGGAGGAGAAAGACAAGCAGCAGAGGAAGAGGGACCCAAGATCAAGGTAGCCACTACACTAGATGGGGAAGAAGGGTTACTACGTCTAAAGTTTGTCTTTAAAGGGAATAGAACCATGTTTACATAGAAGTATTGTGAGTGTCTGTATGTCTTGATTTTAATTATAATTACCCAACACCTATAGCTAGCCTGAAAGTATCCCTGCCTGTCCTGTGTGAGATAATCCCTACAATACGGCCTCTCATCTGCCTCCCTGCCCCTCTCCTCCAAGTGCCTGGCAGCACCCCTCAGAAGCAGTCTGGCCAGAAGAGGAAGGTGGGGGGGGGGGGGGAGAAGGCACAGTGGGAAAGACCAAAGAAGAAGAAGACATAAACTTTATTTGCGCAGACACTTTACTTTCTTTCAGTCATGCCACATGCAGTCTTTAATAACTGTTTTCCTCTAAAACATATTTCTCATCAAACATAAACTCCAGATGTGAAGAGACATTTTGTCATTGCATGTCTAAAAATACAAAAATCAAAGCTGCTGTGCATCACATGATTACTAATTTTAAATTACAGAAATATGGCATGAGATCAATGGAAGCATGCTCACTATGAACAACAGAAAGGCAATTGTAATTAAGGTGTGCGTAATGTGATAATTTACATATATGGAGCACAAGCACTTTAAAAAAAATTTCATCACTGTTTTACTCTAAAACAATTCTCAGTACATCAAACACCAGTACCAGCATTTCACTAAAATTAATATACTGTTATAGGAAAGACAATGGCTGATGGAAGCATGCATGTTGACTGTAAACATAAGTATAGGTGATGTGTATGGAGCACAAGGACTTAAAAAATTACCAAAATATTACATAGCTACATACACGTATACTTTGCTGTGATCGACACGGGGAGGGGAGATTATATTAGATCAAGTGTTATCACGTTTGCACAATGTGTTTGTGTGTTTCACTGAATTTGTTGGCAACTTCAGGTTTACCAACTAGTGGGGAGCTCAGTGCTTGTGCTAGTGTTCTCCAGCTGGGCTGGCCTCTCTCAGACACCATGTCCTGTTTCCGCAACCAAGCAATCAGTACCTCGGTTTTGCAGTCCCAAGCAATCCGGGGATCATTAGCCTCAAACCCCTTGAGAGTGTGGTAGGAGAGGCCGAGGGCCAGCCCGAGGTGGAGCCAGTTGTGGAGGGTCAGCACCTCCTCTCGAACATCAACCAGGTCCTCAATGTCTGGGTAGAAGGAGAGGGGAGTGAATGAGGGTTTGGGTTTTTGGAGCCCATGCAGCGGAGGTCATGGACACTTACCAAGTTGTGAGCTGTCCACTTCCTGATGTGTCTGTTCCTTGAAGTCAGCAGAGCTGGAACCATGCTGAGCTGTAAGAAATTATGCCCAATTACAACATTCATTTGACACCACTTAACTAGGTGAATACAGGGAGAATAAGCATGGTTCACACACACACACACACACACAAACACACACACACACACACACACACACACACACACACACACACACACACACACACACACACACACACACACACACACACACACACACACACACACACACACCATGTTCCCTTGCAATCCTGAGGGTGACATCCTTAATTTCCTTGTTAATAGCTAAGGATTCAATAGCCAATCCAGTGACCAGGGCCCTCCAGCTGGGGGCCTGTCTCTGTAGCCAGGCTGATAGTGTCTCAGTCATGCAGCGGCTGGTGTCCCTGGGGTTCTCTGCTTTAATCACCTCCAGGGTGGAGGGGCTGAGTCCGAGGGATAGTCCCAGGTCCTGCCACTTTGAGATTACTCCCACCAGTGAGGTATTAACCATGTATAGGTCAGAGATCCCTGTATAATAATAAAGGAACATTTATGTCTCATGGTTACAGTGAGAGCTAGTTCAGAGTAATTTCCTAATTGTGATTTTTCCCCCCCATGTAGCATATGGAAGTTTATAATTTGCCGCTTTACAGCCCATCTGGTACAGGAATAGCTGTCTATGCTCATAGTATGTCCAAATGGGTGGAGTCAGTACGGTGCAGCCTGTTAGGAGAGCACTCTTTTGTGTCTTGTCCAGGTGTGGGACAATGTAGCTATAGTATGCACACTTATTCTGGTGTGGAGCAAGCTAATGAGGTCCTGTTTTATATCTTCACCCCCACTTTTTCTGGTATTGTATAGTTGAAGAACAAGCACAGAACCCAACAACATAAAGTGAGATAGTCCTTTAATTACCAACATGAATTATCAGCAGCTGTTCAGATAACTTCCATGTATGTATGTATGCACTGAATTTTGCAGGTGTGTCCATGGTCAAGCCATAGCAGGACCAGGACCAGCCAGTGCAGCTCTTATAGGCAAATAACTGTAAAGGTAGATGGGTGTATCCCAGGAAAAATGGTAGTGAAGCGAAGGCTTTTTGGGTGTGAATAAACCTTTATCAGCTATGGGTAAAGGTGCTGAAGAAATTATAAGTAAACAAGTATGTTCTTACATTTCATACATGAAACTACATCAAAGCATACATTCTCTCCATTTAGTACCTACTCTTACCCCCAATGGATAAAGGTCTATTGAGAGTAATTCATCATCTTCATATTCAATGGCCAATATTTTTCACTTAGAATCTGACATAGCTAGTGAAATGCATCTGTTGAACTGATGTGACTACTAGATACTGAGCCTCATTACAGCCCCTCCATTCTAGAGATAGTGTACACGAACCTAGCGGGGTATTGTCCACCTCTCCATATTCTGTCAGCTGCTGCAAGAGAGAAATCTTTGCTGTGGTTGCTGCAGAGTTAGGCTGCAGCTGCATATCAAGATCACCGGATACGTGGGTGTCGTTGGTCAAAGGTAGCGATGGTGAAGAGGAGGGGAGTGGAGCTGCAGAGAATAGGCCAACAAAGGTATTATTGATGCAGGACCAGCTTGATTGGGTTTCTCACTTACTAATGGATGTAGCTACATACCTGATGGGGTGCTGTCTAATTCTTTAGTTGACTGCTGCAAAAGAGATGATTCAAGATCTGTTGTGGTTGTTGCAGTGCTAGGCTGGATATCGGCAGCTACTTGGGGACTGTCTGTGGATGATACTGATGGTGGGGAGGAAGGCGGAATAGCTGTAGAGAGAGGAGGCCAACAAAAATAAGAGTAAAAGTACGTATAATGTACTATATCTGGAGATAAATTATACCGTTCTCATTTAGTATAGTCTCATGTAAAATGACATTATTAATGCTTACTGTAAGTTGACTTAGAGTCAAGAAATGGCTCTTGCGCATCCAACATGGAACATTCAATTTCAGCTACTTCCTGTAAATGAAAAATAAATGTTCTAAATACACACAGTATGCTGCTTATAATCGTATGTACTTACCAGTGGATTTCTGCCACAGAAGATGCTGAATTTGCTTAGTTGTGTTTGCAACTCTTTGAATGTCTTACTTCTACCATCTAGGAAGACATGTAGCAAGTAAACACAGAGCAGGACTTCATTACTGCCAGCCTGCTCACACCATCTCTGCCAGGTCAATGGATTTGGCTTGACTGCTGCCTTGAACAGTTGCAAATTATGATATGCCTTTTCAGCAATTTGATTAAGGTCGGAGTCTGTGACCTTCTTTTTTCCCCCTGCAAATAATTTAACTAATATTTTTTCACTGAGTCCAGAGTAAGCTTCAAATGGTAGTAGCTCTCTGAGTTGGATGGGGTCATGTGCATCATTTGTGACATATGACTTTCCTTTTATCATAGTTATTGCTACTTCTTTCAAACAGTAGAATGCTATTTCATCCCTGGTTTGAATGGGATACTGAATGGAGGAGGGGGAGATAAGAGACTCCTGCATCAGAACGCTGGGACAGAATTCATCTTTAGTGTCAAGAATGGACTTGACCACTGCGGTTCGAAGTGCTACACATTCCATCTGTTGGTCTCGTGCACATCGCATCATTACAACCATCCAGTGTCGCTGCAATCCAACCTCTACAATGGTTTCAATGCCATCTCTGTTCCACCATGCAATACCACGTTTCCACATGGAACATCGTCTACGAATGACAGGGCATTCATCTGAAGAGGTGTGGTCAACAGCTAGAGCAAAGGAAAAGGCTAGTCTAAGGATGAGCACATGAAGGAAACGAGATGTCAGGAATTGAAAGCGATGAACACACTCATAGAACCAGCTACATTGAAATGTCATCTGAGGATTTGGTTTCCATACATTTGTTGGAGTCTCTACTTGTACAAGGGCTGGAAAGAAGTAGAATGTTTCATTGTCAATATCCGCTTCATTTTGTGGATTTGAATCACTGGCAAAAATGTCTAGTGCATTGTAGTCGTCGATTTTGAAGCAAAATTCCAGATAAATAAGAGAACCTACTATTATTTCTGGGTGATAGTTTGGGAATTTTTGTTTAATTTTAGACAATGGTACAATCCCTGTACTCTGGGCAAAATCTTTAATATATTGCCTAAAGTTCTTTGGGGCAAAAATGCTACCATTTACATTGCTTAACAATGTCTGCCTTTGTAGGACTATCCAGCTGTCTTCAAATCTTTGGCTGGACCTATTAAAGAACAGAATTTGATCTTTGTCTCTCAGGGTAGAGAGGAGGTTTTCTAGGTCAGTGGAATTCTGAGGAAGGAGGGTATTCTCTACCTTAATGGCATCTTGTACTTCAGATGCAGTGCAGGCTACCTGATGCTGAAACTTGTCAGTGAGAAAAGCATAGAGGACATGACAACGGAGGTCAACAGTTACATTTTTTCTGACCTTTTGGCAAGTATCTTTTAACAGTGTGAGTAGTTCACCTAGTCCATTGGATACCAGGCGTCTACAGTCAAGAGTTACATGTCCTGCAATATGGAAGGTAGCTGGTATTTGTTTAAGGCTCTCGAAAATTTGTGCCATTCTTTCTTTTACATTAAGACCTTTGGACTTGATAACATCTTTATGACTGGCGATAAGAATAACATGAGGAGTGACACTGGTCCTCTTGCAGTGGCTCCCAATGAATGACCACCAGTATGCTAGCTCCACTCTGATTTGCTCAATAGGCTCACTGAGGTTAAAAACCAATAGAAATATAGGTGGAGAAGATGATACTAGATTTTCTAGAACAGCGGCATGGCTGGAGTAGTACTCATGCTGACCAGCAAAGTCATAGAGAATGGCATTTCCAAAGTGCTTACTACGAAAGGGAAGAGGGACTATACCAGCTGTTAGAGGCTCAACGCCTGTCACTTGTTTGTACTGGGAGGAAAGAGCAAGTTTGCGTAGCTTTGAAGCTTCTGTGCAAACTGCTTGGATTAGGGTACTCTTACCAGCATATGCATTGCCCATAAAAAATAGCTTTACATAGTTTTGAATGGGATGTTTTAACTTGGCATCTACAAACAAGCTCAGCTCTTTAACAATCTGATGATTGCCACCTGCCAACTCTATTGGTGTTCTACCATCATTGTTGACACATTCGGGGTCAACCCTGCCAGTTGACAGTAGGAGTCTCACAGTTGTTAACATACTACTTTGTGCCTTCCATGCACCTTTATTGCAGGCTATGTGGAGAGGTGTATTGCCGTCTGCATTCGTTATTGCTGGATTGCAGTGGGCCTCTTGGTTAAGATACATTATAATACTCATTTGTTCCTCATGAATAGCAATGTGCAGTGCAGTATCACCTGTTTTGTTCTGTTTGTTCACATTACATCGTTTATCATTTGACAGAACCTTTACACATTCCAGGTTTCTCACTTTGCAGGCCATATGTAGGGGTGTTTCACCTTGGGGATTGCATTCATCAGGATTGTAGGATTTACTACTGAGTAGTGCTTTCATCAAGGAAATATTGCCATTTCTAGTAGCATCATGTAATAAAGTGTTACCACTGGCACCTATACCACCAGTACTATAATCTTCCAGAATGCTAACACATACATAGTTTCGAAGCTTGTAAGCAATCTGTAGTGGGGTTTCTTGGTTACCATCTAAAACGCATAGTATATTGTGATCAATAATCAGTTGGAGCATTGCAGGTTGGTTTTCTGCCACACACACATGGAATAATGTGTCACCATTTTTGTTTTTAATGCTGGCACCACCACTTCTATACCAGTCACTATTAAATAGGTTCTCTGCAATGGTGATATTACCCCAAGAACACACATCAAAAAATAGATTCCCTGATGTTAGTTTTGCAGCATCTTCAATGATTTGTTCTCTGTTGGGATGATGGGGACTGGTGCCTTTCTCGAGTAGAAACTGAACAATATTAAAGTATTGTCCTTCAAAAGCAAGCTGCAATAGTGTTACATCTTTGTCACTAGAGTGAGGGTCACATTTTGCATTAGCCTCAACATTTGCAACATGAAGTGGTATTTGATCTTCAGCATTTTCAATATTCAGCCTCTTAGAGCTGAGTAGTAAGTCAATGATCTCAACAGATCCCTGCCAGCATGCAATGTGTAGTGGTGTATCACCTTTACTGTTTACTACATTGGGATCACAGGAAGCACTGGCAAGCAATGTTTTTACACAATTACTGTTCTCCATTTGGACAGCCAGATGCAGTACTGTGTTACCCTTGCCATCTCGTTCATCAAGAGTGTACTTTTTACATTTTAAAAGATGTTTGATAGCCTCCATACTGGCAACATGAAGTGGCATTTTACATTCATCAGCATTTGTTATATAAAGATCAAGCTTTTCAAAACTGAAGAGGAAGTCAATGATTTCAACAGACCCCTGCTGGCACGCAATGTGTAGCGGTGTGTTACCTTCATTGTTTACTGCATTGGGATCACAGGAAGCACTGGCAAGCAATGTTTTCACACAATTAGTATTCTCTGCTTGGACAGCCAGATGCAGTATAGTGTTACCCTTGATGTCTCGTTCATTAATGCTATAATGTCTTCCTTCCACAAGGCATCCAATAGCCTGCACGTTTGCAACATGCAGCGGTAGTTTACCATGAGCATTCATTGCTTGCAAGTTAATTCTCTTTGTGCCAAGGAGTAAGTCAATTATCTCAATGCATCCTTGGCGGCATGCAATGTGCAGTGGGGTGTCTCCTTTGTTAGTAACTATGTTGGGATCACAAGAAGGATCAGTGAGCAATGTTGACACAGATTTAATGTCTTTAGTTTGAACAGCCAGATGCAGTACAGTGTTACCCTCACTGTCTTGTTCATTTAGGCTATAGTCCCCACACTTTACAAGAAATTTAATGGCCTCATGATTTGCAACATGAAATGGCATTTGGCCTTCCAAATTTGTTACATACAAGTTAATCTTCTCAGAGCCAAGGAGTAAGTCAATGATCTCAATAGACCCCTGCCAGCATGCAATGTGCAGTGGTGTGTCACCTTTGCTATTTACTATATTGGGATCACAGGAAGCACTGATGCGCACAGGTTTCACAAACTTAATGCCTTTAATTTTGACAGGCAGATGCAGTGGAGCTAAGTCAGATATACTGGGATTGTATGAGTGGTTACAGAGTAAAATACGTACCAAATCACTGTTGCCATGATGTACAGCAACATGCAGCGCAGTATTGCCTTCATTATCTTGTTTGTTGAGATCACAGCCTTGAATGGTCAAAAGGATTTGGGTACATTCAAAACAATCACTACTGCAGGCTGTAATTAATGCAGTTTCTCCACCTGCATTCTTTGCATTTGGATCAACATCTTGGCAGGCAAGTAACATTTCTACAATTGAAACCATGTTTCTTCTTGCTGCAATGTGGAGGGGTGTGTCACCATTTGCATCTGGTTTATTCACAGCTGCAACTGTACAGTAGGAGCTACCAAGAAAGAACTCAACTATTCTAACACTACCATAGAGGCAAGCAAGATGAAGCAGACTACCTATTTCACACGCTTGAGCAAGATCGATTGCTTCTTGAAATATCTCTTCTTTATTTAAATAATTTGGACTACAGTCTCTTTCAAGAAACCTCGTAGCAATCAGTGCAAACCATTTCATCTGAAATAGAATATGCAGGGATGTTTTCCCATGAGTATTAGGTATATGTAAGTCGATTTTCTCAGAACAAAGGAGCGAGTCAATGATCTCAACAGACCCCTGCCGGCATGCAATGTGTAGTGGTGTATCACCTTTACTGTTGATTACATTGGGATCACAAAAAGCACTAGCAAGCAATAGTTTTACACATGTAATTCTCTGACTTTGTACTGCCAGATGCAGTGGAGTATCACCATCCAGGTTGGATATATTACCACATTCTGTATTGTCTGGCTCAACAATCTTTGCATACACATGTGTATCTTCAATAGCAATGTGTAGAGCTGTCATACCCTGATCGGCACTTATATTTGGATCACACTGATCTGATTTCAATAGCATTTCAATAATGTTGATTTTTCTCAGTTTGCAAGCTATATGCAGTGGTGTCTCTCCTGCTGCATTCACAATATTGGGATTACATATAATTTTAGTCTGGAGTAGAAGTTTACTGATACTGAATGAGGGATTTGATTTAATGGCAATATGCAGAGGAGCTTCACCTCTGTGGTTCAGTATGTTGGGATTGCATTGAAATGACTTTGTGATCAATTGGACAATCCCTACACTCCCCATTCTGGAGGCAATGTGTAGTGGTGTATCGCCAGTGCAATCACATATTACGTTGGAGTCACAAGAAGTACTAGTAAGCAATATTTCCACACATTTACTGCTCTTAGTTCGTACAGCCAGAAGCAGTGGAGTATCACCTTGTAGGTTGGATTTGTTGGGATCACATGAGCTGATAGATAGTAAAATACTTATTAGTTCACAGTTGCTATGTTGTACAGCAACATGCAGTGCAGTACTGCCTGTATTATCTTGCTTATTAGGATCACAGCCTTGAAAACATGCAAGGATTTGGGCGCATTCAAAACAATCAATACTACATGCAGCAATTAATGCAGTTTCTCCTGCTGAATTCCTTACATTGGCATCAATACCTTGGCAGGCAAGAAGCATTTTTGTAACTGTAGGCATTTTTTTCCTGGTTGCAATATGCAGTGGAGTATTGCCATTCATGTCTGGTTCATTCACAGCTTCAACGGTGCAGTAGGAGCTACCAAGAAATAATTCAATTATTCCAGTACAACCATAGGTACAAGCAAGATGAAGCAGACTACCAATTCCATATTTTTGAGCAAGATCAATTGCTTCTCGAAGTATTTTTTCTCTTATCAAATATTTACAGCTTTTCTCAAGAAGTTTAACTATCAGTCGAATATGCTTTTTTTGAAATACAATCTGCAGAGGTGTTCTACCTTGTGCATTTGCTGAAGATATGTCCAGCTTCTCAGAACTCAGGAGTATGTCAATTATCTCAACCAACCCCTGCTGACATGCAATGTGTAGTGGTGTGTCTCCTTCAATATTTCTTTTATTGGGATCACAGGAAGCACTGGTCAACAATATTGCTACACATACACTAGCATTAGTTTGGACAGTCATGTGTAATACAGTGTTACCTTCATCATCTTGCTCATTGAGGCTGTAGTGTTCACTATTCATAAAATAATTTATAGTCTCAAGGTTTGTAGCATGAAGCGGCAATTTGCCTTTAGCATTTCTTACATAAATATCAAGCCTCTCACAGCTGAGGAGTAAGTCAATGATCTCAACAGATCCCTGCTGGCATGCAATGTGTAGTGGTGTGTTCGCATCACCATTAAGTATGTTGGGATCACAGATAGTACTGGCAAGCAATGCTGCAACACACTTACTGCTCTTAGTTCGTACGGCCAGATGTAGTGGAGTATCACCTTGTAGGTTGGATACGTTGGGATCACAGGATGGGATGGTCAGTAGAAACTGGACAATGTCCAAGTGGCCTAGTTCACAGCAGACACAGAGTGGAGAATAGCCAAGGTAAATTTCTGCATTAACATCATATTTCTGTGCAATGATATAATGCTTGATGCTATCCAAATCCCCTTCCTCACAGCAGCGACGAAGTAACTCATTACTTAAGCGACTCATTCTACTCCAGGGGTGAGGTCAGTTAATCTGAAGTAACTGTATGCACAGTCTGTTTCATCACATCACTCACTGGCTACCTGTCTCTACGGCTGAGACACACCTGATGGAAGCTGTATAGTGACATAAAAAAGAAACATTTGTAAAATCTATAACCTGGCATCCCACAGAGTCCCTTTATTTTATATCATGTTATCAATGGATCATGAGACTCTGTGACTAAAAAGGGGTTTCTCTTTATAAACGCTTATATGCATCGGAGTGCATAGGATACACAAGTAGCAAGGCTATTATAAAATATATTCAGAAAGGAATGGTATAATTTACGGTATACATTTACTCTTAAATACAGACAACAATGGAGCTGACATGGTAGGCCAAGGCAACGAATTCCATAAAGAAATAGTGTGAGGTACAAAAGAGTATAGTGAAAAGAGCTAGTGTAAGCATGAAATGAAAGACAATGGCTTGTCCGCCGACTATAGCTTATTTGGGAGACAAAAATGTCAGGAGATATGTAGCACAAACTATAATTGACCACCGGCGATAAATTCGAGGATGAGAGTAACAACTCAACGACAACTCTATAACAACTCTTTAACAACCCTTTAACAACTCCCCCAATAACACAGAACACAAGACATTAAATAGAGAAACATAACAAAAGCACACAATAAACAAAGGCAATACAACAATAGACAAAAAGACAAATTAAAGCGGAGGCCCCCCTGGGGCATCTCCCACAGAGTTCAACGTTCAAAGGATGGACTCTAGTCCATCACACAAACTATAAACAATTTGATATAATGTACACAGTTTCAGATGTAATCAGTGGGTGGCTAGGTAGGGAATATCCTGATAGCCCAGATCACATCTTCTTATTGCAATTTTGGCAAATTTTTGGATGTCCTCTGGTTTGTTTCAGTTTTCTGAGTATAAGGGTCCCATACTTCCGAGGCATGCTCCATATGGGGGCGAACAAGGGATTGATAAAGCTGTAACCTTCCATATAGCAAGCCCATTTAATAATTACATTCAGTGTCACTAACAGGAGCATGCATCACAATGTCAAAGTCAGTGGATCTGATGTGCCTGAGGCATGTTGCTACAGCAAAGCAAGCTTGCTGATGGAGAAGGGTGGTGGAGTGTGACAGACTGGAACTGTCATTAAAGTATTGCTACTAGAACTCGGTCCATTACAGCATGCGCACACTACACGGTTGCATTAACCCAGCTTGGTTACCTCAGTTGCAATTCAAAGGTCACTTCATATGCATGCATGTAACTAGTTGCAGGAATAACAAGTGGTTAATCTTTGCCATGTTAGCTACAAGAGAAACTACACAGTTAGCGGCTATCAGAATAGGCTTCCTGTGACAGGCTTCCCAACTGGCTACTGGCCAGTATTGTGGTGCTAGTCAAATTGTCTGGAAGGAAATATTCTCATGAGTGAACATCTGATAATCAAGTGTCAGTACCCAAATATGCAGTTGTAGGAATAACACAGTGGTTTGAGTTTCCTTTGTAGCTGACAACAAAAAAACCCTCTAACTATGTTGCTATTCCTGTAACATTCATGTACGTATGAGGCAAACCCATCTAGTATTCTGCAACTGCAGTAATGCACTCGGTAATTATTATTTGACAGTATAATATCACTTCACAAATTATCTGGTTGTATTAACCCTTGTGTGGTTGCTACAGTTTACCGGAACCACCATGGCTATATGCATACATCCATATATTATGCAGTCTGTCTCAAAAATTAGTCAGGTAAGAAAATGCAAGTGGAACTTGGCGGTACTAGTAGGTGGAACAGGACGGAACGTTCTGCTACCATTCCGTTCTGTTCTGTTCTGGATTTTATTAACCACCTCACTAAGAGCTATAGCTACAGTACACCAATACACCAGTATGATTGTTAATTTGGGAAAAGCAGACTGTGCATCTGCCACTAAAGCGGGCAATTTCGTGCCATTTTTAATGGGGTAGATCTAAGTCCGTGCTTGGTGCTCAAAAATATAATATGTTATGCAGGCAAAGGCCTATAGTGTCAATGCTGGAAAATTGGAGACTCTAATATGATGTTAAATTCGCAGTTTCCAAAATTAAACACCATCTGAAATTACCCTTGTAGATATAGCTGGCTAGCTAACTGCTGCTAGCCAAGTATATAGGAAGGTTTTTATTGCACATGAAAGTACACTGTAACAATGAATGGAAAGGTATCGCTAGTAAGGTGGCTGCTTACCTGTAGCTAATTATGATTAACATGGGGTGGGAGAATTATAGATTATGGGTACAAGTAATAATAATTGTTCTAGCAAGTTCAAAATGTCATACCTGCTGTGCTATGTGTTTCCACTGATTACTGGTATCTTCTGGTGTACCCTACCAGTGGGGAGCTCAGAGCTTGTGCTAGCTACACTGCAAAAATAAAATAGGGTGATTCTACCAAGCCATTTGCCTACAAGTAGATCGATCAGACAGGTGAGGTAGATCACATAGCTATGCGTATCAGTTACAGGTAGCTACAATAGTAAGGCATAGGAATGTTAAGTGCAGCTGGATTATAACACTTCTACGGCTCCAGGCTAAATACAGGCATCGCAATGACATGTGATCCTGATGTAATGTTTTCCTTCCCATGCAACTGAAGTGGTAGCTCCAAGTTCAGACAAAAAGCTAAACAATCAAGCTGGTCATGTTTCTGAGTTACAGGTAGCTACGAGTCAATGATTTCAATTGTAACAGACCCCTGCTGGCATGCAATGTGTAGTGGCATGTGAAGTAGCTACTGTTAGCAATATTTGGACCACAGAAAGAGCTGGAAAGTGTTCTTGCCACCCACTTACACTATTAGCTACTGTACTTAGCTCAGACAGCCACATCCACTGAAGAATTTCCATTCTGATTTTGACTATTCATAATACTGGGATTAAAGGTGCCATAGTCTAAAATGCATGTTACTATCTCTGACAGTTATACTTGAGTGCACAATGAAACAGATTATTGTATCCATACCCATACTCTTGAGCAACCCTAATGGGTTGTTGAAGCATCTACTCACTGTTTGAATGTCTTGGACTGCAGTACACCTCAAGGCGCTTGAAGTAGGGTATCATACACACATTCTTTAGCTAAAGCAGTTCCTTGCCTTAAACACTTAAATCCTGAACAACATTTCATAGTACACACTCTGTCAGAAAACATTCATGTGCACAATGTTTTGGAGTGTTGTTTCACTGACATCATAAAGTAGAGACTTCTTAATTGATAGCCAATTATTTAGGATGGCGTCATATAACTGGTCACTGTACTAACTATGTCTGTAGATATCCTTTGTTTGAAGCATATATATTATTACAAACATCCCCAGGAGCTGCAGCGGCAGTGCAACACCCTGATCACACTGATTGAGAATGAGAGCCAGGAGCTGGAGGAGCAGGAGGAGAAGGAGAGATCGTATATGGTATGTAGGAACACACCTGTATCAATTGTAGTTGAGCTGTGAATATCAGTGCTGCATCACTATATCCTGCTGAAAATTCCTCAGGATTGACGTACATGTAGCCTCATTCCCAGGCCACACCTCCAAGGTGTGTGGCCTCGAAATGAGGCTAATACTTTCAGATATGCACTTGATTAGTGAGAGTCAGACCATTTTCTAGAAAGACTCTAGCTAGCTACATCAATAGAGCAGAATGACATGGGCATGTGGACTCATGGTAGCTAATAGACAATACTCTATAGGACCTAAGGTATTGTTAGAAGAATGGTAGCTACTTTTCAGCATAGGGTTGCCCTATAGAGGTAGCTACTGTATCCCATTTAGAACTGGATAAGCTCTATCAACTTGATGAACAGGCTATTTAGGATCATGAATGGATTGCAATAAATTACTCACTGCTACCCAAGGAAATGTGCACTTGTCATGCTTGTGTATAGCTCTGGACTCGCCCCAATACTATGAAATATATCCAGCAATACTGGATAGCTACTCAACCAATAAGGTGTAATACTTTGAGAAATGACTTGGCAGCCCTAATGCAGAGGTTGTAGTGCTACCAAATGGTGTTATAACACATGACATATTTACCAGTTTCTGTATATACTTGCACTGAAACTTTGCCTAGAACTTGCTGAGGAGGGTTCTCTGTACACCCTCATGCACCATCCCGAGCTTGAAGAGAGCCTGCGATGGGCAAAGGAGATATTGCTGAAGGTGTGCCACCTTTTCTGTATAATATTTGTATATAAGCCATTCATTATTTTACTTTAGGAATGAAGTATCTACATCAGCAAAAGGTCGTCCATCGAGATCTGAAGTCTAGCAATGGTATGATCTATTCCATGGCAATGGACTAGACACACGACATCATTAGCTTCTCCTTTCTTTACCTTAGTATTACTTAAAGCAAGTGGGATGATAAAGGTTTGCTGAACTTCTATGATTATACTCTAACATGCATGCATAATGTAGCATATACATTGCATTTACACACTGCCCTAGTTCTGTGATTTTGGCTCAGCCAAAGAATTTTCCCACACCACAATTCAAACTCGTACTGGTACCTATCGATGGACTGCACCAGAGGTATGTACTGTACTCAGTACTGTTATCAGTGTCCCTTGTACGTGATTTCATGATATGATCAGAGCCTACTTCTTAATCACTATAACAGGTTTTGAAGGAAGAGAATGCATCCCTGTCATATGATGTGTTCTCCTATGACATGGTCCTATTTGAGATCTTCAAGGAGGAATTGCCTTTTGCTGGCGTTTCTGATATAAAAATTATTACCATGATTTCAGAGGGAAAGGTAAGTTGTTACAAACTTTTATGGTATATGATGTAAGTGGATTGGAGTATCATCTGAAATATGATGGTAGCTGAACCCTAATAATCAACTTAGGGAATGAATTACACATCTCAGTAATCCTTATTATATACACAAACCTTTCCACCCTTAGCTGTATCAATCATGAAATCCACAAACATAGGTAAATACCATTTATCGGGTATTTCTTCAGCTTACTGCCTAACAAATTATTCTACCCAAACCTAGTTGACGCTAATGACCGTCTACCAATATATCATCTTTCCATCACACAGTAGGACTGATAAGAATTTGTCCAAAACCTACGGTTTATTGTCAGCAGGGGTGTCAGAGCCACAGTGGCCGCCCCACAATTTAACGCAAATATATGCCATCAAGTAACTGCTACTGCGACCATGCATCTGATCCGGCAGTTAGCGGCAGCCAGAGAGACGGACAGCATTGGGAAAACCTCATTAACTTTGAAATTTTAATTTTCTTATGCTCTTTGTTCTGGATTGTGGCAGAAGGCGTAGCCGTGTAGCTAAATTACATCTGTAAAAACAGAAGAGGAGTTCTTTTGGAGCTATCTGGTAAGTTTGCTTTCGCTCTGCCAGCTGTTTTGTAACCCTTCTGTCGGCGCTATCGCCATTTTACTAGCCACGTGTACTGTGGGATGAAAGGTCACAGCTAAATATTGGCAGAAATTTTAATTTGGTAATTCTGTTGCTGATTGCCAAACCGCCAAATTCAATTCTCTTCCAAATTTTCCGGCTACATATACGGTACCCCTGTAAATGCATGCTGTAATCCAATTAAAGATCTTGCTTCCTCTCACACCAGACCCCAGCCATTCCTGTCTCCCTTGAACCCTATCTTGCCAACTTGATGAAGTGTTACTGGCTGATGAACCCCAAGGTGGGACTGTTGATGTACATAATAGGGTCAGACTATAACTATAGGGGTGAAGGAGCCAGTATGGCTAGTACAGTTTTGGCCATACTAGATTCGATCATACACTTTTAATGAGTGAGCATGTTTGTGCATGTGTGCTTGTGCTGACAGTGCAACAGAGCTCATTGGCAACATGTTTCACTAAATCTGGAGGCTTACCAGAGGGCTGTGGCAAGGCAGCGACTCATCAAAAAGGTAGACAGAATGCTATAGTGTGCATCAATGGGTGACATTAGCGTGATTGATGATAATGTCACATAGCTAGTATAAAAAATTGCTCTACAGCAACAAGATACTGAGCTGCCTGCACTGACTCTTACCAAGAGCCGCATCCATTGTTGCTGCAGTATGACATGCATTACTATACTAGCCTAACAACATATCAGAGCCACCAAGCAATCCAGTGTTAGCAAATGCTAATATATAGCAGCTTTATCTAACCTCTGAGCAATTTCCTTATGTTTTCAGCAGCTTATTACCAGCTGGTCTCGCCTGCACCCTCATTTCCATGCAAAAAATGTGGACACTCTGTTACAGCTTCAGACATAATTGGCATTGCCAAGAGAGTGCTTTCTGGCTATTTTTCTGCACTGTGCATGAAATTTTTTTAATATACTGCTTTGTAGCCTCTGACTATTCTATCCCGGCTTCTCTGGGTCCAGGAAGTAGAATTATTCATTAAGGTATATATGGTCTTATACACACCACACACACACTATCTAAAGGGCCGACCAAATTTTCAGGAAATACTGATCATAATGGAGAAGAAAGGTGAGAAAGAGTACTAATAGATTAGTAAGGAAGAACAATGTGTGCAGCGAAATTGAGTGAAATGGCATGTTTTCAGTATACCCATACTGTCAGTGGACTTGCAAGGCTACATGCTATAACAACTTGATTGTAAATAATTGCTGGCTTCAGTGTGTGTACATGCTAATTAATACCACACCTAAATACAGTTGTAGTATGTTATGGGATCTGGCAGTGTGGAGGAGTATTCTTGCAGCGTAGACGTTGTATAACGTCATAGCAAGCCTGCAGCGATTCTGGGAATCGCGTCTTGTGAAGAAACTTACAGTTTAAATTATCAATGTCCGCATTATCGAGTGAATTTGGTACAGTCCCTTGACTTGGTGGGACTGGAAAATTAAACCTGTCCGCTTTACAGAGTAGCGAGGTGTCCGCATTTGGGAGGGCGCTAATGTATTGCAAGTATAGGAGTTTCAGTCGGGACCTCAACCAAACGTCCACATAAGAGTGGTGTCCTCTATAGAGAATGTCCATTAAGAGAGGTTCCACTGTAGACCTATGTTTGTCATATCTCAGATGAATATGTGTGCACACTCACATGCATACTTAGGAACAGAGGGGAAGCCAACCCTTCAGCAGCTGCAAGTACTGAGGTGGAGTGAGGAAGGAGGGAAAAAAGAAATGAGAATGATGCGGACCATAGCACCCAGGTGGAGAGATGTTGGCATAGCTTTTGGTCTGGACTCTAGTGACCTCAATTCAATTGAGACGAGCTGCTTGAGAGATGCCAAAAGATGCACAGAGCAAGTGATTACAACCTGGCTTGAGAAAGGAATGGGGTGTACATGGAAGGGACTGATGGAGGCCCTTGAAGATGCTGAATTTTTCGACCTTGCTGTTAAACTCAAGAATGTTTTATCCACCTCCTAAGCCAAGCTGGATTACGTTATTCTTGCTCACACTTAAGCATGCTTTCTAATGCCTGTAACTAACATACAACTTTTTTGCATTGAGGGTGATTGCAATGACAAGTGTAAAGTATAGCAGCGAGTAGAGATGCGGACGACCTGGGTGGGACGAGAGGCATTACGAGCAAGCCTGTCACAAAATTAATATCCATATGTGGCAATTAGGGATCTGTTTGTTTTGTTCTAAAACTGGTTTTAGTGGTTTTAGCAACAAAATAACTAATATCTATAACTAATACAATAAAGCTCCTGGTTTGGTTTGAGGATTGAGGATGTGATTGAGGGAGCTAGTTATTTTTAGAAGCTCAAAGTAGGGTTCTGAGGGAGTTTTGGTGGTTTTAGGGGTTTTACAGGTTTCAGCAAGTTTTAGAAAGTTTTCCGAGTTTTAGAAGCATTGCAGCGAATTTCACTGGTTTTAATGGTTTTACAAGTTT
This sequence comes from Phakellia ventilabrum, assembly GCA_963921505.1. Lineage (NCBI taxonomy): Eukaryota > Metazoa > Porifera > Demospongiae > Axinellida > Axinellidae > Phakellia > Phakellia ventilabrum. The sequence continues at coordinate 3,746,742 of OY997385.1, forward strand.
CAGCAAGTTTTAGAAAGTTTTCCAGGCCAAAGGTTATGGTGAATTTCGCTGGTTTTACAGGTTTCAGAAAGATTTAGAAGTTGGCTAAAGGTTGTGGTGAGTTTCACTGGTTTTAGAGGTTTTACAGCAAGTTTCAGAAAATTTTCTAGGCTTTAGAAGGGTTGTGGTAAATTTCACTGGTTTTAGAGGTTTCAGGAGGTTGGGGATCTGAGGGAGTTTTAGGGAGTTTTTAGGGTTATTTAATGGGTTGGAAGTTGTGGGGGGGTTGATTTCAGTGGTTTGTGGAGTTTAGGGTTCCAGATAGAAAGATAATAATACGTATACATGTACAATGCATATATATGATAATAGTATAAGTACAATAAATAATAATAGCTACTCAAGCAGTTTTTGGTTTCGGCAGCAATGGCCAACGATTATTTGTACATGTAACTTCTGTAATATAAATAGTGTAGCTAATACTACTGTCTTGTGTTTACCAAAAAAAAAATGTTCACAGTGAAATACACTATGCTTCAGCCTGAACTGGGCCTTCATCAGGTGTGTTTCAAGCATGCATGCATGGAGTATCAATAAAGTATGGCTACTACATTTTTGTGTAGCCATACTTGTATTAATATTAGAGCTATGCCTGTATCGGTGGGTGTGTGGTCAATGGCATAAGCGCTGGGCAGCAACATGAGCATTACATTATTATTAGCTATACATCACAATCCATAAAAAGGATAGTGGGTCACTCTACCAAATGGATTTTGTGTGGCTTTTGGTGCCAAAGTCACTATTACCTGCACTCCTTCGGCACTCCCAGTAGATGAGGAAGGCCTGGGTTCGAGGCTAGTAGATTATCACTTGAATGACAAACAGTAGCAGAGTCACTGTCAAAAGGAGAACCAGGCAGCAGCCTGTGTGTGTGTACTCAATGTTGGTTCATTTTAATCACCAAACTGCAACCCTTGTAGTATGATTAGTCAGTCTGGTAGATAATGTGTATAGTCTCTTACCATCCCCACCTGCTATGAAATTAAATTCTGGCCTGCTATTTTGTGTCAGAGGCAAAAGAAGATTACATGATGGATTCCCTCTGTTGGCAACAGTGACAACGCACACCTACCCCAGTTAGCATGGGTATAGTGCTTTGTGCCACTTGCATCAGGGACAAATTATAAGCCTGACACAGCCACAGGGAGATGAAAGGTGTGTGAGAAGGCTTTACTTTAAACAGCCACCCTGAAACTTGCTTTTGAAACCACCTCTCATTAGCCTCGTAACAAGGCCTCCTCTTTCAGCTTTTTTTGCAACTGTGAAAAAACGTTTTGGCTGAACTGTATGGGCGTACTTGTACATGTTTAATTTCCTGAAGCCAAAACATACTCATAACATGATGTGCATGTGCATGGACCAAAGTTTGGCCTTAAATAAACATCCCCAGGAGCTGCAGCGGCGGTGCAACACCCTGATCACACTAATTGATAAGGAGAACAGATGCTAGAGCAGTGGGAGGAGAAAGACAGGCAGCAGCGGAAGAGGGGACCCAAGATCAAGGTAGCCACTACACTAGATGGGGAAGAAGGGTTACTATGTCTAAAGTTCCTCTTTAACACTTGAAGGACTACTGTCACAGGTATGTGACATACTAACTGGGGTCAGTTTAAACAAAACATGGCCTGTTCTACTGCTATGTTAGTATATGTTACTATAGTAACATGGTATAGTATTTTTTTTCTCCATAGAGCATGGTAAGAATCCCATAGAGCATAGGAAGCTCTAGAAATACAGGAAATGTGTACATATACTAAATGGCCTAGAGCATGGGCAGCTCTATGCTCTAAGCTATACTTAACACTTGAAGGACTATTGTCACAGTTTAAATAAAACATGGGCTGTTCTACTGCTATGTTAACACTTGAAGGACTATTGTCAAAGTTAAAATAAACATGGGCTGTTCTACTGCTGTTAATTAACACTTGAAGGACTATTGTCACAGATTTATGACATACTAACTGGCCCATCCCCTAAGGGTTAAGGGAATAGAACCATGTTTACATAAAAGTACTAAATCTTTGTGAGTGTCTGTATGACTTGATTTTAGTTACCCAACACCTATACCCTGAAAGTATCCCTGCCTGTCGTGTGTGAGATAATCCCTACAATACGGTCTCTCATCTGCCTCCCTGCCCCTCTCCTCCAGTTGACTGGCAGCACCCCTCAACAGCAATCCGGCCAGAAGAGGAAGGAGGAGGGTGGGGAGGCACAGAGGGGAAGACCAAAGAAGAAGACATAAACTTTATTTGTGCAGACACTTACTTTCTTTCAGTCATGCCACGTGCAGTCTTTAATAACTGTTTCACCCTAAAACACATTTCTCATCAAACATGGTACATTAAACTCCAAATTCGAAGAGACATTTTGTCATTGCATGTCTAAAAATACAAAAATCAAAACTGCTGTGCATCACATGATCACTAATTTTAAATTACAGAAACATGGCATGAGATCAATGGAAGCATGCTCACTGTGAACAACAGAAAGGCAATTGCAATTAAGGTGTGCGTAATGTGATAATTTACATATATGGAGCACAAGCACTTAAAAAAACAACTTTTCATCACTGTTTTACTCTAAAACATTTCTCAGTACATCAAACACCAGTACAAGCATTTCACTAAATTAATATACTGTTATAGGAAAGACAATGGCTGATGGAAGCATGCATGTTGACTGTAAACGTAAGTATAAGGTGATGTGTATGGAGCACAAGGACTTTAAAAATTACCAAAATATTACATTTACTTTGTTGTGATTGACACAGGGAGGGAAAATTATAGTAGATCAAGAGTTATCAAGTTTGCACATTGTATTTGTGTGTTTCACTGAATTTGTTGGCAACTTCAGGTTTACCAACTAGTGGGGAGCTCAGTGCTTGTGCTAGTGTTCTCCAGCTGGGCTGGCCTCTCTCAGACACCATGTCCTGTTTCCGCAACCAAGCGATCAGTACCTCGGTCTTGCAGTCCCAAGCTATCCGGGGATCATTAGCCTCAAACCCCTTGAGAGTGTGGTAGGAGAGCCCAAGGGCCAGCCCGAGGTGGAGCCAGTTGTGGAGGGTCAGCACCTCCTCTCGAACATCAACCAGGTCTTCAATGTCTGAGTAGAAGGAGAGCAGAGTGAATGAGAGTTTGGGTTTTTGGAGCCCATGCAGTGGAAGTCAGACACTTACCAAGCTGTGAGTTGTCCACTTCCTGATGTGTCTGTTCCTTGATGTCAGCAGAGCTGGAACCATGCTGAACTGTAGAAATTATGCCCAATTACAACATTCATTTGACACCACTTATCTAGGTGAATACAGGGGCGAGCCTGGGGAATAAGCATGGTTCACTCACACACACACACACACACACACACACACACACACACACACACACACACACACACACACACACACGCCATGGCATACCATGCTCCCTTGCAATGATAAGGGTGATATCTTTGGTCCCCTTACAGAATTCTAGACCAGTGACCAGGGTCTTCCAGGTGGGGATGGTGCTGCCCTGTCTCTGTAGCCAGGCTGCTAGTGACTCAGTCATACAGCGGCTGGTGTCCCTGGGGTGCTCTGCCTTAATCACCTCCAGGGTGGAGAGACTGAGTCCGAGGGACAGTCCCAGGTCCTGCCACTTTGAGATCACTCCCACCAGTGAGGTATTAACCATGTACAAATCAGAGATCCCTGTAGAATAAAAAAAGAACATTTACATCTCATGGTTACAGTGAGAGCTAGTTCAAGAGTAATTTCTTAATTATAACTTGGCACTTCACAGCCCATCTTATTACAGGACTATACTACAGCTGCCTATGCTCATAGTATGTCCAAATGTGTGCAGTCAACTTTAATGCAGCCTGTCAGGAAGCGCTCTCTTGAATCTTGTTCAGGCATGGAGTGGTACAGTGTACACACTTGTTGTGGTGTGGACATAAACTAATGGAGTCGTGTTTTATACAAGCATAGATTGCATGCATAAATCCTCACTCCCACTTTTCTGTAGCTGAAACACCTGAGCTGCCCAACTTAGAGAAAACTGAACAACAAGGGGTGAGATAATCATTCAATTGACGGCATGAATCATCAGCAGCTGCTCTGGAATTGTACACATGATGAGGCTGATGCACTTCCATTGTTATAATAATGCACTGAATTGTGTATGTGTGTCCATGGTCAATCCATAGCCAGATCAACCAGTGCATGTAGCTTTGACAGGCAAATAACCATAAATATATATTATGGGTGTATCCCAGGAGAAATTATAGTGAAGTGAAGGCTTTTAGGTGTAAATAGACCTTTATCAGTGATGGGTATAAAATGCTGAAGATGAAATTACAAGTAAACAAGTATGTTCTGATATTTTTAAACAGGAAAACTACATCAAAGCATATGTTCTTTTGTATTTTCTCCATTATTTTCATACCTATGCTTTTACCCCCCAATGGATAAAGGTCTATTGACAGTAACCCATCGTCTTAAAAGTCAATGATAAGTACTTTTCACTTAGTATCTAACTTGGTGAAACTCATCTGTTTAACTAAAAGATATAACCAAATAGTGAACAACAGCACAACCCCTCCTTTTAAGCATATCCTACCTAAAAGGGTACTGTCAACCTCTCCATATTCTGTCAACTGCTGCAAAAGAGAAATCTTTGCTGTGGTTGCAGAGCTAGGCTGCAACTGCATATCAAGATCAGCAGGTACACGGGTACCGTCAGTCAATAGTAGTGATGGTGAAGTGGGTAGCAGTGGGGCTGCAGAGAACAGCCCAACAAAGGTATTATTAATGCAGTAACTGCGTTTCACTTACTAGTTGATGCAGTGTATATACCTAATGGGGTGCTGTCTACTTGTTCAGTTGACTGCTGCAAAAGACATGATTCTGTTGTGGTAGCTGCAGAGCTAGGCTGGATGTTGGCAGCTACTTGTGGACTGTCTGTGGATGACTCTGATGGTGGGGAGCAAGGCGGAACAGCTGCAAAAGAAACGAGAAAAAAAGTATGTAGATTATATCTCTAGGGGCAATAATCAACTGTTTTATCCAGTGTGGACCCCTGTAAATTTTATGTAACAGTAACACTTACTGTGAGCAGAACTGAAATTATGAGCTGTATCTTGTACTGCTGAGCATTTACCTTCAGCCACATCCTGCAAAATAATAATGCACATGAATTTAACATTCTTAATACCTACACAAAGCATGCTGCACATAAAGAATAAATTTTCTTGCATGTAGAAGCGCTTTAATATTTTATGTGTACTTACCAGTGGATTTCTGCCACAGAATATGCTAAATTTGCTCAATTGAGCTTGTAAGTCTTTGAATGTCTTACTTCCACGATCTCGGAACACTTGAAGCAAGTAGACACAGAGCAGGACTTCATTACTGCCAGCCTGATTACAGCATCTCTGCCAGGTCAATGGGTTTGGCTTGATTGCTGCCTCAAACAGTCGCAAATTATGATATGCCTTTTCAGCAATTTGAATGAGGTCAGGGTCTGTGACTTGCTTTTCTAAATATTCATCACTAAACAGCTTCTCCAATATTTCTTTACTGAGACCAATGTAAGGTTCCAATGGTAATAATTCTGTAAGCTTGATGGGATCATATATGTCATGTGTGACGTATGGCTTTCCTTTTACCAGGGTTGTAGCTACTGCCTTCAAACTGTAGAGTGACTTTTCACCCTCCTTTTGACAGGGATACTGAATGGAAGAGGGCGAGATAAGAGACTCAGACATCAAAATGCTGGGACAGAATTCATCTTTAGTACCTAATATTGACTTGATCACTGCAGTTCGGTGCTGTATAAACTCCATCTGTTGGTCTTCAGCACATCGCATCATTGCAACCACCCAGTGCCGCTGCAGTCCAACCTCCACAATGGTTTCAATGCCATCATCATTCCACCATGCAATGCCATGCTTCCACATGGAACATTGTCTACGAATGACAGGGCATTCCCTTGAAGAGGTGTGGTCAACAGCTAGTGCAAAGGAGAAGGCTAGCCTAAGGATGAGCACATGAAGAAAACGTGTTGTCAGGAACTGGTAGGGGTGAATACATTCATAGAACCAGCCACACTGAAATGTCGTCTGAGGATTTAGTTTCCATACATTGGTTGGTGTCTCTACTTGCACAAGGGCAGGGAAAAAGTAGTATTCTTCATTTTCTTGATCAATTACTTGTGCTTTTGAATCACTAGCAAATAGGTCCAGGGTGTGATAGTCTTTGATTTTGAAGCAAAACTCCAGGTGAGTAAGAGAATACACTATAACTAGTTCTGGTGTAGGAGAATTGAAACTATTTTGAAATCTTTGCTTTATTTTGGATAACGGCACAACTCCTGTAACCTGAGCCAAATCTTTGATGTGCTGCCTAAAGTTTATAGGAGCAAACATACTACCGTGCACTTCAGTTAATAGTGTCTGCCTTTGTAGAACTATCCAGCAGTCTTCAAAGCTTTCACTAGACTTCCGAAGGAACAGAATATGACCCATGTCACTGAGGGTAGAAAGAAGTTTTTCTAAATCTGTAGGATTTTGAGGAAGTATGGTATTGTATGTTAAAATGGCAGCTTGTACTTCAGAAACAGTGCAGGCTACTCGGTGCTGAAACTTATCAGTAAGAAAAGCATAGAGGATATGACAACGAAGGTCAATGTTGATATCTACACTTTCTCTCAGTTTTTTGCAGGTATCCTTTAACAGTGTGAGTAATTCACTTAACCCACTGGATACCAGGCTTCTGCAGTCAAGGGATACATGCCCTGCAGTATGGAAGGTTGCTGGTACATCTTCAAGACTTTTGACTACCTTTGTCAATATTTCTTTTGCATTTTGCCGTCTAGACTTGAGGATATCCTTGTGACTGCCAATAAGAATAACATGAGGAGTGACACTGGTCTTCTTGCAGTGGCTATCAATGAATGACCACCAGTATGCTAGTTCTTCTCTGATTTGGTCAAATGACTCACTGAGGTTGAAGATCAATAGAAATATGGGAGGAAAAGTCAACACTAGGTTTTCTAGAACAGCGGCATGGCTGGAGTAGTACTCCTGTTGGCCAGCAAAGTCATAGAGAATTGCATTCCCAAAATGCTTGCTACGAAAGGCAAGAGGGACTATACCAGCTGTTAGAGGCTCGACACCTGTCACTTGTTTGAACTGGGAGGAAGGAGCAAGTTTACGCAGCTTGGAAGCCTCTGTTAAAATGGCTTGGACTAGTGTACTTTTACCAGCATTTGCATTGCCCATAAAAAATAGCTTGATATAGCTTTGAATCCGATGCTTTAACGTGGTATCTACAAATGAACTCAATTCTTTGACAATTTGATCATTGCCACCTGACAATTCTACTGGTGTTCTACCAGTATTGTCAACACACTCGGGGTCAACCCTGCCAGTTGAAAGTAGCAGTTTCACTATCATTAAAATACTCCCGTGTGCATTCCATGCACCTTTGTTACAGGCTAAATGAAGTGGTGTGTTGCCATCAGCATTTGCTATTGCTGGATTGCAGCAGATGTCTTGTATAAGATACTTTACAATACTGACTTGCTCCTCCTGAATAGCAATGTGCAGAGCAGTGTCACCTGTCTTGTTCTGTATGTCCACATTACATCGTTCATCACTTAGCAACAAATTGACACACTCCAGGCTTCTATCTCTACAGGCCACATGCAGGGGTGTTTCACCTTGGGCATTACATTCATTGGGATTACAGGCTGTACCACAGAGTAAAGTTTTTATCATGTTAATATTCGCAGTTATTACAGCATTATGCAGTATGGTGTTGCCATCTTTGTCTACACCACCAGTGCTGTAGTCTGCTAAAATGCGAACACATGTAAAGATATTAAGCCCATAAGCAGTTTGAAGTGGGGTTTCTCCTCTTCCATTCTTCATATTAATATCCACATCATATTTAACAAGAAGTCTGACCATGTCAGGTTTATCGTTAATGATACTAACATGGAATAGTGTGTCACCACTTAATATACCCTTTACTATGGCAATACCACTTCTGTACCAATCACTGTTGAACAGGTTCTCTGCAATCGTGGTATTTCCCCAACAACAAACAGCTAGAAGTAGGTTTCCGGATGTTAATTTTACAGCATCTTTTATTACTTGTTCTCTGTTAGGATAATGGGGACTGGTACTTTTCTCTAATAGATATTGAAAGCAGCCAGAATGTTCTTTTTCAAAAGCAAACTGCAAAGGGGTTACAGTTTCCATGTTAATAGGGTGAGCATCAGTTTTTGGATTGGCTAGTAGCAGCTGGACTATCTCTTCTTGCATATATGTACCTCCGATGGCAATGTGTAGAGGTGTCATGTCCTGATGGGTACCTACATTCGGATCACACTGCTCTAATTTCAATAGCATTTCAATAACGTTGATTTTTCTCAGTTTGCAAGCTATATACAGGGGTGTCTCTCCTGCTGCATTCACAATATTGGGATTAATTATAACTTTAGTCTGGAGCAGTAGTTCAATATTAGTAATGAATCTGAATGAGAGATTTGATTCAATGGCAATGTGCAGGGGTGCTTCACCTCTGTGGTTTAGTATGTTGGGATTGCAGTGGGATGTCTCTGTGAACAGTTTAACAATCTGTACATGCCCCATCCTGCAGGCAATGTGGAGTGGTGTATCACCAGCACAGTTAAGTACATTGGGATCGCAGGAAGAACAGGCAAGCAATAATGCCACACACTTACTGCTCATATTTTGTACAGCCAAATGCAGTGGAATATCACCTTCTATGTTAGATATGTTGGGATCACATGAGCTGTTAGACAGTAAAATACTTATAACTTCACAGTTATTATGTCGTACAGCAACACGCAGTGCAGTACTGCCTGTATTATCTTGTTCATTTGGGTCACAGCGTTGAGAGCTTGCAAGAATTTGGACACACTCAAAGCAACCATCATTATTACAGGCGACAATTAATGCAGTTACTCCACCTATATTCTTTGCATTTGGGTCAACATCATGGCAGGCAAGAAGCATCTTTACAATTGCAGACATATTTATCCTGGTTGCAATATGGAGTGGAGTATTGCCGTTCATGTCTGGTTCATTCACAGCTTCAACAGTGCAGTAGGAGCTACTAAGAAATAATCGAATTATCCCAGTACAACCGTAGGTACAAGCAAGATGAAGCAGACTACCAATGTCATATTTTTGAGCAAGATCCATTGCTTCTTTAAGTATCTGCACTCGATGACAAATTTTTTCTAGAAGTTTAACTATCAGTGAAAAATGTTTCTTTTGAAATACAATCTGCAGAGGTGTTGTACCTTGTACATTTGCAGAAGATAAGTCTAGCTTTTCAAAACTCATGAGTAAGTCAATGATCTCAACCGATCCCTGCTGACATGCAATGTGCAGTGGTGTGTCACCTCCACTATTTCCTTTATTAAGATCACAGGAAGTACTGGAAAGCAATAATGCTACACATTGACTGCTATTACTTTGTACAGCCAGATGCAGTGGAGTATCACCTTCTAAATTGGATATGTTTGGATCACATGAGATATTCGACAGTAAAATGCTTATGAGTTCACAGTTATTATATTTTACAGCAATATGCAGTGAAGTATTACCTGCATTATCTTGTTGATTAGAGTCACAGCCTTGAAAGCTCGCAAGACCTGTATTTGATACATTTGGGTCAACATCATGGCAGGCAAGAAGCATCTTCACAATTGCAGACATATTTTTTCTGGTTGCAATATGGAGTGGAGTATTGCCGCTCATATCTGGTTCATTCACAGCTTCAACAGTGCAGTAGGAGCTACCAAGAAATAATTCAACTATTCCAGTACAACCATAGGTGCAAGCAAGATGAAGCAGACTACCAATGTCATATTTTTGAGCAAGATCCATTGCTTCTTGAAGTATCTGTTCTCTTTTCAAATATTTACAGCTTTTCTCAAGAAGTTTAACAATCAGTTGAAAATGCTTTTTTTGAAATACAATCTGCAGGGGTGTTGTACCGTGTGCATTTGCTGAATATAAGTCCAGCTTCTCAGAACTGAGAAGTATGTCAATTATCTCAATCGACCCCTGCTGACATGCAATGTGTAGTGGTGTGTCTCCTTCACTATTTCCTTTATTAAGATCATAGGAAGCACTGGTCAACAATGTTGCTACATATTCACTAGCTTTAGTTCGGACAGCCATGTGTAATATAGTATTACCTTCATTATCTTGCTCACTGAGGCTGTAGTGTCCACTCTGCATAAAATACTTTAGAGTCTCAACGTTTGTAGCATGAAGTGGCAATTTTCCATCAGCATTTTTAATATAAAAATCAAGCCTCTCAGAGTTGAGGAGTAAGTCAATGGTCTCAACAGATCCCTGCTGGCATGCAATGTGTAGTGGTGTGTTACCTTTACTATTACGTTTATTGGGATCACAAGAAGTACTGGCAAGCAATGCTGCTACACACTTACTGCTCTTAGTTCGTACAGCCAGATGCAGTGGAGTATCACCCTGTAAGTTGGATATGTTGGGATCACATGAGCTGCTAGAGAGTAATATATTTATGAGTTGACAGTTGTTATGGTGTACTGCAACATGCAGTGCAGATCCATCAATCTCATTTTGCATATTTGGATCACAGCCTTGAAATCTTACAAGGATTTGGGTACATTCAATACATTCATTATTGCAAGCAGCAATTAATGGAGTTATTCCATCTGTATTCACTGCATTTGGGTCAATACCATGGTAGGCAAGTAACTTTTCAACAATTGCTGACATGTTTGCTTGGGCTGCAAGGTGAAGAGGAGAGTTACCATTCACATCTGGTTCATTCATAGCTTCAACTGTGCAATTGGTGCTACCAAGAAAGAAATTCACTATTTCACTACTACCATACTGGCAAGCAATATGAAACAGACTACCGATTTCATATTCTAGAGCAAGATCATTTGCTTCCTTAAATATTTGCTCTCTGTTTAGATATCTTGGATTGCAGCTTTCCACAAGAAGTTTGATAACCAACGGAATGTTCATCATTTGAAGTACAATATGCAGCGGTATTATACCTTCACAGTTTGTCACATACATGTCTAGCTTCTCAGAGCTAAAGAGCAAGTCAATAATCTCAATAGCCCCCTGCTGGCATGCAATGTGCAATACTGTATCTGTATAGCCATTGAGTATATTTGGATCACAGGAGGCACTGGTAAGCAATGCTGCCACAGATGTACTGCTCCTAGCTTGCACAGCCAGATGCAGTGGAGTATTACCTTCTAGGTTGGATATGTTGGGATCACATGTGCTGTTCGAGAGTAAAATGCTTATGAGATCACAGTTGTTATGTTGTACAGCAACATGTAGTGCGGAGTTTCCTGCATTATCTTGCTTATTAGGGTCACAACCTTGAAAGAATGTAAGGATTTTGGCACACTCAAAACAATCATTTTTGCATGCAGCAATTAACACAGTGTCTCCTTTTGCATTCTTTGCATTTGGGTTAGCACCATCGCAGGCCAGAAGCAGTTCTAAAAGTGCAGATGTGTTTGTATTAGCTGCCACGTGCAGTGGAGTATCACCATTCAAATTTGGTTCGTTCACAGCTTCAACAGTACATAACCATTCAAGAATGGATTTAGCAAGCTCAACATATTTATACATGCAAGCAATATGAAGCATATTACCAATTCCATACTCTTCAGACAGAACAAGTAGTTCATCTATATTATTTACGGAAAGCTTTTCAATCAGCCAAATGTTTTTTGTTTGAAATGCAATATGCAGTGGTGTTTGACCTCGAGCATTTGCTGCATGCAAGTCAGTCTTCTCAGAGCCAAGCAATAAGTCAATAATCTCAACAGACCCCTGCTGGCATGCAATATGCAGTGGTGTGTCACCTTCACTGTTTAGTGCATTTGGATCACAGAAAGTACTGGCAAGCAAGGCTTTCACACACTCAGTGTTCATAATTTTGGTAGACAGGTGCAGTACAGTGTTACCTTTGCCATCTTTTTCATTAATGATATAACATTTTTGTTCCACAAGGTATTGAATAGCCTGCAAGTTTGCAACATGCAGAGGCATTTTACCATGAGTATTCATTGCATGCAAGTGTATTCTATCAATGCCAAGGAGTAGTTGAATGATATCAATGCTTCCCTGCTGACATGCAATGTGTAGTGGTGTGTCACCTTCATTGTTAGCTATATTGGGATCACAGGAAGTGCTGGCAAGCAATTTTCCTACACACATTCTGCTTTTAGCTTGGATGGCCAAGTGTAGCACAGTGTTCCCTTTACTATTCAGTTGGGAAAGGTTAAGCTTCTCTGTGCTGAGGAGTAAGCCAATGCTCTCAACAGACCCCTGCTGGCATGCAATGTGTAGTGGTGTGTTACCTTCACTGTTTACTACATTTGGATCACAGGAAGTATTGGCAAGCAAAGCCTCCACACACTTAGTGTTTATAATTTTGACAGATAGGTGCAGTGGAGTATCACCATCTAAGCCACGTATATTGGGATTGCATGAGCTGTTACAGAGTAAAACAGTTATAATTTGACTGTTGTAATGTTGTACAGCAACATGCAATGCAGTATTGCCTGCATTATTTTGCTTATTCAAGTCGCATTCTTGAAAGCTTGTAAGGATTTGGGTACATTCAAAACAATCACTACTGCAGGCCGTAATTAATGTAGTTTCTCCACCAGCATTTTTTGCATTTGGATCAACACCATGGCAGGCAAGTAACATTTCTACAATTGAAGCCATGTTTCTTCTTGCTGCAATGTGGAGGGGTGTGTCTCCTTCACTAGTAGCCACATTGGGATCACAAGAAGTACTGGCGAGCAATAATGCCACACATTTACTGTTATTTGTTTGGACAGCCATGTGAAGTGCAGTATTACCGTTTTGGTCTTTGTTCTTACAATTGACATCACACTCCTTTGAATTCACTAGCGCCTGCACTATACCATCGTGCCCATTATGGGAAGCCATATGAAGCGGAGTGTCACCAGCTTTGTTTTTACAATTGACATCACATTCCTTTGAATTCAGTAGCGCCTGCACTATACCATCGTGCCCATTATGGGAAGCCATATGAAGTGGAGTGTCACCAGCTTTGTTCTTACAATTGACATCACACTTCTTTGAATGCAGTAGCTCCTGTACTATTGCCTCATACCCATGAAGGGAAGCAATGTGAAGTGGAGTGTTGCCAGTGAGTGGGGTTTTGAAGTTTACATCACACTCTGGGATGGTCAGTAGAAACTGGGTAATATTTGTGTGGCCTAGCTGACATGAGACACAGAGTGGAGAACAGCCAAACTTATTTTTTGTATTAACATCACATTTCTCTGCAGTGATGTAATGTTTGATACTATCCAAATCCCCTTTCGTACAGGCTTTATAAAATAAATTGTTACTGAAGTGACTCATTCTGCTCCAGTGGTAAGGTCAATGAATCCACACCAAGTCTGTTTCATAATATCAGTCAGTACATCTGTCCCTGGCTGAGACACACCAGATGAAAACTGCATGGTGACATATATTTAAAGTGAACAGTTTGTAAAATCTATAATATGGCATCCCATAGACAGACTTCTTTAATTTTAAAATAGGTCAGTGGATCCCTATATGTCTTTTCATTTTTAAAATGTTTTTTGTGACTTTTATATAGGAATTGCCTGACACAGGGCATGGAAAATGTGTCCACCTTGTAATTTTAAGGAACCAATGTAGAGGGGAAGACCAAACAACTAGGCATGAACTCTGTTTGCTCACATATTTCAAAGGATTATTTTGGTTACCTGAGTTGCAAATTTGTTACTTCATGCATGAACTGTGAATACATAAATGATTCTTCCTCAGATTATCTATCAGGTTATGGAGCTGTCAATAAACCAGATGATGAGAGGTATCCCAGATTATTATTAGACTCAAAGCCATGTAATAGAGGTAGGCAACAACATGAGTACCGGTATACTAGGGATGCACAAGTGCAGTATGCCTCGCAGAGATTTATATGCAACAGAAAAGACCTGTATACATTGTTGTAATTATACAGGAGGAGACTACTTGCATCAGCAGAGAATGCATTACAATAATAATAATAATAATAATACTCATGTTGCTGCAGTAGCGCTTACGCCATTGACCACGCACCCACAGACGCAGGCGGAGCTTGTAAGACCTCCAGTCAGAGGACAAGAGCAAGAACAACCAGAGACCGCACAATCCTGATCACCATACAATTCCTTCTTCCTAGTCTCCCATATCAATAATACAAAGCTCTTAACTAGCTTTAATAATGCTTTAAAATCATCCCTATTCCAATTCTCAAACCCTAAAATAAAACTTGCCTTATTAAAATTATCAAGTGTACTAAACTCCCCAAACCTCCCACCCAATAGATTTTCTAATTCTACCATGAAATTATTTCTAATGCTGTCATATGCTGGACACTCCCAGAGAACATGTACCACACTCTCACATTCACCCCTGCATAATTTACACTGCCTATCATCATTTTTACCCCTATGTCTTCCTAACTCTTCATTCAGACCGTTCGTACCTGACCGAAACTTAAACAATAATCTTGTACCCGGATCACCTACCCCCTGCAAATAATTCTTGAATTCTATTTCCTTACAGAAAGACTTGTACAGATTCAACTTAACTTTAGTATTCAAGCTGTCATTAAAGTCCTTGTATTCTCTATCCCTCAACGCTTCGTCTACCGTATCTAAAAACAAATTAATATTATCTGCAGCTAAATCTAACTGCAGCAGCAATTCATTAATTACTTTCATCCAAGTTTTCCTCTGCCTACCTCTACATGGTTTCACTTCCCACTCAGCATCTAATAGTACTCTAGGATACCGCTCATTATCCAACTTATTGACTTTATACCACCACTTAAGTTTGCTTCTATCCCTCCTCCCTTTCAAGGACTCTAACCCCATATCTCCCCTTACCGCTTCATTACATGTTTTGGAAGAGCAGCCAAGTATCTTCTTAGCTGCTCCTAGCTGAATGGATTCTAAGGAAGCTGTCTGCCGTTTATTACAAGCCCACACTTCACTACCGTATTCTAAAGTAGGACGAAGTACTGAAACTAACAATAATCTCCTTGCAACGATACTGATATTTCTATTACTTACAAACCGGTGCAAACGATTAAGCTTTTTCTTCCCATTATCAATTACCTTCTGTACATGACTATCCCATGACCCATTCTCAGCAAATTCAATCCCCAAGTAACAGTAACTTACAACCCTTGGAATTACTTTATCTCCCCACTTCCACGCACACATATCTGTAATAGCCACCTTAGAAAATACCACAACAGCACTCTTTTTGATGTTAGATTTCAACCTCCATTTGTTACAAAACCCTTGTACTACATTAATCAACTTTTGTAAATCCTCCGCATTAGTAGTTAAACCAACAAAATCATCTGCAAACATTAGTCCCCCAACCTTAACATCATTCTTAATGATTATACCAAGCCCAGCTTTCTCAACCTCATCTAGTAACTGATTAATAAAAATGGAAAATAGGATAGGCGATAGACTACAACCCTGTGCTACCCCCTGGCTTATATCAAATGGTTTGGATTTTTCCCCCTCCAGTAAAACAGCACTCTCTGTAATGTCATACATCTTCTTAATAACTCTCCACATCCTACCCCTAACACCCAATTCCCACAACCTAAACCATAAACCATCATGCCAAACCATATCAAAAGCCTTCTGGATGTCTAAGAAAAAAGCATAAGTGTGTTTTCCTTCTCTTATTCTGCCTTGTATGATCTCGTTCAAAGTATAGACATTATCAACACAACTTCTTTTCACTCTAAAACCTGCCTGCCCCTCATGAAGAGCCTTTTCCGATTCTAATCTTACAAAACAGTTTACCAACAACGTTCAATAGAGTAATGCCTCTGTAATTACCTGGATCCTCAGCATCACCTCTCTTATACAAACTAACAATTAATCCTTGCCTCCATTGTTTAGGAATACCCTCTGCTGTCCAGACTACTTCATATAAAGCTTTCAACAGATTCGCCATTCCAGAGCCACCATACTTAAAAAGCTCCCCAACTAAGCCATCATTACCTCCAGTTTTGTTATTCTTTAGACTTTTCAAACACTTTTTAATTTCGGCATAACTTATATCCCTGTCTAAAACCTTATCCTTCCGTGCACTAGACATCTCGCTGTACTCTGTCACCTTATTCTCTACATGCTCTCTCCAGCTATCATCAAACTGATCATCTACTGATGCTGTACCCAGCTTACCGTAATACTCATGTAGAACTTCAAGCTTCCCCTTTGTACTGGTTACGCATGAACCTGAACTACTCCTTAATGAAGCAATGCTCTTATGACTACCCTTTGAAGTCCTGCCAACAAATGCCCAAAATTCCTTCTTGTTTACATCAAAATCTTTATTAGCCTTTTCTATCACCTCATTCCAACTATCTAACTTCTTCTTACGTACCAATTCCTTGATTTCTGAACGTAACTTGTAATACTGTCCCCATTTGTCTTCCCTACCACTCTGAATCTCTTTGTAAACCTGTCTTCTTAACCTAATCTTATCTTTAATCTCTTCATCCCACCATCTCGCTGCTTTGCCACACACTATCACCTTTTCCCCAATTTCTTTTGATGCTACCCTCTTCACTGTGTCTTCCCAATCCTGAACCACTGCCTTCACTAATTCTGACCCCCTTAGCCCCTGGTGCTTCCTTGTCTGTATCCTTTCTTGAAATACTTCTACTTCTACGCTCAAAGCTTCTTGATACTGCTGCCTCACTTCCTCCTCTTGAAATCTTTCAATGCGCCATTTCTTAATTACCCGCTTTTGCTGCTTAGCAGTTTTTACAGTCCGACCCAGTTCCATCCATACTAAAAAGTGATCCGACTTCCGTATATCGGTGTCATCTACCTGCACACTCCCTGAAACCTGCAACAAGTTGGAATCAGTAACTATATAATCAATGATAGACTTCTGCTTCAATGAAGGCCTAGCTCTAGTCCACTGTGGTTCCACATTGAACTCACGACCATTACAAATTACAAGCTCAACCTCCGTCAAAAAGGAAATCATCCTGTTACCACTCGCATTGCATTTTCCTTCTCCAAACATACCTATTACATCATCTAGTTCAGAAGATCTTCCTACCCTAGCATTAAAATCACCTAGAAGCACAACCTGACCACGCTCCTTCATACGCAGCACATCCTCTTTCAATTCCTTGTAACTGCTTTCAATAACTGAAACACTCTCGCTATCCGTAGGCATGTAAACACAACCCAAAAATAAAGTATTCCTACCGTTTTCACCTTTCACCTTGATCCACATACTTTGTTCGTAGCTAACATCCTTAATAAGCTCTACTCCACTGGCTAAGCACTCCTTTACCAAGAATCCTACTCCCCCCTCTCCCCTCCTACTCTCCGAAGAACCTTGCCTAGGTTTCCTAAACCATTTGTACCCATCTACATAAATCTTTGATTCCTCTTTTTCCCACGACTCCTGCCCAGCACAAATATCTACGTTATTTTTTTTCAGCACCCCAGCAACCTCCTTCTGTTTACGCTGACTACAGATTCCAGAGAAATTCCAAGTGGCTACCCTAACCTTCCTTGCTTCCCTCTCAGCTACCCTAACCTTGCTGTGAACATCGGTTACATTTACAACAGATTCCCTACTGACAAATGCTACAATGGAGGTATCAAGGTCTCTCTGCGACATCACAACGTGCTTCCTCGGGGAACCCCCCATTGCATGCCCGGGTAACAAACTGGACGGGAGGGGGGCTGGCAAAGTATTCTCATGAGACAGGCAGTCATGAGAATAGCTAAACTAGCATTATCAGCACATCAGTGATGCCAGAGAAGCTGCGGAAAAGCATGCCCGTAGGAAGCACAGAAAAGTGGAGAGGCCATATTTAAATATCAATGTATAAAATGTGTGTGCAAAGCAGGCACCAGACTTACTAAAGGGGGTCTGGGGTATGCCCCCCCCCCAAAGATTTTTTCGAATTTTTAGCTCTTTTGAGGTGGTTTCTGCACCATTTTCAGCATATTTTTGCCCATCAATTCTGACTAATTTAGGCCATAGTAACAAAATTCTTAGTTTCTGGTCACCACTTGTAAGTAAACTTGGTGCCGAATTTGAAGGTTATTGCACACGTGCTGTACTCGATGTAGCCCTAGTCTCGCGGGCCAGCCCCCTTGGCCCGCGAGACTAATGTACCCCCACCTACTAAACTAAGTTGCAAATGCGCAATAGCAAAGCAAGGATACGAGGTATGTATAGCTTTCACAGATATATTACAGCGTGTATTACAAAAGCATGCAAGTAGCTATCATAAACAAAAGGCAACTACCACACTAAAACAGAACTGTCGGTATTCCCGCTCATTAAAGATCGATTTTTGCGGCTCTGACTCGGATCTGAGCAGTGCCTTTGCATATTCGCATTCTTGGTTGTATCTTTAGTATTAGTTACATCACCCTCACAAGGGGTGTTGGGGGCTTATAAACGTTAAACCGCAACATCCCGAGTGAAAACTGATTTATAGCCTGTTGCTAGGAGCAACACACATTTGACGTCATCGCAGTTTAACACGGTCCGTATACTAGCTACGCAAATTTCCGTACTTTATAGTATTTGAACTAGCAGCTAGCCACTAGCTGTATACCGTTATGGTGAAATGGAGAGCTGGATTCCAAGCTAAAACTGTGTAAGCATGTCGAAGACAAGGATTTACAAGGTTAGCCACTAAGGACTGTTTAGTTGCATTTCGTGGTCAGTGCATGTCAACCCACACTGTTATCTTACCGTTTGTGTGTGTGCATGTCAAGCCATGCTTTTAGCCCTGTTTTGTGCCATAGTAGTGCTAGCCACAGGTTCCATCATAGATGCAAACAGTCTTGCACAGTCGCTGGGAGTGTTTTGCCACTTGTAGCTATCGTTTTGTGCCTCGAGGCTTTTGTTGATGCTAGCTAGCCATTTCATCGTACGATCTGTGCCGAATAGTATGAGCTTCGTGCTTCTAACCAGCTCCAGCTTGCTTTCTTTGATGCTTCTTGCAGAACTTGTAACTATATTTGCTTTTTACCATACCAGATACAGCCCTTTTCACACCATTTGTCTTAATGCAAGCTATTTCACGGTATAATGCAAGTACTACTTTTGAGCTTTCAGCTCAATTTCTAAATGGCCCCTACAGTCCTTCCAACTATGTTTTACTGTTGTCTACATCAGATATAGCCACTCTTCACACCTGATATAGACACAGTTCACACCTGGTATAACTGTGTCTGGTATGTTATCCCTTAGCCTCGTACCCAGGCCACACCCCCCCGAAAGAGTGGCCTGGTATCCACTGTTCGCGCATGTGCGAACAAATTGCTAAATGTACGAAAAACGGTCAATAAAAGTATCCGTAAACGATATTAGTCACATGGCGAGGAGTAGTACGGAAGCAGTATGCGTATATAGTAAGCGGAGAACTAGAAATCAACCTTGATTCTGACTTTCTGCAACTAAAATGGCTCTCTAACCAGTCTAGAATGGTAAAAGAACCTGTAATTTTCTATCCGCTACGGTTATGGTAGCTATCTTACCACAGAAATTCGGAAGCGCCTCTCTCCTG
The DNA here is from genome assembly GCA_963921505.1 of Phakellia ventilabrum. NCBI lineage: Eukaryota > Metazoa > Porifera > Demospongiae > Axinellida > Axinellidae > Phakellia > Phakellia ventilabrum. The sequence goes on from OY997385.1 coordinate 3,766,447, forward strand.
GCAGCGTCTGTGAGCTGCTTGATATTCAATTGCGGATGTGGCCTTCTAGGCTTTTCAGTGGCAAACAGGATCGAAGATTCGAACTACTGATCACTTCTAAGGATCTACCTTATGAAAAACCATCGCGGCAGGTTTCAAAGCCTCCTGCTTTCACTCACAACTTCGTGACACAGAAACATGTGCGTATCCGTAAGCGAACGTGACGTAATCATACGCGGACACAATACGGTAATATCCTAATTTCTTAGAATTCTGAGAAATTAAGTGCCTGCACAAACAGTGGATACCAGGCCACTCTTTCGGGGGGGGGGGGGGGGGGGCCTGGGTACGAGGCTAGCTACCCCTTTATAGGTCATAGTATCAAGACTCTTAGTGTTAATGGAGAGCACCGCTGAAACACCGCTGAAGCACCACATTGGCAAGTCGCCGCTAAACGTCTATCTTCTTCTCAGTTTCTTCAACGAGGCTACTGCAATATTGACTGAAGCAATTACAATGATTCAAACGTGAAGAAGCGGTATGTGTACGGCGGTATTGCACCCACACCATAGTGTTCTCAAACAAATCAAACCGTTCGGCAGTGATTTGCAAGTGCTCGAGGCAAGTACTTGCATTTAAATGCCGTTCTGTTCCGTTCCATTTGGCGTAACAGACTATAACTTATCATACACAGCAGGTAGACTCAATAGCTATATATTGCCCACTCCACATCTTCCACACTTGTGCAATGACATCTCGCCTGTAACAACACACTACTAACAGCATAATGTAATCCATTTGCGATTAAGATTATAATCATACAAGAGTGCTTTCAAAAACCTGCCGCGGGATGTACACATCACGATCTAACATCCTGTCATTCCATGTAATGAGCAAAACACCTTATTGAAAAAATGTCAAAAGATGTAGGGATGGGAGTCCGTAAAGGCACTATGGTGTCGTTTGTTCCTACCTTGTTTGGTTGCTTTTTGGGGATTCCATCCCTATGTCTTTTCATTTTTTTTAATGTTTTTTTTTGTGACTTTAATCCTAGCAACCACCTAGCAACGGGCTATAAGCTTTAATACATTGCAGGCTTCTGAATAAATGAGCAGCAAAAAGTGTAGCAGCCTTGGCCGCCCCGGCCGCTGCAGCTCCTAACACTAGTCTTCTGGAGACTGATGTTTCTATCTGCTACATGGCTCAGCCATGGCTGCTATGGGAGAGTGAAGAGACAGGCTATGCTTCTAGAAGCTTGCACACGCATTGATATATCGCTCGATCACGCCATCCACCTCCCGCGCTCATTTCCATCACTGTGCAGTTATGTTGACTATACCGTATGGCGACACATTTTTCGTGGAGTTAGATTTTCGCGGTTTTCGCTCGAACCGCGAAAATTGTACCCTCGAAAATTTTACACCCTCGGAATCCGGCTGTAGTGTACCGTGTGTGTTTGCGTGTGTTCGTCTGTAATTATCACGTGCGCTAAGTTACGTCATTTCGTTACTATGCCACGAGCGCAGTGGAAGCTACTGAAAGTTTGCAGGCTCAATAGGCCAAGATACGTCAAGCTAGGTTAGTTTTGTGTTGCCTAGACGGTGAAAGAGAGGTAGATAACGATGATAATTCTGTTTTGGTACGCTCTGATCGCTAACTGGAAGCGCACTACGAAATTGCTGTGTCAGCACTTTCGCTGTTTACATGTACAGTGAAGCTCTATTTAATATCTATCGCCGAACTGAGAGTGTCTAGCCAAACTGATTCATTGAATAGCTGCATTTAGCTTAGACTGACCTGTTGCTGAGCACAACCTTCAGTTGAATGATTTATGTAAAAACACCCAGTTAGATCTGAAATATCAGTCTTGTTACACACGTCACTGGTTCGTGTAAAGTTTCCATGAAGCGGATTATGGCTCTTTGCAGATATTTTAGTAGCGTGGACAAGCCAGCCAAGCTACCAGATCCTCTTGGCCCTCTATCAAGGGCAGTACCGTCGTCCTCCATTGCATCGGCAAACGCAGAAGTGAGAGATGTGTTTGAGATCGAAGAGCAGACCACAATTGGTGCAGGAACCCTAAACATAGGTTTCTGCCGAACTTAAGGCGCAAATAGGAAAGCGTGCAGCAGAACACGCGGTACGGTGTGGCTGCAACCATCCGACAATACGCTAAGAAGTTTCCTGAGCTGAGATGTGGTTAAATAAAATAGGCGTGGCTCCCTTGTCTGCAATCCTCGAAAATTATTTCGCGAAAAGTTACTGTAACGCGAAATTTTTGGCCCTCGAAAAATTGCTACTTTGCGGTTACTTGTCTGTGAATTTATTACCTGCCAGCATCTGACTAGTAATTTGTGCTCTTGTAGGTAGTTTGCAACTGTGTATACTATATAGCTAGGACTCGATCCCTGTTAAACTAGCCCACAGGCTAAAGAAACGCTTCACATCAGTGCCATGCTAAAGGCTATAGGCAAATTTGCTGCGCAGTTTCCATCACTGCAAAAAAAAATTGTAGTTGTTTTTGACTATACTTAGTGATTGCCTAAATTTCAGATGTCCACGTGAGTACGAAGGCAGGAAGGAGTTAGGGCTCAAAGTGAGCAATTTGTTCGAACTTGACATTTTATATTTGTAGGGAACAAATTACTCACTTTGAAGCCTAACTCCATCTTCATACTCATGTAGACTTCTGAAATTCATGTAACCACTAATAGTCAAAGCAAGTGCAGACTCTCCCTGTACCATGGAACCAAATAGGGAAGTCTGGGATCAAGGCTATAGAAGTTATTCACTGTATCCCAGTCACCCCGTACCCTAGCCACTCACCCAGAATTTATCTCACAGTTGTGGACGAAATTTTTTCCATGGCTGCATGTGAGATAAAATCTGGGCAGGCAAGGTTGACATTATAGCTACAGAAGAACTTTTGCTGTGTGATGGTTAGGCCCAGACACAAGTGTTAACTCATCTGGTAGTAATGGCAAAACATCATACTGTAAATTCACGTGAGTGAAGAATTCAATGCTGCAAATTTCAGGACTTTCATGGTACGTGTAAAGTTAATTTACAATTGTACAAATGTCTTCAAAGGAAGTACAATTCCAGACACACAAGGAAAATGTAATAGCTTACATGATGACAAGATATCAAGCTCAGCCAGGACAAAAGTCATTGAGACGGAGTTCGAAAGGAAACAACGAGGTGGAATTTCCTGTGATTGGTGAGGCTGTAGTAACATCAGAAGACTCAGAGACTTTGGCATCTGAGTCTGCCACATGACGCTTCCGTAGGTGGTCTTAATGTCGGTGCCACACAACATCTCCATCTAGTAGTTTCACTTTGAATGAGAGAGGACCGGTTGCTTCGACAATGTGCGCAGGTTGCCATACTGGACCAGGTCTAAAGTTCCGGGCATAGACAGGCTCACCAACTTGAAAACTGCAGACTACAGAATGTCTGTCATGAACTGCAGACTACAGAATGTCTGTCATGAACTGCCTTCTGGCGCTCTTGTTCCTTTTCCACCTGTTCATTAAGTCCAGAACTGATCTCAGTTTCCTACCCATCAACATTTCAGCAGGGGAGGCTCCTGTTGTACTTCGCGGTGTGATTCTGCATCCAAACGGAAACCGATCAATCTTTGTCTGCATGGTGCCTTTCTTTAAATTCTTCACCCCCTCTTTGAAGATCTTTACTGCTCGTTCTGCATCCCATTGGTGGCTGGATGGTAAGGTGCCGAAACGGTATGTTTGATGCCGTTCTTGTGTAGGAATTCCTTGAACTCCACACTGGTGAAGGCAGGTCCATTATCTGTGACAACTTTCTCTGGTAGACCAAACTGTGCAACAATGACACTGGACAGTTGCTGAAGCGGTAATAGAGGACACTGGATGCACTTCCAACCACTTGGAATGTGCGTCGATCAGGATCAAATACATGTGATCTTTGAAGGGCCCTGCAAAATCAAAATGTAGTCAAGCCCACAGACAACTTGGCCATTGCCATGGTAGCAGTGGTGCTGAGGGTGGGGCAGGACGGCAGCTTTGGCACTCTGGACAACTTTTGACTTTGTCTGCAATGTCCTTGTCCAGTCCTGGCCACCAGACAAACATCCATGCCAGTCTCTTCATCCGGATTGCACCAGGGTGCACTTCATGAAGCTCTCTCAGCACTTTTGCTCGACCAGCTTCTGGTACGACTACGCGGTTCCCCCACAGGACACAGCCATCCTGTGCAGACAGCTTGGATCGCCTCGTTGAGAATGGCTTGAGTTCTTCGTCGTGTACACTGTCAGGGCAGTGACTACAGTAGGCATTACCTTCTATCAGCTCGGCCGATGATAATGTCCGAGAAACAGAGCCAATAGGCTTTTCTGATCCATCTGGCATTCGGTGTGACAAGACCGTCCCGATCCCGTATGCTGAGGCGCCACATGAGAGAACAATATCCAGGTTTGGATCAAAGTGAACTAGCACTTGGGAAGAGGTCAGAAGGGGTTTGGATACTCTGAATGCATCTTCTTGTTCGGCCATCCAATTCCAACGTGCAGAGACTCATAGTAGGGCGTACAGTGGCGCCAGTGGTAATGGGATTCGGCAAAAACTTGGAATAGTAGCTCAGCAGCCCAAGGTACGACTTATGTTCTGAGACATTTCAAGGTTTCAGTGCCTCCTGAACCGCTTTCACTTTCTCTGGTAATGGGTGCAACCCTTGGGCATCTAGTTTGTGGCCCAAGTAGGTGACTGAAGGGGACATGAAGAGACATTTGCTCCTTTTCAAAAGCAATTCTGCCTTTTCGATCCAATCGAGGACTTTCTCCAGTGTTTTCAAGCGCTCTTGTTCGGTTGCTCCAGTGATCAGAATGTCGTCGATATAGACCACAACATTTGGGATCCCTTGGAGAAGGGTCTCCATTGTACGCTGGAATATTCCAGGAGCCAACGACACGCCAAATGGTAGGCAGTTGTATCTAAACAACTCACGATGAGTATTAATAACCACATATTTCTTTGATTGGTCATCAAGAAGTAACTGCTGGTATGCTTGACTCATATCAAGCTGGGTGAACATCTTGCCACCTGCTAACTTGGCAAACAGGTCCTCAATCCTCGGGATGGGGTAGCGATCCAAATTAGAAGCTTGATTCGCCGTTAGTTTGAAATCACCACAGATTCTGACAGAGGCTTTGTCGCTTTTGAGGACCGGCACGATTGGTGCCGCCCAATCTGCAACTGCACTGGTTCAATCACTCCTTCTTCTTGAAGTCGGTCGAGCTCTTTGTCTACTAGAGCATACATCAAATACAGTACCGACCGGGCCTTGCAGAAACGAGGACTGACACCAGGGTTGATGTGGATTTTGGCTTGTAGCCTTTCAGGGTTCCTAGCCCTTCCTTGAAGACATCCTGGTGCTTCTGTAACACCTGGTGCAGGGCATTGGTTTGCAATCTGTGGAACTCCTACCAGGTGCTGGAGCCAGTCACGGCCTAACAGGTTGGACCCATCGTCCTTCACCACACAATTTGGCTTCTTGATTACCATAACGTATTCATACCAACATACTCCCCCGTATTGCCAATGCCTCCCCCAAATACATCTGGAACTTGACTGTGGTTGGTAGTAGCCACTTGTTCGGTCAGAGATTCTTGTAAGTGGTCTCTGTAATCACGGAGAGGGATGCTCCTGTGTCGATCTCCATCGGCAACTACTGACCTTCCACTTCCACAGTCACTGTGTAGGGTTTTTTCCAATTGGCAGAGTGTAAGCTGAAGAGGGTGTACTCTTTGGAGCATTCGTCCGACACTTCCTGCACAAGCCTAATGTCTCTGTGATTGCTACGAGCGGTTCTGTCTGCTGGCTTCTTCAGCGCACGACAGGCGGACTTGATGTACCCGACTTTTCCACAGTGGTAGCACTTGGCATCTTTGAATCTGCACTTGGCTGGCAGATGATCAGCGGAAGCATGCGGGCCCTGACTGCTTGGGAGGTGCTTGCTTGGGCGGGGTCAGTCTGTGGACGTCTCCAAGGGGTGCTGCTACTCCTGCACTGGTCCCCGCAGTGTTTTGGCATTCTTTGCAGCTGTCTCTAGTCCCAATGCTATTTCCATCGCCTTCCGGAGCGTCAGCTTATCTTCCGACAACAGGCGATGCTGGATATGCTCGTCATTTATTCCGCAAACCAGCCAATCCCTGAGCATGTCGTCTAATGTTGCCCCGTAGTTGCAGAATTCGGCTAATGCACGCAACTCCGACATGAACATCGAGACGGACTCTCCTGGCTGCCTAAACCGGCTGTTGAACGTGTATCATTGCACTATCTCTGATGGCGTCGGATTCTGATGCTACTTCATGGCAGCTACCAAATCGTCATACGATTTCTCTCCCGGCTTGGCTGGGGCCACTAAGTTTCTCAACAACTTGTATGCCATAGGTCCGATGACGGTCAGGAGAATGGCTCGTTTCTTGCCAGCCTTAGCAATCTCATTTGCAAAGAAATGATCCAATCGCTCAACGTATTGAGTCCATTCCTCCTGTTTTTCGTCGAATTTGCCGATCTTCCCAAAGTGGGCAGCCATCCTCATTGCGAGTTTGTAATAGCTTACATACTCACAAGATATCAAACTCAACCAGGACAAAAGACAGTGAACAATAGAGCATATGTGCATAATATAGTCAACACAACACATCCTCCAGAGTTCTAGAATGTTCTACTACATTACATCAGTATTACGCAATGCAGCATAGTTCACAATTATTACAGAAAAGTTCATGGACACAGCTAAATATAGTATTAGCATGTGGTGGGGGAGTTACAAACAATATGTCCCACTAATATAGTGGTATTTCCTGGGTATTTCCCTGCAGCTGTACTCTAAAGTATTCACAACTGCTGTGGCCACTCAATTAGCATTCAAAACGGAAACTCTAAAGTGAATTACTCACAGTTATAACAGGATGTAGTAGTGGGCATAAGCAAATGCGTTTTCCACATGCATTCTTGGTCAACTCTTTCCACATACTCATATACCATACTTGCAATTAGCTGTCTCCATGTATGTCACAAATTTAGCATCTTTGCAACACAAAAACCATGCAACGGGTGTGGCTTTACTACAGATAATACGTATCTATCTATGGTTTCATTATTCAGAAGAGGAGTAATCACACAAAAGTTCCCTCCATAACCATGGAGGAAAATTTTATCTCCCACATAAAATTTCCCTTGTATAAGAGGGGAAATTGTGTACTCTATCTGATAAAAAGGAACCACTACATCATTTGGGTCAGCTTCACTCGCTCGATCATGGTCGAGAAGAGTGAAGAACCAGGACTGCAGTTGAGATTATGCAGAAGAGGAATGAATGGCAAGATTCCAGTGCTGCTGTGAACACTGCTAATCTCACAAACGGTCGGTTATATCATAGCTATCGCCAAACAATCAGAATGTGCTGTATGGGGCTCCTCTCAATATTGTACTTCCGCATGGAAGTAATATATATATACGTGTATTTCATGGCAAAACCGCCTAAGAAAGCGATACTAAATATTAGGGGCATGGTTTGTCTGCCCATGGATACATAATTTTCATGTATCTATGGCGACGTGTCACACCATAATTACAAGACAAAAAATAAGACTCCCATGACTCTTCTCTTTTATCCCAGTATGGTCACACTTAATATAGCGTCATTGTGACGCTTAGCTCAGACCCCCTTGGCCCTTTCTTATAGGCAGTAATATCAGGTAGTCATATTTATATCGAATATAGTTAACAACATCCGAAAATAATACAAATAGCTAGCTAGAAAACTATTCAAGTCACAATTACTGCTTGACCCCCTTTTCATGCACTCATGTAGGCAAACATTCCGGGACATAGATTGTGTATTCAAGAACTCACCTGTAATTAAGTACCAAGTGACTACATTCAGAGTATTAACAGCTCTGTAACTTTTACAATCTTCAACCGAAACGTCTCCGTTTGCATGTTGAGTAGTACTTGCATGACGTCATGATCGTCACGAGATTTGCTATACGCCAAAACTGCCCGTTATTTTTAGTTTGAGAACCCCCCTAAGTAATACAGGGATATTGAATTACTAACTGTGCATCCTGTCACTAAGCTAAGGTAGCTACATGTAAGGCAGGCAATTTCGTGACAAACTTCAAGTGGGGGAATTCCGTGCTCGATGCTCAAGCCTTTAGTATATTATGCAAATAGCTAGTGGCAGTGCTGCAGTAAGTTTGGAGAGTGCAGTCATTCCTCTAAGTTTCCGCTTAAAAAACACCATCTGAAATTACCTTGCCTTTAATACCTTCACTGTAAAAAGTGAATCATAAATTTAACATGAAATGCTTACTTCTGCTGCAGCTAAGAAATGATTTATGTGCTTATTTCCAAATGGCACTTGAGACCTTACATACTCCCAAGATACCAATATTTTGAAATTGAACTGGTCTTAGCTCCAATGACTAGCTAAATACCACTGGGACTAAGACTGGTGTATAATTTCAAAACACCAGTGATTCTTGAAGGACTAATTACACGTGCATGCATGTGCATTCGCAAATGTACTTGTCAACAGTTACTATTTTCATTCCTAAAATGCTGTACCATATAGCCCAAACACCATTAATATAATATAATGGTGTTTGGGCTATATAGTTAGGCTATATAGCATTTTAGGAATGAAATATATAGTAACTGTTAACAAGTAGTCTACATGTACATTTCCGAATACACATGCATGCACGTGCGATTAGTCCTTCAAGAATTACTGGTGTCTAATATATTATATTAGATGATGCGTCCAGAAATAAGATGCAACTTAAATAGAGAAACATAACAAAAGCACACAATAAACAAAGGCAATACAACAATAGACAAAAAAACAAATTAAAGCGGAGGCCCCCCTGGGGCACCTCCCACAGAGTTCAACATTCAAAGGATGGACTCTAGTCCATCACACAAACTATAAACAATTTGATATAATGTACACAGTTTCAGATGTAATCGGTGGGTGGCTAGGTAGGGAATATCCTGATATCCCAGATCCCATCTTCTAATTGCAATTTTGTAAGCAAATTTTTGGATGTCTTCTAGTTTGTTTCAGTTTTCTCAGTATAAGGGTCCCATACTTCCGACGCATGCTCCATATGGGGGCGAACAAGGGATTGATAAAGCTGTAACCTTCCATATAGCAAGCCCGTTTAATAATTACATTCAGTGCCACTAACAGGCGCATGCATCACAATGTCAAAGTCGGTGGATCTGATGTGCCTGAGGCATGTAGCTACAGTAAAGCAAGCTTGCTGCTGGAGAAGGGTGGTGGAGTGTGACAGACTGGAACTGTTAACTGTGTTAGTATGTAGTTCCTTTGTTTTGTCTAGTGATTGCTAATTAGTGTAGTATGTGTAGCTATAGTAGCTATGCTGTTTGTCTGACTGAGTTCAGGAGTAAGTTTGGTTACTATAGTCTTATGTATAAATATGAGTTATATTTTGTGTCACAGAGAGTATCGATTATTATCATTAAACTATTGCTTGGTCCATTACAGCATGCGCACACTGCAGGGTTGCATTAACCCAGCTTGGTTACCTCAGTTGCAATTCAAAGGTCACTTCATATGCATGCATGTAGCTAGTTGCAGGAATAACAAGTGGTTAATCTTTGCCATGTTAGCTACAAGAGAAACTACACAGTTAGCGGCTATCAGAATAGGCTTCCTGTGACTGGCTTCCCAACTGGCTACTGGCCAGCATTGTGGTGCTAGTCAAATTATCTGAAAGGAAGTATTCTCATGAGTGAACATCTGATAATCAAGTGTCAGTACCCAAATATGCAGTTGTAGGAATAACACAGTGATTGAGTTTCCTTTGCAGCTGGCAACAAAAAAACCCTCTAACTATGTTGCTATTCCTGCAACATTCATGTAGGTATGAGGCAAACCCATATAGTATTCTGCAACTGTAGTAATGCACTCAGTAGTTAAACCAAAGTACAGTATATATAATATCACTTCACAAAGTATCTGGTTGTATTAACCCTTGCGTAGTTGCTACAGTTTCCCGGAACCACCATATATGCAGACTGTCTCAAAAATTAGTCAGGTAAGAAAATGCAAGTGGAACTTGGCGGTACTAGTAGGCGGAACGGGACGGAACGTTCTGCTACCATTCCGTTCTGTTCTGGATTTTAGTAGCTAACCACCTCACTAAGTGCTATAGCTACAGTACATCCACACACCAGTATGATTGTTAATGAAAAGTACACAAAGCAGACTGTGCATCTGTCACTAAAGCGGGCAATTTCGTGACATTTTTAATGGGGTAGCTCTAAGTCCTTGCTTGGTGCTCAAAAATATAGTATGCTATGCAGGCAAAGGCCTATATAGTGTCAATGCTGGAAGATCGGAGACTCATTCCTCAAAATAATACGATGTTAAATGCGCAGTTTTTCCAAAATTAAACACCATCTGAAATTACCCTGCCTTACCTTGTAGCTATAGCTAGCTAGCTAACTACTGCTAGCCGAGTATAGGAAGGTCTTTATTGCACATGAAAGTACACTGTAACAATGAATGGAAAGGTAAGCTGGCTGCTTGCCTGTAGCTAATTATGATTAACATGGGGTGGGAGAATTACAGGTTATGGGTACAAGTAATAATTGTACCTATGCTTTTACCCCCCAGTGGATAAAGGTCTACGTATTGCTCTTGCTCTTGTCCTCTGACTGGAGGTCTTACAAGCTCCACCTGTGTCTGTGGGTGTGTGGTCAATGGCATAGGTTGTAGGGCAGCAACATTAGTATTATTATTAAAGCAACCGATTTACATTTAACATAGTTGCATGCTTACTACTGTCGGCACCTAATTAGTAACTGAGGGTGTCTATATTTCAGGGATCAGTAATGTCTTTATTAGTGAGGGGTTTTATTTCATGGAGTCTTGATTCTTGATTAGTGGGGTTCCACCGTAATTTACAAAAGTCTTGTAATCAAAATATCCCTCTGTGGCTTTTGGAGCTAGTCCATGTTATCTAACAGTAGGATCCCATACACCCGAAGACATTGGCAGAGCTACTAGTACCACGGAAGTGAGGGATACCTTGAGGGCATCTGGCTGAGCAAAGTACACGGCTGCAGCACAGTAGATTGGAAGGTAAACGCTTGATATCTATGGAGGATAGAGAAAGTGCAAGCACTAAACACTCTGGTATTATTTAGCGTTTTTAAAAGCCAGGTGTGCTCACTCTGCAGCATTCCAATAATTTCTATGGCATAGAGTGCATGTCAATTAAACAAAAGCAGCCAAAGGTTATTCCACACTAGTTGCATACTCACTTGGGCTGCAATGTGGCTGAGTGGTAAGTAGCTAATGAAGTGATCGCACCCAAAGTCCATGTGGTAACTGGCGTGGAATGCCTTTGCTGTCCAAACCAGCTAGTATAAGGAGAGATATAACCTCTCTCAGTTTGGAAACATTTTCACAAGGAGCTAAGCAGATGCAAGTATGTATACCTACGTTGTCATGGCTGAGCATCACTCCCTTGGGATTTCCAGTGGTCCCAGACTATTTGAGTGTGTGTTGGAGGGAGGGAGGGAGGGAGGGAGGGAGGAGAGGGAGAAGAGGGAGCGAGGGTATGAGCAGTAACTTTCAGCTCCAGTATCAGCTGCTAGCCTAGTTTGTTCCTATCGGTCTGCCAGTCCAAGAAGAAGGCTTGCATGGGAATCAGGCTATTATTATCCAACACTGTTATTGATGACAGCAGTACTGCCACTCACGGTATAGACGAGCAGGGCACACTGCTCTGGCTTCTGTCCTGCCATGTTCTCCTCCACCACGCTGTTCTCCATGTCATCCCCCAGCTTCATGAACTGCTCCCACTGTAGGACACGTACAACATGTATCTGTGGATAGCCCCATCCACCCACCGAACTACCAACCACACGTACGCGCACACACACACAAACACACACACACACACACACACACAGCACACCTCTGTCTACCACTGGTCCCTCAACTCACATCATAGGTATTGGGGTACTCCTGACTCAGCTTGCCCTTGTACTGTACAATGGCCTTCAGGTGGGGCAGACGGTCACGAATCTAGAAGATAACAAGAACCACAGAGATGTAAGTGTGTAGCACATTCAATAATCTATGTAACAGGTCCTAGAAATTAACCGAAGGCAGTGTAAATGAGTGCAGAGCACACAACTTAGCAGGGATTTCCAGAAAACTCAATACTGTAACACTTGGCACCAAAGAGAGTTTTCCTAGGACCACCCACCATTTTTGAGTGAAGGGGTGGAGTAGGTATCATGCAGTACATTATCAAATTTGTGTATCATACACAGAGCTAACTAGCACTTAACCAGTGGATATAGGCAAGTTATTGCATGCCTAACTGTCGCTATATGATATACACATGGTACAGTTACTTCCATTGCACAATGAACTATGGCAAAGATTAGACTACATAATATTATGTGCTTCAGTCTATCATTGTTTCAGTTTCATTTCTACGTTCATCAAACAAAAAGGGAAGCAACAATATGAAGGTGATGCTCACATCAATGCGCTCACATAAAACTAAAGCTCATTCAGTCACAATATTACAATATTATGCAGTTGATATTGAGGTACTAATATTTTGTTAAAGTGAACAACCAAATATTATGCATTGTAGGAAACTCCATGAATGCAATATTAGTAGATGACTAAATGCCTACATGTATTAATTCAGAACAAATAACTGACCTCTAGAATCTTGTCCAGCTGCTTTTGATTTTCCACTACTATGACATTGGCCTTACAGTCATGGGCCACAAAATGGCAGGCTTCAGCATTGTTGGTGGTGTAGATGCCAGCAGCCAGACCCCTAGGGGTGATGAAGACCATGCAATAAAAAGCCTTGCTGCCAAGCCACATACCTGGGAATGAGATAAGTGGCTTCAGAATGACACTAAGAAGAGTAAATTGCACCTAGAAATTTGTTGCATGATAGCATAGGCAGCAGAAAGGGAGGATAATGATATGCAAACCTGGGTATGAGACTACATGCATAATTGTATTGCTGTAGATGCTGATGTGTTGTAGTGTTGTACCAGACATCCTCCTCCTGAGTGTCAGAATTATGCTCAAGTATTTGCTTCCCAATACAATAGCAGGTCAGTCTGTCGACTGTGAGGCGAATACCCCACATAAAAGAATCATGCGCATGGCTGCAAGATACAATTTATGTATCAAGACATGGATACAGGAGACTGTATGTATTCGGTAAACAATTATCCCAAGAGTGCATAATTATGTTGAGAAGGAGAGCTTCTCAAATCATTATGTACTTCTGGTCACCCAGAGTGGGTTAGCTATATCGTGTAAGTTATTAGCGAACATTATACAAATAATGACACCTGCTAACATCTGAGATGACTCACCCGGAAAACATGGCTCCATTGTTTGCAATGAGCCACTCTGGAGAGTTGAAGCCGATGATGTTCACTGCATGGTAGGGCTCCAGGCCAAGCTGAGAATGGGAAGGGGGGAAGTATCACAGGCAGTGATTATTCTTGCAGAGGTCAAGATTTAAGAATACTAGCGCAATCTATGAGGCATATTTATAGTCTGTTCTGAACCTCAATAGGTTCATAAAGTACGCCACTCTCAATTATGATTGACCACAATAGGTGGCAGTGGACATTCACCGTTAACCCATCCTATGCACCTACACTGTCTCACAAATCAACTCATCTGGCCCCTGGGTCCCTTTGGCTCCATTGCATATGCAGATCAAGTGGTGTAGGGCATCGTGTAATTAATTTCATGACTACATTAATAACAAATCAATGACTTTTTTCGCATCTGTAGGTATAGTTGGTGGAGCAGTTAGCTCCGGGATGTGACTGTGTTCAGGTTGAGGGTAACATGGTTTCGTAACTTCCACGGTGGTCTCGGACAGTACGGCTTAGGATCCAGCCGTGTTCCTCCCTTGATTCCCAAAGACTGACATCCTAAACAGACCTGATGACCATCCCTGTACATACAAAGTGTGACGGGCGCCTGTAGGCTGGAATGACCTGTTCGCTTGCCCCTAAACGTAGCAGTGTCACATGGCCTAGGGTCTGCTGGGAGAAAAGGGTTGCCCATTTTTTTCAGGATCAGAAACAATACCAGATACTTTTTTCAACAGCAAAAAAAAAAATCAACCACACTACGGCAAGCTATTACATAACATACTTAGGGCATCACGGAATATTATGCCAGCTCCTCCCTGCCCCACCCACCCTTAGTGGAGGAGTGTGAGTAAAGATATACCCCATGGACTTGGGGCTGCTTCAATGAGGGTATTCGATAGTACCCTAAAAAGAAATTGCAAATTTTTAACATATAACAATTGCCATGCCAGAAGTGAGGGATTGCAGGAAGATGATAGCCACACTCCTCAGACATGTACATGTGCATATCAAGTAAACATCTCAGATGTCTCTGTAAGCTTTAACTGTACATTGAAAAAACACAGCGTGCCATTCTGCCATGCGATGGAGAAGGGGTGTATGTGGTCAATCTTAGAGGTAGTTAAATTTTCTTCTAAGGGATTTGCATGCAGTTTCACTAATTAGTTTGTACCTGCATGAATGCAGAAATTATGATCCCTACAGTCTATATATCAATTGTAGTTGAGCTGTGAATATCAGTGAATATCAGCGTTGCATCACTAGATCCTACTGAAAATTCCTCAGGAGAAATAATGTCGACTTAAATGTAGCCTCATTCCCAGGCCACACCTCCAGGTGTGTGGCCTGGGAATGAGGCTACTTTTGACTGTATTCTGCTAATACCTTCAAATATACATTTGATTAGTGAGAGTCAGACCATTTTCTAGAAAGACTCCACAATAGAGCAGAATGACATGGGCATGTGGGCTCATGGTAATGGACAATACTCTATAGGACCTAAGGTATTGTTAGAAGAATGGTAGCTACTTTTCAGCATAGGGTTTCCCTATAGAGGTAGCTACTGTATCCCATTTAGAACTGGATAAGCTCTATCAACTTGATGAACAGGCTATTTAGGATCATGAATGGAGTGCAATAAATTACTCACTGCTACCCAAGGAAATGTGCACTTGTCATGCTTGTGTATAGCTCTGGACTCGCCCCAATACTATGAAATATATCAAGCAATACTGGATAGCTACTCAACCAATAAGGTGTAATACTTTGAGAAATGACTTGGCAGCCCTAATGCAGAGGTTGTAGTGCTACCAAATGGTGTTATAACACATGCAAGACTAACAAGAGTTGACATATTTACCAGTTTCTGTATATACTTGCACTGAAACTTTGCCTAGAACTTGCTGAGGAGGGTTGTCTGTACACCCTCATGCACCATCCCGAGCTTGAAGAGAGCCTGCGATGGGCAAAGGAGATATTGGTGAAGGTGTGCCACCTTTTCTGTATAATATTTGTATATAAGCCATTCATTATTTTACTTTAGGAGCTATAGGCTAAATAAAGGCTAGCTGTATAATAGCCTGGTGGGAACCCAAACTTTACATCAGCAAAAGGTCATTCATCGAGATCTGAAGTACTAGTCTGGCAATGGTATGATCTATTCCATGGCAATGTACTAGGCACATGACATGATCAGTTTCTCCGGATCCGTTTTTACCTTAGTACTACTTGAACCCAGTGGGACAATGAAGGTTTGCTAAACTTCTATGATTATACTCTAACACGTATGCATAATGTAGCATATACATTAGTATTTACATTCACACACTGCCCTAGATCTGCGATTTTGGCTCAGCCAAAGAATTTTCCCACACCACCATTCAAACTCGTACTGCATGGTACCTATCGATGGACTGCACCAGAGGTATGTACTGCATGCGCTCAGTACTGTTTTCAGTGTCCCTTGTACGTGATTTCATGATATGATCATAGTCCACTTCTTAAACACTATGACGGGTTTTAAATGAAGAGAAGGTGTCCCTGTCATGTGATGTGTTCTCCTATGGCATGGTCCTATTTGAGATCTTCAAGGAGGAATTGCCTTTTGCTGGCGTTTCTGATATAAAAATTATTACCATAATTTCAGAGGGAAAGGTAAGTTGTTACAAATTTTACGGTATATGATGTAAGTGGATTGGAGTATCATCTGAAATATGATAGGGTAGCCGAACCCTAATAATCAACATAAGGGAATAAATTGCAAATCTCGGTAGTCCTTGTTATATACACAAACCTTTCCATCCTTAGCTGTATCAATCATGAAATCCACAAACATAGGTAAATACCACTTATCGGGAGTTTCTTTAGCTTACTGCCTAACGAATTATTCTACCCAAACCTAGTTGATGCTAATGAGCGTCTACCAATATATCATCCTTCCATCACACAGTATGACTGATAAGAGTTTGTCCAAAACCCATGGTTTATTGTCAGCAGGGGTGTCAGAACCACAGTGGCCGCCCCACAATTTAACGCAGATATATGCCGTCAAGTAATGTGCTGCTGCGACCATGCATCTGATCCGGCCGTTAGTGGCAGGAAGAGAGACGGACAGAATTAGAAATTTTGATTTTCTCATGCTCTTTGTTCTGGATCGTGGCAGAAGGCGTAGCCGTCTAGCTTACAACTGTAAACACAGAATAGGAGTTCTTTCGGTAAGTTTGCTTTCGCTCTGCCAGCTGTTTTGTAACCCTTCTGTTAGCGCTATCACCATTTTAGTAGCCACGTGTACTATGGGATTAAAAGTCACAGCTAAATATTGGCAGAAATTTTAATTTGGCAATTCTGTTGCCGATTGCCAAACCGCCAAATTCAATTCTCCGCCAAATTTTCCGGCTGTACGGTATCCCTGTGAATGCATGCTGTACATGTGATCCAATTAAAGAACTTGCGCTTCCTCTCACACCAGACCCCAGCCATTCCTGTCTCCCTTGAACCCTATCTTGCCAACTTGATGAAGTGTTGCTGGCTGATGAACCCCAAGGTGGGACTGTTGATGTACATAATAGGGTCAGACTATAGCCATAGTGGTGAAGGAGCCAGTATGGCTAGTACAGTTTTGGCCATACTAGATTCGAGCATACACTTTTAATGAGTGAGCATGTTTGTGCATGTGTGCTTGTGCTGACAGTGCAACAGAGCTCATTGGCAACATGTTTCACTGAATCTGGAGGCTTACCAGATGGCTTTGGCAAGGCAGCGACTCATCAAAAGGTAGACAGAATGCTATAGTGTCTCTCAATGGGTGACATTAGCGTGATCGATGATAATGTCACACAGCTAGTATAAAAATTGCTCTACAGCAACGAGATACTGAGCTGCCTGCACTGATTCTTACCAAGAGCCGCATCCAATATTGCTGCAGTATGACATGCATTACTATACTAGCCTTACAACATATCAGAGCTACTAAGCAATCCAGTGTTAGCAAATACACATATATAGCAGCTTTATCTAACCTCTCAGCAATTTCCTTATGTTTTCAGCAGCTTATTACCAGCTGGTCTCGCCTGTACACTCATTTCCATGCACAAATTTGTAGACACTCTGTTACAGCTTCAGACATAATTGGCATTGCCAAGAGAGTGTTTTCTGGCTATTTTTCTACACTGTGCATGAAAATTTTGCTTCGTAGCCTCTGACTATTCTATCCTGGCTTCCCTGGGTCCAGGAAGTATAATTATTCATTATGGTATATATGGTCTTATACACACCACACACACTGTCTAAAGGGTCGACCATGTTTTCAGGAAATACTGATCATAATGGAGAAGAAAAGTGAGAAAGAGTACTAATAGATTAGTAAGGAAGAACAATGCGCGCAGCGAAATTTTGACTGGTCAGGTTGAACATTTTGTATGAGAGGCTGCAAAGCAGTTGATAATCCACGCGAAGCGCGGAAAAAGTTTTTGACTTCTCTTTTCAGCAGGCAGGAAGCGCTCTCATGGCCTCTCGTAGCTTCTTTTCGCCCTGAAACCAATCACATTGAAATCTGCAGAGCGCTGTGTTCTTACTCTCGTCGTAAATGAGAGGTTCTTAGTACTGAAAAGCGCGCTGTTAACTAGTCTAGTGACCAGACCACTCGTACGATATCGTTTTCACCCAGCGGGCGTGGCCGCTTTATCCGTGAACTGAGTCAAGTTACTACGCTGTTCTAGGAGAGAGAGACAGGCAATTCGCAGCAACGATACAGCGATGATCCCTCTATACTTCTATACAAAATATTTGTCTGAAAAGTGGTCAGGTTGAAACCTGACCAACCTGACCGCGCCGGCGGCGCCGTCCCTGATGCTATAACAACTTAATTATAAATAATTGCTGGCTTCAGTGTGTGAACATGCTAATTAATACCACACTTAGATTACATAAAGATGTGCATCTTGCTATCTATAGCTATATATTTTCGCATGCAACATTCATGAGGGCCTGCAGGTGATTGCTAAAATATTTAGCCTCTGTGGTATATTCCACTCAATGTCACTTTCATTCCCTTACCATACAGAGTGTTCGAAGCCAGTGAGTGATCAGGAAAGTTCTGGAGCCACTGAGGCCGCCTCTAATGAAAGACCAAGTAAGTTACTGTTGACAGAGAAGAGATGTTAGTACATGTATGTTCTGACATACTTCAAAGTACAATTATACAAATTCCATTGAGGTCTCACACATCATATTGACCTCTGACATGTACATGGATGCCATCATGTAGTTGTAGGATTCATATAAGAAGTGTACAGTGGAACCTCTCTAATCCAGACACCATTGGGCCATTGTTAAGGCGTCCATATTCCAGAGGCTTCCAGTTATTTTCGGCAATAAGTATTCGGCATGCAATGGCTAGTTTTGCTGCAACAGTGGCTCTGGCTCATGATGACTGGCTCTGACTTGCTGCAAAAGCTGTTAATGCCTAGCCAGAAGCTAAATACAGTAGTATGTAACATTGAGTTATCGAATCTGGCAGTGCGGGTGAGTATTCTTGCAGCGTAGACGCTGTATAACATCATAGCGAGTCTGCAGCGATTCTGGAAGTCGCGTCTTGTGAAGAAACATACGGTTTAAATTATCAATGTACGCATTATGAAGTGAATTTTGTACAGTCCCTTGACTTGGTGGGATTGGCAAATTAAATCTATCCACTTTATGGAATAGTGAGGTGTCCGCATTGGGAGGGCGCTAATGTATTACAAGTATAGGAGTTTCATTCGGGACCGCAATAAAATGTCCAGGTGTCTGCTATAGAGAATACCCGTTAAGAGAGGTTCCACTGTAGACCTATGTCTGTCACATCTCAGGTGAATATGCTTGTACACTCACATGCATACTTAGGTACAGAGGGGAAGCCAACCCTTCAGCAGCTGCAAGTACTGAGGTGGAGTGAGGAAGGAGGGAAAAAAGAGATGAGAGTGATGAAGACCATAGCACCCAGGTGGAGAGATGTTGGCATAGCTTTTGGTCTGGCGTATAGTGACCTCAATTCAATTGAGACAAGCTGCTTGAGAGATGCCAAAAGATGCACAAAGCAAAGTGATGACAACCTGGCTTGAGAAAGGAATGGGGTGTACATGGAAAAGACTGATGGAGGCACTTGAAGATGCGGAAATTTTTGACCTTGCTGTTAAACTCAAGAATGTTTTATCCACCTCCTAAGCCTAACTGGTCATGATTACGTTACTCTTGCTCACACTTAGGCATACTTTCTAATGCCTGTAACATACAGCTTTTTGATGCACATTGATGTGATTGCACTGCCAAGTATAAAGTATATCTGGTGAGTAGAGATGCGGATGTAATGAATACAACCTGGGCAGGATGAGAGGCGTTACAAGCAAGCCTGTTGCAAAAATAATATACATGTACATATGTGGCAATTAGGGATCTGTTCTAAAACCGGTTTTAGTGATTTTAGAAGTTTTATCAACGAAATAACTAATATCTATAACTAATACCATAAGCTCCTGGTTTGATTTGAGGATTGAGGTTGTGATTGAGGGAGCTAGTTATTCTTTAGGAGCTCGAGGTTGGGGTTCTTGGGGGGGTTTTGGTGGTTTTAGGGGTTTTACAGTGTAATACTACTGTCTTCTGGTTTACCGAAAAAAAAAAAGTTTCACAGTGAAACACACTACGCTTCAGCCTAAACTGGGCCTTCATCAAGCGTGTTTCAAGAATGCATGCATTGAGTATCAATAAAAGTATGACTACTACATTTTTGTAGTAGTCATACTTGTATTAATATTAGAGCTATGCCTGTGTCGATGGGTGTGTACATGTGGTCAATGGCATAAGTGCTGGGCAGCAACATGAGTATTATATTATTAGCTATACATCACAATCCACGATAGTGGGTCACTCTACTAAATGGATTTTGTCTGGCTTTCGGTGCCAAAGTCACTATTACCTACCTGCACTCCTTCGGCACTCCCAGTAGATTATCACTTGAATGACAAACAGTATATAGCAGAGTCACTGTCAAAAGGAAAACCAGGCGGCAGCCTGTGTGTGTACTCAGTATTGGTTCATTTTAATTACCAAACTGCAACCCTTTTAGTATGATCAGTCAGTCTGGTAGATGCATGTGTACAGTCTCTTACCATCCCCACCTGCTATGAAATAAAATTCTGGCCTGCTAATTTGCGTCAGGGGTAGAGGCAAATTTAAAGATGATTAAATGATCGATTCCCTCTGTTGGCAACAGTGACAACGCACACCTACCCAAGTTAGCACGGGTGTAGTGCTTTGTGCCACTTACATCAGGGACAAATTAAGCCTGTCAAAGCCACAGGGAGATGAAAGGTGTGTGAGAAGACTTTACTTTAAACTGCCACCCTGAAACTTGCTTTTGAAACCATCTCTCATTAGCCTCGTAACAAGGCCTCCTCTTGCAGCTTTTTTTGCAACTGTGAAAAAAACGTTTTGGCTGAACTGCATGGGTGTGCTTGTACAGGTTTAATTTCCTGAAGCCAATACATATTCATAACATGATGTGCATGCACATGGGCCAAAGTTTGGCCTTAACAAACATCCCCAGGAGCTGCAGCAGTGGTGCAACACCCTGATCACACTGATTGAGGAGGAGAACCAGGAGCTGGAGTAGTGGGAGGAGAAAGACAAGCAGCAGAGGAAGAGGGACCCAAGATCAAGGTAGCCACTACACTAGATGGGGAAGAAGGGTTACTACGTCTAAAGTTTGTCTTTAAAGGGAATAGAACCATGTTTACATAGAAGTATTGTGAGTGTCTGTATGTCTTGATTTTAATTATAATTACCCAACACCTATAGCTAGCCTGAAAGTATCCCTGCCTGTCCTGTGTGAGATAATCCCTACAATACGGCCTCTCATCTGCCTCCCTGCCCCTCTCCTCCAAGTGCCTGGCAGCACCCCTCAGAAGCAGTCTGGCCAGAAGAGGAAGGTGGGGGGGGGGGGGGGAAGGCACAGTGGGAAAGAAGAAGACATAAACTTTATTTGCGCAGACACTTTACTTTCTTTCAATCATGCCACATGCCGTCTTTAATAACTGTTTTCCTCTAAAACATATTTCTCATCAAACATAAACTCCAGATGTGAAGAGACATTTTGTCATTGCATGTCTAAAAATACAAAAATCAAAGCTGCTGTGCATCACATGATCACTAATTTTAAATTACAGAAACATGGCATGAGATCAATGGAAGCATGCTCACTATGAACAACAGAAAGGCAATTGTAATTAAGGTGTGCGTAATGTGATAATTTACATATATGGAGCACGAGCACTTTAAAAAAAATTTCATCACTGTTTTACTCTAAAATAATTCTCAGTACATCAAACACCAGTACCAGCATTTCACTAAAATTAATATACTGTTATAGGAAAGACAATGGCTGATGGAAGCATGCATGTTGACTGTAAACATAAGTATAGGCGATGTGTATGGAGTACAAGGACTTAAAAAATTACCAAAATATTACATAGCTACATACATGTATACTTTGCTGTGATCGACACGGGGAGGGGAGATTATATTAGATCAAGTGTTATCACGTTTGCACAATGCATTTGTGTGTTTCACTGAATTTGTTGGCAACTTCAGGTTTACCAACTAGTGGGGAGCTCAGTGCTTGTGCTAGTGTTCTCCAGCTGGGCTGGCCTCTCTCAGACACCATGTCCTGTTTCCGCAACCAAGCAATCAGTACCTCGGTCTTGCAGTCCCAAGCAATCCGGGGATCATTAGCCTCAAACCCCTTGAGAGTGTGGTAGGAGAGCCCAAGGGCCAGCCCGAGGTGGAGCCAGTTGTGGAGGGTCAGCACCTCCTCTCGAACATCAGCCAGGTCCTCAATGTCTGAGTAGAAGGAGAGGGGAGTGAATGAGGGTTTGGATTTTTGGAGCCCATGCAGCGGAGGTCATGGACACTTACCAAGTTGTGAGCTGTCCACTTCCTGATGTGTCTGTTCCTTGAAGTCAGAAGAGCTGGAACCATGCTGAGCTGTAAGAAATTATGCCCAATTACAACATTCATTTGACACCACTTAACTAGGTGAATACAGGGGCAAGCCTGGAGAATAAGCATGGTTCACACACACATACACACACACACACACACACACACACACACACACACACACACACACACACACACACACACCATGTTCCCTTGCAATCCTGAGGGTGACATCCTTAATTTCCTTGTTAATAGCTAAGGATTCAATAGCCAATCCAGTGACCAGGGCCCTCCAGCTGGGGGCCTGTCTCTGTAGCCAGGCTGATAGTGTCTCAGTCATGCAGCGGCTGGTGTCCCTGGGGTTCTCTGCTTTAATCACCTCCAGGGTGGAGGGGCTGAGTCCGAGGGATAGTCCCAGGTCCTGCCACTTTGAGATTACTCCCACCAGTGAGGTATTAACCATGTATAGGTCAGAGATCCCTGTATAATAATAAAGGAACATTTATGTCTCATGGTTACAGTGAGAGCTAGTTCAGAGTAATTTCCTAATTGTGATTTTTCCCCCCCATGTAGCATATGGAAGTTTATAATTTTCCGCTTTACAGCCCATCTGGTACAGGAATAGCTGTCTATGCTCATAGTATGTCCAAATGGGTGGAGTCAGTACGGTGCAGCCTGTTAGGAGAGCACTCTTTTGTGTCTTGTCCAGGTGTGGGACAATGTAGCTATAGTATGCACACTTATTCTGGTGTGGAGCAAGCTAATGAGGTCCTGTTTTATATCTTCACCCCCACTTTTTCTGGTATTGTATAGTTGAAGAACAAGCACAGAACCCAACAACATAAAGTGAGATAGTCCTTTAATTACCAACATGAATTATCAGCAGCTGTTCAATTATCAGTAACTTCCATGTATGTATGTATGCACTGAATTTGCAGGTGTGTCCATGGTCAAGCCATAGCAGGACCAGGACCAGCCAGTGCAGCTCTTATAGGCAAATAACTGTAAAGGTAGATGGGTGTATCCCAGGAAAAATGGTAGTGAAGCGAAGGCTTTTTGGGTGTGAATAAACCTTTATCAGCTATGGGTAAAGGTGCTGAAGAAATTATAAGTAAACAAGTATGTTCTTACATTTCATACATGAAACTACATCAAAGCATACATTCTCTCCATTTAGTACCTACTCTTACCCCCAATGGATAAAGGTCTATTGAGAGTAATTCATCATCTTCATATTCAATGGCCAATATTTTTCACTTAGAATCTGACATAGCTAGTGAAATGCATCTGTTGAACTGATGTGACTACTAGATACTGAGCCTCATTACAGCCCCTCCATTCTAGAGATAGTGTACACGAACCTAGCGGGGTATTGTCCACCTCTCCATATTCTGTCAGCTGCTGCAAGAGAGAAATCTTTGCTGTGGTTGCTGCAGAGTTAGGCTGCAGCTGCATATCAAGATCACCGGATACGTGGGTGTCGTTGGTCAAAGGTAGCGATGGTGAAGAGGAGGGGAGTGGAGCTGCAGAGAATAGGCCAACAAAGGTATTATTGATGCAGGACCAGCTTGATTGGGTTTCTCACTTACTAATGGATGTAGCTACATACCTGATGGGGTGCTGTCTAATTCTTTAGTTGACTGCTGCAAAAGAGATGATTCAAGATCTGTTGTGGTTGTTGCAGTGCTAGGCTGGATATCGGCAGCTACTTGGGGACTGTCTGTGGATGATACTGATGGTGGGGAGGAAGGCGGAATAGCTGTAGAGAGAGGAGGCCAACAAAAATAAGAGTAAAAGTACGTATAATGTACTATATCTGGAGATAAATTACACCGTTCTCATTTAGTATAGTCTCATGTAAAATGACATTATTAATGCTTACTGTAAGTTGACTTAGAGTCAAGAAATGGCTCTTGCGCATCCAACATGGAACATTCAATTTCAGCTACTTCCTGTAAATGAAAAATAAATGTTCTAAATACACACAGTATGCTGCTTATAATCGTGTGTACTTACCAGTGGATTTCTGCCACAGAAGATGCTGAATTTGCTTAGTTGTGTTTGCAACTCTTTGAATGTCTTACTTCCACCATCTAGGAAGGCACGTAGCAAGTAGACACAGAGCAGGACTTCATTACTGCCAGCCTGCTCACACCATCTCTGCCACGTCAATGGGTTTGGCTTGACTGCTGCCTTGAACAGTTGCAAATTATGATATGCCTTTTCAGCAATTTGATTAAGGTCAGAGTCTGTGACCTTCTTTTTTCCCCCTGCAAATAATTTAACTAATATATTTTCACTGAGTCCAGAGTAAGCTTCAAATGGTAGTAGCTCTATGAGTTGGATTGGGTCATGTGCATCATGTGTGACATATGACTTTCCTTTTATCATAGTTATTGCTACTTCTTTCAAACTGTAGAATGCTATTTCATCCCTGGTTTGAATGGGATACTGAATGCAGGAGGGGGAGATAAGAGACTCCTGCATCAGAACGCTGGGACAGAATTCATCTTTAGTGTCAAGAATGGACTTGATCACTGCAGTTCGAAGTGCTACACATTCCATCTGTTGATCTCGTGCACATCGCATCATTACAACCATCCAGTGTCGCTGCAATCCAACCTCCACAATGGTTTCAATGCCATCTCTGTTCCACCATGCAATACCACGTTTCCACATGGAACATCGTCTACGAATGACAGGGCATTCATCTGAAGAGCTGTGGTCAACAGCTAGAGCAAAGGAGAAGGCTAGTCTAAGGATGAGCACATGAAGGAAACGAGATGTCAGGAATTGAAAGCGATGAACACACTCATAGAACCAGCTACACTGAAATGTCATCTGAGGATTTGGTTTCCATATGTTCGTTGGAGTCTCTACTTGTACAAGGGCTGGAAAGAAGTAGAATGTTTCATTGTTAATATTTGTTTCATTTTGTGGATTTGAATCACCGGCAAAAATGTCTAGTGCATTGTAGTCGTCGATTTTGAAGCAAAATTCCAGATAAATAAGAGAACCTACTATTATTTCTGGGTGATAGTTTGGGAATTTTTGCTCAATTTTAGACAATGGTACAATCCCTGTACTCAGGGCAAAATCTTTAATATATTGCTTAAAGTTCTTTGGGGCAAAAATGCTACCATTTACATTGCTTAACAATGTCTGCCTTTGTAGGACTATCCAGCTGTCTTCAAATCTTTGGCTGGACCTATTAAAGAACAGAATTTGATCTTTGTCTCTCAGGGTAGAGAGGAGGTTTTCTAGGTCAGTGGAATTCTGAGGAAGGAGGGTATTCTCTACCTTAATGGCATCTTGAACTTCAGATGCAGTGCAGGCTACCTGATGCTGAAACTTGTCAGTGAGAAAAGCATAGAGGACATGACAACGGAGGTCAACAGTTACATTTTTTCTGACCTTTTGGCAAGTATCTTTTAACAGTGTGAGTAGTTCACCTAGTCCATTGGATACCAGGCATCTGCAGTCAAGAGTTACATGTCCTGCAATATGGAAGGTAGCTGGTATTTGTTTAAGACTCTCGAATATTTGTGCCATTCTTTCTTTTACATTAAGACCTTTGGACTTGATAACATCTTTATGACTGGCGATAAGAATAACATGAGGAGTGACACTGGTCCTCTTGCAGTGGCTCCCAATGAATGACCACCAATACGCTAGCTCCTCTCTGATTTGGTCAATAGGCTCACTGAGGTTGAAAACCAATAGAAATACAGGTGGAGAAGATGATACTAGATTTTCTAGAACAGCGGCATGGCTAGAGTAGTACTCATGCTGACCAGCGAAGTCATAGAGAATTGTATTTCCAAAGTGCTTGCTACGAAAGGGTAGAGGGACTATACCTGCTGTTAGAGGCTCGACACCTGTCACTTGTTTGTACTGGGAGGAAGGAGCAAGTTTGCGTAGCTTTGAAGCTTCTGTACAAACTGCTTGGATTAGGGTACTCTTACCAGCATATGCATTGCCCATAAAAAATAGCTTAACGTAGCTTTGAATGGGATGTTTTAACTTGGTATCTACAAATGAGCCCAGCTCTTTAACAATCTGATGATTCCCACCTGCCAACTCTATTGGTGTTCTACCATCATTGTTGACACATTCGGGGTCAACCCTACCAGTTGACAGTAGGAGTCTCACAGTTGTTAACATACTACCTTGCGCCTTCCATGCACCTTTATTGCAGGCTATGTGGAGAGGTGTATTGCCGTCTGCATTCGTTATTGCTGGATTGCAGTGGACCTCTTGGATAAGATACATTATAATACTGATTTGTTCCTCATGAATAGCAATGTGCAGTGCAGTATCACCTGTTTTGTTCTGTTTGTCCACATTACATCGTTTATCACTTGACAGCAGCTTTACACATTCCAAATTTCTCACTTTGCAGGCCATATGTAAGGGTGTTTCACCTTGAGGATTGTATTCATCAGGATTGTAGGATTTACTACTGAGCAGTGCTTTCATCAAGGAAATATTGCCATTTCTAGTAGCATCCTGTAATAAAGTGTTACCGCTGGCACCTATACCACCAGTGCTATAATCTTCTAGAATGCTAACGCATACATAGTTTCGAAGCCTGTAAGCAATCTGTAGTGGGGTTTCTTGGTTACCATCTAAAACACATAGTATATTGTGATCAATAAGGAGTTGGAGCATTGCAGGTTGATTTTCTGCAATACACACATGGAATAATGTGTCACCATTTTTGTTTTTAATGCTGGCACTACCACTTCTATACCAGTCACTATTAAATAGATTCTCTGCAATGGTGATATTACCCCAAGAACACACATCAAAAAATAGATTCCCTGACGTTAGTTTTGCAGCATCTGCAATGATTTGTTCTCTGTTGGGATGATGGGGACTGGTGCCTTTCTCGAGTAGAAACTGAACAATATTAAAGTATTGTCCTTTAAAAGCAAGCTGCAATAGTGTTGCATCTTTGTCAATAGAGTGAGGGTCACAGTTTGCATTAGCCTCAACATTTGCAACATGAAGTGGTATTTGATCTTCAGCATTTTCAATATTCAGCCTCTTAGAGCTGAGTAGTAAGTCAATGATCTCAACAGATCCCTGCCGGCATGCATTGTGTAGTGGTGTATCACCTTTACTGTTTACCACATTGGGATCACAGGAAGCACTGGCAAGCAATGTTTTTACACAATTACTGTTCTCTATTTGGATTGCTGCATGCAAGTCAGTCTTCTCAGAGCCAAGCAATAAGTCAATAATCTCAACAGACCCCTGCTGGCATGCAATATGCAGTGGTGTGTCACCTTCACTGTTTAGTGCATTTGGATCACAGAAAGTACTGGCAAGCAAGGCTTTCACACACTCAGTGTTCATAATTTTGGTAGACAGGTGCAGTACAGTGTTACCTTTGCCATCTTTTTCATTAATGATATAACATTTTTGTTCCACAAGGTATTGAATAGCCTGCAAGTTTGCAACATGTAGAGGCATTTTACCATGAGCATTCATTGCATGCAAGTGTATTCTATCAATGCCAAGGAGTAGTTGAATGATATCAATGCTTCCCTGCTGACATGCAATGTGTAGTGGTGTGTCACCTTCATTGTTAGCTATATTGGGATCACAGGAAGTGCTAGCAAGCAATTTTTCTACACACATTCTGCTTTTAGCTTGGACGGCCAAGTGTAGCACAGTGTTCCCTTTACTATTCAGTTGGGAAAGGTTAAGCTTCTCCGTTCTGAGGAGTAAGTCAATGATCTCAACAGACCCCTGCTGGCATGCAATATGCAGTGGTGTGTCACCTTCACTGTTTAGTGCATTTGGATCACAGAAAATACTGGCAAGCAAGGCTTTCACACACTCAGTGTTCATAATTTTGGTAGACAGGTGCAGTACAGTGTTACCTTTGCCATCTTTTTTATTAATGATATAACATTTTTGTTCCACAAGGTATTGAATAGCCTGCAAGTTTGCAACATGTAGAGGCATTTTACCATGAGCATTCATTGCATGCAAGTGTATTCTATCAATGCCAAGGAGTAGTTGAATGATATCAATGCTTCCCTGCTGACATGCAATGTGTAGTGGTGTGTCACCTTCATTGTTAGCTATATTGGGATCACAGGAAGTGCTAGCAAGCAATTTTTCTACACACATTCTGCTTTTAGCTTGGACGGCCAAGTGTAGCACAGTGTTCCCTTTACTATTCAGTTGGGAAAGGTTAAGCTTCTCCGTTCTGAGGAGTAAGCCAATGATCTTAACAGACCCCTGCTGGCATGCAATGTGTAGCGGTGTGTTACCTTCACTGTTTACTACATTTGGATCACAGGAAGTACTGGCAAGCAAAGCCTCCACACACTTAGCGTTTATAATTTTGACAGACAGGTGCAATGGAGTATCACCTTCTAAGCCACGTATATTGGGATTGCATGAGCTGTTACAGAGTAAAACAGTTATAATTTGACTGTTGTAATGTTGTACAGCAATATGCAGTGCAGTATTGCCTGCATTATCTTGCTTATTCAGGTTGCATTCTTGAAAGCTTGTAAGGATTTGGGTACATTCAAAACAATCACTACTGCAGGCCGTAATTAATGTAGTTTCTCCACCGGCATTTTTTGCATTTGGATCAATACCATGACAGGCAAGTAACATTTCTACAATTGAAACCATGTTTCTTCTTGCTGCAATGTGGAGGGGTGTGTCTCCTTCACTAGTAGCCATATTGGGATCACAAGAAGTACTGGCAAGCAATAATGCCACACATTTACTGTTATTTGTTTGGACGGCCATGTGAAGTGCAGTATTACCGTTTTGGTCTTTGTTCTTACAATTGATATCACACTCCTTTGAATTCACTAGCGCCTGCACTATACCATCGTGCCCATTATGGGAAGCCATATGAAGCGGAGTGTCACCAGCTTTGTTTTTACAATTGACATCACATTCCTTTGAATTCACTAGTGCCTGCACTATACCATCGTGCCCATTATGGGAAGCCATATGAAGTGGAGTGTCACCAGATTTGTTCTTACAATTGACATCACACTTCTTTGAATGCAGTAGCTCCTGTACTATTGCCTCATACCCATGAAGGGAAGCAATGTGAAGTGGAGTGTTGCCAGTGAGTGGGGTTTTGAAGTTTACATCACACTCTGGGATGGTCAGTAGAAACTGGGTAATATTTGTGTGGCCTAGCTGACATGAGACACAGAGTGGAGAACAGCCAAACTTATTTTTAGTATTAACATCACATTTCTCTGCAGTGATGTAATGTTTGATACTATCCAAATCCTCTTTCTTACAGGCTTTATAAAATGAATCGTTACTGAAGTGACTCATTCTGCTCCAGTGGTAATGTCAATGAATCCACACTAACTGTATGAAAGTCTGTTTCATAATATCAGTCAGTACATCTGTCCCTGGCTGAGACACACCAGATGAAAACTGCATGGTGACATATATTTAAATTGAACAGTTTGTAAAATCTATAATATAGCATCCCATAGACAGACTTCTTTAATTTTAAAATAGGTCAGTGGCATGGACCCCTATATGTCTTTTCATTTTTAAAGGGTTTTTTGTGACTTTTATATAGGAATTGCCTGACACAGGGCATGAAAAATGCGCCCACCTTGTAATTTTAAGGAACCAATGTAGAGGGGAAGACCAAACAACTAGGCATGAACTCTGTTTGCTCACATATTTAAAAGGATTATTTTGGTTACCTGAGTTGCAAATTTGTTACTTCATGCATGAACTGTGAATACATAAATGATTCTTCCTCAGATCATCTATCAGGTTATGGAGCTGTCAATAAACCAGATGATGAGAGGTATCCCAGATTATTATTAGACACAAAGCCATGTAATAGAGGTAGGCAACAACATGAGTACCGGAATACTAGGGATGCACAAGTGCAGTATGCCTCGCAGAGATTTATATGCAACAGAAAGACCTGTATACATTGTTGTACTGGGTAGGAGGAGACTACTTGCATCAGCAGAGAATGCATTACAAATGCTACAATGGAGGTATCAAGGTCTCTCTGCGACATCACAACGTGCTTCCTTGGGGAACCCCCCATTGCATGCCCGGGTAACAAACTGGACGGGAGGGGGGCTGGCAAAGTATTCTCATGAGACAGGCAGTCATGCGAATAGCTAAACCAGCATTATCAGCACATCAGTGATGCCAGAGAAGCTGCGGAAAAGCATGCCCGTAGGAAGCACAGAAAAGTGGAGAGGCCATATTTAAATATCAATGTATAAAATGTGTGTGCAAAGCAGGCACCAGACTTACTAGAGGGGGTCTGGGGTATGCCCCCCCCCCAAAGATTTTTTCGAATTTTTAGCTCTTTTGAGGTGGTTTCTGCACCATTTTCAGCATATTTCTGCCCATCACTTCTGACTAATTTAGGCCATAGTAACAAAATTCTTAGTTTCTGGTCACCACTTGTAAGTAAACTTGGTGCCGAATTTGAAGGTTATTGCACACGTGCTGTACTCGATGTAGCCCTAGTCTCGCAGGCCAGCCCCCTTGGCCCGCGAGATTAATGTAGCCCCACCTACTAAACTAAGTTGCAAATGCGCAATAGCAAAGCAAGGATACGAGGTATGTATAACTTTCACAGATACATTACAGCGTGTATTACAAAAGCATGCAAGTAGCTATCATAAACAAAAGGCAACTACCACACTAAAACAGAACTGTCCGCTCATTAAAGATCGATTTTTGCGGCTCTGATCTGAGCAGTGCCTTTGCATATTCGCGTTCTTGGTTGTATCTTTAGTATTAGTCACATCACCCTCACAAGGGATGTTGGGGGTTTATAAGCCTGACCTCAAGGGCGCGTAGCGCCCGACGGGGAGGGCTTATAAACGTTAAACCGCAACATCCCGAGTGAAGGGTGATGTAACTGATTTATAGCCTGTTGCTAGGAGCAACACACATTTGACGTCATCGCAGTTTAACGTGGTCCGTATACTAGCTACGCGAATTTCCGTATTTTATAGTATTTGAATTAGCAGCTATGCCACTAGCTGTAGCTATACCGTTATGGCGAAATGGAGAGCTGGATTCCAAGCTAAAACTGTGTAAGCATGTCGAAGACAAGGATTTACAAGGTTAGTCACTAAGGACTGTTTAGTTGCATTTCGTGGTCAGTGCATGTCAACCCACACTATTATCTTACCGTTTGTGTGTGTGCATGTCAAGCCATGCTTTTAGCCCTGTTTTGTGCCATAGTAGTGCTAGCCACAGGTTCCATCATGGGTGCAAACAGTCTTGCACAGTCGCTGGGAGTGTTTTGCCACTTGTAGCTATCGTTTTGTTCCTCGAGGTTTTGTTGATGCTAGCTAGCCATTTCATCGTACGATCTGCGCCGAATAGTATGAGCTTCGTGCTTCTAACAAGCTCCAGCTTGCTTTCTTTGATGCTTCTTGCAGAACTTGTAACTATATTTGCTTTTTACCATACCAGATACAGCCCTTTTCACACCATTTGTCTTAATGCCTACAGTCCTTCCAACTATGTTTTACTGTTGTCTACATCAGATACAGCCACTCTTCACACCTGATATAGACACAGTTCACACCTGATATAACTGTCTGGTATGTTATCCCTTAGCCTCGTACCCAGGCCACACCCCCCCGTCTATCTTCTTCTCAGTTTCTTCAACGAGGCTACTGCTGAAGCAATTACAATGATTCAAACGTGAAGAAGCGGTATGTGTACGGCGGTATGGCACCCACACCATAGTCTGTTCGGCAGTAATTTTCAAGTGCTCGAGGCAAGTACTTGCATTTAAATGTCGTTCTGTTCCGTTCCATTCGGTATAACAGACTATAACTTATCATACACAGCAGGTAGACTCAATTGCTATATATTGCCCATTCCACATCTTCCACACTTGTGCAATGACATCTCGCCTGTAACAACACACTACTAACAGCATAATGTAATCCATTTGCGATTAAGATTATAATCATACAAGAGTGCTTTCAAAAACCTGCCGCGGGATGTACACATCACGATCTAACATCCTGTCATTCCATGTAATGAGCAAAACACCTTATTGAAAAAATGTCAAAAGATGTAGGGATGGGAGTCCGTTAAGGCACTGTGGTGTCGTTTGTTCCTACCTTGTTTGGTTGCTTTTTGGGGATTCCATCCCTATGTCTTTTCATTTTTTAAAATGTTTTTTTGTGACTTTAATCCTAGCAACCACCTAGCAACGGGCTATAAGCTTTAATACATTGCAGGCTTCTGAATAAATGAGCAGCAAAAAGTGTAGCGGCCTTGGCCGCCCCGGCCGCTGCAGCTCCTAACACTAGCCTTCTGGAGACTGATGTTTCTATCTGCTACATGGCTCAGCCATGGCTGCTATGGAAGAGTGAAGAGACAGGCTATGCTTCTAGAAGCTTGCACACGCATTGATATATCGCTCGATCACGCCATCCACCTCCCACGCTCATTTCCATCACTGTACTGTGCAGTTATGTTGACTATACCGTATGGTGACAAATTTTCGAGGAGTAAGATTTTCGCGCTTTTCGCTCGAACCGCGAAAATTGTACCCTCGAAAATTTGACACCCTCGGAATCCGGCTGGTACTAAGATTGCTTTACGGGAACGTAAAACAATCTTACTGCGGATTTCAGTTCCGTTTGAACACGGAATCCGTCTTGCACTTCCGTAACGATTGCGGAGGCGGAGCAATTCAGCGCGGGAAATTTGAAGAGTCATGTCGGCTGAACCTGGAAGAAAAACGGCTTACTCGAAAGATTTAAGGTGGAGAGTTGTCTGGCAACGCTTTGCACTCAATCTTCCCCTCAGAGCCATTGCCTCTAACCTGAATATTTCAGTAGGCACTGCTCATAATGTTTTTAAGAGGTTTCAAGACTGTGGTGAGGTAGATCCAAAGCCATTTCCGAAGAGAAAAGAACAGAGAAAGATGGATGATCACCATGAATTATACATTGTGGGGCTAATTCTTGCCAATCCCACCATGCAGCTTAGTGAACTGTGCAGTAAAGTACAGGAGATTAGTGGGACAGAGGTATCTGTATCAACACTGTGTCGACTACTGGCAAGGTATGGGTTTTCAAGAAAACGTATTCAGCGAGTAGCCAGTCTAAGGAATGATGATCTTAGGGGCAAGTTCATGGCTGATGTTGTATCCTTTAATAGGGATATGCTAGTTTGGATTGATGAGAGTGGGTGTAATAATAAGGATTGCCTGCGAACGTATGGTCATTCCATTCGTGGGGAAAGGGCAGTCAGCAGGCATCTTCTGGTGCGAGGCCGAAGAATTTCAGTCATAGCTGCTATGTCGTCCAAAGGAATATTAGATATCGAGCTCACAACTGGAACGGTAAATGGAGAGATATTCTGTGACTTCGTACGAGGAACCCTGATCCCTCAGATGCAATGGTTGCAGTCCCCTATCAGTTGCCATCATGGACAACTGTTCAATACACCGTGTCTCAGCTGTTACTTCACTGTTTCAAGATGCAGGTATTCTACTACTATTCCTGCCTCCGTATAGTCTGGACTATAACCCAATAGAGTGTGTATTTAGGTACGTTAAAAGCTACCTCAAGAAACATCAAGATGTTGCAGATGCATTCCCTAACCCCTGTGCCTTAGTTAAAGCAGGATTTGATGCTATCACTGAAGAACACTGCAGTGCATGGATTTCAAATTCTGGATATACATAAATGAATCAGCAATACAATTAACAGTCTCCGATGAGTCTAAATGTGTACCTTGGTCTTAAGTTCACTGCATACATGCACACTTATATTGTTCCACTGCCTTGTACTTGGCTCATTATTGTAGACTTTATTTGTTCATATTGTTGTTGATTAATGCCACCTTTTTCAAGCAATTCATGCCATTTTAGGAGCTGGTCAACACACTGACCCCACATTTGGACACGTTTCCCAGGAGAAGGTTGTGCTCCAGCTGGTCCAGCTCCAGGCTGCTGCTGTTTTTCTGGAGTGGCAGGTACAGGTGCAGGTTGCAGGTTGTGTGCGTTTCTTAAAACCTCTCCAAAAAGGTTTATCAGGGGGAACATCCATAGAAGAATGTTTCTTCATTTGAATCAGGTGAGCCCATGCTCTTAACTGTTCCTCAGTATAATTTCCATCATGTTTCTCCCGCAGTTTCAACTCTATATCTTCTACTTCAGTCATTTTTTTAGTATAATCATCATGACTCGACCGAGGCACTTTTTGAGACTGGCTTTCCTGATCTGGTGAGTGTGGCCGTTTACTTGTTGTTTCATCCCTTCCAAAACACCAAAGTGTGATATCTTTATTTTTCGAACTTCTCATACATTTCTTTTAAATCTTCATCGTTGATGAGCCACCTCTGTTTACCTCGAAGACCGTGGCCAGGTTCAATATATCCAAGCTGTTCAATTTTCAGTGGTACTTTGTCTCCACATTCACCCTGCAGTTGGGCATTTAGACGATCAAGAGAAGTAAATTTGTCATTCATTCTCAGTGTCTGAACAACGTATTCTGCCTTTTTCTTACGATTGATGACTTTCAATGAATAGGAGTATGACTTAGACCCCTGAGAAACAACTGGATGGATTGTTGCTGCATGGTTACTGGTAAGTCTTTAAATTCTTCACCCCCTCTTTGAAGATCTTTATTGCTTGTTCTGCCATCCCATTGGTGGCTGGATGGTAAGGTGCCGAAACGGTATGTTTGATGCCGTTCTTGTGTAGGAATTCCTTGAACTCCACACTGGTGAAGGTAGGTCCATTATCAGTGACAACTTTCTCTGGTAGACCAAACTGTGCAACAATGACACTGGACAGTTGCTGAAGCGGTAAAAGAGGACACTGGATGCACTTCCAACCATTTGGAATGTGCGTCGATCAGGATCAAATACATGTGATCTCTGAAGGGCCCTGCAAAATCAAAATGTAGTCGAGTCCACAGACAACTTGGCCATTGCCATGGTAGCAGTGGTGCTGAGGGTGGGGCAGGACGGCAACTTTGGCACTCTGGACAACTTTTGACTTTGTCTTCAATGTCCTTGTCCAGTCCTGGACACCAGACAAACATCCATGCCAGTCTCTTCATCCGCATTGCACCAGGGTGCACTTCATGAAGCTCTCTCAGCACTTCTGCTCAACCAGCTTCTGGTACGACTACGCGGTTCCCCCACAGGACACAGCCATCCTGCGCAGACAGCTCGGATCGCCTCGTTGAATGGCTTGAGTTCTTCGTCGTGTACACTGTCAGGGCAGTGACTACAGTAGGCATTACCTTCTATCAGCTCAGCCGATGATAATGTCCGAGAAACAGAGCCAATAGGCTTTTCTGATCCATCTGGCATTCAGTGTGACAAGACCGTCCCGATCCCGTATGCTGAGGCGCCACATGAGAGAACAATATCCAGCAAAGTGAACTAGCACTTGGGAAGAGGTCAGAAGGTGTTTGGATACTCTGAATGCATCTTCTTGTTCGGCCATCCAATTCCAGCGTGCAGAGGCTCATAGTAGGGTGTACAGTGGTGCCAGTGTTGTAGACAGATTCGGCAAAAACTTGGAATAGTAGCTCAGCAGCCCAAGGTACAACTTATGTTCCGAGACATTTCAAGCGCTTTCACTTTCTCTGGTAATGGGTGCAACCCTTGGGCATCTAGTTTGTGGCCCAAGTAGGTGACTGAAGGGGACATGAAGAGACATTTGCTCCTTTTCAAAAGCAATCCTGCCTTTTAGATCCAATCGAGGACTTTCTCCAGTGTTTTCAAGTGCTCTTGTTCGGTTGCTCCAGTGATCAGAATGTCGTCGATATAGACCACAACATTTGGGATCCCTTGGAGAAGGGTCTCCATTGTACGCTGGAATATTCCAGGAGCCAACGACACACCAAATGGTAGGCGGTTGTATCTAAACAACCCACGATGAGTATTAATAACCACCTATTTCTTAGACTGGTCATCAAGAAGTAACTGCTGGTATGCCTCACTCATATCAAGCTGGGTGAACATCTTGCCACCTGCTAACTTGGCAAACAGGTCCTCAATCCTCGGGATGGGGTAGCGATCCAAATTAGAAGCTTGATTCACCGTTAGTTTGAAATCACCACAGATTCTGACAGAGGCTTTGTCGCTTTTGAGGACCGGCACGATTGGTGCCGCCCAATCTGCACCTGCACTGGTTCAATCACTCCTTCTTCTTGAAGTCAGTCGAGCTCTTTGTCTACTAGAGCATACATCATATACGGTACCGACCGGGCCTTGCAGAAACGAGGACTGACACCAGGATTGATGTAGATCTTGGCTTGTAGCCTTTCAGGGTTCCTAGCCCTTCCTTGAAGACATCCTGGTGCTTCTGTAACACCTGGTGCAGGGCATTGGTTTGCAATCTGTGGAACTCCTACCAGTCCAGCCTCAGGTGCTGGAGCCAGTCACGGCCTAACAGGTTGGGCCCAGTGTCCTTCACCACCAAGAGTGACAACTTGGCTTCTTGATTACCATAATGTATTCATACCACCATACTCCCTCGTATTGCCAATGCCTCCCCCAAATACATCTGGAACTTGACTGTGGTTGGTAGTAGCCACTTGTTCGGTCAGAGTTTCTTGTAAGTGGTCTCTGAAATCACAGAGAGGGATGCTCCTGTGTCGATCTCCATCGGCAACTACTGACCTTCCACTTCCACAGTCACTGTGTTAGGGTTTTTCCCGATTGGCAGAGTGTAAGCTGAAGAGGGTGTACTCTTTGGAGCATTCGTCCGACACTTCCTGCACAAGCCTAATGTCTCTGTGCTTGCTACGAGCGGTTCTGTCTGCTGGCTTCTTCAGCGCAAGACAGGCAGACTTGATGTGCCCGACTTTTCCACAGTGGTGGTGTTTGGCATCTTTGAATCTGCACTTGGCTGGCAGATGATTAGTCTTCCCACAGCGGAAGCATGCGGGGCCTGACTGCTTGGGAGGTGCTTGCTTGGGTGGGGTCAGTCTGTGGACGTCTCCAAGGGGTGCTGCTACTCCTGCACTGGTCCCCGCAGCATTTTGGCATTCTTTGCAGCTGTCTCTAGTCCAAATGCTATTTCCATCGCCTTCCGGAGCGTCAGCTTATCTTCCGACAATAGGCGACGCTGGATATGCTCGTCATTTATTCCGCAAACCAGCCAATCCCTGAGCATGTCATTTAATGTTGCCCCGTAGTTGCAGAATTCGGCTAATGCACGCAACTCCGACATGAACATCGAGACGGACTCTCCTGGCTGCCTAAACCGGCTGTTGAATGTGTATCGTTGCACTATCTCTGATGGCGTCGGATTTTGATACTGCTTCATGGCAGCTACCAAATCGTCATATGATTTCTCTCCCGGCTTGGCTGGGGCCACTAAGTTTCTCAACAACTTGTATGCCATAGGTCCGATGACGGTCAGGAGAATGGCTCGTTTCTTGCCAGCCTCAGCAATCTCATTCGCACAGAAATGATCCAATCGCTCACATATGTGCATACAAGCAGATCAGTTACATTTCTCATGCAACTCAGATAACCCTAGATGGGTTACATCAACCCTTTTGTTTTTACAGTGTACACAAATGTAGCCAGTATAGTACACAGCTTTGACAGGAAACAATGCATTTCAGCCATATGACTCTGATAACGTGGATTCAGTTCATATATGGACAGGCACATGTCAAACCTGTGCTGCAATATATACCAGCTGTTATTGACAATATATCCATTTTCTATATTATTTGCAACTCTAGTAACCGAATTTTTGGTTAAAATAACCTTTAGTTTTTACAGTGATATATATATATATGTGCATAATATAGTCAACACAACACATCGTCCAGAGTTCTAGAATGTTCTACTACATTACATTACATCAGTACAGAAATGATCCAATTGCTCACATATGTGCATACAAGCAGATCAGTTACATTTCTCATGCAACTCAGATAACCCTAGATGGGTTACATCAACCCTTTTGTTTTTACAGTGTACACAAATGTAGCCAGTATAGTACACAGCTTTGACAGGAAACAATGCATTTCAGCCATATGACTCTGATAACGTGGATTCAGTTCATATATGGACAGGCACATGTCAAACCTGTGCTGCAATATATACCAGCTGTTATTGACAATATATCCATTTTCTATATTATTTGCAACTCTAGTAACCGAATTTTTGGTTAAAATAACCTTTAGTTTTTACAGTGATATATATATATATGTGCATAATATAGTCAACACAACACATCGTCCAGAGTTCTAGAATGTTCTACTACATTACATCAGTATTACACAATGCAGCATACAGTGGAACCTCTATAATGTGGTCACTGTGTAGAGCAGCCACCTCTCTATTAAGGCCACCTTGTTGGGTCCCAATGTACATATTGCTAATACATTATGGACCTGTATAATACAGCCACCCTCTATATTGCAGCCATAAAATGTTGGCCCGAGGGTGACCACATTATAGAGGTTCCACTGTAGTTCATAAATATTACAGAAACGTTCACGGACACAGCTAAATATGGTATTAGTATGTGGTGGGGGAGTTACAAACAATATGTCCCACTAATATGATGGTATTTCCTGGGTATTTCCCTGCAGCTGTACTCTAAAGTATTCACAACTGCTGTGGCCACTCAATTAGCATTCAAAACGGAAACTCTAACAGTTATAACAGGATGTAGTAGTGGGCATAAGCAAATGCGTTTTCCACATGCATTCTTGGTCAACTCTTTCCACATACTCATACCATACTTGCAATTAGCTGTCTCCATGTATGTTACAAATTTAGCATCTTTGCAACACAAAAACCATGCAACGGGTGTGGCTTTACTACAGATAATACATATCTATCTATGGTTTCATTATTCAGAAGAGGAGTAATCACACAAAAGTTCCCTCCAAAACCATGGAGGAAAATTTTATCTCCCACATAAAATTTCCCTGGGGGAATTGTGTACTCTATCTGATAAAAAGGAACCACTACATCATTTGGGTCAGCTTCACTCGCTCGATCATGGTCGAGAAGAGTGAAGAACCAGGACTGCAGTTGAGATTATGCAGAAGAGGAATGAAAGGCAAGATTCCAGTGCTGCTGTGAACACTGCTAATCTCACAAACGGTCGGTTAGATCATAGCTATCGCCAAACAATCACAATGTGCTGTATATGGGGCTCCTCTCAAAATTGTACTTCCGCATGGAAGTAATATATATATACATGTATTTCATGGCAAAACCGCCTAAGAAAGCGATACTAAATATTAGGGGCATGGTTTGTCTGCCCATGGATACATAATTTTCATGTATCGATGGCGGCATGTCACACCATAATTATAAGACAAAAAATAGGACTCCCATGACTCTTCTCTTTTATCCCAGTATGCCAGGGGTCACACTTAATATAGCATCATTGTGATGCTTAGCTCAGACCCCCTTGGCCCTTTCTTATAGGCAGTAATATCAGGTAGTCATATTTATATCGAATGTAGTTAACAACATCCGAAAATAATACAAATACTTAGCTAGCTAGCTAGAAAACTATTCAAGTCACATTACTGCCTGACCCCCTTTTCATGCACTCATGTAGGCAAACATTCTGGGACGTAGATTGTGTATTCAAGAACTCACCTGTAATTAAGTGCCAAGTGACTACATTCAGAGTATTAACAGCTCTGTAACTTTTCAATCTTCAACCGAAACGTCTCTGTGCGTTTTGCATTATCTATGGTTTTGCATGCTGAGTAGTACTTGCATGACGTCATGATCGTCACGAGATTTGCCCGTTCTCGCGCCACAGTTCCACGTCGTACGGAAAATGGAAAGTTCTATCCATCCTGCATGCAAATGATCGGAGCCTTGGGGAGTGGGGGGTGGGGCAAAACGTAACTTCACTAGCTATGACGTTATTTTTAGTTTGAGAACCCCCTTAAGTAGTACAGGGATATTGAATTACTAACTGTGCATCCTGTCACTAAGCTAAGGTAGCTAGCTACATGTAAGGCAGGCAATTTCGTGACAAACTTCAAGTGGGGGAATTCCGTGCTCGATGCTCGAGCCTTTAGTATATTATGCAACTAGCTAGTGGCAGTGCTGCAATAAGTTTGGAGAGTGCAGTCATTCCTCTAAGTTTCCGCTTAAGGTAGCAAGGGAAATTGGAAAAAAAAACTGCTCATGAATAACTAATGAGCAATAGCAAGGTCACGTGAGCTACGTAAAGTTAATGAGATTCATT
Source organism: Phakellia ventilabrum (assembly GCA_963921505.1). Lineage (NCBI taxonomy): Eukaryota > Metazoa > Porifera > Demospongiae > Axinellida > Axinellidae > Phakellia > Phakellia ventilabrum. The sequence continues at coordinate 3,807,079 of OY997385.1, forward strand.
GAAACATTTACATTTTCCCATGGCGGCAACTGGAAAGCGGCACTTTCAAGGGCAAATTCGGTACTTTGATGTGGCCGAGCGGTACTTTGATGTTCACTTTCAACATTCTTTATTTTTATTTTTATTTTTATAAGATGCCGTTTAGGCCATGTGTGGTGCTGAGTATGCTGTTTGTGTGTATAATCCAGCCTGAAGTCTGTAGTAGTGTTTGTGAGTGTAGCTGAAAGGCTGGCAGGCAGCTTGCCAGACAGATGGTCAACCAGTCTTCTCTAGTTTGAAAAGTGACCTTTCTATCTCGTAGACTCCGCCCATTTTGGCGTCTAGCTGCCGTTTGTGGGGCCCTGGAAAAAGCAGTGGTGAGTTGTAGCTAGGCTCTGTGCGTGTGTAACGTAGCAAGGGAGGGGTTAGGGGAGAAAAGCATGCGTAGTTTTCTTTTGAGTAGGCTGACTGTCATAACCCTGGGGTCCATCTACTGTAGCAGGCGTGGATTGTCGCAATATTTGATTGGCGAGTCCGATTGCGAAATTGTGTAGTTGTGAATAGCAAGGTAGATTTAGCTGTAAAACTGGATCTGAAGTGTTTTTGTGAAAAAGCATGCGTAGGATTTTGGCCTGTCCTGTGTAGGTTAATTGTGTGTAGGTGACGATGAGGGGTGAAACTATGCGGGGAGTGCAATTTTGGCAAAAGAAGTCTTTTTGTGAATATTAAGCAGAGGGGGTAATTAGGTGCTTACCTATTGTCATGTGGGTGTAGGCTAGGATGTTGCCAACATAGCCATGAACTTGGTTCGGAGATTCGGCTTCAACCCTACTCGACTTCCCTTCCTACCTTAAAAAACACCATCCGAAATTACCCTGCCTTACCTTCACTGTAAAAAGTGAATCATAAATTTAACGTGAAATGCTTACTTCTGCTGCAGCTAAGAAATGATTTATGTACTTATTTCCAAATGGCACTTGAGACCTTACATACTCCCAAGATACCAATATTTTGAAATTGAACTGGTCTTAGCTCCAATGACTAAGGACTAAGACTGGTGTATAATTTCAAAACACCAGTAATATATAATATTAGACACCAGTAATTCTTGAAGGACTAATTACACGTGCATGTGCATTCCTAAAATGCTGTACCATATAGCCCAAACACCAATATAATGGTGTTTGGGCTATATAGTTAGGCTATATAGCATTTTAGGAATGAAATATATAGTAACTGTTAACAAGTAGTCTACATGTACATTTCCGAATACACATGCATGCACGTGCGATTAGTCCTTCAAGAATTACTGGTGTCTAATATATTATATTAGATGATGCGTCCAGAAATAAGATGCAACTTAAATAGAGAAACATAACAAAAGCACACAATAAACAAAGGCAATACAACAATAGACAAAAAGACAAATTAAAGCGGAGGCCCCCCTGGGGCACCTCCCACAGAGTTCAACGTTCAAAGGATGGACTCTAGTCCATCACACAAACTATAAACAATTTGATATAATGTACACAGTTTCAGATGTAATCGGTGGGTGGCTAGGTAGGGAATATCCTGATATCCCAGATCCCATCTTCTAATTGCAATTTTGTAAGCAAATTTTTGGATGTCTTCTAGTTTGTTTCAGTTTTCTCAGTATAAGGGTCCCATACTTCCGACGCATGCTCCATATGGGGGCGAACAAGGGATTGATAAAGCTGTAACCTTCCATATAGCAAGCCCGTTTAATAATTACATTCAGTGCCACTAACAGGCGCATGCATCACAATGTCAAAGTCGGTGGATCTGATGTGCCTGAGGCATGTAGCTACAGTAAAGCAAGCTTGCTGCTGGAGAAGGGTGGTGGAGTGTGACAGACTGGAACTGTTAACTGTGTTAGTATGTAGTTCCTTTGTTTTGTCTAGTGATTGCTAATTAGTGTAGTATGTGTAGCTATAGTAGCTATGCTGTTTGTCTGACTGAGTTCAGGAGTAAGTTTGGTTACTATAGTCTTATGTATAAATATGAGTTATATTTTGTGTCACAGAGAGTATCGATTATTATCATTAAACTATTGCTTGGTCCATTACAGCATGCGCACACTGCAGGGTTGCATTAACCCAGCTTGGTTACCTCAGTTGCAATTCAAAGGTCACTTCATATGCATGCATGTAGCTAGTTGCAGGAATAACAAGTGGTTAATCTTTGCCATGTTAGCTACAAGAGAAACTACACAGTTAGCGGCTATCAGAATAGGCTTCCTGTGACTGGCTTCCCAACTGGCTACTGGCCAGCATTGTGGTGCTAGTCAAATTATCTGAAAGGAAGTATTCTCATGAGTGAACATCTGATAATCAAGTGTCAGTACCCAAATATGCAGTTGTAGGAATAACACAGTGATTGAGTTTCCTTTGCAGCTGGCAACAAAAAAACCCTCTAACTATGTTGCTATTCCTGCAACATTCATGTAGGTATGAGGCAAACCCATATAGTATTCTGCAACTGTAGTAATGCACTCAGTAGTTAAACCAAAGTACAGTATATATAATATCACTTCACAAAGTATCTGGTTGTATTAACCCTTGCGTAGTTGCTACAGTTTCCCGGAACCACCATATATGCAGACTGTCTCAAAAATTAGTCAGGTAAGAAAATGCAAGTGGAACTTGGCGGTACTAGTAGGCGGAACGGGACGGAACGTTCTGCTACCATTCCGTTCTGTTCTGGATTTTAGTAGCTAACCACCTCACTAAGTGCTATAGCTACAGTACATCCACACACCAGTATGATTGTTAATGAAAAGTACACAAAGCAGACTGTGCATCTGTCACTAAAGCGGGCAATTTCGTGACATTTTTAATGGGGTAGCTCTAAGTCCTTGCTTGGTGCTCAAAAATATAGTATGCTATGCAGGCAAAGGCCTATATAGTGTCAATGCTGGAAGATCGGAGACTCATTCCTCAAAATAATACGATGTTAAATGCGCAGTTTTTCCAAAATTAAACACCATCTGAAATTACCCTGCCTTACCTTGTAGCTATAGCTAGCTAGCTAACTACTGCTAGCCGAGTATAGGAAGGTCTTTATTGCACATGAAAGTACACTGTAACAATGAATGGAAAGGTAAGCTGGCTGCTTGCCTGTAGCTAATTATGATTAACATGGGGTGGGAGAATTACAGGTTATGGGTACAAGTAATAATTGTACCTATGCTTTTACCCCCCAGTGGATAAAGGTCTACGTATTGCTCTTGCTCTTGTCCTCTGACTGGAGGTCTTACAAGCTCCACCTGTGTCTGTGGGTGTGTGGTCAATGGCATAGGTTGTAGGGCAGCAACATTAGTATTATTATTAAAGCAACCGATTTACATTTAACATAGTTGCATGCTTACTACTGTCGGCACCTAATTAGTAACAGTAAGCTATGCTATTTATTAGTAGCTACTTGGTGGGTGATGGAAGATGGCAAGAAATAACATCATATTTATGTTCTCCTTCGTTTTCATCAGGGTGAGGGACCATTTCCTAAGCAGATGCTGACTCATCTGTTACAGAACTGAACTGTCCGTAGGCTGTGTTGCTGGTTAGAGGTATCGGTAGTGCATCAACATTCACTGGTATGGGGCCCTGGGAAAGCTCAATCACTTCTGCTGTATGACTGTAAGTAAGGCACGACACTGTAAACAATTTATAATTATATGTGGTTTCTGCTGCATTCAGTAATACCTAAAGATTTTCAGCTTTCTCCTTCGTACTAATATCGCCACAATAATGATACCAGTAAATATCAGAAGCACACATACACCTCCAACAATTCCACCAGCTATGGCTCCTGTGCTGAGAGTCTCTCCTTGATCTGTTGACACACAGTCTTCTGATAGAAAAGAATCCAACTGCATAGGGCAACTATTATCAACAGCAAGTGTTATTAAGTCAAGCTCATCCATAATTGTTGCAACGCAGTGTGAGAATTGCAGCACACCAAGTTTATGGCCACCACTTCCCGCACTATTGCAAGTCCTGGTCCCGTTGTAGCTTGCCAACGCTGGTAGTCTAAAAATTGATGATCATTATTAATGCAGGATCAGCACTCAATAGAGCTCAGGAAAAAGAAGACTAATTCTACTACAGAACCATCGAAATGATGTTGGTTTAAACATTCCATTGGGCAAAACACATGCAATGGAGTTAGCAAATAATGGGAAATTAATCTTTATATCTTAACAATTAGTAGGTGAAAGCAATTTGTACAATATAGCTGTGTATTAAATCGAACTGCATTGGGACAATGAAGAATTTCACTGCCGGGGTCTGGGATAATATTAGGACACCATGCTGTAAGCCCAAAGGCATCATATACTGCTGCTTTAATGTACATTGCAACATTGATAGGTCACTGATGGCTGCTACAGACATACATGTTATAGCTACCGATATGTGGTTCAAGATGACTAGTTGAACACTGATAAAAAGCTATAGATGTCATTTCGCTTGTGGTACAGAGATATGGACACATCATTCCGCTTGAGGTCCACAGAAGAGAAGACCAGTAGAGACCAGGACTTGCATGCCCCTGAGTCCTGAGTACATACCATCGGGACTATGAAGCCACAGCAATTATTGACTCAGACGACATAGTACTCTATGATATCTATTATTAATATTTCTAGGCTCTGTGCTTACTTCGTGTTTTTTGTAGTAGGCTTATTTGGATTCTGTTCGGCTTTGCTTATTGCAGGCTTCGCTTGTAGAATCTAGACTGTGTTCTGCCTGTAGCTACTCTCTGTAGTGATGTCTGCCCTGAATGAGACTGCAGCCCATGCAGCAGCTGAAATATCAGCATTTGATGATATGTTTGTGAAGCCAATTTGTGATTGGTATAGAAAGAGAACCCCATTCAACATGAATACAGAGAACCAACCGACAAATCTGGGCTTAACAATTATCTTCTGAAAGGGACATGTGTAATTGAGACTATTATTTGTCAGAAAAGTAGGATCTCTGCATGGCGTATTCCATTACACTTCCATATATACATTATTACATGCACACGAAATAAATTAAGCCTGCACCACCTATCATAATTTACTGGGCACTGGTGTCAAGTTGTCAGCATACATACTGTCAATCTCAGCCATGTATTTCTGTGCCACATATCTTCGTCTCAGCTTTAGAGTAGGACCTGAAGGCAACATAGTGTAAACATTATAGCAACATCTGGCCAGTAATAAATGGATGATATTGTTCTGTATCATAGAAACACATTATTCATGCATACAGACCCTCCTAGTCTCATGACCGAACCTGGGCTCAAGGGAGCAAGCAGCTGAAGTCTGGGCACAAGAGAAAGATACTACACTCACCCCCCTCCACTCACAGTTAGCTTGCTTATTTGTTCAGTAACTATGCCTGTAAGTTGTGGTTTATAATAATTACCTTTCCCAATTGTCCTGACTGTACCTGATAGAACATACAGCTCTGAACGTACATACAAGCGTGCACGTTTGCTTGTCACTAGTCATTCATGCTGCATGAGTGCATAAAAAGTAAGCCTACATGTAACTCAAATGTATGGTAAAACTATAGTGAAGGCATTGCTGTATCCAAAACTGTCATTTTTTTGTGTTTATGACCTTATTCCAACCTATATTATTTGATAACAGAAATAGCCTGAGGAAAGAATCAAAATAGCAAGATGACGTCAATCCAATTTTGGTTGGTTAATAAACAGAAAATTCTGTGTAGGAAAATTCTCACTGATTACTGCATCAGCTAACTTAAAACTAATGGTGCACTCATATTTCACTAGTATCTGTGTTGTATCAGAATATTTTTGCAAAATAGGTCCTGGTTTTCAAGAAACACCCTCTGCCTTCTATTAGTGGCACCTGCTTAGATTTATGACCCTGAATAGAAAGCAAAGAGGTATATAAAAAATACTCTGATGCAACACAACTAAGGTCTTATACCCATCTTACCCATTCAAAAGGTAATGCTGTAGCAGCTTACTATACACCTAGCTATTCTATGCGAAAAATGCAGTCGAACTGCTATAATTGCCACTGTATAATTTCAATTGTTAATTATCAGTACATCCATTGCCACCTTCAGTTCAGAAAAACCTTCAGTAAAGTTAATTAATTACATTGTCACAAGGAAAATGGTCATGAGGGACTATTTCTGGGGACCACACATGGTAAATCAGCTCAATGCTTACCAAGTTCTCCACCTGGTACGGAGAAATCCTTTTCAAGCAGATAGAACTTCTGGACCTGCATAATATACATCATGCAGTACATGTGCAGCACTATATCATGACTGTAGCTACAAGGCAGAACAAGTTAGTGTTATATATAAGTTGCAAAGATGAAAGTGTGGGGAGTAATCACTCGAGAGGCTGCGGTGATGCCAGACTTAACACTTTGAATGCCTATAATAAATATTGGACGCCTATAATAAATATATTTAATAATAAGAATGTGTCTCTTGAAAGCCTAGCAGTCATTCAAAACAGAAGGAAAAAAACCCGCTCCCGGTCTACGATCCACCAGCAAGTGTCTCAGATAGGGGACGCATAGGACCATGACACCGAAGCGAGGTTAACGATAAGCTACGCAACTCAACCTTTATAACGATCCAATAATGCAAAAATGCGTCATTGGCGTGCAAAGTGTTAGTATAACTGTAGCTAATGGCAGGCGGAGTGCAAGGGATGCTCACTTGAACTAATTAGGTTTGCAGGCCTATCCAGATAGCTAAGCAGGTTAGTTTGCTGATCAAAAGTGCTATATTTGAAGCACTGAAGCAAAAGTAACAATGCATAGACGATGTTATTTTTGCTTGGCTAAGATCAAGAGTGAAGAGCTAAACTAGCTTCATTATAGCCAGTTGTTGTTATGTATTCACGTACAGTTAAGTATAGTAGAGCCTGAAAGCAAAGATATGTATCATAATGGACTCTTCTCAATGACCACCATATTGTATAGCTAAAAAATCTGAGGAGCATAATAGCATAGACTCAAAATCTATCTTAATTGGTGATGACAAGATCATACCACTGGGAAGTTTATTACTATAGCCAATGGCAATTATGTGGAGTGACCGTCAAAGACTATAGCAAGAGTTGGAATATGGATAAGCTACGATCTCACAGGAGAGAAATTCATGTTGTGGAGAGTCCAGTACATTACCTATGTCCCACATGGCTTTAACTCTCCTCTCAGCTTATCTAAAATACCACTTACGTATACATTATGATGACCGCTTACATTATGGTGGATAGGCTCACCTTCTGTGCTCGAGAGACTGAGTGTTGGTTTGCTCTTTCCAGTCCTTCCTGGATTGCTTTGTACACTGTCTCATCCTTCTGGTGGATGATCTCGGAGACTGTGGTGCACTTTGACCCCAGTTCTGCTATCATCTGTTTTGCTTGAGGGAGCAGTTCGTCCTGTGGCTCTCCTGTTTCTGGGTCTACCACACACTGTGTAGTGAGAGATTTGACACCATAAATTTTATAGAATACATGTAGTAATCTTTATAAGCACTTTGAAACAGTAAAATATAACACATTTTTCAGTAATACTATATATGTGTGTGTATGTATATGCATATGTATGTATGTATGGAATAAGAGCACATTTATATCTCATGTGGTAGGTAGTAGAAAATAGTGACCATGCAGTGGTGGGCGTGTTTGGGTCTTCATCGTTTTGTATATACATACTAGGTGATGTGCAGACAATGACTCTATGTAAGCTATCATACAAACAAACTAGCCCGGGAGTGGAGACTGGGAACGAGGCTACAAAGCAAATTACATGTAGTAAATACAAAACATGCACTATATGCACGATACAATCATGCCAAAATTTACATTTAATGCTTGTACTTTGAGGGTGACAACACATGTGACGTATTTCCTCTTGTCTCCAATGATCATGACATTGCTGAGGAAGGGTACTTCCCTTTTGATGTGGTCTTCGATGGGTACTGGGGCCATGTTCTCACCCCCTGAGGTGATGATCAGCTCTGAGGGTAAGGGAAACCCAACAAAAATGAATGCTCGTCTGCAGCTGGTTTATTATTATCCTGTGTTACCTGTGTGGAAAAAAGACCATCTCTTGAGATGCTGTGAGTGGTATTGTGACCTACAGGACCACCATATGAACCTACAAAAGATATGCCCACTGCAGACTATCGGAGTCTTGAGCACCAGAAGATGAAGCCTATGATCCTGCTACACATAGTCTAGTTGTTGTTGTTGTTGTTGTTGTTTTTACAATGAGGCTTTGCATGTGTTTACCTTTAATTCTTCCAGTGATGTAGAGGAATCCATTCTGAGGGTAGAAAAACAGACATAAAGTATGTATATCTGTACTACATACAATAATGATTACCTATCCCATAGTTCTGTGTCATATTGAGAAGACAGTGCATGCATGCTAATGTCAGGCTTTTTTTCCCAGTAAAGTTGAAAAGAGCACATGGTACAGAAAATTCACACTGCTTGATGCTTCGTTTCATATACCTGATCCAGTCTCCCAATGTCCCCCGAGTGTAGCCAGCCCTCATCATCAATGGCCTCCCTGGTTTTCTGCTTGTTGTTCAGGTAGCCCATGAAAATGTGACGACCATACAAACAGATCTAAGGAAATAATAGCTGCTTTGATTGGTGAATGATAAATGACAGACATGCAGTCTGCCATAACGAAAAACACTTGAGAGTCACAGAGACTCCACAGACACAAATACTGCAACAACTATCTATTTCGGCAAGCTTTAAATGGTCTTGTGTGTCAGAGTTCTTCCCAGACACTCACCTCTCCATCTCCATTCTCATCTGGGGTATCAATCTTCACCTTGACGCCAAGCATGGGTTTCCCAACGCTACCCACCCTCCAGCTCTCCATGAGGTTGAAGGTGTGGGGGCCTGTGTTCTCACTCATACCGTACAGCTCCAATACCGGGAGGTTGACAGACATGAAGTAGTCCAACACCTCGCGGTGGATCGGTGCTGCACCACTGACGAGGTACCGGCAGCGCTGCAAGCCAAGGATTTCTCGTATTTTATGGAAGACAAGAAGATTGGCGATTGTCCAGCCCCATGGCACTGGCTCACTGAGCGAAGGAGAAGGAAGAGGAGAAGGGGAAAAGGTGGGAGGGAGTTGGAAAGAATAAGGAAGGAGAATACAGAGGGTTACAGAGGCAAGAAGGGAGAAGGAAAGGACAGGAAACAGTGGAAGAAGGAGGAGAAAAGATGAGTAGGAAGAGAGGGGCAGAGCTAATTCACTCCAGCCACAGAGAAATTGACAGATGATTATATAATTATATTGATAATTATATAGTTATACAATTATATAACTTACCCCATTTGAATACTCATGTTTCCCCTGAGACCCTTGTCCTTGGCCCAGGTGCCGATGGACATCTTGATACCAGTGACATCAGCAGCCGTGGCTTCCAGGCTTTCCTTAAGTTTTTCCCACACTCTGGTGTGTGTGTGCGTGTATGTGTGTGTGTGTGTGTAAGCAATCTGTCTAGTTGCTGCATCTTGAATGAGATTCAAAACCTATAAATGTACCAACCTGTCTGTCCAATGCAATGGAAAGGGCAAGTAATTTTCAATTGTAACATGAGAGGGAAGGACGAAGTATCAAAATGCATCTGACAGTGCACTGACCTTGGAACTCCAAAGAATCTAGTTGGCTGCACTTCTTTGAGTGTCTGCAAGAGGGTCCCCTGCAGTGGTGAGAAATATCCTTGGCCAAAATTCAAGAGGGTGACATTGGTTTAGGTGGGCATGTACTACATAGTGAAACTAGGTACACCCTAGGGACCAGTTTCTGTGTCCTAACTACTGAGGGTGTCTGTATTTCAGGGATCAGTAATGTCTTTATTAGTGAGGGGTTTTATTTCATAGAGTCTGGATTCTTGATTAGTGGGGTTCCACTGTAATTTACAAAAGTCTTGTAATCAAAATATCCCTCTGCGGCTTTTGGAGCTAGTCCATGTTATCTAACAGTAGGATCCCATACACCCGAAGACATTGGCAGAGCTACTAGTACCACGGAAGTGAGGGATACCTTGAGGGCATCTGGCTGAGCAAAGTACACGGCTGCAGCACAGTAGATTGGAAGGTAAACGCTTGATATCTATGGAGGATAGAGAAAGTGCAAGCACTAAACACTCTGGTATTTTTTAGCGTTTGTAAAAGCCAGGTGTGCTCACTCTGCAGCATTCCTCTACGGCATAGAGTGCATGTCAATTAAACAAAAGCAGCCAAAAGTTATTCCACACTAGTTGCATACTCACTTGGGCTGCAATATGGCTGAGTGGTAAGTAGCTAATGAAGTGATCGCACCCAAAGTCCATGCGGTAACTGGCATGGAATGCCTTTGCTGTCCAAACCAGCTAGTATAAGGAGAGATATAACCTCTCAGTTTGGAAACATTTTCACAAGGAGCTAAGCAGATGCAAGTATGTATACCTACGTTGTCATGGCTGAGCATCACTCCCTTGGGATTTCCAGTGGTCCCAGACTATTTGAGTGTGTGAGGAAGGGAGGGAGGGAGGGAAGGAGGGAGGGAGGGAGGGAGGGAGGGAGGGAGGATGGGAGGATAGGGAGCGAGGGTATGAGCAATAACTGTCAGCTCCAGTAGCAGCTGCTAGCCTAGCTTGTTCCTATCGGTCTGCCAGTTCAAGAAGAAGGCTTGCATGGGAATCAGGCTATTATACTATCCAACACTGTTATTGATGACAGCAGTACTGTCACTCACAGTATAGACAAGCAGGGCACACTGCTCTGGCTTCTGTCCTGCCATGTTCTTCTCCACCACGCTGTTCTCCATGTCATCCCCCAGCTTCATGAACTGCTCCCACTGTAGGACACATACAACATGTATCTGTGGATAGCCCCATCCACCCACCCAACCACCAATTTACCAATTTACCCACTCACACACACACACACACACACACACACACACAGCACACCTCTGTCTATCACTGGTCCCTCAACTCACGTCATAGGTATTGGGGTACTCCTGACTCAGCTTGCCCTTGTACTGTACGATGGCCTTCAGATGGGGCAGACGGTCATGAATCTAGAAGATAACAAGAACCACAGAGATGCAAGTGTGTAACACACCCAATAATACATGTAACAGGTCCCAGAAATTAACCGAAGGCAGTGTGAATGAGTGCAGAGCACACATGGGTAACTTAGCAGGGATTTCCAGAAAACTCAATACTGTAACAGTTGGCACCAAAGAGAGTTTTCCTAGGACCACCCACCATTTTTGAGTGAACGTGTGGAGTAGTACATTATCAAATTTGTATATCATACACAGAGCTAACTAGCACTTAACTACAGTGGATATAGGCAAGTTATTGCATGCCTAACTGTTGCTATGTGATATACACATGGTACAGATACTTGCATTGCACAATAAACTATGGCAAAGATTTGACAACATAATATTATGTGTTTCAGTCTATCATTGTTTCAGTTTCATTTCTACGTTCATCAAACAAAAAGGGGAAGCAACGATATGAAGGTGATGCTCACATCAATGCACTCACATAAAACTAATGCTCATTCAGTCGATATTATGCAGTTGATATTGAGGTACTAATATTTTGCGAAAGTGAACAACCAAATATTATGCATTGCAGGAAACTCCATGAATGCAATATTAGTATGTTACTAAATGCCTACATGTATTAATTAAGAACAAACAACTGACCTCTAGAATCTTGTCCAGCTGCTTTTGATTTTCTACTACTATGACATTGGCCTTACAGTCATGGGCCACAAAATGGCAGGCTTCGGCATTGTTAGTGGTGTAGATGCCCGCAGCCAGACCCCTAGGGGTGATGAAGACCATGCAATGAAAAGCTATACCCTTGCTGCCAGGCCACATACCTGGGAATGAGATACGTGGTTTCAGAATGAGACTAAGAAGAGTAAAATGCACTTAGAAAATTGTTACATAATAGCATAGGTAGCAGAAGGGAGAATAAATATGCAAACCTGGGTATGAGACTACATGCATAATGCTATTGCTGTAGATGCTGATTCTTATAAGGGTAGTGTTGTACCAGACGCCCTCCTCATGAGTTTCAGAATTATGCTCAAGTATTTGCTTCCTGAAATCTGTACACCAATACAATAGCAGGTCAGTCTGTCGACTGTAAGGCGAATACCCCCAACATCCCCACATAAAAGAATCATGCGCATGGCTGCAAGATACAATTTATGTATCAAGACATGGACACAAGAGGCTGTATGTATTCTGTAATTATCGGTAAACAATTATCCCAAGAGTGCATAATTATATTGAGAAGGAGAGCTTCTCAAATCATTATGTGCTCCTGTTCATCCAGAGTGGGTTAGCTATATCATGTAAGTTATTAGCGAACATTATAGAAATGAATTGACACCTGATAACATCTGAGATGACTCACCCGGCAAACATGGCTCCATTGTTTGCAATGAGCCACTCTGGAGAGTTGAAGCCGATGATGTTCACAGCATGGTAGGTCTCCAGGCCAAGCTGAGAAGGGGGAGGGGGGAAGTATCACAGGCAGCGATTATTCTTGCAGAGGTCAAGATTTAAGAATACTAGAGGTATGTTCAATCTATGAGACATATTTGTAGTCTGTTCTGAACCTCAATAGGTTGATAAAGTGTGCCCACTCAATTATGACTGAACCACAATAGGTGGCAGTGGACATTCACCATCCTATGCACCTACACTGTCTCACAAATCAACTTATCTGGCCCTTGTGTCCCTTTGACCCCGTTGCATATGCAGATCAAGTGGTGTAGGGCATCATGTAATTAATTTCATGACTACATTAATAACAAATCAATGACTTTTTTCGCATCTGTAGGTATAGTTGGTGGAGCAGTTAGCTCCGGGCTGTGACTGTGTTCAGGTTAAGGGTAACATGGTTTCGTAACTTCCACGGTGGTCTCGGACAGTACGGCTTAGGATCCATCCGTGTTCCTCCCTTGATTCCCAAAGACTGACATCCTAAACAGACCTGATGACCATCCCTGTACATACAAAGTGTGACGGGTGCCTGTAGGCTGTAGACTCGGTCAGCTAGAATGACCTGTTCATTTGCCCCTAAACGTAGCAGTGTCACATGGCCTAGGGTCTGCTGGGAGAAAAGGGTTGCCCATTTTTTTCAGGATCAGAAACAATACCAGATGCTTTTTTCAACAGCAAATAAAAAATCAACCACACTACGGCAGGCTATTACATAACATACTTAGGGCATCACGGAATATTATGCCAGCTCCTCCCTGCCCCCCACCCTTAGTGGAGGAGTGTGAGTAAAGATATACCCCATGGACTTGGGGCTGTTTCAATGAGGGTATTCGATAGTACCCTAAAAAGAAATTGTACATTGTAAATTTTTAACATATAACAATTGCCATGCCAGAAGTGAGGGATTGCAGGAAGATGATAGCCACACTCCTCAGACATGTACATGTGCATATCAAGTAAACACCTCACATGTCTCTGTAAGCTTTAACTGTACATTGCAAAAACACAGTGTGCCATTCTGCCATGTGATGGAGAAGGGGTGCATGTGGTCAATCTTAGAGGTAGTTAAATTTTCTTCTAAGGGATTTGCATGCAGTTTCACTAATTAGTTTGTACCTGCATGAATGCAGGAATTATGATCCCTACAGTCTATATATCAATTGTAGTTGAGCTGTGAATATCAGTGAATAACAGCACTGCATCACTAGATCCTACTGAAAATTCCTCAGGAGAAATAATGTTGACTTACATCATTCCCAGGCCACACCTCTAGGTGTGTGGCCTGGAAACGAGGCTACTTTTGACTGTATTCTGCTAATACCTTCAAATATACATTTGATTAGTGAGAGTCAGACCACTTTCTAGAAAGACTCCACAATAGAGCAGAATGACATGGGCATGTGGGCTCATGGTAATGGACAATACTCTATAGGACCTAAGGTATTGTTAGAAGAATGGTACCTTTCAGCATAGGGTTGCCCTATACTACTGAACCCCATTTAGAACCGGATAAGCTCTATCAACTTAATGAACAGGCTGCTTGTGTATAGCTCTGGACTCACCCCAATACTACGATATATATCCAGCACTACTGGATAGCTACCCATCCTATAAGGTGAAATACCTTGAGAAATGACTTGGCAGCCCTAATGCAGAGGTTGTAGTACTCAGTGTAGGTGATGGTCTTCCAGGTACTGTCCTCCTTGTACCTCAGTGCAGGGTGGTCAGGAAACCGCTCCACTGTTTCCTGGAATACTTGTCCCAAGGTGATGGGCTTTTCTGCCTCAATCCCTGAGTCCCCAGTTAAAATATCGATGCCTTCTGTTGGATCTGTTGTTCGAACTTTGCGTCGGGATAGTTGGCTGGGGCTAGCTGCTGGGAAAGTACACAACACACTCATACAAAAATGCACGTACATGAGCTTGAGATCAGAGTGAGGGTTATGACTTCACCCCCAGGCTCCACTCTAAAACTTTTATTAGACCATGTAGAAAACTCGGTGTGATAGAAACTGCGGAGTGGAGCCTGGGAACAAGGTTATGGGGGCTACACCAAGGTAAAGAATATTGTATAATATTGTGAACACATGTGGTATGTCCAGGCACTTGGTCCTAGGGCCACCTGGCCTAGCGGGACACCTGGATCTAGGTCCGGATGCCTTAGGGGACAGCTTGTCCTAAGATCAAGTGTCTGGGGGACAACTTAAAGTAGGGACATCCTGTCCTCTGACGCCACAATGAATTTTGTGACATGCTCATGATAATGAATGGCTGCACTTCATGTGCTATGGAAATAACACTACACATGTCCCAAGACACACAGCCATTTCTAGACAGGCAAGTGAAATGGTTAGGTGTAGCTACAAAGGATGTCCATGCAAACAGTAGTTCTCACGCCTTCTGAGGTCTACTGAAATAGAGAAATATTAAGATGAGCACTACAGCTGTATTGTGGAAGATTGTAAGTCATTTCCTGAAAGATACAGCTAGATGTCTGAATTTGGGATTGATATTATGTAACTGCATATATAGTGCAAACAAAACACAAAGGCATCTGTCAAATTCTCTATCCATATTGGTATCACAGCATAATGGTAGTGTCAACGTCACTACAAGCCTCTGGGTCTAACTGCTCAGCGGCATAGTCACAGCCACTAAATATGTTCTTTATTATTTTGTCCACGTCTTTCTTAGTTCACTATCAAATTACAATCACAATCTTCACTTCAATGTTCACCATGTCTGAATGGACTGGCAGATTATAACATTTGCATCTGGGTTGTATCAGTACAGATTCAGGATACAGGTACAATGCCCCATAGTGTTCCATACATAGAGCAGTCCTTCCACGTATGATTAAGTATAGGCTCCGTGTTTTAAAATTTGACACTAAAGAATCACTTAAGTTTGCTTTAGTCACTAGTTTGGTGATTTTATGAATACCATTACTACATCCAAGGATATGACAATAATCATGTGTTCTACAAATGCAGCCATCCAGCTGAATGTCGATGGATGGTTTATGCTTTCTGAGATGCTCTAAAAGATTTTTGTCCATGACATAGTGAAAGACTTATAGTATTCAGACTGGTTGGTTACCTGGTTTGCAGAGAATGCACGGCCAGCATGGTCAACCCTGGTGGGCAATACAAGTCACTTGCCTCAGCTGTATCAGTTGTTCATCTGGTCCTGCAGTTACCTGGATGGTTCAGCTAGGCACTGGAAAATGGATGCCTCATGAATCGTTG
This sequence comes from Phakellia ventilabrum, assembly GCA_963921505.1. Lineage (NCBI taxonomy): Eukaryota > Metazoa > Porifera > Demospongiae > Axinellida > Axinellidae > Phakellia > Phakellia ventilabrum. The sequence continues at coordinate 3,822,858 of OY997385.1, forward strand.
ATGTTGGTGGTCTTCAAAGGAAGCTAAGAGCTTACCGGCCCTACCATTCATCTAAGTAATGTAAAGTATGATGTAGTTTTGTTCCTTCTTCCCATACACCACAAGTCATATTTTAGCCTTGTCCCCAGGCCACCCCCCCCCCCCCCCCCCCCGCGAAAGAGTGGGGTGTGTGGCCTGGGGACAAGGGTAGTCTTATTTGTGCACATAGCTAGCTTCAATCCAAACTTACACGTGCAAATATGCAGTAGTAGTAGTATGGAAAATGTGGTTATTTGGAACAGGGCTATAATATGGAACACCTACTAATTTGGTTTCTCTTAACTGGAGTAGCTACATGTATTTACTAGATGTTGCCAACAGCTGACTGCGCCGAGGAACTACCAAATTGCCTGTCTGTCCCAGTGGCATGGTGATGATTACTTTTGCATCAATTGCAATGATAATTTAATTAACCACCAGATTAGCTGCTTCCCACAAACAGTGGACTAGTATCTACTCTAGCATACCAGTTTACAGCCCTTCACTGTGCCTTTGCAATCAGTGGGATGTTCCGAATTACCCGCAATAGGGTAGCGTGAAATTATAACTATTTTAATAGTGATTGTGCCACGCTATATCAATGGTACTCGGTTTGAAATAGTGCACTAGCTGTTGTTTTATGTACCAGTACCGTTGATTGTATTCAAGAGCTAGTTTGACATTGCTAGAGGTTTAGGTATTCCTTAATACCCCCATAATTCCCCTTAGCTGCTACAAAGTTGGATTATCGTACAGTTCGCCCAAAATTATAAATTATGAGTAAATTAATGAATCAATTCATGAGCTTTCATGAGCAACATTTCCACAGGATTCGGACCATCCATGGTTTGTGAACTTCTGCTAGGTCGACCTCTCCTCCTGCCATACCAAGTACAGTATAAAGCATTACTTGCCTTGCTCTACAGTTTGTGTCTCTTGCTGTATCGCGCCTGTTCCTTCGTCTGCCATTTCTTTGCAGCATTGTCGTGATTGTTAGTGGGCGGCGGAAGCAGAGTGCATGCGCACGTGGGCAAACCACTTTGGCCTGGCAGCTAGCTATTGTATCTGACTTCGTATTTGTGAACGACCAAGGTTTGTTTGACTGCATCTATTATGCGCCAGATTTGACATTAGTCTCATGACCAGACCTATGCCGTAGGCACTATGGCTATGTTAATCTCGTATAGGAAGGGCCATGACGCTAGTCCATGGATAATATAGCTATGGCTAGCCAAGATTCTGATAGCTGCAGATTAAACCGTTATGTCGATCCTCCTTACCAATAGAGAACTGGAGATGTCTGAAGGTGAAGCTCAAGCTCAGGAAGAGATTCAAGAAGTACCAGGTTGGTCCAAAGTCTAACAAACGGGATTGGGTTGTGCTGTTTATAAAAGGGGGAAGCTGCATGGAGACACTAATCGGTTTCTGTGTCAAGCAGAAATTAATTGCTAGCTTTTCATCATCCTAGTTGAAAAAAAAATCGAAGTGGGAGAATGATTTTTTGATTGATTGTGCGATAGCGCTAGTTCAGTGGGAGTATGCAAGACTGCTATCTTTCCACAAACCGTTTCAGCACTGTACGTACTAAGTGCTCAGCATACACATGGGAGACTGTCGCTGTTCCGAACGCTGGTTGATGTCTGGGCTTACAGAGACCAGGACGATGAGCATTGCTAAGATATCACACAACAATTTATACATTCATAAAAAATAACAGGTGGAGGCTGGAACAGCACAATGAGAAACTTAATTTTAGTTGGCCTTACGAGCTATATAGCTATATAAGTTTTTTTGCTATTAAGCTCTGGACTGCATAATGTGTTGGTCTACTATGATGCCTGGAAGTAGGAGGATCTCATAGTATGATGCAGTACACAAACCTATCCTCTATGATTAAAATCAGTTAAAACCAGTCAGACAGACTGGTCTTTGGTCAATTGGCCAATAGAATTTTATGCTGTAGATGATGTTTCAAGACACTAGCCTACAGAGGTTTGTAAGTTGTTTTGCCACTGGATAGAACCAATAGGCAGTGGCTCCCAAGTGCTTAATTAGGTTAGGCTTTGTGGAAAGACGGTTAACTGTTACTACCATCAACTCCATTTGCCTATTGCGCTGGACAACCAACCTGCAAACCTCTGTAAACATAAAAGGTCAGTTTTGTTTTTACCGGAGAGAGTGAGTGCAATGAACACTCGGTCACTGACCTTCAGCTAACGCCACACCAGGCTAGAGGCTGCAGCTCCACCCATTGTTATGGCCTTGTAATGTGGGAGAATAGCAGAGTCTGTGATTGTGGGAAATGACATCACAGATGTGTCATTGGTTGATCATCTGTACTCAATTCGAAATTCACCTACACAGGTGTACTAAATAGCTACTTCCTAGCGGACATCCGTACATGTATATTCGTAAGGAAGTAATGCGTCACAAGAATTGCAAATTTGATTGGCCATAGTTTTGTGCTAGATTGACCATATCCCATTCATTCGCTTTTGTATAATAAGATCCATCACTATAGCCACGCCCATTTTTCACTGCATTTATGTACCTATACATGCACCATTCCTGATTCTCAAGGTCAGGCATCTCCAGCAGTAACTAAGAGGTTTGAGATTTATTGTACAGTAAGGGATAGTAGGAGTGGTTGTAGTAATGGTATAGTTTGAGAGTTATCTGACTATAACAGAGCATGGTGATTAGGTTGTCAGTGCTCTAAGTGTGGAATGAACCGTTTGTTATGCTCGGCATTGTACTACGTCTTATATTTCACTTGTCTCTGGCTCTTATAAATATGGCTACGTTGCTCATGAATGACTCGTAATATTCCATGTCTGGAAATTTTAGGAATGCAATGCAGGAGGTTTCCTTGTGGGTATGTGCAATTGTGCACATGTAGGAATTGACACTCTAGAAAGTGGAGCATTCCCCAAGTGAATACTTGTTCGCTTGTGTGGTAGTGGTGTTAGGTGTCTTTGAGGCATGACTATATTGACCTAATACATATTATGTTTGCATTAGGAATTCATCCTAGAGAATGACAATGTATATGTGCATTAGAATGGGTCCAGGTTGTGAATATGTAGTAGAGAACGTATGTCAAACTGTAGTACATATTATGTAGTCTGTAGGTGCTACTTACCCTCATTTCCTAGGCTATTGCATGTGTTTTTCTTTTTCTTGTTTTTAGAGACTTTTTACCTCTACAGTGTTAGGGATAACGAGGGGTGGAAATGGGTGTGGGTGGAGACAGCTACAGCTGTCAAGCAATGTAAGAGGAGACAGTGGATCTATAGTGTGTGCAGTTTGTGTCTGAAATACAGATATGATGGCAGGGCTTCATTTAGAGGGGGGGGGGGGGGGGGGGTATTTGCCCCCCTTGGAAACATTGTGCCCCCCCCCCCTTGGGAAGTTTAACCCTTCAAAATTGAATACTGTTCACTATATGCCCCCCCACACCCAAATGTCTTCTGATGTGCTTTGCCTCCCCTTGGGGATTTTCCTAAACAAATCCCTGGATGGTATCTTAGGCTATTCCCTCCCTGTGTGGCTCTGCCACTGACCAGCTTTCCCTTCAATATGGCTCTTTGAAAACCAGTTGGCCTACAAACCAGGCTAGCTCAAGTGTGCTCTATGTAAATGACATCGTTTAGGCTCAACTCAGTTGTTTTCTGCTTTGTGAATGATACACTGCCAGGTAATTTAGAGTCATGAATTTCATAAGGTCAGTTTCATTGCTCTAATTATTTCTAGCCTGCAACAATTATGTCTTTCATACCTGCACATATAACCATGCTCTTGGACTGAAAACCCTGCCATGGGACGAAATATAAGGAAGACATTGCATCATATCTTGAAAATGAAGACCTACATGTACCAGACAAAATATTTTTGTATTTCTCAGAAAAGATTCACTGTTTATTTAAAAGTCTCTTTACCCTTAGGAGAACTAGCCAAAGAGCTTGTGTCAGTGGGCCATAACCAAGCTCTTTGGTTAGTTCTCCTAAGGATAAACTTACATGTACCAGACAAAATATTTTTGCATTCTTTAGAAAAGATTCACTGTTTATTTCTTCATTTTCAAGATATGATGCAATGTCTTCCCTATTACTTTTTATATTTCGTCCCATAGCAGGACAGTCACAGATGATTACAGCACTTTTGTAAGCAGGCAGGGTTTTCAGTCCAAGAGCATGATTGAGGACTAAGAGCCCTGTAGGATTCAGTCCAAGAGCATGATTGAGGACTAAGAGCCCTGTAGGATTCAGTCCAAGAGCATGATTGAGGACTAAGAGCCCTGTAGGATTCAGTCCAAGAGCATGATTGAGGACTAAGAGCCCTGTAGGATTCAGTCCAAGAGCATGATTGAGGACTAAGAGCCCTGTAGGATTCAGTCCAAGAGCTACAGCCCTGTAGGATTCAGTCCAAGAGCATGATTGAGGACTAAGAGCCCTGTAGGATTCATGGCGCTGTTGATTGGAATCGATCAATTCACCACCAACCATGGCTCATTCTCAGGTACAGGAGAGAGTATACCACCGACCTGAAGGCCAATCTCCATAGCTTCTCGGTCCAAACATAGCCTCGTTCCCTGGCCTCCACCCAGCTTTTGTCGCTTGTAGTTTTCTCGTTCACATTACGTAACACACCGGAGCGGGGAGGCCTGGGAATGAGGCTAGTCCAAACTGTGTAATTCCCGGCAATTGTATTTTAGCCACACCCACTATATTCACATCTCAGCTTGCCAGGCGGTACCCACATTTGTATTCGCCTGCTGTATTTACACTTGGCAGTGTGGTCACACTTCTGTAGTCATCCATGTATGCATCGATGCTGTCATAGCTATTGTGTCACACTGTGAGAATATTTTTATAGCAAACTATCTGCATGCTGAGTTTGGTGTGAATCACAATTACTGCTTGATTCACACCAAACTCAGCATGCAGATAATTTGCTATAAAAATATTCTCACAGTGTGACACAATAGCTATGACAGCATCGATGCATACATGGATGACTACAGAAGTGTGACAGGAGTGTGTGTGTGTGTGTGTGTGTGTGCGTGCGTGCGGAGCTTATTTGAATTACTGAGCATAAGAAACTTGAAGAAGGACCACCTTGCTAAGATCCACCAATGGCATCAAGGGTGATTTCCTCTGTGGTCAGGGTTTACCAAAACATCTCACGGCACTGTGTGAATATAGTTAGCACTCCCACCCTCCATGGCCTCACTGGATGGCAGACAAGAAACCCAAGGGCTTCTTTTCATCCTTAGTTCTAATGCAACATGCAGCCCATCTTAGCCCACTTGGAGTAGCCTTGGACCCACTAGTAGACAAAGTCGTCTGTTGGGAATCTCACACCTGTGAATTATTTATTTCAATGTTTACATCGTTAAAATACCTTCATTAGAAAATCTGTTGTGGGAGTTTAGTACACTCGATGAATTTAATAGAGCAGGCTTTAGTCAAGGCCTTCCTGCCTGGAAGAGGAGGGGGCGTACACCGGCCCTCCTGCACGAGCTGTTCACTCAGCCTGGTTCCCCGCTTTATTTTAGAGTGTGAGAGTTGGGACAGGTATGATTTTAAAGCCTTTATTAAACTAGTTAAGAGCTTTTTATAATTAATCCGGCATACGAATAAATTATATGTCGATCAGGATGGTCCAATTTCTGGTTGCTCTTGCCACTGTCCTCTGATGATCTGTGGGTGCGTGGTCAATGGCGTAAGCGCTACATCAGTAACGTTATTTAGTCAAGGGTATGAAGTACACCTGAATCTCCTACAACTGCACCCTCACGTTCCTGATGAGCACCTGCCATAAAAGAATTACGCAATGGCATAATTTGTCCTATCTACACAATAGCAGCTTGACTAATGTGACCTGGTGCTATGTCCCTCCCTTACCTGTAGCAGCCTCTGAGCAGCGGCCAGAGGGAGCGGAGGGTGGTGCCATCCAGGAGGAGGGGCAGCAGCAGGGAGAAGGGGGTGGGGCTGCCAAGGAAGAAGAGCAGCAAGGAGAAGGGGGCGGGGCTGCTCAGGAGAAGCAGGGAGATGAAAAAGGTTAGACACTGTTTTTACGAGAGTGGCGGGAGGGGGGGGGGAGCAGGAGAGATGTAACTATCTTGTGTGATAGCCATCTCGCAAGTTTAGCAGGAAAGTGTCACTTTTTGACATGTACCTTATAGTATTTATGTACTTAATTTTGTAAAACTGAATTTTTACAAAATTCTATCCAAAATTTCACAGATTTTACAATTTCTGGTTTATGGTTCTGTGCTACATAGTGCATACACATATACCTCTGTATTTCAGGAGAATTAAATTTTGCAGTCATATATTCAATCATGAATGTGACACAAATTTATCTCTCACGAAAACATGTGTACCTACATGTACTTTGCTCATGTTTGTGGCCCACACATCTCTCTGCTTCAGGTGGTGAGGCGGAGCCGGAGCCCAAAGAGACATCCTCTGCAGCTGAGGGGGAGGGGCAGCCTGACCAGCCAGAAGAAGAGGAGCCAAAGCCGAAACGCCTCCCTAGGACACGGGTACGGACCACCCGTCCTGATCAGGGCGTGGAACTGGCAATGGAAACGTCTGGTCTCGGGGCAGAAAATCCGATCACCGTGGGACAGATGTTCCAGGACACGAAGACCCGCATCCCAGACCGTCCTGCCCTCAGGTACAAGACGGATCCTCAGGGAGACTGGATCACCATCACCTACGCCGAGTACTACGACCGCTGCATCCAGGCCGCCAAGTCCTTCCTCAAGGTGGGTAGCTCTGTGTTGTGGTGGCATCAGACATGGCTGTTCCATCCAGTATACTGAGTGTGTAACAACAGGGCTGGGATTGCGAGCTAGCCTCGTACCCAGGCCTCCCCTCGCAACTTTTTCACAGCTGTGGAAAAACGTGCGGTTTTCCACGGCTGTGAAAAAGCTGCGAGGGGAGGCCTGGGTACGAGGCTAATTGCTAGCCTCAGAAACAAGAGTAGGGGATTGAGATACTCTTATACCTAAACTAGGGAGCTGCAGAACATTATCGTCACATTGTCTACATGACCCCAACAATGATCAGCCTACCACAAGTACCTGTACATGTAGTAACATGCAAGGCTGAAATCCCTAACTGGTTATGTCCACACAGGTTTCTGTAGCTATGGCTCACTACTTCACTTCCTTAGAACTTGTTTACTGCAAAAACTCTAAAGACATACAAATTCACTGCTAAATTTCATAACAGCAGCATTGTTTCCATGTTCACAAGCATGCATGCTTAGCTATTTTAGCACGTTCTTCTGCATCACAGTGGCTGTACTTTCTTTGCTGCTTTTCCTGACAACTGACCTCCACTTCCACCACCTGAGTGGCAGCAGCTCTGTCTCCTTTTGAAAGCACGGAGACGTCTTTGCTTGAGCCACGGAACAATGGACTTTTTCTGAGGCACATATCCTAAACTGAAGTTGTTTAATACACATGTGTAACCACACCACCTTGGAGTAAATCTTTTTTTGCAGCCACACATTTACTTTAGCGGTGCTAGGCTTAATTAACATTTTTGGCTTTACAGTAGTATTGTTTAGGTATGCTGATTCTCCAAGGGCCAAGGATTATTCACACTGGGGTTTCTGTTGACACTACTGCAAGATTCCTAGTGAATGTTGTCATTCTTGGCATACCTAAAGTATAAACTATGAGGAAGTGAGAGATGGGTGAACCCCCTCAAATGCTTTGGGGAGGGGGGTAAGTGGAGGGTCTTTTCAGTTGCAGAAAATCAGGATGATTTCTAGCTCTCCACTTACTATACTTGTGTACTGCCTCCATTCTACTCCTTGCCATGAGACTAAGATCATTCATGGATACACATACTGACCCTTTTTCATAATTTATTTGCGCATGCATGAATGGTGGATACCAGGCCACTCTTTTGGGGGGGGGGGGGGGGGGGTGTGGCCTGGGGATGAGGCTATCGAGTACTCTGACTATGTAACAGTTGGCATAGGTTGCCATGGCCACTTTGATAAGATTTTTCTCTTCTAGCAAGTGAAACAAGTACAAGCGAATCTGTCAAAACACTCTTTAGGTCAGTTTTTGCATCTATTCTAACTTTAACCCAGTGGTTAGACAACTTCCAAGAACAGAACATATATTTGTACCGTACTGTATGCTCTAATTATTTGTATGCCACCCTAATACTTCTCTCTCCCACCTTGCCCTCAGCTTGGCCTAGAGTCCTACCATGCAGTGGCCATCGTTGGCTTCAACTCTCCGGAGTGGCTCATCGCAAACTTGGGGGCAATGTTTGCAGGGTAAGAGTGACTGTGTCCTTCTTTCAATACATGTAAGCCCTTTTTAATTTATCTAGGAGTTTCCTAAAGGTTGGGTTTCCGTGTTTGATTCTAGAGGAGGACGGCTAACTCATTAAGGTCTCACATGAAATGGAACGTAGGCCTTACAATAATTAGCAGTTTTTCGACGAAAGTAATTCAATGTAGTCTCACATACGCCATCTACTGTTAGCTCTCTAAAAGAAGCTGTTTGAATGGAATTATTCTGGCATGGTGGAGTAGCTAGTGGTTTGGCAAAGTCCTTTATAGCCTTTCGTCTTGTAATGACTCCATTGGTACCACAGACTGAGTGCTGAAGGTCTAGCAGAAGGTAGGAAAGGCATCAATCGGTCTGTGCTCCCTCATAATAAATAGTTAAATCATGTGATGGTATGGTGAAATGGCTTGTTAGTGAATGAAGAGGGGGCTTCTCTGGCTCTTGCATAGCAAAGAAAGGCTCTGAATACTAACTTTAATTCGGAAAGAAACTTTGCCGACGTTTCAACTGGATGCTCTAGTCTTCTTCGGGTGAAAGCGAAGTTAACACTTGTTAGTGGACTAAGTATATGTGCCTTCATTCCTAAGGACTCTTCGTTCCCATGCACTGGTAGGGTTTACATCCATATAAGGTAATATGTGTCTTATCCTGGCATGGCATCTACTCCTCTGGGCTGTGTTGATAGTGTCCCCTTATCTCAAGGGGAACTGTAAAGATTAGTGTAGTGTTTAGATCAGCAAAAGCTGGTTCATCAGTAGTATAGGTTTTCCTTATATTGGTCAAGCTCAAAGCACTTCTGTAATTCCATATTAGCCTATGTTGACGTCATCTTGTGACCCACTGGTAATAGTAGATGTCTCTGCAGCTCAAAGTGAAAGTTATGACTAAAATTGTTCAAAGCCAAGTCCTAGTGTAGGTGTACGTGTTGGTCTCCATCCACCAGGTCTTGAGGACAAGAAGCAGGAGTGCTTTACTGAGCCCTCATACAGTATTTGTTAAATACTGCAGTGCAGTATCAATGTACCGTTCCACTCTCCACTAATATGCATGCACATATAACACATACCTTGAACCCACGCACACATGCATATGCACGCATCCAACCCCCACCCACACACGCACACACACACACACACACACACACACACACACACACACACAGGGGGCTGGCTGCTGGCATCTATGCCTCGAACAACGCCGAAGCCTGTCATTTCGTAGCAGACAACTGCAAGGCCAATGTCATAGTGGTGGAGGATCAGAAGCAGCTGGACAAGATTCTGGAGGTCAGTGGATCGGGTGATTGAACTCTGTTTCAACAGTAGTAAAGGAAGAATACTCCATTAAATCGCCCACCTTCCTTCTACCCTACGTGTCACGCACATATGAGAGGAAGTGTCAGGCCCGCAGCTAGCTAAGTGAAACATGTGTGGGTCAGGGAACAAGGCTGTCAGGATAGAGCATGTAGTTTTCTGTAGAGATTGCACTCATGAGCTCATCAATTACTGGAAGTGCTTACAAGCCTACGATCTGTACATTTAGCCTGTTAGACCTGTACATTTAGCCTGTTAGACCGGCCCCTGCACTTATGTACAAGCACTGAGGGAGTAACTAACTGTGGTTTGCAGACAGTAAGCTCCTTGTTCTTTTGAATTTATGCCCACTAGATTCGTGACCGTCTGCCCCATCTGAAGGCCATTATACAGTACAAGGGCAAGCTGAGTCAGGAGTACCCCAATACCTATGATGTGAGTTGAGGGACCAGTGGTAGACAGTGTGTGTGTGTGTGTGTGTGTGTGTGTGTGTGTGTGTGTGTGTGTGTGTGTGTGTGTGTGTGTGTGTGTGTGTTTTTGAGAGATTGTTGGGGGAAGAAAAATAAATGGCTTAGGGTTGTGGCAGGGGACCTGTCAATTGCTATACGAGTCAAAACCAGAAACTTTTAATTTTCATCTGAGTTATTGATAATCTCAAGAATGACCCATTCTTTTAGTGCATACAGGTACACATAATCATTTAATAGTTCTGAGCTGGTCATCAGGAGAGTACCACAGACTGATCATCGAGCAGCCACAGGTTTCGGCCCCTTTAACCTCTCGACCTGTGACTGTCTACAGAAAGGGCGGGGCCACTCTCATAGGGTCGAGTCCAGCATGTGCGATACCTTTGAGATCTCCAGTTTACACGCCGTATTAACATGCTTGTTTACATTTTACATAGTACCTTTCGTTGTTAACTACTTGTACCTGTAGTGGTTATGCATGCAGACATAGGCTAAAGTGAGGATATGACGTCCATTTTGTCCTGTCATCAGATGGTCTGATTCTTGTCATTTGGTTTCCGCTTTGTGGCTAGACAGATAAATAAGGGTATGTATACCATTGCCTATATGCTGCCCTACTTCATTTTTATGCCATGATGCAGATGTGGTTGGATTTAATCCTCACCTTTCTTTCCCTTCCTTGCTTGAAACTAGAAAACATGTGCTTTGTTGACGCCCACGTCATTGTTTATCTTTTGTGGTTACTACTTGTTGAATACAATTAGTAAGAATTCTTTTTTAGCAGAGCTTTGCATACTGGTACCTGTACATGTAGCTGCAGAGCAATACCCTATTATTGACTATAGGAATCCGAACTCAGTGAAAAAATAGAAAACAGTGTGTGTGTGTGTGTGTGTGTGTGTGTGTGTGTGTGTGTGTGTGTGTGTGTGTGTGTGTGTGTGTGTGTGTGTGTGTGTGTGTGTGTGTGTGTGTGTGTGTGTGTGTGTGTGTGTGTGTGTGTGTGTGTGTGTGTGTGTGTGTGTGTGTGTGTGTGTGTGTGTGTGTGTGTGTGTGTGTGTGTGTGTGTGCGTGTGCGTGTGCGTGTGTGTGTGCGTGCGTGTGCGTGCGCGGGCGTGGGTGTGGGTGTGGGTGGGTGGGTGTGTGTGTTTCTACAGGTACATTGCAATGTGTTGCGTCCTACAGTGGGAGCAGTTCATGAAGCTGGGGGATGACATGGAGAACAGCGTGGTGGAAGAGAAGTTGGCAGCACAGAAGCCAGAGGACTGTGCCCTTCTCATCTACACTGTGAGTGGCAGCACTGCTGTAGCACATGTCTGGGAGCTGTGCTCATCCTGTCCTTCCCTCCCTTCCTCCCTCCCTCCCCCCCCCCCCCCCCCCCCCCCACACACACACAGTCTGGAACTACTGGTAATCCAAAGGGAGTGATGCTCAGCCATGATAACGTGAGTTCCTCAGCATGAAGTCGTGGCACCCCAGTATACATGTACACAGTCATGAGTATATCCAGCTCTTGTTTTTCAGCTCACATGGACATCAAAGTGTTTGGAAGTCACTTTCGGCCATGTACAGTTTGGCCACGAGTGTGCTGTTAGTTACCTCCCTCTGAGCCACATCGCTGCTCAGGTGTGTTTCTCTGTTTTCATGTGACATTATTGATTAGTTATATGTACTTGGTAATCTCTGTCCACGGGCAATAAACATTACACCATTCCGGAAGTATAGAACAACTTTTAGAGGTAGCTATTGTGAACTAAAACGTTGGACGTATGTGAGAGCAGGAGTCCATGAGCGTGGTTAGACGCTCCACTCCCCTACGGAGGTTCATGGGCTCCTGGTGAGAGTAAAAACACTCCATCCAATGACTTTTTTAAAGAGGAGAGGGGCTTAATTTATACCTGTACATGTGTGCATGGTAATTGCCGAGCGCCTTAATTAGTGGGAGACAAGTAGTCTTGCAGCGTAGGTTGGACTCGCAGCTAGCGTTTGTATGTATGTGTATACATGTGTCGGTACATGCTTAGGAATGCAATCTTGAGATTACGTCATGTATGATATTTCCGTGAAAATGGCGCCTTTGGACAGAGATACGGCTGCCGGTTTGGACCTGTGGCGCACGAAGAGTCAAATATCTGAACAACATATTTTCAATAGGATCAGCTGACTATAGCTCCCAGTTTTGTAACGTTTGTGTACAAGTGGAGATGGAAGTGCTGGCAGATGAACAACGCGATTGCTGAATGTGTCGCAATGATCGACAGTTCAAACTTTGCTACAGATATTCAGTTAGGCAAGCTACAGCTCCCCAATGTGTACTGTTCAGTGCTTGTGTAATAGCACAGTCAACAATGCAGCCGGCTCAGCTGCACCGTGCGCACCAAAAGCCACACCCACTGTGATATCACAAGCAAAAAAAATCAGCTATACAGCTAGATGTTACATTAAAAAATTGTACAGTTGTACTTTATGCTACAATATTCCTACTGCACGAGGTATTTCTGCACGTGTACTTTTAGTAAAAATAAAAGCTTGAGGGCCTGCATCTTAGAGGGCATCTCTTCCATCAGGTGTTCATAAACCCATCTACATCAGCTATGGTTAGAGCTATCCAGCTAGCTAAGCCGGCCAGCCTCACTCGGAGGAGAGGCATGACTCCACCCCAAGTAGTCACTCCCCCCACACTTACAGTAGCCACTAACTTCTATACTAAACTGCTATGACATAAAATCATTAATCTGTCTTTCTAGACAACCGATATCTACTTGCCCATCAAAAATGGCGGAGTTGTATACTTTGCAAAGCCTGATGCTCTAAAGGTAAGCGGTAGCCATATATATGTATGGAGGTAGTATCACTTCTTATGTTCTTACATGTATGCATGACCTACCTGTAATGGGCTAGAAAGGAGACATACATGGTACAATACTGCAGCATATTACCATGGGATGTGCATTAATTGAAGATGATTTAGTGCTCTAATTAAACCCCATCCCACTGTTTAGCCACGTTGTGCAACATGGCAATGAATTCTTTCTTTGCAGGGTACACTTGTGGATACACTGAAGGAGGCTCAGCCTACAATCTTCTTTGGTGTGCCAAGGTAAGAATTTGCATAGCAGCTAGACATCTAGCTATAAGCATATGTGGCAGTCCCGGGTAGAAAACAAACATTATTCTGTCGCGTATTTTAATCACATCCATGCGTTCAAAGTGCTGTATCTCTGAACTTCCGTTAGGGTGGGGCTCATATGTGCTGCGTAGTAGCGTCAGTATGTGAGGCTTCTACACAGCATGTATGAACCGCACGGAAACGGAAGTTCTAAGATATAGCGCTTTGAACGCGCGGGTACGATCGAAATACGTGACGGAATAATGTTCCTTTTCTACCTGGGACTGCCACATATATTAAATTTGCATAGCAGTAACATTTGCTCTATGAACGGTTTGCTACAGGTGGATGTTTTTAGTACTTGTGTAGTGTGTGCAAGCTGATGTGAATGTTACAAAACGGGGCAGCATGTAGTTGAGCAGTTTTGACAGGAGCCCATGAGCGCTGGGCTCTTGGTTTTGGTCATCTCATCTCATCTCTTCAGTCATCCCCATGGGAGCCATTCTCAGGAAGTATTCACCAATGTTCGCACTATGGTTCCATACAAATGCGTCATTTTCAAGCAGTTATGCTTAAGCCACACCCAGCTCGAGATTCATTATATCTGCATCTCTGCTTACACTTGGTAATGTAGTTATGCTTGTTAGACATTTTCTACTCCAGAGCAATACATTATTAATGTTGGTTGCTCCAAAGCAGTTGTAGTCATTCCCTTTGACTTGGTTCTTGAAGCTCCGTCTAATACAGTAACTACTTCCCTAGATCAAGTATCACTCCACATCACCTCATGCAATTTTCTGCCTCCAAGGAATAACAGAGGCCATGGCAGGATGTATTAGTCAGCTTGTTCCTCCCACACAGAGTGTATGAGAAGATGATGGAGCGAATGCAGGACATTGGAGCCTCCCTCTCGGGATTGAAGAGAAGAGTGTCCATCTGGGCCAAGAAGAAGGGTCTGAAGGGAAACCAGCGGAGGCAGCGGAGGTACCAGTTGTAAATGATATAAATATGTGACCGGATTTGCAAAACCCGGTGCTTCCTGTATTTTTTTGAAATTTTCAAGCTGCCTTATCTCGACACCATTAGCGAGACAGGAATGATTCTTGGTACAGTACAAGTACCAATCTTTAACTAAACAATTCCTACGCTAGAGGTCTGTAGCTCTCTCCATACGTGCCTTGGTAAAACCAACATTTTTGGAAAATCACCATGCGATTGAAAATTCGTGAACTCAGCCCCATATCTTCCTTGTGGTGTGATTGAATGGCTTCATTTCCGGGTTTTGCTGCAGCAACGCCTTAATTCTGTATAAACCACCCCACATTTCATTTAGATAGCGCATAGCGTTCTGGAGATACACGTCTTTGAAATACACACGTTCAAAAATGCGGGAAGTGCCGGGTTTTTGCAAATCTGGTCACGTATATGAATTGGTTGTGACTCCTAGGCTCCCAGTTTAACCCATTAACGCCCGATGCCGCATATATGCGTCATCGCGTGCGTTACTGTCTAACGCCCAATGACGCATATACATGTATGCGTCATGTAAAACGATCGAGATTCTACCGGAAGAGTTCGCTCCAGGGAGATCCCCTTTGTGAATGGCGATGTCATAGCAAGTAAATACGCTAATTTAAGCACTATTTCCCGGGACCTCCCCATGCCGTTCGTGAGTTATTATACAATGAGTAACGTCTGTTAGTAGACGGATACAACAAGGACGGGTATTCTAGGCTGCTAAACGGCACTAGCGGTTCTGTAATCAACTAGACACAAGGTACAACACTGCTGTAGATCTGTGGGATGGCCTGATAATCCTTTGTAGCCTCTGTCAGCCGGATCTGAGGGTAGGTGACGGTGATAATCGTCAACATCGCCGGGCCCGAGAAGTCTGCTGCCGCTTATGGCTTTCTTCCTTTCAATCACGCTTGAATCCGGTATCAAAATGAAGCTTGGGAGCTCTTCTCTTCAGTTCTTCCGTGAGTTCAGTCGCTGTCTTGCTCTGTCTTTCACTACGAGACTGTAATCAGCATGCATTGCCATGCACGTGAAATAATTAGTGTTCAGTGATATATGCGCATGCGCAATGGGCTTTAAAGGGTTAAGGGATACATTGTACATTAGGAGGTGGCTTTGTGTTTGTATGCAATGCAATGTTGCTGCACTTGACCAGCAGTTGTACTTTGCTGTCTCTAGTGCTAGCGAGTCTTCGGCAAAGACCTCACTACCCAGGGGCTGGTCCATTGCTAACAAGCTAGTATTTAAGAAAGTCCGAGAGGCTCTTGGCTTCCAGCGATGCAGGCTGCTGGTGGTTGGCGCTGCACCCATCCATAAAGAGGTGAAATTTTTCTTGTCAATCAGCCTGTCTGTTTTCACATGTGTACTTGTACATACGTATATCTGTTTCTATTTCTAGCTGGCTGCTTGCATCATCTCATACTCTGTCATTATCTATGTCTTTAAACTGGATAATTAACAACCCTAATTTTGTGGAAATTATCTCATGCTCCATACTTACTAGGTCATGCACCTACCCGGAGGGGCTGGAATTCCCAAACCCCCCAAAAGCAGATGTTATACTCAGTAGCTTATTAGGAGCTAAATTCCAAGCTTTTTGGGGCCCAGGAGCACCCTCAAAGCTTTCAAACATTTCTTGGGTGACATACCCCCTAGAGGGTTTGACTCCATACGCAACATCTTTTCCATCTAGAGTGGGAAATTATGAAAGCCTGCAGTGCCATTCCATAGATTAAAACCTGTAAGTGCTACCATGTCTTTTAGACTGTAATTTTATGGCCAAATTAAAAATATCATTTATGTTCATGGATAAAATTCGATACAAAAGTCCTATACCTTATATTATGTGTACCAAGTGTCAGTTATTTTCAAGGTACAGTGTATATACATTTCAACAGGTACACGAGTTTTTCATGTCCCTGGACATGCCCCTGATGGAGCTGTATGGCATGAGTGAGAGCTCCGGTCCTCACACCCTCAACCTGATACATGGGGGCAACTGGAGGGTCTTCAGCTGTGGAAGGGTGCTCAAGGACGTGGACATCAAGATCGACCAGCCTGACGAGGAGAAGAATGGAGAGGTTAGGGGGGAGAGGGGTGGGGGGAGGAAAGATTAGGGGGGAGAGGAAGAAGAAGGATAAGTGGGGCATTCAAAAGTGCAAGTTTATGATCAACCCAGCTGGTTTATGCGTTCTAAAAGATTTTTGTGACAATGTCCATGACATGGTGAAAGACTTATAATATTTAGACTGGTTGGTTACCTGATTTGCAGAGAATGCATGGCCAGCATGGTCAACCCTGGTGGGCACTACAAGTCACTTGCCTCAGCTGTATCAGTTGTTTATCTGGTCCTGCAGTTACCAGCTAGGCGTAGCTCTGGTTGCTGATATCTAAGTTGATGGCATTGTTCATTTTGTACTTCCCGAGGTTACATACATTTATATGTAAGTACTTAGGTAGGTACTTCACCAGTCTGTTTGAAGGTAGTCTGACCTTTGTTGGTTTCATATATAAAACTTGTAGTGTGAGTTTATTGCCAGCTACCAAATTATTCCTCTTCCGTAGATCTGCTACTATGGTCGTCATGTGTTCATGGGCTACCTGAACAGTGAGGAGAAGACCAAGGAGGCCATTGATGATGAGGGCTGGCTGCACTCGGGGGACATTGGGAGGCTGGATGATGTACGTAGGGAACCTACACTAAGTGCAGCACATCCATGCTTTTTGGCTATACACTTTGTATGTAAACTCAAGCCTAATATCTAGCAGCCACATTGCCAGGTCTGCATGTTGGTTTTATACCAGTACAAATGTGACACTGAATGAAGGCTAGGTGAACTATATTTTGCAGTTTAGATGTGTGTTACTTACTTATCAGATTTCTTCCTCTGTAGGATGGCTTTCTCTACATCACTGGCAGAATCAAAGGTCAGCCACATTACTGTCCAACTACCAAATTTTAGATAGAACCCTACCATTAGGTTAACAAGAAGAGACAGAATATTGACTCCATGCATGAACGTTATTACCAGCCGAGCTGGTACTAAGATTGCTTTACGTTCCCGCGTCTGTCTGTGTGTGTGTGTGTGTGTTCGTCTGCGATTATCACATCCGCTAAGTTACGGTTACTATGGCAATATAGCCACGAGCGCAGTGGAAGCTACTGGAAGTCTGCAGACTCAATAGGCAAAGGTATGTCAAGCTAGGTTAGTTTTGTGTTGCCTAGACAGCGAAAGAGCAGTAGGTAACGATGATGATTCTGTTTTGGCGAGTTCTGATCGCTAACTGGATGCACACTACGAAATTGCTGTGTCAGCACTTTCGCTGGAAGCTGTACATGATGAGACTGTCTAGCCAAGCTGATCCATTCTACAACTGTGACTGACCTGTTGCTGAGCACAACCTTCAGTTGGATGATTTATGTAAAAACACCCGGGTGGTTTTTAGATATGGAATATCGGTCTTGTTGTTTTTTTTGTTTGCGTGGTGTGAGAAAGCTGTGGAGTGGTGCAAAATTGGGAATATTGCTATATAAGGTATTGCTTACAGTGATAATTATGCAAGGTACCAAAAGGATTTCTCCCTTTCTCCTGCTTTCCTAGAGCTGATCATCACCTCTGGAGGAGAGAACATCCCTCCCGTTCCCATCGAGGACCGCATCAAGAAGGAGGTGCCTTTCCTCAGCAATGTCATGGTCATCGGGGACCACAGGAAGTACATGACATGCCTCCTAACTCTCAAAGTAGGTTGCATAAGTATTGGATAGCCTTTGCTCTACAGAAACTCTGCTGTGATTTACAACATGTATATAAACTGTCTGGAGTCTAGTGCTTTACTAATTGATGATACCCCTAGCACTTACAGTATGATATCAGTATTCAGTTGCACATTTGTGACCGGAATTGCAAAAATTTCCCAATTTTCAAGCTATCATATCTCGACAAGTATTAGAGTGACATGAATGACTCTTGGTACAGTACAAGTACCAACCTTCCTAAAGGAATCCCAAAAGTCTTTCTCTCTCTCTGTTTTTGTGATATGCACCTTAGTAGTACCACCATTTTTCGAAAATTGCAGTGCGATCGAATGTTCCACAAACTCTGCCCCGTATCTTCCTAGCAGTTTGGTTGAATGACTTCATTACCAGGTTATTGCTGTAGCAACGCCTCCGGTATAAACCACCCGCGTTTTATTTAGATAGTGGGTAGCATTCTGGAGATATGTGTCTTTGAAGTATGCACATTTAAAAAAGTACAAAGTGCCGGGTTTTCACAAAACCAGTCACATTTAGGTTTGCTGTAAGGCCATGTAAAAATAATTGCTTGTTTATCATCCCCACCCACCCCACTTTTTTGCTTCCTCCCAAGTTCTTTTATTCGTTATTAACTAATGTGTAGCCCATACTGCAAGTTCACAGGTAAGTTTAATCTTCATTTTCCCCGCGAAGAGTGTCCAGATGCATGTACCTACATCAATAACACTGGACTGTCTCTCAAACAAGTGCAAATTGGTGGAAAGGCGAATGCGTTATGCGAAGATGCACGCACTCGCGGATAAATAAGTAAATAGAAAGCCACCTCCTGTTCCGATTTTTATGGATAATAAACAAATTTAATTGTTATTTTATTTTACGTGGCCTTAGGGTTGTATATGACAACTTGGATATGACGTGGTAAAATACATCTAGGCTCCCTCCGTACTGTCCAAAGAAAATCTGTGGATCCTACATGGGAACAAAACTAGTCATACAGCCATACTTCATTTTACATACATGCATGCACACACACACACACACACACACACACACATGCACACACACACACACACACACACGTGCACACATGCGCACACACACACACACATGCACACACACACACACACACACATGCACACACACACACACACATGCACACATGCGCACACACACACACACAGGTAGATATGAATCCCGACACAGGTGAACCAACCGATGAACTGACTTCCCAGGCCAAGCAATTGGTGCGAGAACTGGGCAGTCGTAACACCACTGTCTCTGGGATAATAGAAGAGCAGGACAAGACAGTCTTTACTGCCATCCAGGAGGGGCTAGACCGGGCCAATCAGGAGAGTGTATCTCGGGCACAGAAGGTGTGACCTCACTATAATACATGTATACATGTGTACACATCAATGTAAAGTATTGCCCCTGTGAAAGTATTCTGGAGGTATATTACCGTATTCACGCATTGTTAAGCACATTTCACTTATAAGCGCATATTCACTGTTAGGTGCTGGTTTAATTCTGTTATCAAAATACTTTTTATTAAGCACACCTTTATAGACATAGTACCCTTGAACGATACTCTCGAACTGAAAAGAGAATTCCTGTTCCAGCTGATCTCTGACAATGACCGTACGTACTTCAAATAAAACACACTCCAATTTAATATTCGTACTTAAGCACACCTCGTCGTTAGGCGCACTTCACTATTAGGCGCTCATTTCCTTCCTGTGGAAGTACAATTAAGCGTATGCGCTTAACAGCGCATGAGTACGGTATATATCTTTTAAGTGCCTGAAGTACATGCTGTACATGACATCTTTGCCTTTCCTTTTCTCTCTGCAGGTACAGAAGTTTTCTCTGCTTGATGCTGACTTCTCAATACCTGGTGGTGAACTCGGTGAGTCCTGACAGTTTGATCGAGGAAATTTTGTGAGCTAGATTAATTTTTTCACAGCCAATTTCTCACTTCTATCGACTTCTATAAGGTGTTAATATAAAGCAAATGGTTTTCCCTTTATGGCATTTAAATTATATGGGCACATCAGGAGCGCATGAGCTGCTGAAGGCAGCGAAGGAGCGTTCAACTCAGTTCTATCGAGACGTAGAGTGCACCACTCTGGAACATTCCGTGATGTCACACTATGTATAGCATGCACCTTGACACGTCATATCACTGTGTAGGCAACTGCAAACTAGCAACAAAGGACTGCTAGTGTCTAGGATAGCTACCCGTCTAGCCTGAGCCTGATATCAACCTGAAGTTAGTGCCGTTTTAGCACAAAATGATAGGCTGGCAGTGTGTGCCACAACATGGAGACGCAACAAAACTAGCCACCGACAAATAGCAGCAGCTTACCATGCTACGTACTTGCTTCTGTTTTCCATCTTTTTGCAAGCCAGACAACACCATACTTCTGCCTAGGCTTTTCTTAGCATGCACAACCACCAGCCTTTGTCAGCATTGGAAATGAATGGAACGGAATCGGGTCATGCCACACCTGTCACTAATTGAATTCATAATGCATGCTGGTCCTAAGAAGCCATGCTGTTACAAAGCCGGCTCAACTGCTGATGCACATGCTTTTCATGATGTTACTGGGCCGTGCGTCCAACTCAGTAACTTCCATATTTGGAAGTTATGATTTTAGGTACGATTTACATTTAAATGTCAGTACAAGTAGCATGTGAAGTTCAACGATCCTTCGCCACCTTTGGTGGCCGGCTCATACGTTCCTGGCATATATGTGCCTCTGGCAGTGAGAGGGATAATTAACTTAAATGTTCAGAGAAATTGACTCTGATTATGGATCTAGATATTTCTATTTAGGAGTTTCTCATTTGGGCTTGGGTCAATCAGACTGGTGCCTATAGCCCCTTCCTAGAGCCCCAGTAATCTGCTATCAAATATTCCCTTAGGTCCAACTTTGAAAGTCCGGCGACCTAAAGTTGTGAAGAAGTATGCTGCAACAATTGATGCCATGTATGAATGAGATGGCACGTGTGGTGAATATGTTCATGACATTTTAATAACAGTGGAATTATGGATGAATTGAATACATGTAATTTTCTGTGAAAATAATGCATTTCAGGCTAGACTATTTTTATATGATTGGCTATTAGTGAACTACCCCTGTAACGTACCAGCTGTATGTCATGATAATGAACACAGTAATAGTGTATGACACAAATCAGTTATATTATTTAATTTTAATGTCTACCAGTATAAAAATACATGTAGCTAAATGGCAGGGTCACTTAAATACTCCAGCCCAAGGACAATGCGGTAGGAATGCATTATTTTGAGATTTAGGGTTAAAAAAATTGGGCATGCTTTTTGCCTAATAGTACCTGGCCATGCATGTTAGGTGATAGCATGTGTATACTGCAAACTAGCTACATGTATATAGGGAGATCTCTTCTATAGATCCATCATAGCATGCCACGCACCAGCCTCCGTTTAATGAGACCGTTCTGTATGTGCTGAACCTCAATGGGAGCACTAGCCATCTGAAGTCCTATGTTACCCACTTAAAATTGAAGTTCTTGCAATAATTAATACTAGTAAGATGCTGGCAGTCTTCAAGGGGCAAGCCTGATCTAGCATCATATGTCCACTCATACACCCACACTCAGGAGTAAAACAATGATACAAAAGATATCGATGTACTTGCTTATCAGGATTTACAAGAGGGAATGATAGATGACACTGTAGGACATAAAACAATGGTATAGCCAGTTGATGGTGGGATGTAATTAATACATGTAATTATTAGGTCTGACCTCCTCCTCCTCTGGGACGTACCCTTCTCTCCCGTTGGTGCTCTTGATACTGTTGGTGTCCTGACTTCCCTCTCCGCCGGGGCACCTGCTACACTTCATTCTTACTGGTAACCTGGCCTCCATCTCCTGCAGAACACCTGCAGTGTTTATTTCGGGAGCTTTAGTGCCAAATTCTAATTCCCTAGTGTGTAGAAGTAACATGAGCAGTTGTGGA
The DNA here is from genome assembly GCA_963921505.1 of Phakellia ventilabrum. Classification (NCBI taxonomy): domain Eukaryota; kingdom Metazoa; phylum Porifera; class Demospongiae; order Axinellida; family Axinellidae; genus Phakellia; species Phakellia ventilabrum. Next base: position 3,844,859 of record OY997385.1, read on the forward strand.
TGAGTGATGGAGAAGTGAGATAGAAGTCCGTGAAGACAATTTCATCACTAGAACTGTCAACACATAGCTGAACCACTAGTGTTACTTCATATAAATGGCCACGTACCAAGCCAAACCCCACAAATATCGTCGGGGTGTGACCTGGATAAGGCTATATATCAGGAGCCCATGAACCGCGCCGCACTCATGGGCTCCTGGCTCAGTAATATTAACTATGATACTACTGCCTGCCAGCTAACCCTGAAGCACTGATCGGCAGCACTCCCACCATAATAAAGTGGTAGAGGCGGATAGCGCAACATAGCTACAAGATCAAGATATAATTTGTGACCGGAATCTAAGGCTTGTTTTTTTTTGGTCTGTGGGTAATGCAATGGAGTTATGTATATATCCAATTTGCAAGCATATATGAGCACCAAACTTTGAAAAAGAACAGTATACCACAGATGCTGAAAAGTATTCCTTTTTAACTATAAGTCCTACAGTATACGTAGTGACCTGTTGTGTAGATAGATAGCTAAAGGTTTGTCCCGTGGCTGGTCTTCCAGGGAGTCCTGCATATACTGAAAAAAGAAACAAAATTTACTCTTGTAACTGATTTGTATATCATTTTAATTTTGTGTTATTGAAAAGTAAGTATCGTGTTTTATTATTAAAATACTGTAATGATCAATTATCGTTTATGTTTAACTCCAGTACATGGGGTGTGGTGTAGCCTAAAGCTAAGAGGCTTGGAAAGTGGGGTACGGTGGCAGCATTGGGCAGGAATGTGGTACTCTCCTGGTGGCGTGGATACAATAGTCAAAAGTCAAAAGTTCCAGAGGGGGAACGTTACAACATGTATAGTAAAAAACAAATACACAAAACAGACCAAAAACAGATAAAAGACACTAACGGACCAGACATTGAAGTCTGGTAGTTCAAACTGCCTCAGAGTCTCTTCTGGCAAGTGGCTCTTCGAGGAAGGACACGTTGAGGGATCCCCCAAACAACGATGACAAAGGGCACCGACGATTTTGTTGCACTCTTCTAATTGAGCAAACTCCCCCACTGAGTTCTGCATCCCACACTGCCTCCCATCCAAGTTCTCTTTCTATCTTATAATTAGCCACCACTGGGACTAGTAATGACTCTCTTCCCTTTTCCAAAATACTCTCCTTCAGCTGCAATGTGGAAACACCTGCAACACCATTCTCTACCAGCCTCTCCGTTGGCGTATATGTGGTCCACTGGAAAGCCCCCTCCAACTCTCTGCACTCCTTCACAAGACCCAGCGCCTCAACATCATATACAAAGTTCATGTCTGATTGACCCACATGGGCATACAGATACAACAGCAAACAGGCAGCATGCAGTATACATACACACAGATACACACAAAATCCGTGGGTGCACAACTGCAACCTGTGACTGCCTTGTCAGAGGGGAAGACAGATGATCCGTGGAGTTATTTTTTTGTTTTTTTTTTTCTATAATAGTTCTTGCACAATAGTACAATGGATACACAATAGCACTGTATGCTAATCTAGTGTGTGCCCAAAAATAAGTAAAAAATAACTAATATATAATGAATATACAATAAGTTAAGAGTAAGAGGTAAGCAAGGCAATACAGATAGCAAGGCAATACTGACAGCAAGTGTAGCAATGCAAAGCAAGGTAATAATACTACAACGTTATTAAAAAATGAATTAAGTAAAAAATTCAGTGACACAAAACATAATGTGCTAAAAAGAAGAAAGCCTGTGTTTAAACGAGTGCAGACTGTCTGTGCACACCTGAGTCTCCTCTAGAGCATTCCAAGCCATAATGCTGCTGGGGACAAAAGAATGGAAAAAATAGTTAGTTCGAGCAAATGGGCAGCGAATAGTATCTGTTCTTGCTAGTCTACTTGAGTAGGATGATTGCATCTGAAAGATGTCATCTGGAAAATAGCAAAGACTGTGTATAATTTTGAAAACTTGTGCCAGTTTCAGATGCAGCCTTCTTTCACACAGTGTAGGAATGCCAACAAGATCAAGCAATTCATCATAGCCACAGTCCCAGCGACGTGACACTAGCTTTAAGGCGAACTTTTGCACAGCTTCCAGTCTATCAGTGTCCCTTCGGGTGTGTGGATCCCACAGTTGAGCAGCGTACTCTAAGTGGGGACGGACAAGGCTCAGGTAAAGTTGCTTAAGTGTTTCTGAGGAAGAGTCAGTGTAAAATTGCCTGTACAAGAGCCCCAGGATCTTCCTTGCTCTGACGCAGATTCCTGCAATATGGTCAGACCAGGACAGATTGTTCCTTATCAGCACACCGAGGTATCTAAAAGTTGCAACCTCTTCCAGTGCAGACTGGCCAAGGAGTAGAGTAAGGGAATTAGCTACAGGAGATCTCTTTCGTGACAGAATCATGTACTTGCACTTGATAGGATTTAGCTGCAAGAGGTGCTCATCTGACCACTGCTTGATGGCATTTAGGTCTGATTGAACAGCAAGGAAGTCATTTGGATGTGAAATTGGTCGATAAAGTAGGGCGTCGTCGGCATATAGCGCACGTCGAGATGTAGGTGAGAGGGGAACTTCAGTAATGCTATTGATGTACAATGAGAACAGCAGAGGACCCAGCACTGAGCCTTGGGGAACCCCAGATGTGACGGCAACCCGATGAGATGAAACTCCATCAATCACAACCTGTTGCATTCTGTTGGTTAGATAGTCAGTCAGCCATGCCAGCAGGTTGGTATGTAGACCGGTAGCTACTAGTTTGTCAGTTCGGGCAGAAACTGAGGTACGGCCACCTCAGACACAACAGCATTCAATCTTGCGCCATTATCCTGGAACTAAGCAAATGGGGTTCCATTAGCCACTCTCCTCCGGTCAGTTATACCAAACAGGAATTTTCGGGGTAGGCACAAGGATGACTATTAAAACACAGGCACAAATATCTTGGACGAAAAAGTCCTTGTCAGAGGGCTCAACACTTCTCTCAGTACATGTATTTTCCACTTTAACAGTCAGGAGCTCTCACCTCCCATGTTAGTCAATAGGAGCTCTCACCTCCAGCGTCAGTAGCTTTAAGTCGAAAATCAACACTCGGGTTAGTGGACAGACTGGCAGTACGGCCCAGAGTAAAACCTGCCACTGCGCACCCTCTCCAGGCTCGGGTTCACGTCCCCACAAGTCTTCATCGGCCTATTTACTCTGTATGTCTGGGATTTGGGACCCTCTATCAAGGAGCTCTCACCTCCCGTCGTACAGCTAGCGTACCTTAGACGCTGCTTCAAGCCCCTCCTTCTATTACGCAATATTATGCCTGCAGGCGCAGATCGCTAGCTAGCTAGGCTTGAGGAAATTATGTCAGGAATAATAAAAGAATAATTCCAGAATATTCGGTTAGTTTCCTGAGAACAATCTTCAAGTTTGGTAAAGTGCTTGTAAAATGGATATGCTCCGTATACAGTTAGTCTCGTGACCAGCCGTAATTTTATGCGCAAGAGTGCACGAGACCAACCTACAGTTAAGTTACCGCACATGCCGCAGCATCAACAATATCAAATCGAAGATCGAATTTTGCTGTGTGTGTTTGGGTCATGGCCACCACAGCCAGCCCCAATTGCGAATCTGTGGCAGCCTCGGAGGCACTCCGTCGGCTCTACGGGGACCTGGTGAGGATGTTACAGGATCCCGAGCAACTGGCCTGTGATCTCTACGCTGAGGGTGTCGTTCCGGAAAAGGCAGTGGATGACGTGAATGTGATGGGCATCGCCGACAAGCAGAAGAGAATGAAATTGCTATCGTTCGTGAAAGACAACATCGCAGTCGAGCCTACCAGACTCCACAAGCTTGTGCAGATTTTGAAAAAGCAGCCGCCCATGGTGGAAGTAGCTGAGAGGCTGGAGGAAACATACCGTGAGTATGACCAGCTGTATATAAGGAAGGAATTTGTTGTAGCTACCTTTCCCCCGACCACTTTTCAGGCATTAAGACCACTACACGTATGCGCGTTCATATGCAAGCCTTAAGTTCTGCGAGTTCTGAGTGTGAGGCTTATAATGTTAAGGCTAGCAAGCACTGTGGCTCAGTTTTACAGCAGGTCATCCAACTCCAGATGTAGCCAGAGGGGAGGGTTCAATTGAATTACCAATAACACAGTAACTCGATAGCTACATATGACACTAGCTCCGCCCACTTAATCCTAGTAAACGTGAGGCAGTGTATGAAATATTAAGCCAAGCTATGCCCCCACGTGCTCGAGCTCACTGATTGTAATCAGAGCTCAGAGCGCCCTATTGTCAGAACATGTTCACAAGGCTTAACAGTTATCATCAGATAAATCGTGAGGGGTGGAACAAGTTTGCTATTGGCAGTTATGGTAAAATGTAGCTACCGCTACTTTGCAAATTAGAAAATAGTTTAAAAAACCCTCAGTATTGGATGAACTGGTAGTTGATGTTCTATGAAGTTTGATCAACTCTAGTCTTGGGACTAGTTGAAGATTAATTCAAGGTATTTCCTTGGATAAAGCAAGCTGCATCTATGTAGCTATTGTTCACTTTCGTCCCATTTCTTAGTTAAACCTGTCCAGAAAATCTGAGCCTGAGGCTACATGATGACATTATATTTACAAGTAGCCCCGATGTACATTTGTATGTAAAGTTAACACTTTGCACGCGGCATTTAATGATACGGTAATAAGGGCGTGTACACGTAATTAATTAGCTGACATAGTGCTTGACAACATTTTGCTGTTGATTTCTAAGTAACAACGCTCTTATGGCTTATTTGCCACTAAATTGTGAGTGTAGAAGCTTTAGACAAGCTATACAAAGCCATTCTTAATGTACATTGCTGATTACAGGTGACTTTGGCAGGTAAGTCTAGACCCTATGGATTTTCTCACCCATTTGAAGCCACCAGGATGTCTACTACAGGGCTGAAGTGGTGAAAACTGAAGCAGTTGTGGTTGAGAACACCTTAGGCGACTTCCTGCTACAGCTCCTTTGTGGTTTTGGTATGTAAGCAGAAGCCAGTTATATGTAGGGGTTGCCCCCTAGTGTATATATATGGCACAAGTGGGCTAGCCTCGTGCCCAGACCACGCCCGCCTCCGTCGAACAGTCTGGCATCGTTCAGCACAATCCTCGGGCTTCATTAAAATATTCATAGTTTAGCGGATACGTAATTGGGAACCGCTAATCTTATTTACGCATAGTGAGAAGTTATGCTAGCTCAGCAGATGCATGGCTATAATAGTGAGCAGCATGAAATAGCTGTAAAGAGTGCGCTACTGGCATGCACTGGGGAGAATGGATCGTTGTCTTGTTTGTGGGAAAGAACTACCGCCATTGTCTTGACGAACTATTCACCCACCGTAGTCGGGTAGCTAGCCATGGAATTCGAGTTCATTGTTCGATTCGTGAAGATCCAGGGCCTCGTAATGGACAGTCGCGCTTTGTTTGTAAAAAGACATCCTTCCCAAGCACAAACACTTGCACTGTCTTCTTCTGGTCATCCGTAGCACGGTGGTAACCTAGTCTCGCGGGCCAGCCTCACTCTGCGAGACTAGGCGGTAACCACTTTCTGGACGACGCTCGGAAGAATAACTCCTATAGCTTAGTACTCAAAATCGATATGCCGATCCGCGGCACTAGATACGTCTCTGGACAGTACAAGTAGCCATTTCACTCTTTACTTCTCGAATATTAGCTTGCTGACTAACACGTGTCATAACAGAAAATTGCATTTTCTACAATTTCATTGGTCCGTTTGAAATTCCTGACGGAAAAGCAATTAGCTGGTGCTTTTTAATGAAGACCGAGCATCCTGCGCAACGTCGCCAGATGCTTTTCTGGGAGGCGGGCGTCTGGGCACGAGACTACAAGTGGGCTGGCTTATCTCACGCACTGTGAATAAACATGCGATAAGTATACCAGGCCACTTTAGTGGCCCGCCGTGTTTAGTGCGCGTAATTATTGGGCCACTAAAGTGTCCCGCCGCGGGCAAAGCGTTAAGTTTCTCCATGCATTCTAAATGAGTTACAGCAAAAAGACTTTTCATTAAGGTGCCACTTTGAGTACCATGGCAGCTTCTATAATGGGCATGTCTAAAACTTAGGACTGCCTCTTCACTTATATCCTATGGATACCACTACAGGTTCTCTTATAGCCCAACCCACCACAAAGCCTCACAGCCAAGACCAACTGAAACCTAATGTTGGGCAACCTACTACATTGAATCCAGCCCCTACCTCAACACAATCACTACAAGTGGTACAATCCCCATGGAAACCTGTACCTATCCCTCTGGCCCTCTCACAACAGCAACCCCCTTCAGGTAATACTGCCATTGAAATGTATGCCTTCTACCTCAAATTTGATGTCTACTTGAGGCAGAAATTTCCCACGTATGGGAAATGGCCACCTAACCCTGCAAAAAGTTTTATCAACCTCGCGCTCATCAAGAAGCAGAGAATGACCAAAGAGGAGATGGATCGCTTCATGAAACAGACCATCCGAGGTGATATTGATGACATCATGCATGAGAAAGAGTCAATTTGTTTGGAAGAAATTGGCAAGGCAAAAGGCAACACCTTCCCAAAGTGCATCCTAGTGGAGGGGGCACCAGGAGTTGGTAAATCAACGTTCGCATGGAAGCTCTGTCGCAAGTGGAGCAAGGGGAAACTTCTGCAGCAGTACAGGCTAGTGGTCCTTCTACGACTTCGAGACAAGAGGGTGAGGGAAGCAAAGACTGTCTCAGACCTCTTCTACTACTACAACCATTCAATTCAACAGACAGTAGTTGAGGAGATCCAAGCTACAGGGGGCAGGGGAGTGCTCCTGCTATTTGAGGGATATGACGAACTCCCAGCCAAGTTACGCACCAGTAGCTCAATCTTCCTCGAGGTCGCAAAAGGTCAAGAATTGCCGGCAGCTACCATTCTCATTACTAGCCGTCCCTCTGCTAGTGGGCCTTTGTATGAAGAGTGCAGGGACTACATCGCCCAGCATGTGGAAATCATGGGATTCACTCATGAGAATATTGAATCGTATTTGGAGAGTACTATTGGACACATCCCTTCTCTACTCCAAGGGTTAGAGCAGTACTTGACATACTACCCCCATATAAGGTCCATGTTATACATTCCATTAAACTGTGCCATCGTGGTGGAGGTCTACAGAGTCAACAAGAGAGACAAGACTCTCATTCCCAAGACCTGGACAGATCTCTACTCTTCCCTCCTTCGTAGCCTGCTGCTGCGTTACCTTGATGACCATCCGATACACCAGAGGCAGAGCTGGAAGTCCAACAGCTTCCACGACCTACCAACTGATGTCTACCAACAGCTGTGTGAGCTGGGCAGAATTGCATATGATGGAATTCTCCAAGACCAGCAAGTCATCTTCTCCGACCTTCCCAGTAACTTCAGCAGCCTAGGCTTGATGCAGTGTGTCCCTGAGCTGTACACAGATGAAGTAGCTGCAGAGTCTTTCAATTTCGTTCATCTCACACTGCAAGAGTACATGGCAGCATTGCACCTGTCGGAACAACCGGTTGAGAAGCAGATTGAACTCTTCCAAAAGTACCTTCAGCCACTACCACCTAGGTCCAGGTGTGGTATGTACCAAGACTGTGATAATAAGTCAATTAATCACTTTCAGATAGTGCTTCGATTTCTTGCTGGACTAAGGAAGTTTGTAGGTTACTCCATTTCTAGCATTACATCACTTCTGACTGATCCCGAACAACTTTACTTACCAATTAGTAATGACTCTGTCAGTAGACTACCAATGTCACTAGATGGTCTTCACTGGATGTTCGAGACACAGAACACTAGCAATGTCTGTGAAGCCATAGGAAAGTCTACTGTGGCTGTAGAACTATCGGTAACACAAACAGTAACTTCATTTGACTGTTTTGTGCTGGGATATTGTGTGTCCCATAGCAACTGTCCTTGGGAGATTAACCTTGAGGGCTGTGATATAGGAGATGAAGGGGTTGAAATGTTCATCCAAGGAGCAGTAGAAGGTGAAGCCAAACACAGCGGGTACATCTCAGTGATGAACATTAGAGACAATGAAATCACAAGTGCTGGTGTCAACCAGCTACTGAAGATACCACAACTGTTGAAGATAAGAAGGTTGAACGTATCCTTCAATCTCCTCGGCATTGGAAGTGCTGTTTCGCTTCTCAAGTCACTACTTGTTAACAACCTGGAGGAACTCACACTGGATGCGACTGGGATTGGTGTGGAGGACTGCCACGCTCTTAGTGAACTGTTGTCATCATCTCAAACTCTTCGGACGATCTTCATCAGTTACAATGACTTCCTTCCTGAAGCAGTGGAGCACATCATCACTGGACTCAAGCACCACACTATGTTAGAGGAGTTGGACATGAGGAGGTCACAGTTCAACCTCCCAAACTGCATTTCACTGGCTTCAGTAACTCAACCACCTAGACATCTCTACCTGGATTACTGCCATATTGATGATGAGGGAGCCATTGAACTAGCAAGGTTACTAGATCTGAACACGGTGACAGCATTATACCTGCAGGGAAACCCTATAGGTGTGAAGGGTGCCTCTACATTTGCGGAAAAACTACCTCAAAATACATCACTGAAAATTTTAGACCTGAGGCAGGAGTCCATAGGCCTTGAGGGTACCCAGAAACTGTTTGACGTTCTGACCCAGAACTCAACTCTAGAGAAACTGTGGCTCCCACAGCGGTACAAGTCATCTGTTGATACCATGTACAGGACAGTGAATGACAGGATCAAGTGGTGGGGTAAGTGGCTTGTGTTATTCTCCGTATGCCACTAATATAAAATCAGCGTTCACATCCAAATAAGGATCGGCTTATGTTCAAGTCGTGTACTGAAGGTGCACACTCCTTATTTTATTTGAAGAGACGATTCTGACTACATGTAGTTCATATGTCTGACAGTATTGTACATGTAGTGAAGTGTGTAACATGTTACATGAATCTACACATGATATTCACACACAAACCCTCAACGTCCACTTCACCACCACCGCTACCTCACAGACATGGACAGTAGCCACATTAATCCGCAACTAATAACACAGGTGAGTCATTAGCTTATCCATTAGAGATCCTTTTCCTGGGAAGTGCATGTGATTTACGTACAGCACACCTCATTATGGTAGGTATGGTGACTTCCAATCTCTCTCTGATCTAGTCCTCTCACTCTGATGAAGTGGGCTCTAGCTTGGATTCTGGCTCTGATCTGGAACTACACTCTGGTTCTGATGTAGGCTTGGACGTAGAATCTCCACCTACAAAAGACCCTGGCACTGGAGAGGAAGAGGAGGCCAACTTCAGCACGGCTAATCTTGTAAGAGGAGAGATCACTGAGCTGTGTGTGTTTGTGTATGTGTGTGTGTGTATGTGTTCACTGTGTATGTAAAGTGTGGTAAACAGCTGACTGATATAGGGGGAGGGATCTATCAATGATTACATCATAGACGATTTCTATGTGCATATAATACCAATTTCGTCGTTGTGGAGTAGGCGAACTATGCAGTGGAGCTACCTAACACAGTTTTACATTAGCAACAAGTTAGTAAACTGAAATGTACCAAGATGCTACGAGAGTGCTTCCTGATAGCTGAAAATCATGTAAAGAGAAATTTTAATTAGCTATATCCATGTGTCTTGTATGAGCGTGTAAGTAATATTATGTGCCCGGCTGTTAAAAAAGTATGTCTACGATAGCTGTAGCTATATAGCAGTGAACATTTCATGTCTCTTAGATTACTGTTAAAGTATTCAGTTAGTGATTTGTTTACCTGCACCCATACATTGATAGGAAGACAGTGCAGAATTGTTGGACTCTGATGTAGAAGAATGGGAAACCCCACCCAGTAGCCCCACCCACCTTTGCTCAGTAACCTTCCCCAACCCTGAAACTACATGATGGATCCTCTCAGAGGTGAGGGGTCACTTGTAGTCAGAAAATGTATACACTATAGCATGGTCAGTAGGTGTATGTGGGATTTTACTTTTCATCATGAGGTTATGTGTCGCCATATGAACGTGGCTGATCCCAGTAGAAAATATTCCTTTGCGTTTTCAGAGCACAACAAGAACTTACTTATTTAGGAATCTATATAGCCATTGGTCCACTAGCTACTGAGATTCAGTACACCGGCTCTCCCGTCACCATCCACACTCATTATCCTGGAAAAAAGGCTAACCTCAAGTAGCCACCTCATACACCTGATATTCTCTGTGAAATAGAGTAGACTCGTACACCTGATGTTCTCTGTGAAATAGAGTAGACTAAAAGCCATAGACTGACTTTCCCACCCCTTTATCTGTCCCCAGCCTCACTAGATTGAATGGAGTAGCCCCCACCCCTCCACCCCACACCACAGTCCTTGAGACAGCAGCAGCAGCAGTTGGCGTTCTGGTTGAACTTTTCTGTTGCCTGCTTTGAACTCCACACACATGTCGTTACCGCTGTTATTGATTGTTATATCAGCATGTCTCTTTCGTGAGTGTAAATTACATTATATTATGTCACTTCTGTCAGCTCTAGACTCCACCTATACATTCACTAGTACTCTTACAGGCATGACATTTTAAATCACCATTCTTTTAGCTATGTATGAATCTTTGCTGGTATTAATCATTAATAGTCAACATTAACCTAATCTGCACCTGCAGCTCCAGCTATAGTTTAATTTTTTCTTTTGAGAAGAACATGATGACATCATTCATTATGAACTGGGTATTTTGGTCAGACATGGACCAAAAAATATATTCCAGGGCTTAGTCTGAGAGTATGTTAATCTATTCATGCATATGTTGATCTATTGTTGGGTTCATTCCTGTTCTGTCATCAAAGCTCTATACTCCTGGCCCTAAACCACAATGCATGGGACTTCCATAGGTGGTATATATATCTCACCCATGCAGTGGTTTTGTAATGGTGCACTTAGAACCTTCTAACAAGCTGGCTGCCACATACTCTCCACATGCATGCACCATATACCTTGATTCACAGTAACACTACATATGGATATGGGATTCAGTATGTCAACAAATGGAGTGGGAAAGTCAAAGACAGTGACGGTACAACCTCGTAAAGACAATAAGCAAGGGCATGGTAAGATATTGATGTGCATTGTGGGGATACACTGTATCATGCTTGTTTTAGTCTATTCCTACATATATTAAATAGGTGCTGGAGGTACTGGCGATAACAGAGGAGGTCACACACCTAAGACTGCAGGTGGTGCTGCTGCTGCTAGTGCTGCAAAGAAAGATGGTGTGTTATAATTGTATGATATCAACAACCTTATCTTGTTATTACAGTAAATTATTTTACGGCTTTTCTTTTAGAATGTCCAATATGCCTTGATAACTTCAAAGCCCCAACCAGAACCAAGTGCGGCCATCAGTTTTGCACAGCGTGCATCAACAAAGCCCTCGAATATGACCCGTTCTGTCCAACTTGCAAGAAACCTCTTCGCCCAATTGTTGGGAAGCAGCCAAAGAATGGTCAAATGACCGTACAGGCAAGTGTAAATTTTATATGAAATTTTATCTGTGCTGTCTTTAATAATAAAATTCCTTACTTACAGACATTGCGTGAGTCTCTGCCAGGCTACTATGGATACAATACCATCGTGATCACCTATTTCATGCCAGGTGGAATTCAAGGCCAAGAACATCCAAATCCAGGAAAGCCTTATTCAGGAACTAAACGATATGCTTACCTTCCTGACAACCATGAGGGGAGAGAAGTCCTAGAGGTATGTAATAGTACTCTAGAACTGGCTGGTTGACATACAGTTTTGCTAGCTGCATGGATTACTGTCTATCTTGAGAGATGTATCTCAACCACCAAGCTCTACTACCAAGCATGCAGTGGAGCCTGGGAATGAGGCTATCTCACTCAATATAAATCATTTTTACGTGCTTGATAGCTCTTGAGGAAAGTATTCCATGCTCAGATGACTTTCACCATCGGCACTTCTGTCACCACTGGTACAAATGACACCGTGGTATGGAATGATATTCACCACAAGACAAGCAAATCTAGGGAACCGTAAGTCTACTTATTATAGACTATTTTTCATGCCTAATTAGGTAATATTTTTGTTACAGGTTTGGGTACCCAGACCCAAGCTATTTGAAAAGAGTGAAAGAAGAACTTGCGGCTAAAGGAATAGTACCTGATTATGACACTGTGTAATGTATAGCTACTAGTGTAGCTACCAAAGTGTTTGAGTAGTAGCCAGTGTACCCATGCAATAGACTGTTTATTATATTATCTTAGCGCTATTACTTGACATGTGAAGTTAAATAACTGGTGTGTTGTTCCTTTATTTTTTCTTCTGACCTGTAAGATATATGTAGCTAGTGTTGCTCTTATCCTTCAGTTCACTGCTGCACTGATGCATCACAATTTCCCTCCCTTCACCAAACATATTCTGCTTGTGGCAGCTTGCCAGGTGGCTAGCTACATGGAGGCGTCTCACGCAATTCGATTAGTTTTAGCGCACCATGGCAGGCAGCCTCTGGGTAAATTGCACGTTGTGCGCATGCGCTACCTGCCTCCCGAGTATTTAGACTGTCCCAGGATTTTGACATACGCCCATATTATATAGGCTATGATAGCTGCATAAGGTACAAAAATCATTATGCTGCGTATGGATAATGCTGAGCATATATAATTTGAAGATGCATAGCATCGATCTAGTAGCTACGACGCGATATTCATTATAGTGGGAAGTTGTGATGCAATTGGAATGCAAAGGGGGTGGAATTGTTGTTCTAGCAGGTGACTAAGCGTCCTAGTTACCGGCCACTTTTCGCGACAAAAGCTGAGTGGAAGCCTGGGAACGAGCCGCTACGATAATTCCTGGTCACCTACTACAATACCTCTTTTGCGGTTTAGGACCGTACGTTCACAGAGCCAGTACCAGACCGATCGCGAGAAACTAGTAGAGACTCTGAATGGTGAGTTTTATACTGTAAGAGATGAACTGACAATATTTCAATTAAATAAGTGTCTCCTAGTCACAATCCTTAAGTAGGGGGGTGTTCACAAACTTATGCGTATTCATGATCATGTGGGCTGGCCTAGTCTCGTTCCCAGACCCTCCACACGTGCCCCGTCAAAAAATTCGGGGCGCGTGTGGAGGGTCTGGGAACGAGACTAGGGCTGGCCTGCAATCAAACCATGGATTATAGGGCAGTGATCACTGAATGGGCACCAGGTGATGTAATTTGACAATGTGTACACCACTGGAAGTGGGTGTGACCTTCCATCACTACCATAATTATCACACTCTGAGTTTCAAGTTTTGTATTCCTCCATTGTTATCCTGTGTTGCGTATGCAGAGGCGGGGTAAAGCAGTCAGTTTTGTCCGTCATAACATCTTTTTGAATGTCTTTCCCAAACACAGTATTAATGAATGATAGTCACCATATCTTATGTATGTGTACCTGATTGGCACAAAGCAGTTCTGTTCTCCACATTTCCAGCTCTTATTATCAGTGTTGTCAATACGGCAATAGGTTATGCTCACAGCAAAGAGCCAATGGGCTATTCCATTTTATAACCATAGCTACCCGGGCTCCACTAAAGGGGTTTGAGGTGTGCAGTGCATGTCTCAAGGGTCGAGCCAGAGGGTTTATATATAGATGTCCCAAGGGGGTAATTACCTAGCAATAAGATTTTGATGTCCTGATGGGTCCTTAGAATTTACCATTGTCCTAAGGGGGCTACATCAAATATCACTGTATGTCTCAAAGGCTTGATCACAATACCGTACTCACGCGTTGTTAAGCGCATGCGCTTGTATTTCCACAGGAAGGAAATGAGTGCCTAATAGCGAAGGTGCGCCTAACAACGAGTTGCGCTTAATTAAATTGGAGTGTGCTTTATTTGAAGTACGTACGGTACTTGTCAGAGATCAGCTGGAACAGGAGTTTTCTTTTCGATTCGAGAGTATCGTTCACTATGTCTATAAAGGTGCGCTTAATTTAAAAAAATTAAATAACAGAATCAAACCAGCGCCTAACAGCGAATATGCGCTTATAAGCGAAGTACGCTTAACAACGCGTGAGTACGGTACTGGAACACCCCAGGGTATTTTCCATAAAATCTGTCATTCTTCGGTATACTAATATTATTCTGGTGACTTTCACTCCTTAGGACACTCCTACTATGAGCTGCTTTGATGGATGATCTGTATAGATAAAATGGCTGAAGCCCCATACACAAGTTTATACGAAAAAGGACTGGTAGATTTGGGTGATGAAATTACGTGTCCTATTTGCCACAACCACTTTCATGAGCCGAAAATTCTACCATGTCTCCACTACTATTGCAAAGAGTGCATCCGAAATCTTGTTCGCCACCACCACCCTTTTCCGTGTCCTGAATGTCGCCGAGATACATCTCTTCCTCAAAGTGACCCTGACAAGCTTCCAACTGCCTTTTTTATTAATCGAATGAAAGAAGTGCATACCAAAATGGAAAAGGCTGAAGGGAAGGTCGAAGCCATTTGCGAAATGTGCTCAGGCGGGAAAGCTAGCGCTGAAGCATTCTGTCGTCAGTGTACCTATTTCATCTGTGTCGATTGTGTGAAGAGTCACAAAAAGATGAAAGTGTTTGCATCACATCAGGTGGTCACCCTGGAGGAATTGAAGCAGGGTGGTGCAAAGCAGATCCCAGTCAATGAAACCCCACCCACCCTGTGCAAGGAGCATGGTGAGCCACTGAAAATTTCTGCTTTGACTGCAACCAACACATCTGCCGTGACTGTGTCATTGATGACCATACTGGTCACAAACGTGAGTTTATCAAGAAGTACGCAGTCCAGTGTCGAAGTACAGTCACTGAGAGCTTGACACCACTGAAACAGTTTCAAGCTGATCTAAAGCAGTGTGCCAAAAACATAGAATCTCTAGAAGCTCATGTCTCCACCCAGCATGCTACCGTATCGAAGACTATTCGTCAATCATTCGCTAAGATATCCAGCATCCTAAAGCAGTGTGAGCAGCAGCTGTTAGACAAAGCCTCAGAGATGAGAGATAAAAAGTTAAATACTTTAGGAGCCCAGAAGAAGAGTCTGAAAGTTGTTCAGGCTGAATCTCAGAGTCTAATCGAATTTGTCGAGCATAGTCTTGAAAGTGCTACTGATGAAGAAGTCCTCTCAATCCACCAGGAGATTCTTCCAAGAGTGGAGGAAGAAAGCAAAAAGCATAAGCAGATCACTCTACTTCCGACCACTGGGGGTAATCTTGCAGTGGAGATATCTTACAGCAGTGATAGGCTTCTAGATATTGGTAGAGTGTATGACAAGCCCCCAGGTAAGTCTATATATTATGGTTGTGTAATATAATTATGTTGACTTTGACCTGCCTCTTGGTGAATCAATGGTAAGAAGTTTCAAAATGAGTGTATATGCATGTAATTTTGTAGTGCATATTTGATACCAATCCGTGCCCAGAAATCTGCCAAGTCATAATAAAGAAACGCTTTACATACTGGCCAGTATGTACTGTATATAGCAAGACTTGGTATGTATTTATGATCAGCCTACATGTTTAATCTTGTCATGCTTATTAGGCTGTCTGACAGTTTAGGCCTGTGTCACATAATTACATGCATATATATTATGTTGCATTACCCAGGTGGAACAGCATGAGCCCAAAGGGTGAATGCTGGGTTCGTCTGGGTCATGCAACAATTTTGTTGGTTGTCATCCTACATGTAGTAATCCATTGCCACACCCATAATCTCTTCTACCCATTCTGTGTCATGTTATCGGCCTTCAAATTTTTGGTTGCCAAGCAACTACCAACAAGCCATATTACTGTCAGTACATGACATATGGCATGCACAGTCTTCCTACTTCCTGTATTGTATGTATGTATGTATGTATGTAATTGCTTGTTTTAGTCTACTTACTACTTAGTAAGTACCACCAGCACCTGTTGATATTCAATAGGCGCTGGAGGTACTGGCAGTCTGCTAGTGCTGCAAAGAAAGATGGTGTGTTATAATTGTATGATATCAACAACCATATCTTGTTATTACAGTAGATTATTTTACTGCTTTTATTTTAGAATGTCCAATATGCCTTAATAACGTCAAAGCCCCAACCATAACCAAGTGCGGCCATCAGTTTTGCACAGCGTGCATCAACAAAGCCCTCGAATATGACCCGTTCTGTCCAACTTGCGAGAAACCTCTTCGCCCAAATGTTGGGAAGCAGCCAAAGAACGGTCAAATGAACGTACAGGCAAGTGTAAACTTATATGAACTTTTATCTGTGCTGTCTTTAATAAAATTCCTTACTTACAGACATTGTGTGAGTTTCTGCCAGGCTACTATGGATGCTATACCATCATGATCACCTATTTCATACCAGATGGAATTCAATGCCAAGAACATCCAAATCCAGGAAAGCTTTATTCAGGAACTACACGATATGCTTACCTTCCTAACAACCATGAGGGAAGAGAAGTCCTAGAGGTATATAATAGTGCTCTAGAACTGGCTAGTTGATATACAGTTTTGCTAACTGCATGGATTACTGTCTATCTTGTCCGTGTTAAGAGATGTATCTCAATCACCAAGCTCTACTACCAAGCATGCAGTGGAGCCTGGGAATGAAGCTATCTCACTCAATATATAGTGTTATAAATCATTTTTACGTGCTTGATAGCTCTTGAGGAAAGCATTCAATGCTCGGATGACTTTCACCATTGGCACTTCTGTCACCACTGGTACAAATAACACTGTGGTATGGAATGATATTCATCACAAGACAATCAAGTCTGGGGGAACGTAAGTCCACTTATTATAGAAGTACTATTTATGACCCCTAATTAGGTAATGATATTTTTGTTACAGGTTTGGGTACCCAGACCCAGGCTATTTGAAAAGAGTGAAAAAAGAACTTGCGGCTAAAGGAATAGTACCTGATTATGGCACTGTGTAATGTGTAGCTAATAGTGTAACTACCAAAGTGTTTGAGCAGTAGCCAGTGTACCCATGCAATAGACTGTTTATTATATTATCTTAGCGCTATTACTCGACATGTGAAGTTAATAACTGGTGTGTTGTTCCTTTCTTTTTCTTCTGACCTGTAAGATATATGTAGCTAGTGTTGCTCTTATCCTTCAGTTCACTGCCGCACTGATGCATCACAATTTCCCTCCCTTCACCAAATATATTCTGCTTGTGGCAGCTTGCCAGGGGCTAGCTACATGGAGGCTTTTTTGACACGCAGTTTGATTACTTTTAGTGCACCATGGCCCAGCCTGCCTGGTAGAGAAAAAAAATCCGCGCTCCACAGCCTCTGGGTATGGAATGATATTCATCACAAGACAATCAAGTCTGGTGGAACGTAAGTCTACTTATTGTAATATTTGTGTTACAGGTTTGGGTACCCAGACCCAGGCTATTTCAAAAGAGTGAAAGAACTTGCAGCTAAAGGAATAGTACCTGATTATGACACTGTGTAATTTAGCAGGGTGTTTGAGTATATAGTACTGTGCCTATTTAGCAGATGTTTGATCTTATAGCACTGTTTCTTAATTGACAATGATGTTATGCAGTAGTAATTGTTGGTGTACTTTATTGCGCCACCTATAACTGCTCTTATGTTCAGTTTGTTGCTATTATATGTATCATAATATTTCTCTCCCTATTGCTACCTGTGTCATCAATACAATACTCATTAATTCACCAACCCTCTCAGATATTCGAATTATCATCATTCATTTGATGATACTACTTATAATCACTTTGCTCGGTACTTTATCCAGAAGAGGGCACAAGTACTAGACCAAGATGCTGGATTGTGTACACCAAAAGCCTCCACCACAACCACCAGCTCCTAAATAATGCCTAAATAATGTGTTTTCACACCTTCAAGGTCAAATTCTCTGCAAGTTTGACCAAATATTATGCAACGTACACGATTGTATGACATCTTACTATTTTTTGTTACAGGTTTTGGGTATCTATTATTATACTTGAAAAGAGTGAAAGACAGACGTCCATGCTATTAAACATTTTTGGTATCTTTTTCATGAATTTTATGAGATGTAATAATAGCAGTGTTTAGAAAAGTATACATTAAGTGTTTGTCTAAAGTGCAAAATGTTTATAAATACATGCATTGTGTAATAATGAAACTGAAAGTTTTCATCGTCCACATAATTATTGCGTTCTATTATTTTACAGCAGTAAATTTGGTAGCATATATTAAATTTTGTTGTGATGTACGCACAATGGAGCCGTTCTTGCAGTTGATTGCTGTAATTCTCTACATTGCAGAATACGTATCTCTTAAAGGTTTCAGGTAAGCCAAGGACTCTATTCACTGTAATATATAATAAATTTGTAATTCTGAGCCTACATGTATCCTGATGATGAAAAATCTTATTTTTTGATAGGTGTACCCAATTTGCATAAGCTGTGTCTGGGTGCCACTATTGCTGCTATAATCATTCTGGTACTGGCAGTAACAGTAACTGGGTAGGTTTATTATAATGGGAGAGTAGTATACATGCTTTATCAGCACTGCATGAGAAAAGCATATATTATACTAAGTCTTGCATTGTGCAAATCTGTGCATGCATTGTACATGCTTGTAAATGCCTACAACAGTATATAGCTGTTTGTATGTCCTATAATTATATAGCTGTATAGCTACTTGCATGGACCACGTGCACTATGCATTTAGCAGCACTAAAATAGCTTCAGTATGCAGTCTATAGCTAGCATGACTGCACAATGTACCGTGTAATTATATAGCCTAGTGATGTGGAGGAGAAAGAAAGAGAAACGTGATTTAAGGCCGCAAAGTGGTGAACCAAGGAGAGCTGCAGTTGCAGGGCCATGCAATGACCTGGAAAGAGGAAGGCCTGGTGGAACACAAGCCGAAGAAAGCTTTACACTGAAAAAGAATTTGTCCTATTCAAATTTAGCAGATTATGAAAAGCCACCTCCTGTGTATGATGAAATCCGGGATTTTATTGAGATTTGTAACAATTATAATATTAAGCAGCAGAACTATTATTGTGGATAATCCTTGGGACTAATGACATTGTAATTTTATGTCCTCATGAGCAGCTGCAGGTTCTAGTATTCATTTGCAATAATTATCACATGTCAATAATATCACTACAGCAATGATCTATATGTCATCATCTGATGATGACTATAATATAATAAGAGAGCTGATTCACATAATTGGGTATACAATAAAAGAAAGTCGGGGTCAAATGAGCAAAAATCTAGTCTGCGATCTCTCTCGTGCTTCCTTTCTCTTGATGTCTTCTTCAGAGGGCTGTGGAGGCTGAGGCAACTTGTTTTTCCTGTTCACACCAACTTTTCTCAGGAGACCAGGCGAATTTCTAAACTTCTGAGCCATTGTTTGAGTCACTTGAGGTATCATTTGTGCATCTGAATCTTCGGCTTCCTGTGATGTCACAGAACTGGAGCTGAGGTGCTGCTGCTTTTGAGCTCCAATTTCATTTTTTGGAGGAACCTTCCTTTAAAGCGTGTGAAGGCGCTAGTCTGAGAACGTTGGCCACTTTCGGTTGAGTCCTCGAGTTCCTTTTGTGAACCTCTCAGGTCGCTCTCTGAAGCAGTTCTGCCAGTCGTACTCACTTTGTACGTTTCCACGTCGGATTCGGAACCTGAGTCACTATCACATAGCGGTTGTAACACGGAGCTCTTTTTTGCTGGACTCCTAGGGATGGTCTGAGAAATAATAGAAGCTGGTGGAATCACTTCATTGTTTACACAAGAGAGAATGTCGTCAAAACTCTGGCTTCTAGTCCTTTTCAGACTCCTTTCTTTCTCAGCTAAATCATTATTTTACATACAGTCATGCATGCACTCATTGCACTGTCTGGATGAAGTAGATGGCCGACTGGGGAAGTACAGTGTACTATAGTGGCACTCAAGGGTGAGCCCAATGTAAGAGACATGCATGTGGCAGGACCTGAGCTTATTGCCAAGTATAGGAAGGCAGTAATTCTTGTATATAGAACACAATCATCTTCTGTCTGCAACTTTATGGCCTGGGTACAGCCACACACTAATTACCTAAATGTATACAGCAAATTACAGTACACTATACAAACAGCAGCAAAACAGTCAACAAAAATGAGTGAACACTACGCAGTGTCTGTCCCACGTCTTTTGAAAGTGAGAGACCGTTTGGCTGCCTGCAACAAACAGGGTGCAGCGTATGTCAGTCATTGTTTACACAAGAGAGAATGTCGTCAAAACTCTGGCTTCTAGTCCTTTTCAGACTCCTTTCTTTCTCAGCTAAATCATTATTTTACATACAGTCATGCATGCACTCATTGCACTGTCTGGATGAAGTAGATGGCCGACTGGGGAAGTACAGTGTACTATAGTGGCACTCAAGGGTGAGCCCAATGTAAGAGACATGCATGTGGCAGGACCTGAGCTTATTGCCAAGTATAGGAAGGCAGTAATTCTTGTATATAGAACACAATCATCTTCTGTCTGCAACTTTATGGCCTGGGTACAGCCACACACTAATTACCTAAATGTATACAGCAAATTACAGTACACTATACAAACAGCAGCAAAACAGTCAACAAAAATGAGTGAACACTACGCAGTGTCTGTCCCACGTCTTTTGAAAGTGAGAGACCGTTTGGCTGCCTGCAACAAACAGGGTGCAGCGTATGTCAGTATGTTGAGAGATGGGTCCAGTGATCGTCCCAGTCCCTCAATCACCATCATGGCAACCATGACACTGGTGTAGTTGGGCTCTATCCGAACCTGTACAGAATACATGGTGGCAGCAGGGTTTCATGGGGCGGGGAGGAGAACCCTAGGATGCTTCTTAAATTTATTAAACTTCAATAGCACTCACACACCTTGTTCTCAATGAGAATGTTGAATAGGTTGGAGAAGAGGTCAGCTACATCAACCTAAGTAAAGAAGAATTTCCACACCATTAAGTAAAAGACTGCCTTTCGGTTGGTGAGACACTACACATACATGTAGATGACAGTCTCTCTGTTCCAGTTTTTACGTTGCTTGCAGTACAAAATGACCTAAAAACTCAGCAGAGAGATTGGGAATGAGGCTACCCACCCCCCCCCCCCCCCCCCCCCGCCATGCACTATGTAAACAATGCAGTATCACAGCTGTAGTAATTCACTTTAGGGTTTCAGTTTGAGTGGCTGCAGCCCAGCTGTACAAAAGTGGGCTAGTCTCCTCTGTGTAATTGCAAGCATACATGGGCACTTGCCTGGACAATACGGTATTAAGGTAGCAAGGGAAATAGAAAAAAATCCCCGTAAAACTGCTCATGAATAATTAATGAACAACCAGTGAGGTCACATGAGCTACGTAGAGTTAATTAGATTCATAGTAGTATTTACATTTTCCCATGGTGGCAACCGGAATCAACAGTGGGGGGGGGTGTCACTTTGATGTGGAAAGCGGCACTTTCAAGGGCAAATTTGGCACTTTGACGTGGCCAAGCGGTACTTTGATGTTGCCTTTCAATACTTTTTACAAATTAGGGCTGTGTATAGTGCTGAGTAGACTATTTGAGAGTAAAATCCAGCCTGTAGTCTGTAGTAGTGTTTGTGAGTCTACCTGAAAGGCTAGCAGGTAGCTCGTCAGACAAATGGTCATCCAGTCTTCTCTAGTCAGTTGTCTTTAGGAAAGTGACCTTTCTATCTCGTAGACTCCGCCCCTTTTCGCGGCTAGCTGGCGTTTGTGTGGTCCTGGCTTAAACAGCGGTGAGTTGTAGCTAGGCTGTGGGGTTTGAGTAACTTAGTAAGTTAGGGGTTGGGGGAGAAAAGCATACATGGTTTTCTTGTGAGTAGGCTGACTGTCCTGTGTAGGTAATGAAGGGGGGTCAGACTGTGTGGGGAGTGCAATATTTGGAATTCTAGAAATAGAGTTGTTTTAGTGAATATTAAGCATAGGGGGTAATTAGATGCATACTGATTGTCATGTGGGTGTACGCTAGGATGTTGCCAACATAGCCATCAACTTGGTTCAGAGATTCGATGTCAACCCTACTCAGCTTCCCTTCCTACCTTAAACATCGAGCCAGTAGTCAGGGGTGTACATGTATATTGATGCATAAGCTGGGAGATATGGGAAAGTCTCAAGTATTATTGCTGATATGCGATCTACTGTTCAGACTTCTGTTTGCATGTGCAATGCATGTTGCACGTCATGCCTAGTTTCTTGCTCCTGCTAAGCAACATTTAGCTGACTAGCTCAATACTGAATACACAATGGTAGTGGCTGCATTAGAAATACACTTGTGATGTGAACCAGCAACTAGTACATGTACCTACATGCTTCATTTTAAGGCGCTGCCTGCCTGTGTCAACCAGCTCTGCAATTCTTCTGCGGTACTCCTCCACCGTAGCACATGATTGGTTGCCTAGGAACAGGTCAGCAACCTTTGTACCCTGGGGATAGAATATACATGTACATGTAGTCATGCCTTTTATTAATTTTACAATGAACTACAAGATATCGTACTGGAAGTAACAACTGCGTCCATGGATTTAACAGATTTTGATTGCGTGTGTGTGTTATGAGATAGTGCTGGGGATACATACACACACACACAGATATATCCCCACACAGTCACACTATGGATAGCTTCCCACCTCTCCTTTAACAATGGCGGTGAACACTCCCTTGAAGTTCTCAAGGTCATAGGGTTCAAGGCTGGTGGCAATGCCACAGTCCAGTAGCACAAGTTTGGGGTTCTCAAGAGATGGGTCCTGGACCAGGATGTTCCCTGGGTGTAGGTCTCCATGGACAAAGTTGTGGATGAATAACTGAGGGGAGGGGAGGGGAGGGGAGGGGAGGGGAGGGGAGGGGAGGGGAGGTGAGGGGAGGGGAGGGGAGGGGAGGGGAGGGAGGGGAGGGAGGGGAGGAATTGAAGGGGAGAGGAGGGAGGGGAGGAATTGAAGGGGAGAGGAGGGGAGGAATCAGAGGGCAACGAGGCCTAAAGATTAGTTACAAAAAGTATTGATTCGCTGCCTTTCTTCGGTGTTGGAGAACAGCAACAGTGCTCGCCTACAAACAATTAAGTCATTTATACTATATAGCCCTTTCCACCCTGAATATCACTCACATGAGAAAAGATACCAGACTCTCCTTCGTTTTAGGGAGGGCCTGGGAACAAGGCTACACACACACACACACACACACATGAAGTACCTACAGCAACAGATCTAACTTACCATGTCGAGCACGACCTCAACTCCAATCTGTGCCATCCTCTTCTGCAGTGCCCCTCCAGGGTTGTCCAGAAACTCAGAGATCTGGGGTCCTGGCTGTGGGAAGATGAGGGAAGGCATTTCCTTATCAGATTCCACCCTCAAGTAATCACTAATCCTCTATAACTGTCTTACACTCACAGTGCAATAGTTACAACCCAATGCTTGTGCCTTCGAATAACTTCTGCTGTTAACATTACATGACTGGCATACCAGATGCACATGTAAATAATGTAGTACCGTATAGCGGGTTATTTTCGTGGGGTGCCAATTTTCATTATTTTCGTGGTAAACCTACAAGTCACGAAATTTTCCACCAACGAATTTTACGATCGGTTACATATGCTGTATAAAGTTGAGCAGACTAGGTGCTAAGTCAACTTTCACTATAGCTCCACTATAGCAATACCGGTGTCCTGTTAACAATGCCTTGGATCCCACAGGGTCCTCTGTCACAAGCCACCCTTCGTGCTGTAATTGAAGAAAGCAGAGGCGATATTAAGCGAAAAAGCGAGGCCCATACATGTACCTCTCTATTACCGCGGCGGTATGGTAGCCTCTCATGCACGACTCAATGCCGAAGTGCTCCATCTCTGTCATGAAAAATCGGCGTTGATCGAGCCACATGTACTAAGTCAAAGTTCATATTACGTCATCGCGTATTCACAATTGAAACGCCACGAAATTTAGAACCACAAAAATTATTTCTAATGACCTCTTGAGCGTTTCACAAAAATTTCCACCCACGAAAATAGCCCGCTATACGGTATACGTGCACATGAAAGTGGTACTTGTATATGATGTATATGTAGCTATATGTACTCGATCAATTATGTTCGCTGCAACCCATCACCTACTGGTGTCTATCAAGGAATACATAGCCTCCTCCCCAGGCCACACCCTCATGAAAAAGTGGCCTGATACCCCCTGGTATCCACTGTTCGTGCATGCAGGTTGAGCAAGAATTTATGTAACAGGGTCAGTAAATGTATCTGGAATGGTCTTAGTCACATGGCAAGGAATAGTACGGAGACAGTATACGAGTGCAGTAAGCAGAAGTACTAAAAACCAGACAGTCTGCAACTGAAATGGCTTTCTAACCAGTCAAAAATAATAAAAGAATCTAGTTTTCTATCTGCTGCGATTATGGTAGCTATCTTATAAAAATCCTGAGTGCCACTCTCCTGGCAGTATTAAACTGTGAGCTGCTTGATTTTCAATCGCAGATGTCACCTAGGCTTTTCAGAGGCCGATGCGCTTCGAACCACCAATCACTTTTAAAGGCATCTACCAGGCAAAAAAATATCACTATAGGTCATAAAGCCTGTCCTATTCATTTTACACTTTCAAGATACAAAAACATTAATAGACTTGTAACCGAATGTGGGATCATTATCACACGGATATAGCACAGTAATTCACGATTTCCCAAGATTTCTAGGAAATTACATGCATGTGCAAACAGCGGATACCAGGCCACTTATTTTTTGATGGGGTGTGGCCTGGGCATAAGGCTAGGAATTTACTATTTACTGGATTCACTTCTCAACGTTCAGTGAGGTGATGCTATTTGATTTACATTACCTCAAAGCTCTCCACTAGCACGCTCCTGGTGACAAAGGGAGGGATGGGAGTGGGGAACTTGATGTTGCCATAGGAACACATGAGCTCTTGGAACCGCTTCAGGTTCCTAGCCTCCAGCTCCAGGTCAAGCTGAGGAATGAAAGAAGTGTGGTTAGTGATAATGTGATATACAACGGTAGGTTCTTGGCCTACAGAAAAACCTATGCATGGGCTTTGTACCACCCAGCAAGTCGATACCTCTCTCGCCTACACTCATGTCCACTGTTGCCTAAAAGTACATGTATCTGAGATATCTGAATGATCTTACAAAGGACATCCTGAAGGATATGAATCCTGGGTGGGATGTCCCAGGACAGTCCCCCCAGACTACTCTGTACCATGTGACTGGAGGAGTTTACAGAAAAATGTATTAACTCTTCGGCCTTTTCCGTAATTCCTTGCACATGCGTAAAGAAGTACACATTTCGATATTTCTGAGCACTTGGGATAGAGGGCAGGGCTTCATTTAGGGGGGCCAACTTAGAAATTTTGTGCCCCTTCTTGGGGATTAAAATTGAATGCTGCTCACTATACGCATACCCCCCTAAGCTGTCTTCCAATATGCTTTTTCCCTCCCTTGGGTATTTTCCTACTGGCTCATGGTATAACACGCACACACACACACACACACACACACACACACACACACTTCCTCACTTGCTTCCACATGACCCTGGAGAACTCATCCACGCACTCTTTCAGAGCCACCCAATGCACGTCCGGGTACACAGTGTCCACCCAGTCCGCTGTATACTGCATCAGCCGGATGTCTCTTGCCATGGCATCAACAATGCCAGGGTGAAGCACCTTCACTGCAATGGGCGTACGTTCCTTGTCCTCAGGAGGGCTCATATTCTTTGCAGGTGTAGCTGATTCCAAACAGGGTGTGGTTGCAGCCAACCATCTCTTTCGATGCTTCACAGAAGTTGAATTTGCTCCTAATGCCTCCCTATTTATGTAGCCCCTGTACACTTGAGCTACACACCCAGAACCAATCGGCTCACGATCGACGATCACAAAGTCCTCCACCCATTCTTTACCAAAGTTCTCCTCGAGCGTCTTCACTGTGTCCTGCCAGGGGTGGGGGTCACATCGCGTGTGGAGCTGAGAGAGAGTAGAACAGAAGTTCTCGCTGAAGAGGTCTCTTCTCGTACTTGCCCACTGGCCCAGTTTCACGAATGCTGGTCCGGCAAGCTGGATAGCTGTGACCGCGTACCTCCAACCCAAGTCAGCGAGGTAGCTACTCCCAAAGGCGTAGCTAAGGCAATACAGCACGATTGCTGGATAGAATAGTACACATAGGTACACCAGTCGAACTGCTAATCGTATCCTTTGAAGCAGACTGAGCTTCTTCTTAACTACAAATGTTGATTCTTTGGGTAGTTGTGCATGAGCTTTAGTAACTTGTATACTAGTGCTGTGGCAGAATGCTTGACTATTGCATGGAACACTCAGTTTGTGGAACAGACAGCACCCAACCACGAAGGCAAAGAGTCCCGAAGTTTTTACGAGTCTCCAAGGCTTGCTGTAACGGAGGGCTTGGTGCAGAGCCCGTTGGCCCAACCACAAAGGACAAGCCCTCAGTCTGTTGAAGGAAACAGTAGTGTTTGCTCTCACTGGCTGCAATCTGGTCACCCATTTCGGCATAAGCCGCAAGGAGCGACCACACATCAAAGCCGCCGCCAGAGGGCAAGCAGTCTTTGTGAGCATGTGGAAACACTTCAAGTGGACCCCACTGCGCAATCCATGTCCAATTCTTTCTCTCCACCCCAGTTGTAACATTCTGCTGGAAGGGAGGCCCCTCATGCCTGTTGAGAAACACGCTCTAACTGCACAACCTGCAGTAGAAAGGCATAGTAATTACAGTACCAACCCCGCCCTTTTGGACAAAGGTCAACCACCATGACCATAAACCATAAACCATGCCATTAAGAGTTACCAACTCACATATCACATAGTAGGTACGGTATTCTGAAGTCACCTCAATTCAAAATGAGTGAGCCTATCTACTTCTTGTAGCAGCTACAGCTAGTTACACGTGCTTGGGGGTCCTATTAAACTTCGATTTTACTACGTGACCCCGAGACCAAAAATGTTATTTACGAAACCTTAGGAATGCTATTCCCGCTCACTGGAGCCAGGGGCAGAGAAGACTGAAGACTGAGTGTTCAGAATGTCGCTAGCAGGTACGTCCTCTTAAAGTATGCAATTTACGTCTCGGTGCGGTTGGTAACCCAAAAAGTGAAATCAAATTGGATTACTGGGGTTGTTTATCATGTTTAGACGTGTTAACTATTCCAATTAATGACTGCCTTTGTTGGATTCCGCCGCCATAAACAAATGAAGCTAATAGCCCAAACCCATTGGAATCCGGCCCAGTGCATTGTTTTGGATGCCGTGGTCATAAATGAGTCTACACGGCTCTGCTCAGTAATACTGTATTCTTTGCTAGCTGGCCCGCTACTAGATTGATAGCTTGGTATTTAAAAGCAGAGTTTTCACATACTGTATGTGTTGAGTGCTCATTGTGAAGTTACTAGCCAGTAAGTAGTCCCTGTTCTGGGTTCACTCATCATGAACCTACTAATTGAAGAGGACTTGAAATACCTGCAGCGGTCTCGAGGTATGTGAGTGAGGAATGTGGCCAGCGCATTGGGCATGTGATTGGCCCTTGTAGTAAACAATTTGCCAAGTATGTAGGTTTATCTTGCTCTGCATGCCAACCTGCTGTGTACAGTAAGCTGGGCTACAACCATTGTAAGTAACATAGATAGTATCTATGGTTATAACATGAACCTCTGTGAGTTCTATAGACTTACACTTGTACATACATGTACATGTGTATATGCAGTAGAGCCTTAGGAGAGAACCAATGGGACATAGCTACGTATTTGTTCATTGTCTATTATGGTAAAGTGTACCTACCTCACAGTACTAACAGTACTAATTGCCAAACTTGGGTGCAGTTATACAACGTACACCTGTGTCACTCTGTACAGAAAGTGTGTAGTAGTACGGTGTACATAAATTCGTGAGATGACCAAGATCTGTCATTACCCATTTACGTACATGTACATGTAGGTACTGATACAATGTACATGTACATGTGTAGTTAAAGAGTAGGATTGGAACTATTGTTCTACAGGTCTTCGTCCCGAGACCACGAGTGAGGACATCTACTCAGCCTGTAAGGATGGGGACGAGTTCTACTGCAAGGAGTGGGCCATGAACGCTGACCACGACATCAACCAGAGGTGGGTGGCAGTGTTTGGAGAAAAAAAACAATATCTTTTTGCTATATAGTATATCTGTATGTATGTACATGTACATGTATGTGAGTTTTGACGGAATCCAAAAATAAATGGGCTTCGTTTTCTCCATTGTGTACATACATACATACGTAAGCTACTTTTAGAAACAATTTGGAGAAAAGTCTTCTGCGTGTATACATGTATATGTATTTGGCTTGTCCTCTGCCCCCGTTGAAAAATTAGTTGTAGCTTTGATGTTCTAGGGGGGCAGGGAACAAGGCTTTGTACATGTATGTGCATCAAGAAATGCACGTACATGTTCATGGTATGCAGGAGTTATGGATGGACGGGTACAGCATTGCACTTGAAATGCTCTAGCTTTGCATAAGCTGCTTCAGTTCCCTTTCAGAAATGTACACCATGTACAGGTACATGTTTGTGCAAAGGGACCTTTCCTGTGTTCATTGTTATGCTTTCTCCACCCTCCAGTGACGAGCATGGGTTTACCCCCCTCCACTACTCCTGCATGTACGGCCATACCAACATCGTGGAGATGTTCCTGCAGCGTGGCGCCAGGGCCAACCTTATCAACATGGGAGGAGACTCGCTTCTCCATGTGGCTGCACAGCACGGCAAGTATGATGTCATGATGAAGGTGGGTGGAGTCTAGATTCTTTTATATGTAACCGTACTTAGCGGCTTAATATTCTGCCCTGTCCTTTTCCACTACGATGTAATGGTAGGCAATAAATCAAAAAAAATACATGAAAACACACGTTTTCGTGCTTTCATGTATAAAGTTACAGGAAAGTACAAAAAACATGTATTCTCCATTTAGTGCCTTCTTTTTCCCCCAATAGATCCTTTACCATTATGATATAATGGGGGGTAAAAGTGAGCGCTAATTGGAGAAAATACATGAGAACATGTGCTTTGATGTAGTTTTCGTGTTTGCAAACATAAGAACATGCTTGTTTACACGTGTTTTTATGTATTTTCTCCATTTAGTGCTCACTTTTACCCCCCATTACATCATAATGGTAAAGGGTCTATTACATGCACATCATATCGAAAAAGGGTCCATTGTGTGTCAATGGGGAATTCCCTAACTCTGGAGCCAGAGAGGTCCACACAGACATTTACATGTAGCTCAATAAAGTATGATGATTGCATGACCTCGCTGTGTTCACTTATGTCCGCTGTTCGGCAATTATACTTCCTTCAGTTGTCAATGTAATCAACTTGCAGTACTTGTGCTTTGGAACACTCTGTTGTAGTCAAAGCTACGCTCCTTGCATGGTTGTCTGGATTGGCCAACACCCATGCTAGACTGAAGTAGCTCACACTGCTTTGACCGAATATGGTGGTTTGTGTGGTATGTAGGCTGCTTTGGCACTCCTATTGTAATCCAGTGTATGTAAACATTGCAAATGAGAGGATTTCACATACAAAGATACACACATAGCAGTGTGTACATACCGCACAAAAGCAATGAGTGTCTGTATTTCTTAAAGTGGTGCTGTTTTCTGGCCTAATGTGTATGGGTATGTATACTATTAACCCATTCCCAGTCTCCACTCCACAGCTTTCTTTGTGGAGTGGAGACTGGGAACAATTAAGGCTGTACAGTAGGGCTTAACAAGTGTTTTTTGTACATGTATTACATGTGTACCCCCGCATGTACATGTATGTACATGTATACTGTACATGTGCATATACAGATTCAGTTTGTTTAATCTCAACCAATTACCATGTGAGCTCATTTGGATCCTTCTGTTCTCCTACCCCCTCTCACCCCCACCCTCCCACCCCCTCCCACTCCACACTGGCACACAGGTCCTACGGACACAGCCTGATGTCAACCTGGCCAATGAGCACGGTAACACTCCCCTACACTATGCAGCCTTCTGGAACTACATCGGTATTTGTGAGGTGCGTGTGTGTGTGTGTGTTGTGTTTGTGGTCTTCACTTTGGCAATTTACGTATAGGATAGATCACTGCGTAGCGGGGTGTATGACCCGTTATCTACCGCGGGAAAAATTATCTCCCGCGGAATCCGAGGAAGTACGAGGGCGAAGCCCGAGATACTTCCGAGGCTTCCAAGGGAGATAATTTTTCCCAAGGTAGATAACGGGTCATACACCCCGCTACGCAGTGGTCTATCTATCTTATACTATGCCTAAGTCATTCTGACAAGAGTTGCCAAAGCATCAAGAACTGCAAGGCAAGCTACTGCTCGCCAGAAGGTTCGAAAGGTGCCGTTCAGCACGACGCGATAAACTAGGTAGCTAGCAAGCTTTCACAACGCAAAATAGTAGCTACAAGTGGCGAAACACTCCCAGCAATTGTAACAGACATGAACAACAGCTAATAGCCACGGTAGCTACCCGTCTAGCCCGCCCTAGCGCCATTTTGGCAAAAAAAAAACGGTAGGTTGGCAGCGTGGCCACACGTACAAACACACAGAAACGCAACAAAACTAGCTACAGACGGAGACCAATAGCTTACCATGCTATCCCACATCGATTTACGGGCAAAAAAACGCCATACGTCTTGCCTAGGCTACCCTAGCCACCAGCCCTACCACAGCTTTCTGAACATTTGAACGACTGGAACGGAATCGGGTACCCGCTTTACGTAAGCAATCGGGGTATATTTTTTCGCGCGGTAGAATACGAAGCAGTATTTACCTGTAATGCTGAAATCTGATTGGTTAGAATGACTTAGGTATAGTATAATATATATGTAGGTCCCTGCTTTCTCCCTGAACTACAGCATGCATACCTTAGTTTCACCTATGTGTATCTGCGTGATGCATGCACTACATGTACATGTACATGTACATGTACAGCAGTACACTACTGAAGTATGTATGTAGCACTACATGTACAATGGGACACTACTGAAGTATATATGTAGAAACAGTATTGACAAAAGCTGCATGTATACATTCATACCCATAACTTTGATAAAGAACGCTACATCATTCAGTCGCTACATGTAAGTCATTGATTAGGTAGGGCCTTCATTTGAAAAGAGAGACATTCTGACTTGCCTAAACTTTCTGTAAACTTTTGTTTGCTGGTAAGCTGGTACTCTGATACTGTATGATTCTCTGTACATGTAGGTGTAATACTAGTCACATGTGAGACCACCGAACAGTTTATCACTGTCAGTGACTTACCTTGGGAAGGGGGAAGGGGGGAGGGAGGGAAGTTAGATGACACCGTTGGCTGGTAATACATTTCCTTGTACCTGCTGTCTACATCATGGCTGTGTGTGTATCAACAGGTGTTGGTAAAACGGGGAGGAATCATCGCCATAGCCAACAAGTATGGAGATACTCCTCTGTCAAAGTCCAGGCCAAGGCTAAGAAAGAAGCTGGAAGGTACGTACTTATAATTAAATTGCATGTAGACAGTTTTTAAATTTTTGCTCTTAGATCTCTATCTCAACCCAAAATAAAATCCTTGCCTCGAGTCCCAGAATTGCGGATTTTATTTGAAAGAAGCAAAATGAATGGTCCAGGATATATAGCCAGTGATTTGCTTTTACGTGGATTTTTGAACACCATCTAGACACTAAATTAGGTATATAGCCATGCTCTCTTTTGTTTACCGTCCGGTTGGCAATAAATGATCTGTTCATGACAACTGATGACTGTATAATTATTGGCAGCTGGTGTCCCCACCAAGGCTACCATAAATGTACACGTACATGTGCATGTAGCTATAGCTACAATCACTGCTTTGCTTCCTAATGTTCTGGAGTACAGGACTTTTGATCACACTGACAGAACTAAAGGAGCAAGACCAATATCTCCTCTGTACATTTCTTAGTACACTGCCAACCAGAAAATTGGGTGTGGCTATCTAATGTCTAATAGCCAACCTGTATCCTCATGGCTCCATACTTTCATGTCCCTGAGTCTAACCACGCCTTCCATGCCCAGATTTTATAGTCTGAGAACCACTGGTGTGCGGTTCCTATTGGAATGCGTGAATGTCCAATAGCATGCAGGCCTGCAGGATTTGTGGTCTTAGCCCTCGTTTTCACCCAGCATTCTGTAGCAAACACAGGCCATATTTTTATAATGTGCAAGACATTGGGCAGTAGAACCTGGGAGTGAGGCTAATTTTAGCTGATATCTGCAGGCTATGGCGGTTGACAATGCGGTATTGTTTTCCAGAAGACTGTTTGGGCTCATACATGTAGTTGAAACCCAAGGGGGGGGGGGGGGGGGAGCGAGCGCTAAATAGAGGGAAAAAACAGAAGGACATGTGTAAATAAGTATGCTCTCATGTTTTCGTAAGAAAACCACATATATGCACATCTTTTCTCCATTTAATGCTCACTTTTACCCCCCTCCCTCATTACATCATAATGGTAAAAGTCAACTATTGGGGATTCCCTTAGTAGTCCCTATCACCTACTGTACACAAAAGCTGCATTCCATATTATGATAAAGGATTGTACCATATCGTGTTCATCAAAGCTAGGTCTCTTTCTGTAGCTATGGCGGGTGAGTATGGACAGAGCTTGGTCATCGTCCCCCACAAACGTGAGTCGAAGTCAGTGACAATTGTTAAAGCTACAGTAACCTGAAAAACCACTTGCTGAATATTTACTGGTTAATTGAGCAAGTACTTAGCAACAGATAGTGATACTGTCTTTAGCCAAATACTGTAACGTTTGGGGCAAGCCTTCGCAACAGCTGTGAATATCCTGGGCAGAAATAAACATATGTACATGTAGCTGTGTCTGGTTCGCTACTGCCCCCAATGACCCTGTACATCCCAATGTAGCCTGCTTTGCCTCTGTTCCACTGATGACAGAGGTCAGTTTTACACAGTGCATGCTGGCATATTTGCAGTGTGGAATAGTGGTCACTACATGTACTAATGGAGGCCCAGACTTATGAGTGGGATATGGCTTAATTTGCACGACTTTCCTTCATCATATCTCTTAATTTGTCTTTCAATCTCTTCTTACACATGTAGGAGCCAATCTGGCAAGGAAGAATGACTGTAAGTAGTCTATTTCAATAACTACACCAGTTATTAGTAGCATGCATAGTGCTATGGTATCCCATTATGGTGTATGCTTACCTTGTATGCCAGCTTCAACACACATGTCCCTATAATGATACATGTTAATTATACAATGTGTATGAATGTCTGGTCTATCTACTCTTCGGTGTTAATATTGTAATTATCCTTATTGGAGTAGAGCATCATTTCTAGGCTCCACTCACCAGTGCTTTTTGCACAGTCTGTTCAATAAAAACCGGTTTGGGAGGGGGCAAAAATAGTGTACACGAATATTTATGGATCCCTTTGAGATTGTAATAAATTCCTGTTGATTATGCTAGAGGTTGTTAGAGATGATGTAATGATGGTGTAATCTCTTCTCAGACCTGGAGTTTAAGCAACGCCAGCCTGAGATTGAGAGGAGTCAGGTGACCACCTCCCTCAAGATCGGACAGGGACCTTATGGGGAGGTGAGTACATGTACATGTATATAAAAAATCAGCTGCAACCTTCCTGAACACTTGACAGTGATTGTATGGCAGAGTTTGTATTAAAAATACATGTAGAACACTTGCAGTTCATGATTTGACAAGACTCTAGTTGATCCTATTCATGCTATAGTCTTCACACTACTGGTTGCTGGCTTGACTACCATCCTTGAAGCAGTCCCCACAGAAACCAACTGAAGGGTAGCCTAAACTTTAGAAATCAGTGGACTTTCTATGCTTGCCGCTAGTCTCGAAATATATTACATTATTGTAGCAGCAGTAACGATGTTGTAGACTGAATTTTTAGCACAAATTCTACTATGGGATCACTTAAAACATTTTCCTACCATTTCTGTTTTTTACGCTGACCTAATTGTTTATTTGGGACGAGCCCCACACTAGTGAGTCAAGTTCTGCCCCCTGTCTGTCTGTCTGTATGTATGTGTGTGTGTATGTACATGTATGTATTGTTGTATGTACGTCTTGCCGCCGGCCCCTGGCCTCGGGGGGCAAGGAATATATTCAAAATGGCATCTATGGCAACAACGTGAGTATAATATGTCAGCTGCACTCTTCCTCGGCCAGTGGTCCTCTTGCTGACACTTGTCCAGCACTAGTACATTTGTACATGTAGTTTAGTTTTGGTCCTCTTTTGGCCTGCAGGCATATTTAATTTCCTGTTATAGACTTGCATTCCTGTTTGTCAATATGCATTTATGCATACACCTGCCACACACACACACACACACAGACATGGAAGGGGTCCTGGAGTGGCCACACAGTGGCACTAAAAAAGCTGAAAACTAAAGGTGACGTCCACCGATCTGGCTACATGGACAGCTTCCCACATGAGTATTCAAGACTACGGTAGGTCTAGTGGCATATTACAGCCTACCCTTTTAGAAGGTGGGGCATGTATGAAGTGCATATTACTGTTAGGAATTGCTACACATATACATGTACATGTACTTGTCACAATAGGAGGGCCTGAGGTACATGTAGTTCTGTACTTGACATAATGTATGTGCTACACATTTGATACCAGAAGAGGTTGGGCACGCATTCATTAGCGAGCCTAGTCACATGACATTTACTTTGCTTAATCATATTCCACAATGCATTCCAGAGTTTGTTTGCTTACAGAGAAGCACAATGTAGTGACTAAAGCCATAGTACAGTATAGAATTGATAAAGTGTGGAAAATGTCTATGCAGTCACTTATGTGCAGATATTTTTGGCCTCATTCCAGAGGTGGCTGTAATACAAATGACCTCCATAAAGTGATCATACAAGATTACTAGACATAATGCGTGGCATTGTGGGGGCGAGCCTGAGCGTGCGTATGCACAGACGGTTGGTGAGAAATTTGGTTCGAGCACGAGGTTGAGCCGAATGGCAAGTAGCAGAAGGCGGGCCTCTACGCACTAACAATTTCGTAGTACATTTGTAGTTAACCAAAACATTCCAGAACTGGATTATTATCACTGTCTAGCCCTTCTTCGCCATGTAAGCAACATAAAAACTAACGTAGATAGACGTACCTTGGCCTGTAAACTTCCAGTAGCTTCCTGCTCATGCCACAAACGTAGTGACGTAATGCGCTTCGCATACGTATTGCATAATACACAAAATTGGAATTTACAGCAGGACGTACGACGACGATATACATACATACATACATACATATTCCGAATTTCTGCATCAACACGCTAGTGTGGGGCTCGCTCAGGCTTGCCCCAATTAATGTTAATGACCTTGTTAAATGGTTTTTGTAAATTTAATATTGGCTATGACTTCTGATTGTTGCAAAGGAAGCCGACACGTACATGTAGCTGTCTGAGTGTATTATATCTTCCAATTAAAGTGCACCAAAGATCAATTTTTGCTTCGTAGATCTGTACCCTGTCTTGTAGTCGGAGGCAGCTTTGGCTGTGCATCAACCAGAGAAGAGCATGTCGACAGCTTGTCCAAAGATCCTATTTTTCGGTTCTTCTGGGCTAGCTTCTGGCCACTGTAGTCAATACAGTTTGTACTATTTGGGACATGGCTGTGTGGCCACATTATGCATTATGCAGGTGACGGCTTTATACTGCAAACAAATCCAATTCCTTGCCTACAACACTGCTGGCTGTCTATAGTGTTATACCAGCATGATTAGAAAGGATTAAACTGCAGGAAGCCGCTAGGTCTTTCAAAGAAGAGTGCTATACCTCCGGTGGCTGGCCAGGCCGCACACCAGTACCAGAGCTAGAGCAATGTATGCCTGGGGACTTTAAGCCGTTTTGCTCAGAAACTTAGTAGCAAACCTCTTACTAGTTATGATGTAGTATAATTGAAGGTTCATCTCTGTAAAACAACAAAAACATACTCATGGTATGTATATCTATAGATGCTGACAGACAATCCCAAATCCTGGTGATAATTCTTGCTCCCTGATTCTCTTTCCTCAGTATCTTCAACAATGACAACATCTTGCCACTTTTGGCTGTCATCGTGGAGCCACAGGTGCACACCGTCAGCATGTTCATGAAGCTCGGCTCTCTCTATCATGTGCTACACGACCTTGATTCTGGTGAGCTAAAGTGACGGGCTTTGAAAATTATAGGACAATGACATCATCCCTATACTCTCTCTCCATATTTACACCATTCACGAGCAACTTAACAGCGCACGCATGTCACTCGTGAGTACTAGAACACACACATGCAAGTACAATGTATGCCTATACGCATACGCAAGTACTAGAACGTACACACATACACTCAAACACTTACATGCATATAATTTGTAACACATATTTGAGCGCTTGTATTAACATATGTAGTGCACTTGCTGGCTGGAACTCGCACACGCATGCAGTACATATTTAACGACTCTCACTCAACAGCGACTCACAAGCGATGGGTTTACATGCGTGTGCGATGTGAGTTACACACGTGTTCGCTTGCATGTAATGTGAGTCACTCACTTGTCACTCACGGGTGCACATGCATGTACTGACAAGTTGCTCACGAGTGCTTTAATGTCAAATGGAAAGAACCATGAGTATGGTTACTTTTGCCTTCACTGAAACTGTGAAGTTTAGGTCTTGCAATGATAGTATTTCTCAGGTGTGGTGATGGCCACGCACCTCTCCTTGTCCTCCCCAGAAATCAAGATCAACATTGAGGAGGGGGTGAAGTTTGCCCAGGACATCTGCCGTGGGATGGCCTACCTCCATTCACTGGAGCCGCTCATCACCAGATTTGACCTCAACCCTTACCACGTCTTTGTGAGTCCATTGATCGACAGAACTGGCTAGCATTGTTGCTGGTCGTCAGGGGAGTTCCCTAGTTGATCATCGCGCAGACACAGGTTTCAGACCCCTGCACCTATGGCTGTGCACAGAAGGGGCTGGACCACACACAAAATGAATAGTTTGGTTACTAATAATGTTGTAGTAGACTAATCTGCATGCAGGAAGTCTTAGACGCCCACTCAGATTGTATCAGATTTATTGCGCTTGGCCCTTGGGCTTCAACTGCATGGCTGTTCCCCTGAACATGTGCTTGCATGACTTTGTTGTATAGGGGAATATTTCCATTATGGTATAGAGCAATTGCAGTGATGCATATGAAAAATCACTTTTATGACATTATATTGTACGGCACAACAATTAGACAGTGGCTTTGTACAGGAGTGAGTACTTTTCTCATTGTTGAACTATAGGTGCATGTACCTACATGTATACTGCAATGTGTTAAGCCTTTTTGACGTATGCATCAGTACCTAATTTCAGGCTGCACACATAAATGCCAGAGATATGCAGAATGCTCAGCAGAAGTATCATTTCACCAACCGCCAGTGCCAGATTTGAATGTGCAGAACTACCTACCCAGAGTTTATAGGCAATTGCTATGGAATTTACAGTGTTCAACTTATGGTTGTAGCTACAGCATGATTGAAATATTATAACAACATCTAGAGGTGCTACTAGCCTCCTTTCCATGATCCTCCTGTGCATGTACTGCAAGCAGTAAATGCTAGGGAAGTCTAGGATTGAGGGGTCTAACCATAGACTATAGAGTAGAAACCTCCTTTACTGTATAAATTAATCTCTGGTCCAACCAATGGAAACGTTCTAGAACTTACAGCAATGGTACTGACACAGCAATTTTGTAATGCCTCCAGTTAGCAGTCAGATTACACAACAGCATTATTACTATTGCATATATGTTTAATTGTTACGGTGACAGCATAATACTTTTTAGGGATTACCATATCTCCAAATGTACATGTATGTATGTCAGCTGGTTTTAAATATGACATATTTTTCCTATGCCCTCCCTACTTTTGGAGTTACTGCCGTATTCCATGTACAATTGCATGTATGTGTGTTACACACTACATTTTAAGTTCCAACTTCCCCTCTCCCTCTTCCTCTGTCTCCACTTTCTCCCTCTCGTCGTCCCTTACACCACAACTTTAGATCGATGAAGACTTGACGGCCAAGCTGGACATGGCTCATACACGATTCTCATTCATGGACAATGAGAAGTTTTTCCGTCCCAACTGGATTGCACCTGAAGGTAAAATTATATATACACATGTAGCAAGGATTTTGGATGCCCAAAATTCAATCCATAGAGAACATGTGATGGGCCAGTGTAGGGAAGTGTGCTTGGTACTAGATGTATAAGAGAGTTTAAGGGAATACATAAAATACATGTATATATATATACATGTATATATGCAATAGTCGTTAATGGTTGTGAAAGTAGTGCATTCAGTAGTATAACTTACAAATCCTTTCCCAGTTCTGCAGCACCGACCTGAAGACATTGACAAACGTACTGCTGACATGTACAGTTTTGCAGTCATCCTCTGGGAGCTGGCCACCGGGAAGGTGCCTTTTGCTGGACTCTCACCCATGCATGTGGGCATTAAGGTAATGTAGTGGGGGCAGAGTTTCATATGGGGGAAGGGGGATATCCACCCTACCCCCCTCCTCCCAACTTAAAATCCTTTATGAAATCCTGAGGGCGAGGCACTTGGATATTGTTATTGGACATGGAAGAATGTGATACATATCTAAAAGAAAACTGGCAGGTACATACTATCTCAACTTCAGGAAAGAAGTTGCTGCTAGTCTGTGATGAATAGAAAGGGTCTATCACCCTCTGCTGTACAAACTTCTGTTTGTGTCTTGCACCAGTGAGCTAAACTGTCATATGCTAGCCATGTGTAGGTAGGGAGCAACATCTTACTGCATGGCTCTAGCCTTGTGATTTAGTTGTAGGTATGAAAGTAGCCTCATTCAACCACTCTATGCTTTGTAACTGACAAGAAATTGTTTAATATCGATTGTCTTGTGTATAAGTATACTTTGCTTTTCAAGTCTGAAATCCATTCATATAATTTATGCTGGCTCAAGGAGCTGCTTAAGACGTTCATGATTCCAAATAGAGTGCATACTACTGCACTGGACTGCTGGAATGGAGTGCACAAAACCTGTGTACTTAAAAGTACTCAGTTCTCAAATTAATTAGAGCCTCAAGCACATCCTCACTCAGAAATGATAAGGGAACAGGTGTATGCTATCACATGCAGATTTTTCTTAGCCTCATCCCTAGGTCCACACGCATGTTTCACTTTAAGTTTGTGTGAAGTCCCAAACTTCAGTAAATCTTCCAGCTGTACATATATACATGTACATTGTATAAGCTACGATAAGTGCTACACGGCACCTGCATGTCAGTGAGGATGCGTCCCGAGTATCTGAGCCTCCGATCAGTTTGATTAACTAAGTAGTAGAGTACACAGGCTTGGTGGAGTCCATTCCAGTCGTCCAGCATTCCAGTCCAGTGATCCAGTCCACCATTCCAGTCCACCATGAATAAAGACTCAATTATGGGTGGGTTTTTACGTGGTACCTCTCTTTGTTGTTTATTTGCTCCCTCTCCTCTGCTTTAGGTTGCCAAAGAGAATGCTCGTCCGCTGGTCCCCAAGTTTGTGAACCACCATCTCCAGCGTATCATTGATATCTGTTGGAATGCCGACCCCAATAAGAGACCACGATTCGAAAAGATTCAGCCAATCCTTGATAAACTAGAAGTCTAGCGAGTTGTAGAATGATAGAATTCAACTATTACATGTAGTTCCTTCAATTCATTGCTGAATTATATTGGTATGACATTGTGCTGTTAGCATCATTGTTTAAGTAGCTCATAGCTGGCTGGATACATGACTCAGAATTGTGTATGAGTGGGCAGAATGATCACCAATGGTGCTGGTCATGGGGCGCATCTGATGTATGTGAGCATGTAAATACATGACTGGAGGACACACGATACCTCTTAGTTTACATCATTAGTAAGCTAATCACATGACTATAGAGATCCTGCTATTGGCCTACAGGATTTCACTCTGTAGAACATCATTTGGGACATTGTGCACAGCGCCTGTAGTATGTCATTCAGTAGAGTAAAGACGTGAAGGTTTCAGAACCAGAGTGGTCTAACCCAGATATGAACTTGCCTCGGGCCCCCCTTCCCCAAATTTGAGAACATACAATTTCAGGAAATGCTAATTTTGGTCTATGTAGGCCTTTGCATTTTTTTTACTTGTGTAATTTCCAGTAGCTACCATGGATTTGAGCCCTTCAATTATTCTACAGTGCTCCAAAGTAAAAATGTCAACTTTCCATTTTTGGTACCCTTACTCTATACTGGTATTGTGAAGAACTATGAAAGTGAAAGTCAGTTTTTACCTGCCACATATTGACATCTGATGTTACACGCTATGAAGTTGAGTTTTGGATATTTGATACAATTATACATTTCTAATGAGCAAGAGGAATTTGAGCTCTTAACTAGTAGTAAATTTTGATTTCATCTCTAAACACTTTTGGCCCTCAAAATGCTCATTTTGATGTACCATCTCCACATCCTTCGGTGTTAGGCCTCCAAACCTGCACCATTGATGTATCCTTATGATAAGAATGCTATATAGAAGTTTGGGCTCTTAACTAGTATCTATTACTCCAGAGTATGTTGCAGCTCAGGTCTCCCCTGAATGCTGTTGTAAGGGTGGCTGTTGGTGAGGGTTTGTGAATACTCAATTTCACCATTTCGGAACAATTCAGTTAGCTTTTTGGAGCTCACACCCCCCTACTAGGTGGAAGTCAACTAAAAACCAGTTTACTGACCCTACTACCATCCTAATAAACAGGATTCGTAGTACAGGTCTCCCCTGAATGCTGTTGTAAAAGTGGCTGTTGTTGATGATTCTATCCCCATTCTATTCGCATGATTCTACTCCCATTCTACCAATCAATCTACTCTCATCTACTGATCATTCTACTCCCATTCTACTGACTCTATGGCCATTCTACTACTGATTGTACTTCCATTCCACACATATTGCAATACCAATACAATTCTGACATAAAGAGAGGTTCTTGGGAATACACTATACACTGTGACTCTGTTAGTTGGATAGCTTTTTAAAAAATTCATCAAATTTCTTTTCATAGCTGGTGAGCCTTCCAGGATCAGCATGACTCTGTGAAGGAGCAGGGATAGTTGGTTGTCTATTCGGCATCTTTGCAGATTGCAGTGTGGAGTCAGCTAAAGAAACTTTAGCATCTTCCATTGCTTTCATAAAACCTGTCTGTGCCAATTTCTCCAACTTGAGCAAATATTCTCCTAACAACTCTCTGAACTTCAACTCGTGTGCCAGCAGTGCTGCTACAGCTGTTGTGCCATGAAGGTCTAATCCAGTTTCTTTCTTCCATTGCAATGGTTCTGCAGTAGTCAGCAGAATGTCCTGACTGTGATAGTAGATGTAAGGCCGTATGTACTGTCTTGTTCCATAGAACAATAGAGATTGTTCTCGTTTTTTGAACCCTGGGAGCTGCGATACAGAAAGGAGCTGTACAATGGGTTGAAGCATTGAGCTACTATCAGGCTTTGTTTGCGAGAGGGCTTTGTTTGCCAAGTCTCCTACATGTTGCTTACTCTCTGCTAAAATGGCTTTTTCAAGACGAATGTCCTCATCATTGGCTTTCACTACTATGGCAATATCAAACACTTCTGAGTCATCTGCTGTTGAGCCATCTGCTGTTGAGCCATCTGCTTGGACACCTATAAGTATGTCTAACCGCCCATGTGGACCTGGACCAGTTGGTGGCGTGAAGTAGGCCTCATCAGTGTATAGAGTTGGCATTGGTTTCTTACGACTGGGAAGCAGCACAGCCAACAACTCCCTTAAGGCCTCCTTATCCTTGACTTCCTTATGCATTTCTGTTGACTCTCCTGGTATTTCACGTGTTGATGCTAAACCAAACTGTTGGATAATCAGGTTATGCATGTTCTGGAATAGGTTCATTGAAAGTTCTCTCATATCAGACACATGTTCAAACAAAAGAAAGAATGGTATTTCCACTGATGTGTCCACAATAACTTGCAAACCTGCATAGTGGAAATCATCTACAATGAAGTCAACAATTTAATTAGTATAGGTAATCATACACATTTGAGTCCGCTTTGGAAATAATTGTACTAAGCAGTAGTGAAAATAGTATGAGGCGAAGCCAAGACAAGAATGTGTATGGTTGCCTATTAATCATACTGTTGGAACGCCTTTGTGCAGCTCTGCCCACTTCTTGTACTGTAAGCCAGGTTGACATTGATCACTTCATGTTTGAGTTGGTGATCTCTACGAAGCACTTGATTCTGTGAACCACTCTAGTATCGAAGACACAAGGAATCCTCTCAAAGATTTGATATCCACATCATCCATTATTTTTCTTGGTTTGCAGTTTCTATGGCATTGCTAGGTGTAGCTCATTAGCTAGAAACTGCATGCGCATATTTACACTGTTATTATTGGTCAGTGCAAGATGCATGTGTGAAGTAAGAGTACAATTATGAATCACCCAGAGCTAAACTAAGAGTACAATTAGGGAATAATCAGTACTCCAATGTAACTGTACGACTAATCATAAAATACCTTTGATATTTGAGAATCCCACTCGCTCACTAAAAAGAGATTTCTTCACTGTGTCATCTTTGGTACCTGGACAATTACACCTTCAGTAAAGGTAGTGCAAACACAGAAAATACACAAACCACACCACTGCCTACTTACTAGGTTTTAAGGTTACTGGGTGTAGTATCAACTGCTCCTCCAATGCTTTCAATTGTGTTGCTATATCATTGGCAGAAATTGAAACAACACCCAACTTCATTCTTTTTGCTGGTTTTTTAGATATGAGCTGAGATGATCCAGGTTCTCCTACCACCAGTGACGCCATCATTTGGTTCAAAACCTGTGTATCAAGTAGTAAAAGAGGCGGGTCATGTCCTGAAAGGGCTTTGGTTAAAGTCCAGCTGTAACTGGTTTTACCACTCTGTTGTCACTGTCTAAAACCCTACTGTAACTGGGTAGGGCCCTGCCGTAACTGATTATTGCCTAGCTGTAACTGGTTACCACCACTTGGTAATAGTGTAAAACCCTGCTGTAATGGGTCCATAACTGGTTACTCTGCCATAACTGTCTAAAACCCTGCCCGCATCGTAACTGGTTATAGCCCAGCTTACCACTCTGTCATAACTGTCTAGAACCCTGTTGTAACTGGGTATCAACACACTTCATACCTTCAAGTCTGGTTCTCCTTGAAACACTTGAGTCTTGAGTCTGAGGCGTGTCAGGACCTGTCAAATATTCACGTGACAGCGCTACGACATCTAGCTAGTACGTGCT
This sequence comes from Phakellia ventilabrum, assembly GCA_963921505.1. Lineage (NCBI taxonomy): Eukaryota > Metazoa > Porifera > Demospongiae > Axinellida > Axinellidae > Phakellia > Phakellia ventilabrum. The sequence goes on from OY997385.1 coordinate 3,888,286, forward strand.
TAGGAGTGCGCATGCGCAGACAATTGGAGATCGTCGCAAATACGAATGTAGTCAACAAACAAGACATCCCATTGAAGTGAGGAGGTTCGGGCGTTTTTATCTCCAAAAAGATGAAGGTCTAATCCAGTTTTCCATTGCAATGGTTCTGCAGTAGTCAGCAGAATGTCCTGACTGTGATAGTAGATATACATAAGTATCTCAGTGTCCTAGTACTACTCAAAATCATCAGATTTTGAGTGGAATGATAAGTAGAATGGGAGTAGAATTACCTGTAGAAGGGAGTAGAATCATTAGTAGAATGCTAAGTAGAATGGGAGTTGAATCAGCAGCAGAATGGAAATAGAAACAGCAGTAGAATGTGCAGTAGAATGGGAGTAAATCTGAGCATGTTATATGCATTCCACCTCCACAGCTAATGAGTAGAATCATTAGCTAGAAACTGCATGCGCATATTTACACTGTAAAATATGTAATGGTTCATAGTTCACAGAAGTAGATGCAATACAAAGTTCAAGTGTTCCCACTACAGACTGAGGTGGTGTGCAGGCAGTGCAGATGTGGTGATGGAGATTTGACAGTAATTTGTCTGTACATACAAGAGCACATAAGAAGATTTTCCCTGACTCAAGTACCTGGGCTAGCAATTCCTAGTGTGCATGGCTTAGTCTCGTGGGCTAGTGGAAGAACAGTTATGAATGTTAATACAAACTCAATTAATAACAGCTATCCAATCTTCATCAATCTTACTTAGTTCAGTTCAGCTGGGAGGGAAGGAGGGAGCAAATTTGAGTGCAATAGGGCTAGCACAGGCAATTAATAGAAATACCTTTGGGGTGTCAAAATATTTTTCCTGGAAGTAAAGCATATAAGTAGTATAGTAAATACCAACAACATTAAAAAGTGATTATATTGACCAGCCCCTGTTTGACACACCTTTTTCCTTTCACACAGATTGTACTGCAGTGGGGAGAGTTTGTTAAGTGCAGGGGGTAAATGCAATGCCATACAGATAGTGGCAAAATTACCCACCTTTCTCTGGCCCTTGGGTGTTCTGGGGGTCTGATCTGGAAACTGCAGGTAGCTACACGTAAATTTCATTCTCTAAATAATAATAATGAATTATAGCTTTTGCAACTAACAAAACAAACGAAATTCAAGAGCAGAGGGTACATGCAATAAATAAAAACGTCTAGCTTTTGCATAGCTACCCTATACTAACAAAACAAAATAACATGACTAAATTCAAGAGCACACATAACAAAACTTCACTCTTGCTGAATTATATGAAACCATACTAAAACAAAATGACACATTGGAAATGAATAATTATTATACACACCTTTATAGGGAGGACCTCCCTGTTCATGAGGACCTCAGGGAGGACCTCCTTGAGAACCTCAGGGAGAGCCTCCCTGAGGACCTCAGGGAGAGCCTCCCTAAGGGCCTCCACACCCTCAGAGCTGGTTGTTAGAGAATCCTGGAGAAATGACAATGAGCATACTGATAATTGCTGTTTTATAGGTTGCACAGTACCTATTATGAATGTGGCCCAGTCAGTATACTATATGCATGGTAGTCAAAAATGTACCTCAGCAAATATGTCTGGTGACATGTGATCTGGAGAGAAGTGATACAAGTCCAGTAAAGTCTCTGCATACATTCACACATGTACATGTCATGACCTCCTTGAGAACCTCAGGGAGAGCCTCCCTGAGGGCCTCCCTAAGGGCCTCCACACCCTCAGAGCTGGTTGTTAGAGAATCCTGGAGAAATGACAATGAGCATACTGATAATTGCTGTTTTATAGGTTGCACAGTACCTATTATGAATGTGGCCGAGTCAGTGTACTATATAGTAGTCAAAAATGTACCTCAGCAAATATGTCTGGTGACATGTGATCTGGAGAGAAGTGATACAAGTCCAGTAAAGTCTCTGCATATATTCACACATGTACATGTCATGTACCATTTGGTGGTGTTTCTTCAATACTGCATTAAAGACAGAAAGATTTATTGTAAGCATGGTTATTATTTGCTATGTCTTGTTGAGGGGAGAGGGATATATCATTATAATTCAAATGCCAAAGTGCAAAGATACAATAAAAACTTATGTTTTTATCTCCATAGACATATGAAATGTGTCATTATAAAACCCAAAAAAAATATGTATACTGCACTATCTACTGCCATATCCTGCTATCCTGAAGGTACAATTCCTCAAGTTAAACTTCTGTTGAGTGGGTACCACTTACAGTGGGGTTGATGTCTTGGGTCTGGGGTTGAAGAGACAATAATTGAGAGAGTAGCTAAGTATACTAGGGAATTAGTAGTACTCACCGTACGTAGGTTTCACGTGAGAGCTTGTAAATCCATCTTTCATGCCCAAATGAAGCCCAGCATAATTTTAGGTAAACATTCTGTAACAGCATATTGTAGCACATTATGATGCCAGCTGGAATGAATTGCCGATCCAGCATGCACAGTACTACCCCATGCCACCATTCTGTTGAGTGGGTACCACTTACAGTGGGGTTGATGTCTTGGGTCTGGGGTTGAAGAGACAATAATTGAGAGAGTAGCTAAGTATACTAGGGAATTAGTAGTACTCACTGTATGTAGGTTTCACTGTGAAACAAAAGAGATACTATTTATAATCACAGGTTGCTTTATAGCAGAGAATAGCTAACTTACTTGACTTAGATGTCAAGCTAACTTAGATGACTGCCACTGCACTACTATTGTCTCAGTGCACTCCCATGATGCAAGTGCTATATTATCTATGGTTAAAGTCTAAGCATACATAAAGACAAGGCTGAAGATTGTGCTCAGTTACTAGTAATTCTAGGTTAAGTGTACCTGAAACTAAATGCTGGTTGGGCTGATCTCTTCTTGTTACCGACAGTGCTGACTCAGCCATTTCGCAATGCGTTTGCAGTTAACCAAAACTGGATTACTACCACTGTCTAGCCCTTCTTCGCCATGTAAGCAACATAAAAACTAACTTATATTGACGTACCTTGGCCTATTGGGCCTGCAAACTTCCAGTAGCTTCCATTCTGTCTGCTCGTGCGCAGTGGCGTACGCGTACTACGCGTAATACGTTTCGCATACGTAATGCGTAATACGCAAAATTAGAATTTTATATTTAGATTTGGTAAGACGTACGTACCATAATAATGATGATAATAATAATAATACATATAGACACGATAGCAGAATTCGACTCGCTAGTGTGGGGCTCGCTCAGGCTCGCCCCAATTATATTAGTGAAGGCTTCCTAGCTCCTACCAGCATGAAGATAGTGTGGATAGTACTAGCTGCGGCTGTTATCTTGTCTCCAGCAGCTGCCAGTTCTGCTAATTTTGATGCCGATTGCACGCGTCCTACAAGTGAGTGCGTAGATTCATATGCAAGTATCAAGGACACTCAATACTAACGTTAGTATTAAGTGTCCTTGCAAGTATTTAGCTAATGTTAGTCCACGTATTTTATGCTAAAACACTACTAGCCGCTTCAACAAAACTTCGAAGTTGTAATTGATTCAGTGTCAGACCGCCCTCCCCCCTCGATATACAGTCAATCATGGAATGATAATATACCCCCCCCCCCCCCCTCCAATGTAGCCATCTACTTTCTTGGCTCTAGTTTCTGGGGGAGTGGCTGCAGAAGAAACATTACTGAAGCAGTCTCGTGGTTACCAAAAAATCTTTTCAGAGTGAAACACACTGGTGACCACGAGACTGTCAGTATACTGTATAGTTGTATAGTGAGCCTGTCACTGTAGCTCGGTATTACCTCAAATTCAGAACAAACTCTGATACACAGGGGAAAATTGTAGCTATCTATGTTTATAACTACTGTGAATGATAAATTTATGGTAATTGCACGAATAGAACAATCTCAGTATTTGAAATCTGACCGTCCAGTGCGCAGATCATACATTTTGCCCTGCAGCTAAAGGGCTAGCTGTATAGCAGGGCTGTTTCTCATGTTGTTGTATGGCCACATTTCAGCTGTCAGAACCACCCTTTCTGACAGCTGAAATATGGCCATACAACAACGTTTCAACGTGATAATTGCCAATAATGTTGCCTCAGTGGCAGTTAATGTTCCTCCTTTGTCTGCAAAACGAGAGCCTCTGGTTTGTACTTTAATATGTAGCTATCTCCCACATAGCACTCCTTGCACACTGGACGGGTGCACAGTTCGATAGGTAGGAGTCCATTTCACCTTTCATTAATTGGACACACATCCCTAAATATCCATAGTGCATGATAACTACAAGGAGCATTCTGCTAGCCTCGTTCCCTGGCTCTCCCAACTCAATGAAGCAAAACAGAACATTCCATATGAATCTGGAAAGCCTGGGGACGGGGCTAGCATTCTGCAGCCTTGCTGCAAAGAAGGGAGGTCTGAGATCATCATTACAGTAGTTTGGGGAAATAGTCATACCGGTAGGTACATTTATACAGTAGGTGTTAATATACACCCACAGCTTATGCACGGCTGTACTGTTAAATTTTCCTTGCCCTCTCTGAGGACTAAACCCTCATTCCTCTCTACCCTCATGTGGTTTTTGAAAATTTTGCTGTGTGAGGGAAGCCTGGGAAAAGACTATAGGGTTTAAAGTCTCTGTATTTACATATTTCTGGGAATTTTGGCTTGCTTTGAAGAAGCCAGTGATGGTGTAGTCCCTTTCCTAGGAAATGAACAAATAGCTTGCTTCAACAATTGTTGCTTTGTGTAAACAGCCTTCAACCCCACGCATGATGACCTTCTGACCCCCTAATATGTGGCCCACCTGGCCTGGTGGCTACAGCCCTAGCTGCACCATAAGAAAGTCTCAGTGCTTTGTGTAAACAGCCTTCAACCCCACGCATGATGACCTTCTGACCCCCTAATATGCGGCCCACCTGGCCACTTTAAATCTGGTGGCTACAGCCCTGCACCATAAGAAAGTCTCAGTGCTTTGTGTAAACAGCCTTCAACCCCACACATGATAACTTTCTGACTCCCTAATATGCAGCCCACTTGGCCACTTTAAGGTAGCAAGGGAAGTTGAAAAAATCCCCGTAAAACTGCTCATGAATAATTAATGAGCAATCAGCAAGGTCACGTGAGCTACGTAAAGTTAATGAGATTCATTGAACTAGTTACATTTCCCATGGCGGCAACCGGAATCAACAGCGGGGGTGTGTCACTTTGATGTGGAAAGCGGCACTTTCAAGGGCAAATTCGGCACTTTGATGTGGCCGAGCGGTACTTTGATGTTCACTTTCAAACCTCTTTTTTTTTTCTTCTTTTTTTTTCTTTTTTAGTAAGAAGCCGTTTAGGCCGTCTGTAGTGCTGAGTAGGCTGTTTGTGTGTAAAATCCAGCCTGAAGTCTGTGGTAGTGTTTGTGAGTGTAGCTGAAAGGCTGGCAGGCAGCTTGCCAGACAGATGGTCATCCAGTTTTCTCTAGTCAGTTGTCTTTAGAAAAGTGACCTTTCTATCTCGTAGACTCCGCCCATTTTCGCATCTAGCTGCCGTCTGTGGGGCCCTGTCAAAAGCAGTGGTAAGTTGTAGCTAGGCTGTGTGCGTGTGTAGTGTAGCAAGGGAGGGGTTAGGGGAGAAAAGCATGCGTAGTTTTCTTGTGAGTAGGCTGACTGTCATAACCCTGGGGTCAATCTACTGTAGCAGGTGTGGGTTGTCGCAATATTTGATTGGCAAGTCCAGATTGCGAAATTAGTGTAGTTGTGAATAGCAAGGCAGATTTAGCTGTAAAACCGGATCTGAAGTGTTTTTGTGAAAAAGCATGCATAGGATTTTGGCCTGTCCTGTGTAGGTTGTGTGTAGGTAACGATGAGGGGGGGAACTGTGCGGGGAGTGCAATATTTGGAATTTTAGCAAAAGAGGTCTTTTTGTGAATATTAAGCAGAGGGGGTTATTAGGTGCTTACCTATTGTCATGTGGGTGTAGGCTAGGATGTTGCCGACATAGCCATCAACTTTGTTCGGAGGTTCGGCTTCAACCCTACTCGACTTCCCTTCCTACCTTAAATCTGGTGGCTACAGCCCTGCACCATAAAAGTCTCAGTGCATTGTGTAAACAGCCTTCAACCCCACACATGATAACCTTCTGAGATGTTCAGGCTTTCCAGTGGCGGTGGAAACATGAAACAAGTGGGGGGGCTGATAGAGTCGGCTGTGTAGCAGCCCAGCGTGCGCAGTGAAATTTTTTTTCACTTGGCGTTTTAAAGTGGTCAAGAATCGCTCTCCTGGGGTCTCTGCAAATCAGTACTGGAAGTGCTCTTGGTAAGTCGAGCATGCAGGAATAGGCCCATGGCCGTAGACCTCGCTACCTCACCCAGAAAATCTCCTTGCCCGGTGCATACAGCACACGTAGCGCCAGATTGGCTGTGAAGTCTTGGCTCGTCCAGAGTACAAGTGAAATCACAGTATCAATGAACAAATGCATCGAAAGAATTCAACTGCAAACGTCCCTACTACCTGCCATTTCCACGTGGCAATGTCGAAGTTCAAAGTACGTAGGAGGGGCGTTAACTTCAATTTTGGGGGGGCTCAGCCCCCCAACCTTCACAATTGGGGAGGCTAAAGCCCCCGTAGCCCCCCTGCTTCCGCCGCCCTTGCAGGCTTCTGATGCTGACTTTTACCTTACTGATCGACTGTTTCTGGACACCATTTACAAAACAAGTTTTAGTCCCACATTCCAGTCCCATATTCCAGTACTGGAGAATTCATTCCAGTGATTAGAGACACCCCAGTTAGTTTGTACAAGAGACTACGTTTTAGACTCTGTTGGCGTGACAACATACTAAAGGGTTGTGCATTTAATGCACAGGGAAAGATGGTGGTGTTGAAGAGAGTGAACATAGCGTGTGTGTGTGTGGGGGGGGGGGGGGGGGGCATTGATCTGGGGTATATTGCAGGAGTAGTAAGGTACTTTGAGTTGCCTTTGTTGCTGGGCTACAAAGGAAACTCAACCACTTTGTTATTCCTGCAACCACATACTTCTGCATCAGATCAATTGATTAGACACATACTTCCAATTAGGGAAGCCAGTCACAGGAAATCACAATTCATCGATATCACCTGCTCATAGGCTGATCCATGTATCCATTTTCCATTTCCCAGATCCACCTTTTATGTATGATCGAGGCCCATCAACTGTATTTAGAGACAGCGAAGGGCACGTGAGACTAAATGTATCCTGTACACAAGAAACCATTCACTGGATGGTCATGTCGAATGACCCTAGTGACGATTTGGATGCCTACAGAGTAGAATACACCTGTCCGGGAGTTGAGGTAAAATACTATATACAACATCAGAATGCTTCTGGCAAAAATCAGAGTGGATAGCCAGTTCCATTATCTTTTTCAATCCTATAGCATATAGCTAGAGACTGGCCATGGGTTGAAAGCTATTACATTTAACTCACTAATGATGTGTTATCTTACGTGTTACACAGGTGTCAACAATTCTGGCTGAATGTGACAATGGTACACTCAATGGCACTCTCTTTTGGGCAGACGTGAATGCTACCACTTGCAGATTTTATGGAGCCTATCAACTCGTGGATCAAAGATGCTACTTGATTGAACCTATGACAGTCAGCATATCTGAATGTCAGGAGATACCTGGTAAGTTGCAGCAGATTTGCTTCCGAATGCTCAAGCTGTATCTAGCTTTAGGCATAGTCTCGTGCCCAGACGTCCACAGCCTCCCGGTGAAGGAGCGTCTGGTGCCTTGATTTAAATTTCTTGTCACAGAGGCGTGTCCTGTAAACGTATAATTGAAAGACGCTTGCGCCAAGAATGCAATTATCAGAGCAACTCAAAGATGGGTGTTCCTATCTGTGCTATTTGTTGCGCAACTCTACCTTCATGCAGTCAGTGACGATCTGTAAACCCCGAAGTATCAGCCGCTAACAAAAGAGCGGTGGATTTCTTGGTTTCAGTCGTCAACCTGGAGCTTGAGTTAGCTGGCGGTGCTGGGACGGCTGGTGGCACGAGGATACAGTATTGCTGTAAACCATGCTTCTCGAAGTTGGAGAGGGCTGAAAGGTCTTTAGAAACTGCGACTGGGATCATCGAGCTACGAAGCAAGTTCTCTTTACCGCCTGTCACTGAGCCATTTCAGCAAATGGATGAGTCCCCAGATGACAAAGAGCGTACGCTTCGAAGTAGGGCCAGCATCCCACTTGAGAGATTCACGCCATGTATTCCTCGTAAGAGTCTTAAAGTTTAAGATAGCTATAGGGATAAAATAGCCTTCTTCTGCAAAAATTATGGCAGCCATCACACTTTTGACACTTCGATTGTTCGGTGACGTAATCACTTTTAATTATGCACTCTACGATTTCATTTGTCAGCTGACATTCCAGATGACAAAGGTGTTACTAACAATAAATTTAAATCAAGGCACCAGATGCTCCTTCACCGGGAGGGCGTGGATGTCTGGGCACGAGACTAGCTATAGGTCAGGATTAAAAAGGTGTTCTCTTGTTAGAGAATCTCAAACTTTTTACATTAGTGATCGATATAAACGATTAAATTCTTGTCTTTTTTATGCACAGTTACAAAAACTCCCACAAGTGGATCAGTTTCACCTGGCACACCTTTTCTACATGGTATCTGATGCTCTTAGATAAATGGTTGTAGCTAAATACATACTACCAAATAGCAGGTTGTTTTCATGGGGTGCCAATTTTCGTTATTTTCGTGGTTAACCTACAAGTCACGAAATTTTCCACCCACAAATTTTACGATCGGTTACATGCGCTGTACAAAGTCCAGCAGACTAGGTGCTAGATCGACTTTCACTATAGCTCTCTATAGTACCTTTGTACCGTTGACAATGCCCTGGATCCACAGGGTCCTCTGTCACAAGCCGCCCTTCATGCTGTGATCGAATAAAGCAGAGGCGATATTAAATGAAAAAGCGAGGCCCATACCTCTCCATTACCGCGGCGGTATGGTAGTTCACCAATAATGGCCTCCCATATGCCTTTACAGACTTGGTAGCCTCTCACGCACGACTCAATACTGAAGCGCTCCATCTCTGTCATGCAAAATTGTCATTGATTGAACCACGTGTATTGAGTCAAAGTTCATATTACATTATCGTGTATTCATGATAGAATTGCCATGAAACTTAGAACAACAAAAATTATTTCTAATGACCTCGCGAGCTTTTCAACGAAAATTCCAACCCACGAAAATAACCCGCTATATGGTATTTCCATTGCCTGTGTATTAAAATCCTCCCCTCCTTCTTTTCGTTCTACTTTAGAGCCCAGTGAAGCTTTCTCCCCTGTTCCATTTCCGGACAGTTTCCCAGTCACTGATCCGTATGATTTCTCAACAACTTCCACAGCTGGCCATGGTCTTCTACCTTCATCAAACAGCTGCTCCTCAGTTACAATTATTGCTGGTGTACTTGGCAGCCTACTACTTGGGCTCATAATGCTAGATGCAGCTATAGTTATGGCTGTCCTGATTTTCTGGAAAAGGAAACTTAAAATTGTGTATAAAAATCAGAGTTACACAGCTGGCCAAGAGGCTACTAAGGGAGATAAACTGACACTAAAGAGCATGCATGATGTAGGAGCATAGTCAACATCATCATTGTATTATTGGTATATGCAACATGAAATGAAGGTCCAACTAACTATTTGCTCACTTCTGTCATAAATATAAATAATTTTCAACTCTGTGTACATGTACATGTATATACCAGTTAACAGTTTCATTGCCATATTAGCAACTGCATGCATACTGGTTTGTAGCATAGATTTTGATCTTCTGTTGTTGTATCCTTATTATTTTTCCTGCTTACTCACAAAAAAATACTTCTTTTCAGACAATTTGACTGGTGCCAGGAAGCTAGCCAGTATAGCCACATACTTCCAGTTAGGGAAGCTAGTCACAGGAAAACTTAATTAGATACTCACTAACTGAGTAGTTTCCCTTGTAGCTAACAAGGGAAAGCTGACCACTTGTTATTCCTGCAGCTACATGCATATGAAGTGACCCTTGAATTGCAACTGAGGTAACCTAAAACAATCCTCCAGTGCAGACAGCTGTGAGAAAAAGTCAGGTCTAGCTAGGTAGCTAGCTATAACTACTTTAGTATCCATGAGGGACACGAGCCCACTATCAGCTATAATAAAATGGAAACTGCAAACGGCTGTAAATTGGGCCATACTATTAGGCTAGTGTAGCACTAAAACAAATCAAACCTGTCGAGTCTCACCCATGCGTGGGAGTAAAACTCACTCTTTTGGGAGTGTGATCTCACTCTTGTACTATTCAGGGCAACTGTATACCTGCATCCTCAACGAAGAAAGTCACTGTATGCAACTGACAGCTATGCTTACACACAAATACTTGATGTCTCCAATATCATATATTCACCTAGTATATAGGTATCTTATATAGCATTTGCGCAGGGTAGAACATTGTGATCAGGTGGTTCTCATGGACATCAGTCGCCCATAACTACGTCAATGTTTACAGTGCCTGTATTTATGTGGATGCTAGGTTTGCACAATTATGCCAGCATAATTAAATCTTGAGCCTAATAGTGGCATAAGGAATTATGCTACTATAAAGTATGTATTAGGCATAATTTGCACAGGTGTAGACTTTCACAGAATTTTAGTGGCTGACCTTGGCTACTATTGATACTAAAGTAAATTACTGCAAATCATTTAGAGTTATGGTAAAATGGCTATGGTCTTTCTACAGAGCCGCTAGATTGGCAAGGCTCGAGGCTGTTTCCCGGGAACCAGGCTGGGCTGAGACTGATGCTAGCAATCTGGCTTTTGCTGTACTTTTGACCTTTATCCATTGGGGGTAAAAGTAGGCACTAAATGGAGAAAACACAAGAGAACGTGTGCTTTGATGTATTTTCTTACATGAAAACATAATTCGTTTCCTTGCAACTTCTTGTGCTTCAAGCACTTTTACCCCCCATTGCAACATAACGGAGGATAAAGGTCTACTGAATAGATCCGGAACTGAATAGAATAGGGGGGCAAGCTGGAATAGCATAATCGACAAAAAAAGTGTAACTAGCATGGGCGAGGCCTAATGTGGTGGTTGTTGAAGCATAGCTACTGTGCATTACTAGCTGGTGGTTCCAAACCGTTACCTAGGTTACCAGCCCATAAACTTCTTTCACCCCCCCCAGCGGAGATCGAAGAATAGTATACTGCTCTTGGCAAGTCGGGCTCAAGATGACCCCTGCACGAATGATGAGTTTAGTGCATGCATCTAGATCTAAGTGGTAGTCTCGCGTAGCTGGTTACAGCAACTGCTGCTATACACTGTTTAATACACTTATTCTTCTTCTTCTTCTTTGTAACCTCCACTAGGAGAGTACCCTAAGAATAGGGACTGCGAAATCTACACAGAGTTCAGCAACAAGGAGTTTCTGCGAGATCTTAAGCTATCCAGGAAGTCAATACAAAATAGCTGAATGTCGATATCGTTAATCCAATCCACACCCGTCATGACACTGAAAAAGCGGTGAGGGTCCCGTGCTGGATCCGGAAGAGCATCCTTCACAGAGGAGGGGGCTTCCCCAATCAGTTTGATGCGACACCCCAGCAGGGCGGGACAGGAGGCTACAAAGTGCAGAGAGTCTTCCCGAGGAGCTCCACACAGTTGGCAGGAGGGATCATTCGGAGAGTGCCCGTTCCGACGCTGCCTGAAACGGCTTGCATCTGCCTCCAAACCATCGCAACCGGTGAGCAGTCTTATGCGAAAGTTATTGCGCCGGGTCTTGTGGATGTCTGCCAGTGTCATGGCCCAATGAGGGGCAGGCTTCCCAAGTGGGAGATCGCACGATCCAATAGGAAGATGTGGGCAGTCATTAATGAGTGACAGGTTTGACTGGATGGAAAGGAGACGCTTGGTTGAGGATTTCCAGCTGTTGTGTGCACACTGACTGTCAAATAGGTGTAGGATGGAGGGTAGGTTCAGAGAATTGAGCAGTTTTGACCACTCAGGAATGCAGCCAGACTTAGGATTGCAGCTGATGCGGAATTCCAAAAGTTTGCGTGGAAGGGCAGATGAGTCCATGGTGGTGATGGAGTTAACAAAGGCTAGTTGTCTCTGGGCTAAGAAGGATGAGATGCTTCGAGAGCCAAGAAGGCTACGTAGAGCAGGTAACGGGCACCGGGTCGGCAAACCTTGGATAGTATGAAGGATTTTTGAGTGTGCCCTCTCAAGCATAAGCAGCTCTGTCTTGGTGAGGGACCATAATTCTGAACCGTAGAGGGTGATGGGCAAACAGAGAGCTTGGTAAAGACAATGTGACGTAATTGGATGGAGACAACCAAAGCGCGAGCCAACACCATTAAGTGCATAAAAAGCACTGCGGCCAGAGGTGCATCTCTCCGATGTCCTGGGGAAAGAGGAAGGATTGACAGTCCGCAGGACACCCAGGTGGTGGTACTCATTTGCTTCCTGGATAACAGTCCCATTCAGCGTCCACTGCCTCGAGATCCTAGCAGCAGCACGAGCTCTCAGGGCCTCACCGAAGACCATAATGGCAGATTTCTGGGCATTGAAGCTGTAGCGCCATCTACGAGCATAGTTGGACACAAGGTCCAGCATGGCTTGGAGGTCTTCAGGGGATTCCGCAATTAAGGCAAGGTCATCTGCGTACATCGGGGCGCCACAATAGTTGTCACCAACCATAGCCCCATAACCAGATTCAGACAGAATATCGAGCAGCTCGTCCACAAAGACAGAGTATAATAGAGGCGAGAGAATGGCCCGCCTTGACGGAGGGGGAAGGAAAGAGAATGTGAGCCAGAGTAAAGGACTGAGGATGAGGCATTCGAGTAAGAATTGTTAATCAGGTGCCACAGACGATGGGGGATACCTTTCTGATGGAGTTTTACCAGCAGTCCCTCATGCCAAACCATGTCAAAGGCTTTTGAGACGTCCAGAAAAGCTACATAAGCTTTCTTCTTCTGGTCCCTCAGGTGCTGGATGGTTTCTTGCAATATGAATGCAGAGTGGAGACAGCTACATCCAGGACGAAATCCACCTTGCAGGGGATTGATGGAAATGACAGGAGAAAGAAGCTCTAGGACAAGCTTTTCAAAGACTTTGCTAACATTGGAGAGCGTGGAAATACCCCTGTGATTAGACGGGATGGACAGATCCTTATTGTGACCCTTGGGGATGGGGATAATGTAACCTTCAAGGAAGGAAGAGGGGATGTGGCACGTGGCTAGAATGGCATTGAGCAAAGATGGTCAAGTAAGAGAGGGCAAGCATACCGGAGATGTTCTGGTTCAATTCCATCGGGACCCGCGGTTTTGTGAGATGGTAGAAATTTAACAGCCTGAACAATTTGGTTGATGGACAGGGAGATATGGTCACCTGGCAGCTGGTCGGCTAGTTGATGAAACTCATGGTGGATATCAGATTGGAAGGAGGAATCAAAGCTGTCATGAGAAGAGGGAGTAGCAAGTTTGCTAAAATAGGATGCCCAACCTGTTAGGATATTGTCACCTGTATAAGTGGCACCATTGAAAGAAAGAACAGGGAATGATTCAGCAACATGACCATTTGCCCTCCGGATGTCACGGAAGAGTTTCCTGGAGTTGGAACTGTGGAGATTAAGAGAAGCAAAGAACTGCTCACACTGCTCTTTGCGGTGTGCTCTTAGGCACGCCCGGAACTGGCCTTTGGCTTGTTTATAATTGGCACGTAGAGGATGGTCATCATTTCTTGGCCTGCCAGCTGCTATAAGCAGAGTTAGCTCTTCTCTGAGCCACCTTTAGCTCATGGCTCCAGGCTGGCGTCACACGAGAAGCAAAACGCTTATGAGGAAGTAGGTCAGAGGCCACTTTCCTCATGGAATCAGTGAGAGCCTTTAGGTGTTCATCAATCAGGGTAGGGTTGGAGACAAAGTCATCTAAGCCTCTAAGAGGGAGGGTTCTGGTGGCTTCTTCTAAAGGGGCTGTGTATAAATTGGCAATCTCCGAAGAGGTAAGTTTATCCCAATTGGGACGAGGTAGCTCTTTGTTACTGCCTGAATGAGTGCAGGGACCGCCCCCGGGAGCTGTGAGACAGACCTTGAAATTAGATAGGATGGGGAAGTGGTCAGACATATTCAGTGAGACTTCTTCTGCAACTGCACAATCACTGAAACTAGATAACAAGTGGGACGGACAAAGTATGTGGTCAATGGTGGAGGAAGAACCGTGGGCTTTGCTTAGATAGGTGGATGTGGCCAGAGAGGGACTAAGATGGAGGTGAGCTGACAAGAAGTTCCACCTGTTTAAATAGTGAGATAGAATACGTCCTTGCTCATTACAGGGTGTACAAGCCATCGGTCCACCTTCCGCACCCAAGTCAGCACAATTTAAGATCTCCAAATTATAATGATTACATCATTATCCAGGCCATACACCTCAAGGATGGAATCAACCTGGTCCAGGCACTCTCTGAACTGAAGTCATCTGTGCAGCCAGTGCGAGTTGGAAGGTATACCGAAAGAATGCAAAGGGGGCGGGTAGAGGTCCGGATTTGTATACCTACAACCCTATGACAAGATATGTTAGTTAACCGCTTAACATGCTGATCCAAGGATTTACGCCAAGCAATGGCAGCACCGCCGTGACCTCTGATGTGTTTGGGAACGCAGTCTGCTGTCATACGGCCATGCATGACTCGTCAGGGGTCTTGACCTCACTGGCCTACCTTCCGGAATTATAGCGAATAGCATGTGCGTCATGACGTCATATCCCAATTGACCGGATGCCAAAGCTATATTTAGTGTACCTGCGCCATTAATTATGCCTATGGTGATAGTGTATTAGTGAAGGCTTCCTAGCTCCTACCAGCATGAAGATAGTGTGGATAGTACTAGCTGCGGCTGTTATCTTGTCTCCAGCAGCTGCCAGTTCTGCCAATTTTGATGCCGATTGCCCGCGTCCTACAAGTGAGTGCAAATTTAATCAATGAGTATGCCAATTATTTTATGCTAAAACTCTACTAGCCACTTCACCAAACTGCGGCCGCTATACATCACGCCCCCTTGCTCTATAGATCTATAGAGTGGCCGGTCACGGTATATTTCCGGTCAGTCTATGCAAAAGTGACCAACAACCAACAACTGTACTATTTGCAAGTCTCACTCATGCTGCAGTAACACTAACTACTCCTCGTACTGAAACTGCAATTATATCCGCATTACTCTATGCTTTTAGCTTTCGACCTACGCTGACCGGAGTTGCGCATGTGACCGAAATTACCACGCTCTACCTTATAATTAATATATTTATGCAGCGAGGAAGGGGCCTAATTGTGACAGTAGGGTTGAGAGGGTAAAGGCTGTGATGCTGATAATAAAAGCTTCATTATTGCTACTTATTACATTTGGAAAATTTGTAATAGTTATACCACGGTAGCCAGGGAGTTATGTTTGATAACCACCCCGAGCCCAAGGGCGCAGCCCGAGGGCGAGGGATGGTTATCAAACATAAATCCATGGCTACCGTGGTATAACTATTTTATATCCTATCTGATTGGTCGACAAAATCCGGTTGCTAAGAAGCTTAGCAACGTACAAAGAAGCAGTTTTCAATGGCGTGTCCCGTTTCCAATAGCTGTCTCGGCATGTGCGAGTGGACTAGCTGTCCAGGAACCAGAGCAGTTCTACGGCTTCCAATTACACGACTGAGCCGACACGCCCTAGTCCAAGCCACATCCCTATTCCTGCACCGGCTCCACCCGCTTTGCTACGTTCGTTAACGACGAACAACTAGCAGTATTATCCAAAGAAGTTTGCGCATTACATCATTGTTTCTATATATTATATACTGGAAGTATGTTGGCAGTATGAACATGTGTTTTTGTGACGTCAACATAATTTTTAATGTTAACATGTAAACATGTACAGGACAAGGGAATATAAATGCCAGGGGGAGTGAAATATCTTAGTTAAACCACCCCTGTGTCCTAGGATACAAGGATGAGGTAGGATATAATATCTAATAATATGATTGCCTCGGTAATTTCACCATGCAGATCTGTACATATTGTCAACCATTGCATATATACGGCAGTATTATGACCATTGTGATTGCTAAGGTGGGGGTGGGTGGGTCTGAGCTTAGTGAGTGTACCTGCTCTTGGAGACATTGTGGGAATTAGCGATCAACCTTTGAACCTTTGAACCATCGTCACTACTTATTTCGAAAATAGGCACTGGTGCTTATTATCCCAATTCTACGGTATGGCTTAGGTTGATGTACATGAGATTCTATAAATACCTTTTTAGCATGTATCTGCAGTAGCTCTTCTATGGCAACTGGTTGTAAACGATATGCAGTACCATACAGACGGACATACAGATAAACTCGCCATTGAATACGCTAGTGTGGGGCTTGCTCACATTCTCCAAACTAGCTGAAGCTACTGTTGATCAGCTGTAGGTTTCTGGTGCCAGGCATGGTTCAAAGTTTGTAGCCATTTTCATTTTGTAGTTGATTATTTAGCACACAGATGTAGTTATGTATCATTGCCTAAGTTAGGGATCCAGTTCCAGCAGGTGACTTACTTATTTATGATAATGACCCGTTAGACCGTACAGCAGTCATTGATCTGGTCTACAAAATCACAATTCATCGATATCACCTGCTCATAGGCTGATCCATGTATCCATTTTCCATTTCCCAGATCCACCTTTTATGTATGATCAAGGCCGAGATTCTCCATTTAGAGACAGCGAAGGGCACGTGAGACTAAATGTATCCTGTACACAAGAAACCATTCACTGGATGGTCATGTCGAATGACCCTAGTGACGATTTGGATGCCTACAGAGTAGAATACACCTGTCCGGGAGTTGAGGTAAAATACTATACAACATCAGAATGCTTCTGGCAAAAATCAGAGTGGATAGCCAGTTCCATTATCTTTTTCACCTATAGCATATAGCTAGAGGCTGGCCATGGGTTGAAAGCTATTACATTTAACTCACTAATGATGTGTTATCTTACGTGTTACACAGGTGTCAACAATTCTGGCTGAACGTGGTGATGGTACATTCAATGGCACTCTCTTTTGGGCAGACGTGAATGTTGCCACTTGCAGATTTTATGGAGGCTATCAACTCATGAATCAAAGATGCTACTTGATTGAACCTATGACAGTCAACATATCTGAATGTCAGGAGATACCTGGTAAGTTGCAGCAGATTTAATTCCTTCTGACTGGTCAAATTGTACCCTCCATCTTATGTGTTAGTTTTGTGAGAGTGTAGTACATGTGCTCTGGGAGTGTACGTTCTGAATCAGAAAGGTTAGGGGAGAATTTTGAAAAATTTAGCGCACTCGATTATTTTAAATTTAGGATGTGAGAATACATAATCCTTGTTAAGAGCTTTGTGTTGTTAGTCAGGGATACAAGGAAGAAAAAAATACGGTGATTAGGATGGTGCAGTCTCTGGAATCCCAAATCTTTTGGTCTAGTGACTTAACGTAATTAATGCATCCCAGTTTGACCGAAATATCCGAATGTCAGGTACGCATAGCAACGAAATTTATTTGGAAAAATACAATTATTAATAGTTTCTTAATTTCATCTGTTTTGCTGTACGCAGCCTGCCGTCGAAATTTGATACTCAAAAACGATGACGTTCGAGGCCTAGGTCGGGAAGAAGGATGCCTAAGGAGCTACTACAGTAGCTACAACGGATAAGCGTCGTTTAATCAGCTAGGGCGGTGTCGGTATTATATTAATTAATTAGTAGTTGCTAACGTAGTCATGTGAGGATCACGTTTTCTCCGAGACTCTCGGGTCACGGGAAGATATTTTGGTGAAACTGATCCACAAATCCGCCGCCTTCACCCCCAGCACAACTTTGCTACAAGGTATAGAGGTTCTTAGCATACAGTCTGGGCAATGGGAAACAGATGTTACACAAAAAAACAGCTATGGTATTGTATTAGCTTCATAACTTCATAGTTACATAACCGCTAACATTCCAGAGTTGCAGAAGCTGTACACGCATTCGCCGGACCACTTCCCATTTTTTGCGGAAGGGGGCTGTCACGCAGGACTACATCAATATCTCAAAGGGTTGGCATAATGGTCATCACTGTACAATTTTCCCCGGTTTAATCATCTTGTCTGAAATATCATTCTTCTTTAATTTAGATCCTGTTATGAGCTCAAGCACGCCATCAATTCCAAGTGTGAGCAAAACAACAAGTAAGACTACTTACCTGAGACTGAGTGCTATATCTGGAATTATTTATGTGTGTGTGTGTGTGTGTGCATGCACCACACTGAGTGGTATGTAGTATAATATAAATTAGAAGCTGGGATACCAAAAGCGCCATCTACAAGGATATCATATTGCTACAAACCTTTAGCCTATTAGGTGGAACTATATAGTATTCAATCACTGGGCTTGAAACCTGATGAAGAAGCCTAGCTGGCAGACTAGGAAGGCAGCAGATGTTACAGTCCCTTGAACAATAGAGACCACAGGGATTCAGTGGTAGCTAGTAAAAGTGCTCCTGGCATTAGATGGTTAGAAATAATAACAATCTGGCCAGGACCTGGTTGTTGATAGAGTTTCAAAGAAGATCTAACACACACTGCCTGCGTACATTCCCTGAGGGTACATTGGAATTCGCTCTCTGTGTCATTAAACCATCTCCACCTCTTGAACTTACCTATCGTATTTCCACGATCAGATGCCACGTCTATTAATTATTTCATCATGCGGTTTTCTGTGGCTATTTGAGGGCAGTGTTAATTACACTGGACAGGAAAATCGTAAGATCGAAGGAAAGTTACTATTTCTTGTATCAGGAAATTACAAGCCCTCCGTGATGGGACCTCTACACACCACACTGCTGTTGGAGAGTGTAGTGCTACATGTCTCCATTGGATGATTGAAACATGATACCGGGGTAGTATTGCTGGATGCATCATAATGTGTTCCAAAATGCTGTTACAGAATGCTGAACTACAATGTACCATACATTTTTTCATTATTACCCCCATTAGACGACTCCAGTATTCTGCTACAAGTTGCTTGTTCAGTCAGAAACAGCTATTATTTTAGCTTCATAGCGCTGTCAAGGATATTTTTGTTGATGGAAACGGAAGATCGCTTCGTGTGGACCTGAAACGAGTTGAAGTCTCGCCGCTAGCGCTCAATATGATGCCGTAAAGACCACCTGAACGGTACAATCTGACCCAAAAAATCTTGAATCTTACAGCAACCATATAGCCTTCAGAAGCAGTGACATACTGGCACTTGGAGGGGGCAGGGCATTAAGTAATACTGCACTGCCTACTAAAATGAGTTCCAAGTCGGCAACATTGTTAGCTAAGGCATTTCTTACTCCATTGAAATGGACTCCACATAACCACACTGCTGTATATCATAAAAAGTCCTTGCCCCACTGCTGTATAAGAGGGTGAGGTCACAGACACTGGCAGTTACATCATTACCATTGCCAGGAAAACCAATCAGCATGCTGGCTAAAGAGTCAGCTGAGGTCATAGGTTGGTAGAAATCATATTTCTTTCTCTTGTTCCAAAATGCTGTTACAGAATGCTGAACTACAATGTACCATACATTTTTTCATTATTACCCCCATTAGACGACTCCAGTATTCTGCTACAAGTTGCTTGTAGACAGGAAAGAGCTAATAGCCAAAGAGCTTAATTAGGTTAGGCTTTGTGGAACAGTTTATGTAGTTGACACTATCAACTCCCATTTGCCTATATATTGCACTGGAGAACCAGTCTGCAAATAGGGTTGCGTCGATTATGCTCAGATAGTTTAGTACTATATATGCTATTCTAGAATTCTTCAGTTCACTTGCTATTATTCGCCTGACATACTTACTATTATGCTTAATATTATGCTCGAATTGCACATGCACACAACGTACGCATCCGGCATCGGTTGCTATTATGTCCGCATAATGCTCAAATGCTTCCTTTCTGCAATTATTCCTGTATTATGCTGGGCATAATCGACGCAAGCCTACCTGCAAATCTCTGTACATGGATGGTAAAGCTGTTGTTACAGAATTCCCATTGGATGGTGTGGTGTCTCTGTAGTGGTTAGTGGCAAGAAGCCAGGTACCTGTGGCCTGGCAAGTGGATGTCTGAGGTCTAGGATGTCTGAGTGTCTAGGATGTCTGAGGTCTAGGATGTCTGAGGTCTAGGATGTCCAGTCACTTACAGCTGATCCCCTCATCCTTTGCAATACAAAGGACTGCAGCCACAGAACAAAGCCACTTGGAGGGCTTTGTGATCACAGTGCTGTTAGCCATTTGTTGCAAGGGAGATGAAAACAGCTGTAACTCCACGTACTCAAACCTTCAAACCTTCAGAAGCAGTGATATACTGGCACTGGGAGGGGGCAGGGCATTAAGTAATACTGCACTGCCTACTAAAATGAGTTCCAAGTAGGCAACAGTTTCAGCGAAGGCATTTCGGATACATGGATGGTAAACATGCTGTTACAAGAATTGGGTGTGTAGTGATCAATTACACCCAAACTCTTTTGTAGGGGTTTGTGTTAAGTAGCCAGGTAACCGCGGCCAAGAATGTTTTGAGGACGTCCAGTCAAAGGTTACCGGCAACAGTTTGCTCGTGAGAGCTTTGGTTTCCGTTTGCAAAAGCGTGAATATTGTTATGCTACTTCCATCACACAAGTAGGTAACAAGCATTATTATTCATAGAGAGCAGCACGCACTTTGGCTTCCGTTTGCAAAAGCGTGAATATTGTTATGCTATGTCCGTGGTTGAGGCTTACCATGCAACTTGGAGGTTCCGAATTCTGCGTCAGTTTTCTTTTTACTTACGACAGTTTTGACCATGTTATAGCTATATTTGTATTCTATGCACACTGGCCAGACATAAAGTTTTTGCTTCTGTGACTTACGATTGGGAAGTTATGGCCATGCCTGCTCTGCTAATCAGTCAGAAACAGCTATTATTTTAGCTTCATAGCGCTGTCAAGGATATTTTTGTTGATGGAAACGGAAGATCGCTTCGTGTGGACCTGAAACGAGTTGAAATCTCGCCGCTAGCGCTCAATATGATGCCGTAAAGACCACCTGAACGGTACAATCTGACCCAAAAAATCTTGAATCTTACAGCAACCATATAGCCTTCAGAAGCAGTGACATACTGGCACTTGGAGGGGGCAGGGCATTAAGTAATACTGCACTGCCTACTAAAATGAGTTCCAAGTCGGCAACATTGTTAGCTAAGGCATTTCTTACTCCATTGAAATGGACTCCACATAACCACACTGCTGTATATCATAAAAAGTCCTTGCCCCACTGCTGTATAAGAGGGTGAGGTCACAGACACTGGCAGTTACATCATTACCATTGCCAGGAAAACCAATCAGCATGCTGGCTAAAGAGTCAGCTGAGGTCATAGGTTGGTAGAAATCATATTTCTTTCTCTTGTTCTTCTGCAGCTCCACCTGACAGCAGCCAACCTACCGCCACCCCTAGTCCACCTATCGGCCCAACCAACCCCAGCCCAGGCATTCAGACGTATATACCGGTCTTGGTCGTGATCTTCGGATTCCTGGTTTTAATTGCGGCTGCCAGCATTGGCATTGCAATCTTCAAGTATAAGTCGTATAGGTAAGTGAGTGATTCGGGAATCAGTAACGTGACTCTTACTGAGATGCCAATTCAAGTGATTTCACTTTGTCTGGGGTTGTTATATGAGGCTTTCTGTCTCCGCCCTTGGCATGTAGGCTACAGGAATTTGCAGAATCTTTGCAACACAGCAAGGGCTAATTAGCCTCATTCCCAGATTCCACTTGGAAAAAACAACAACTGGGAGGTGGAAAACACGTTTACTTGGGAATTGCCTCTTCAAGTGTTGCAAAACAACTATTCATTATTTAATGAGATATTTACAGTGTGGGGCTAGCATTGTTAGAGCTTCTTGCTGGTAATATCACTACAGAATAATACAGGGCTAGGTGGCCAGCAGCAGCATTACAAAAATACAGTCAATGGAGTTCTAAGACTTAATATAGCGGTAGTTATGTCACCCCTTTCTTTCAGTATCCAATAGTTTTTGGTGTGGTAGCTAGATTAAAGGCACAATACCCCAATGATTCAAAAGGCCACTCAAACCTTAGGATAGTCTCGTACCCAGACCTTGGATCCTCCCCATCGCAGGACGGTACCAGTCTGGTAATTCAAGTCCAAAAGCTTGTTTTACCCACTTATGTTCCAGGTGGATCGAATGAGATCACGTAATTGTTACATTACAGTCTGAGAAAATGGTGACGTTTGATTTTTTGTGCAGCTAATTGGATAGTGGCACAGTAGTGACGTCACTACTGAGCCAATATCTCATATTGGCTCAGCTATGAGTCACTGCAATGCCAATATCTCATATTGGCATTGTTTACACAAGAACAGCTACTTTATGCTAAATGTAGGCCCAGCCGGCCCTTTTGATGTAAGGCTTCACCATGCTACAATACAGTGTGTAGGTGTTTCAAAGGTGCCGACAACAGTTTATAATCATAAACCCTGTGTACGGTAGTTAACTATGTAAACAGTGAGGGCCTGAAGCTAAATAAGGATAAAACTTACTGACCTGAATTAAGTATGCATGACCAGGTGCATGCACTGAATTTTGTGTACGTTGTACTGGCCAACTGCTTTAGCTGTGTCATGCTTTGATCTTGTACTTTACTACGGACTTGTGGAATCATTAGGAGCCAACTTATAGCTAGAGAGCTGGCACACAGCATGCTGACCTTTTCTTGACTGTCCGGGAGTGTGCATGACCTTTTGCAGGCTGTTTTTGTGTATAGGCTACCTATACAGCTTGCAACACTGTTTTAGTACCAGGTAAGGTGCTGTGTGAAGTTACTAGGAAACCACTGTGGTACAAACCAGTTGTACTGACAGCTGCTGTGGTGTATCAGGAAGCCTTGTTAGTTTCTAATAGACCCTTTACCATAATGGGGGGTAAAAGTGAGCACTAATTGGAGAAAATACAAGCTTTGATGTAGTTTTCTTGTACAAAACATAATAGTTTGGCGAACATGTCAGAGTAGGCGTGACCCGGAAATCATGTGATTTCTTGCCCAGCAACGTTTTAACGATGCTATGTTCTCACTTGTAGGTACTATTTTATACCATGACAAAAGACATATCCACCTAACTGATAAATAACATTTAGTGCCTAGTGTATTCCTGAAAAAACTGGTAGTATAATTATAACCTTGAAAAGGCAAGTTTACAGCACCCAGGAAGTTATCTGGTTGCTGTTGCTTACTGTGAGGTCACACTGCTACTATTAGGCCATGAATACTTGTAGCATGGCAGCCATACACATCAAAGGCACCTCCTTCCTGCCAAATGTGTTTTTAACTTCCAATTAGAGGAAGTTACAATGTAAACTGGCAGCTTGAGAAAGTTCACAGTACTTGTAGCTATAGCTAGTTTTGCCACCCCTCCAAGATGGGTTAACTTATAGTAATACACTCAACAGTTTCAAGGTAAACCCTCTCTGTATTACTGGTAAAGGAGTCTGGGGGTGGTTTAGCTGTAACATAATCCACAATAGCATTGGAATGATGCACTCTTACTTCCGCTATCCCTGCAGGACAAAGCTATACAACAGTCATGTCTACTTTATTCAAGTAAGCCTCATTGTAATCACTACGAAAACAAATAGGTTATTTCAAGACTGTGTGGTTGATGTGGTTGCAAGGTACATGCACCTATAGCTTGTTTACTTCTTACATAGTATCTGTCATTATTAACTCACTGCAAAAACATGAGGGTTGTTTTAACCTAGCTTGATTACCTCAGTTGCAATTCAAGGGTCACCTCATATGCATGCAGTTGCAGGAATAACAAGTGGTCAGCTTTCCCTTGTTAGCTACAAGGGAAACTACTCAGTGACTATCTGACTATGACTGGCTTCCCTAACTGGAAGCCTATGCCTAGCTTTCTGGCGCCAGTCAAATTATCTGAAAGGAAATATTTTTGTGAGTGAACATCTTGTAATCAATTGATCTGATGCAGAAGTGTGCGTTGCAGGAATAACAATGTTGTAAGGGAACTCTATTAAAGTACCTTGTTATTCCTGCAATATACATAGCTATATCTTTGAGGTGACCCATCTAGCACCCTGCAACCACTTAGTAGTTAAATCAATCTATTTATTGTTACGGTGTGTGTGCTTGCATAGCTATATGTGCATATACGTGTGCAGTAGTGTATCAAGTTAACCTACTAGACAGCTTTGAGTACATCAAATGTCACTGTTTTTCCTTCTTTATCTTTCCATTCTGCAGGAAGTGGATCCAAAGTTCAGTCCTATCGCGATCCATTCTTCAGTTACCGTTTCACGATCCATGGAAGCCATTTTCCATAGTCTTGAGGTGGACTACTATGAGAAGGACCTCAGTGAAGTGCAGAGTCAAACAGATGTTTCATCGTTGGTATCCGCTGAATTAGTAAAAGCCGAGTCTTCAGACTTGAAACCTGTAGTTGAGACGGAAGCAGAGAATGATGGTGTTGCCATGATACAACAGGATAATAAGAACATCGTCCAAACCAGAGAAACCCACTCTGAGAGCTCCTGTATTAGCAAGAGTGGATATGTGACAGAGCAGGTGAAGAAAGCAGACACAGACTTTGACCTCAATGATGAGGCTGATGAGTGTAGTCGAACCCTTGGTCATTCGCCACAGCGAGCATCTTCTGATAGCAAAGTCGCATTTGTGATGGCTAGTAACAGTGGTGGGTACGTCTACAATGATAGTAGTGAGCGATCGGTGGTTCTACAGAACACGACGCATGCTGATAGCAAGAAAGCAGCTCAGAGTGGAGACACCCACATCCAGAGTTTGTCCAGTGGATACGTCACTGAACAGTCGATGAAAGTAGATACGGATGTTTTGGATTCTGGATGCAGCCTGAATAATGGGGAGAGTCTGCAGTTCATGTCTTATGACAGCAAAATGCCAGTTGTGGCAAACAGTGAAAGCAGTGGGTATGTATACAGTGACCTCAATGATGGGGCTGATGAGTGTAGTCTAGCCGTTGGTCATTCGCCACAGCTAGCATCTTCCGATAGCGAAGTCGCAGTTGTGATGACTAGTAACAGTGGTGGGTACGTCTACAATGATAGTAGTGAGCGATCGGTGGTTCTACAGAACACGATGCACGCTGATAGCAAGAAAGCAGCTCAGAGTGGAGACAGCTACATCCCGAGTTTGTCCAGTGAAAGTAGTGGATATGTCACTGAACAGTCAAGAAAAGTAGATACGGATGTTTCGGATTCTGGATGCAGCCTGAATAATGGAGAGAGTCTGCAGTTCATGTCTTATGATAGCAAAATGCCAGTTGTGGCAAACAGTGAAAGCAGTGGGTATGTATACAATGATAGTAATGAACAGCCGGAGACTTTATGGGACGGGCAATGTAGTAGCAGTGGGGCTGATGAGTGTAGTAATGATACCGTAGCTATGGCGTCATCTGCATGGTTATGTGGCAGAAGCTAGCAACGGCTATAGCCAAAGACTAAGCCCACGTGTGACAGAATCCGATGCTGAACCTTTAGTTCCTGCAGTCTGCATTACACTTGAAGATGATACGTATATGAGCAGTGAAGAAGTGGGGGTTGAATTCGAGCCACTCGTGTCAATCCAATCTAAACATGGATCGCCAAATGTCAACATCAGATTCTGATGGCTATGTGTATTCGTCTCAGGTTGAGGCTAATTTTGACCGCCAAAATTCAATGTCAACATCTAGTGGTTATATTGATGAATCTGCCAATGTGACTACCTCTGACCCCCTGACTGATTATATCTATTTGTGAACACTATCTCTGTCAGCTATAATTCCTTGTACACATTGATTATTCTACTGTCATTCAGGTATGTAGCTACAGCAATGGGTTCTCTATGTAAATGTATAAAGTTCATCCTCCTATAAAATTGCCTACCAGTGCTACCATTTACTGATTCAGCCACTCACTTCATGCGCACAAAGTGCAATATTATATCATCATTACCATACAACAGTTAGGTAATAGGCAGTCACCAGAGTATATAATTGTTGTATATGGACTTTGATGGTAGAGGAATAATTTACGACAGTACTTTGACTCTTGTTATCAGTAATGATGTTGGCACCTGGGTATTTATATCATAGAATAAATAGTACGGCTCCGTTTATAGGCCGGAAGTAACTGTACAACATTAGCTATATGTGATGATAAAATCGAAGAATAGCTACTTAAATGGAGGAGTAAATTTATACTGGTGGTCCAAATGAGGCCCACTGTTTATTGCAAGCCACTGTCCAGGGTTAAACAACAGTGTCTCTTTAATTAATTATTCTTCCCTCGTAAAACTTGTCATCGCAGTTGAGAAGTGAACTGTTTCTCTAGTCAATGTTGTGGAGCTCATTGTGGGCATATACCGCTACAGCTGAGTAGTGAGTCTGCCCATTGTTGAGACATCTATGTGAATGTGCTATCTCTCTTACCATTATTCTAGGTATATCAACCTCTGTAGTTGCTATATATGAAAACGGTTCCACTCAAAATATAATTTTACCCTAATGGCATCTAGCTATATATGTGGACCACTCTCTTCGTTTCTATATAAGAAATGCCAGCATACAACCAAGCTTATGATATTATGGCTAACAAAATCAGATGGCTAGAAGAGTAGAAGGTGTCTGCATCTCAGTGTTGCATTGACCAGCAGGGAATTCAAAGCAGCAGAGCTGTCAAGGCTATAGCTACAGAGCTTACAGTTCAGAAAGCCTCTGCAACTCATGCGCGTGCATGCAAAGATCACTCCTGTAACTAAAAGGAAAAATTGGAGTAAGCACAGCCATTTTGCATGCCATGTTGCAAACAAATTAAGACTGACACTTTGTTTACACTGCAAAAACAAAAGGATTGCTTTTAATAACCCAGCTGAGTTGCGAGCTTGAATTAATTAAGCTAGGCCACATATTACAGGTAGCTACAATTGAGATAGCATTTCTGTGGCTCCTGCAATTGAAGGGCTCAGAACCAGAGTGGTCTAACCCACAACACTTGCTAAAATATCTTTCAGGAACTGAAAGAATTAGTCTCGAGGTTTGGCGCTGGTTTCGTGCTAATTGTGCGTGACGTCATGTAATTGATTTCTGTGTTACGTTAATTAAACCCATAAGCAAAACGAAACTTTTTTTCAAACCTAATAAATATGCTAACATAAGTATAGTGGGTGGAGCAGTTAGCTCCGGGCTGTGAGCCTGTGACCATGTGTGTTCGGGTAACGTGGTTTGGTATGGTGGCCCAGTAGTACATTCCGTAGCGAATATTTTTTTTGGACGAGGTTTCGACTTAAATTTTAGTGAGCACAAATTTTTAACCCCAGCGATACGATATTACTGGTACACGTGCACGGTAGCGCATAGCGTTTTCTGCCTCTACCTGAAAACGGGACAAGATTTGTTTGCAGAATCAGAGAGAAGACTTCCCGTTCATTGTTTTCAAGGCAAGATGGAGGGCGAGGTTTCGACTTTGAAAATTTTAATTTTGTGAGCACAAATTTTAAACCCCAGTGCTGCGATATTACTGATTTAATCGCTACACGTGTACGGTGGCGCAAAGCATACCATTGACTGGCGCTTCCCCGTGCATGCTAATAACAAAATCTACACGGAATAATGTCTGCTAATGAACATGCAAACAACAATCAACATTCTAGGCTTAAGAGTAGTTTTAGCAGCACTTCAGACAGCCAGTTCTATTCTAAACTGTTTCTGGAGATCTGCAAATAGCCAATCATCCTGCCAGACGATCTCTGCCAGCCAGATCAGTGCATGTGTGAGTGTCGGTGATAAGACTGTTGTTCATATTGACATCTTGTTGTTGTTTTTTCTGACAGGTATGGTCTTAGAGGGTGAGAATAGCTGGAGAGGGAGAGAAGAGTATTTGAAAGAATGGCAGATCTCGAACAACAAAGAGTGCATGTACTACATATATTGATAGAGCCAAGGAAGTGGCCAGGACCATGTATTTCCTGTGATGTCTCAGCTAGTGATCAATCCATGTACTCGATGGGCAAATTCTGCAAAGAAGAGCCCCTATAGGTATTTTCATGGTGAAGGTGCAAAAGAAATTCAAAGCGATTACAGGAAGTGATTACCAGAAGTCGGTTACGCCCCTAGTCTCGTGACCAGACCACGCAAAAAACGAGTGGTCGTATTTCAAATTAGCTCTTGCTGCAGCTATACAGCTGTGGCGGAAATGAATGTTACATTATCACATAATAAAAAGATTAATAATCATTAATAATTTTACCCATGTGTAGTCTATACTATAAAGGTACTCAATCTCGCGACTATTAAAGAGACCGGAGTCAGTACCAGAGATCGATGATGATGGAGACTCAATGCTTAGGCTGTGGAGGTGACCTTACGTTCATGCCAAGAGAAAGAAGAAATCTAGGTGCTGAGTCGAAAGCAGCTGCTAGACCTAGAGAGCGTGTGCTGTCCTCGTGCACAGCGATTTTGAGTGGTGAGCTGATGAGTCAAAGCCTATCCACCGAAAACACTATTGAAGATGTAGCTAACCTAGGCAAAATGTGCCATAAGTGTTTCAGTGAATATGACAAGTATTAGAAGCATACACAGCTTAAAGATAGGCAATGACAAAGATGAATGAACCCACAGTAATTACCTCCACATCAGTTTCAGTTGCAACTTCAACGAGGAAGAGAATGGCAGAAGGTGGTGAGAGTAGTCTTGGTTACAACTGCTTTGTAAATTAATGAGACTCATTACGTGATGACATAACATTCATTTCCGAACAAATTTGAAATACGCATGTTCCCAGACCACTGGTTTTCGCATGGTCTGCTCACGAGACTAATACGCCCCTCCCAGTAGGCTAAAATGTATTGTATGAATATAGCCCTGAAAGGCATCCATCCATGCAGGCGCTGCTTATGACAGCATGTTAAGGTACCATAGGTTGGCTGTCTGAGAGGATTTCCTGAGATAGCCCCCAAATCCTAAGTATATGCCAAAAAGACATGCCTTTTTCCTTTTAATGACTTCCCGTAATCGCCTTGAATATCCAGCAAATTTCCTCCACACATTTTGCTGTGAAAGTACCTATAGTGATACCTTCGATTTAGTAATCTTTGCAACACCAAAAGCATACAGCAAATGCATGGCTCACTTAGGAACTCCTTGATCTCAACCCTACTATGTTATAATTTTTATCAACTGGGTATAAAATAGCTCAGGAGCTGTTTACGTAGGCAAACAGAGAAATAAATCCCAGTGTGGTTCATGCCTGCCCACTTCTTGCTTTTCACTCGCAGTTGCAAAGATTACTAAAACGACAGTAGCAGGACATACTATTCCACCCCAGGCATTCCTATTCAAGTTCAACTGTTTCATGAACTAGTAAGGGGGCATTCACAAACAGGTTTTAGTCACGCTTAACGTTTATCGGGGAGGGGGTAAGGGTGTGCGACGTTAAGATCGATACTTGTGTGACAAACGTTTCGTTTTGTACAGTAAATTGCATTAATATTAGGGTGCTGTTAATACAATGAACATAAATACGACTGTTTTGGCACCTTCTTGACAGACCCTGCAGCAGAATGTCGCCTTTGGTTGTGATGTTAAGAGGGAGGGGGGTTTGACCTTATCGTTGCAATGACGTTAAGTGTGACATTAACCTGTTTGTGAACGCCCCCTAAGCCTCAAACATACTTTTATGAATCCTACTAGCATGATTATCTGCCTGTATATAATTTTACCTTTGCTTATTTACCTTTAGTCTTGCGTTCTTGCAGTCAATCGCCCTCCATTTTGCTGTCAAAGAATGGGAAGTCTTCTCTCTGTCAGACTCTGATTCTGCAAACAGCTACCGTGCACGTGTACCAGTAATATCGTAGCATTGGGGTTAAAAATTTGTGCTCGCAAGTCGAAACCTCGTCCAAAAAAAATATTCGCCCGCTCCTACGGTGGCCCGGCGCCCGTAGGTGTATTTCCGCAAATGCAATTCACTTTCCGAGTTCCATTGAATTAGATATACGGTATTTCGCTATTCGATATACGGTATTTAACGCTGCGGTCACCGCAGCTTCACTGCGCTCACCGAAACCCAGGTTTCGCTCTGTGCAGCGGTGCTGCGCTCACCGAAACCCAGGTTTCGCTCTGTGCAGCGGTGCTGCGCTCACCGAAACCCAGGTTTCGCTCTGTGCAGCGGTGCTGCGCTCACCGAAACCGAGGTTTCGCTCTGTGCAGCGGTGCTGCGCTCACCGAAACCCAGGTTTCGCTCTGTGCAGCGGTGCTGCGCTCACCGAAACCGAGGTTTCGGTCTGTGCAGCGATGCTGCGCTCACCGAAACCCAGGTTTCGCTCTGTGCAGCGGTGCTGCGCTCACCGAAACCCAGGTTTCGCTCTGTGCAGCGGTGCTGCGCTCACCGAAACCCAGGTTTCGCTCTGTGCAGCGGTGCTGCGCTCAAAGTGCTATAATTGTTGTATTCACATATCTATTATCTATCTTATTCATTCATGCTATCACTATTACCTGTGTTGATTATCACTGACGCTGTAGGCACGTTTACTAGACGTTATTCTTACGTTGTAGCATACTATATTTGGTAGAATATGGTTTTTGTATAAATACGAGTTGTTGTAAGTGTGAAGTCTTTTAGTCTATGAGTATTTTCAATCGATTACAAACTCGGTCACAGCGTCAGTGATAATCAACACAGGTAATAGTGATAGCATGAATGAATAAGATGTTAATAGATATGTGAATACAACAATTATAGCACTACATCAACAGCATAGAGTGAGTACAGTGACTCTGCACAGAGCGAAACCTGGGTTTCGGTGAGCGCAGCACCGCGGCACAGAGCGAAACCTGGGTTTCGGTGAGCGCAGCACCGCTGCACAGAGCGAAACCTGGGTTTCGGTGAGCGCAGCACCGCTGCACAGAGCGAAACCTCGGTTTCGGTGAGCGCAGCACCGCTGCACAGAGCGAAACCTCGGTTTCGGTGAGCGCAGCACCGCTGCACAGAGCGAAACCTCGGTTTCGATGAGCGCAGCACCGCTGCACAGAGCGAAACCTGGGTTTCGGTGAGCGCAGTGAAGCTGCGGTGACCGCAGCGTTAAATACCGTATATCGAATAGCGAAATACCGTATATCTAATTCAATGGAACTCGGAAAGTGAATTGCATTTGCGGAAATACACCCACGGGCCACCGTACGCTCCGGAATGTACTACTGGGCCACCATACCAAACCACGTTACCCTCTACCTGAACACGCATGGTCACAGCCCGGAGCTAACTGCTCCACCCACTATACATAGGTTCGCATATTTATTAATTTTGAAAAAAGTTACGTTTTACTTATGGGTTTAATTAGCGTAACGGAAAACTCAATTACATGACGTCACGCACAATTAGCACGAATTACGAAACTAGCGCGAAGCCCGAGACTAATTCTTTCAGCTCCTGAAAGATATTTTATCAAGTGCTGTGGATTAGACCACTCTGGTTCTGAGCCCTTCATGTATACATGTACATGCAGATACAGCTGCTATTGGCTATGAGATATGATTGATCCTCAGCCCATCCGTCTTTAGTTCATCCATCTTACCAGATCAACTGTCTTCTCTACATGAACTCATCACACTCCCATCACAAAAACGTCTACGTGTTCAACCTCATCACTATAGCTACCACACAATCTCCACACATCTGGCACATGTTCTTGTCTTCCAGTAACTCAGCTGAACCTGCTCATAGACGAAATCTCCCGACAGGATAGCTATATATATACTTTCATGTCCTTTGTGTTGAATATTGTACTTCTTTGCATCAATAACTCCTTTACCTGAAACCCAGTCTTCTCTGTGTGCCCCCCCCCCCCCCACCATGACAGTGTATGCACTGCATGATCACTTATAATTATTTTCTATATTTAATTTATTGTTTATGTTACTGCATGTCACATGAATGGTCCAACAGGGCTCAGACATGAAAGATTTAATCCTCCTGGACCGATTCTGACTTCCTACCTATTACCTTGACCCCTAGCCACCACATGTCTGCTGCATGTGAAGACTCAGTCTAGCCATAAGATCCCATACTAACGTACATATGCACTCCACTTCAATTGACTTGTGCCAACCAATTCACTTTGCCTCGTCATATCCTCTGCATTTTCCACCATCTTCTTCAAGTGTACATTGCCGCAATGGTGGTGAGGAAGGAGTACAAATTGAAGCTTAATGGTGAAGAGATGGAAGGAGTTGAAGCTTATAAGTACATCCCCAGTAGCTAGATTTAGCTAGCTAACATCTTTTGCATGCAGTTCCTCCGATCCTGCTATTAGCACAATGTAGCTAGTAGGGCCACACCTCCATCCACTTTCAATCCGTCTTCTCCAGCTCCTTCACTCTGACTGACTGTGCGGATAACATACATGTAGCTAAATAGCTACTATTAAAAAAGCTGTGATAATGGACACCCCTGTCAAAGTCCTTAAACCAACCAACAGCAACCACACTATAGCCTTTACTCCCTCATGGCCTTGCACCATTTAACAATCCCTCCATGCTTCTTCACTTCATCTCCCAACACAGTGTCATTGGCTTTACTTACATCCATAAACTTCCCTTTCTTCCTCCACTTCCATAACCTACACTCTCCCCTCAATTAATACTAACACCTGGTCTGCGCACCTTCTTGCTAGTTCTGAATCCACCTTGTGCTTCCATTAGTAGCTATCTTCTCCTCTCCCAGCCTCCCTATCGGTATCACCAGGAGCCCATAACGGCAAGTGCTATTTAACAACAGGTGGAATAAGCATACATACAGAAGTTCAATGCTCCTTCCCTTTGGGTTATGGGCTCCTGGTATCACCCAGACCTAAAATGACACACAGGACTAAAGAAGGGAGTAAGTATAGCTATAAGGGTAAAAAAACAACTTGGACTCCAGTACATATAGCAGTTGCACATTCTCATGAGACATGAAAACATGCACATTCAATGAAATGTGAATATTGACCTCCACTCACTGAACACAGCTGATTATGTAAGTAGCTATGTTGTATAGTCTCAGTCCCTATAGCTATGGGATGCGCACCATCCCAGCCCAGTTCCCACATCCATGCTCACATAACCAAACCTTTCAGTGGGTTGGAATTGAGGGAACATAAGAGATACCATCACAAACAACTGTATATATATACCTGTAAAAAGGAATCTGTTAGTTTAACAATTTGAGTGGTTACTGCAGTTGCAGGTAGCTAGCTACTGGGAAGGTCACCTCATATAGCAATAACAAAGTGGTCAAGCGTTCCTTAAAGTAGCTACAAGGGAAGTATACTAGTATCAGGTTATATATATGTGGCTACTGGCTATCTTCCTAGCTGGCTCCATTAGACATCTTCTAGGCTGATGTCCACATATTGCAAGAATAACAGTGGTTGGAATGTCCATGTAGCAAGGGAAACTACATTACAGCTAACTGATTTATCATTACTGGAACCATGTGTGGCTACATGTGGGCATCAATCAGCAGATGTCCAGTAGAGCCAGGAAGCTAGCCACTAGCCACACTAGTAATTCCAGTAATCAATTACATACAAGTATGTATTTCCCTTGTAGCTGAAAAGTTTGTCAATGACCACTTTGTTATTCTTGCAACAGCATATGAGGTTCTACTGGACATCTGCTGATTGATGCCCACATGTAGCCACACATGGTTCCAGTAATGATAAATCAATTAGCTGTAATGTAGTTTCCCTTGCTACATGGACAGTCCACCACTGTTATTTTTGCAATATGTGGACATCAGACTATAGCAGATGTCTGATGGAGCCAGCTAGAAAGATAGCCGCTAGCTATAGCCACATAGCTATATATAACCTGATACTAGTATACTTCCCTTGTAGCTACTTTAAGGAACACTTGACCACTTTGTTATTGCATATATATGAGGTGACCTTCCCAGTAGCTAGCTACCTGCAACTGCAGTAACCACTCAAATTGTTAAACCAACAGATTCCTTTTTACAGTTAGCGCGCACAGCTAGCTAGATCTGAATATTATATTTTATAATATTCAGACCTTGG
Source organism: Phakellia ventilabrum (assembly GCA_963921505.1). Taxonomy (NCBI): domain Eukaryota; kingdom Metazoa; phylum Porifera; class Demospongiae; order Axinellida; family Axinellidae; genus Phakellia; species Phakellia ventilabrum. The sequence continues at coordinate 3,922,468 of OY997385.1, forward strand.
GTGTAAATATCCATCCAGGCCAGAGGATTCAATATGTATTCACAATCCAGTAATGATCACTTTTGGCATAATGATTATTTCTTATGTGAGCTATAACAATTAGTAAGATTCAAAAGTCATGGAGGCATTCTTACACTTTAAACATTCCTATGTCTTGTAGAGTCTGCATAAATACAGAGACATTCCTCCAAGTCAGTGGGAGTTTGATATATATTTTGCAAATCTACTCTAAAATTATTCTCACTGCTGAAATAGAAATGGTTATTTCAACAATCTGTGGTTATTGGAGTACAATGTTTTTCAATAGCATTATCATAGGTACACATCTAGGTGTAGTACACTCGCAGCTGTGCAAGGGAACAATGCTCTACTGATTGTAATACCTTATGTGGCCATCATGCTACAGGAAGCTTATGGTCATAATTATGTCAAACAGTTGTTGAAAAGCAAAATCCCCTATACATGATCTATGACTGCCTCTGTACTACACAACACAGTACATAGCTACTGTTTTGCTAGAGAGCAGTGTATATTCATTACAATTCAAGATAGATAACTACATATGTAACTAAGGTAAGATTCCCCTCTGATACCTGCTTCAGAAAACACGTCACAATTAAATTTAGTTATGGGTTTCACTCATGCATGGCACATTGACACACACACAGTAAAAAAAGAATTGTCATTTTGACTACAATTGTTTGTTATTAAGTTACACTCGGGTGATGAACACGTTACATACATGGACAAGCTAGATGGTTTGAGTTTATGGAGGGAGTTGGTCAAGAATACAGTGGAGGGAGTTGGTCAAGAATGCATAAAACAGATTAGAGCAATTGCTCTGTGTATTATCTGATACACCCTTGACCAACTCCCTCCGATTAGCCTTAACGTATTTTGACCAACTCCCTCCACAGCAATTTGCTCTAATGTGTTTTCTGAATTCTTGACCAACTCCTCCCACAAACTTACTATCTTGCTGTGTCAATACACGTAATGTGTTAATGACAATTCTTATTTTACTGTGCATATATGCACATGTGACTTATGAAGTGTATCAAATTGTATTACAATACACATCATGCAAATAGTTTAACTTTGGGATAATACTAAATATAGGAATATCAATACAAACTCAGCTGTACAGAATTTTGAATGGGGATTACATAATAACTAGTCACTAAACATAAATACTGTGTGACCGTACATTCACCATAACACACTGCACAGGAGTATAGGGCCAAGCTATATTCATGCAGTGCCATTACAGCTTGCTGCATGAGCATTCTGATTTGCCAAAGATTTCTGTACATCAATATTTTTAAAAACTTGGGGTAGAATTTTTGGTACAAAGAGAAATAATTGGCAATCCAGAGCAACTGACAGGACTGCGATGCACAAAAAAAAGTGGGATAGTGAATAAAACCGGTCCACAGATTGAAAAACATACCCCAGTAATAAAAATAGAACAAGTATAATAATGGTGGTAGCAGCAAAGACATTCACCTTCTTAGTGTCCTTGAAGTTCCCTTGCTTGATGTGTCTTGTCTGTACTGCAAGCAATACCACCAAACCAATAATGATTGTATTGTATGTAGACGAAACAATCAACCAAACCATACCATTGACACTATCACAAGTAACCCGAGTTTCATAGTGAGGTGGGTCATCAAATCTGAGATAACGTACTGTGATCGAATGGTGGACATAGTCAGTGGCCGTCCATAAGATTAGAAGAAGTAGTTGAGGTGATATGAGAGCTAGTATGCCAATGAATAGATATTGGTCTCTCCAATACTTGCTTGTTTTTGCAAATTGGTTGAAGATATAAAAAATTCTCATCATTTTAACAAAAATAGTAGCAAATATCATGTTAACTCCAAGCTCTCCAAACCATACCTCAATATTACAATTTACATCAATTATTTTAGTATTCTCAATGACAGTGTACCGGTTCAATGTCTTCACAATCACAGCTACAATCAGTAAGTAGCAAGCTGCAAACACTGTAAGACTTAAGAAAGGACTACTGGCCTTGATCTCTGGCTGCTTTCTCCAGTAAATGAGCATCACAAGTGTTACAGTTGTGACGACAAAAGTAATTCCACAGATAACAAATATAACTACAGCAAAGCCTGAGTCAACAAGGTGATAGACCACTCCAAATGTATCTTTAACTTCTGTAACTTCTGGGAGGATATTTGCAATTAGCCGCAGTTTGTCCTCATATGGAAAATAGGTTGCAACATGGACCGATTTGCCATTTTGAACTTGAAAAACATCAACAGAAGTCCTGGATTCCTTGTTGTGATTAAACTGCATCAGTCCAGAGGCACCTTGAAATGATAGGTTTGCTAGCTTCTCCTGGATGATATCAGAAACAGTTGCATGACCAAATCGATACCTATCAAGTGTTAGATTCCTAGAGTCCAATACTTTTACGGAACCGTTTAGTGCTAGTGCAAATGCCCACACCTGATCATACATCACATTGGCATAACTGTTGTCGGTAAGATTCATATTGCTCTGAGAAGCAAAATCAGCTAATCGCTGCAGATATAGTTCTTTATAGTTTCCATAAGTCAACCCAGATTCTAGTACTGTCTCATTATCAATCTCAAGTTTGAACTGCAGTGAGAAAATACCCTCACTAGCTTCTGTAATTTCTCTCACATTACATGAAATATCTGCTGGTTTTTCCATGACCTCTTCTATAAGCTCTTCTAAACTGTGCTCATGAAAGATATATGCATAAGCTGGCCAAACAAATCCTCTCTTGTGAGCTTCACACATAATCTTTGCTGCTTGAGGAATTGTTACGGAGCCATAGACTATTCTCCCACCTTCAGACCGGAGGTTGTCAATTGCTATGGAAATATCAGTAGGAATACTAATGGCAGTTTGAGTTAGGAGATCATTACTCGATTTTAAGCGGTGTATGAAGTCTTGTGCAGTAGTTGTAAAATAAATATCGAGAGAGTCATGTATCACATTGACTAGCCTCCAATCAAATGTCTCCATAAGCTCCATGACTGCTTCATTGAACACATTAGATGAGGAAGTAGTGTGAAAGAGTCTCGGGTATTCAGTTGGATTTCGATGCACTGGAGAAGCGGACGCAGCTATCTGAATGTAATCAATCCCTGGGTGGTCTACCAGCGGGGCTATAGTATCAGTCAAAGAAGAGCAAAATAGGCCTATCACACCAACAGATAATACATCTGGATCCACAAAAGGTCTGAAGAAATTCACCAGCCCATCTGTTATGAGTCTTATCCCGCAGGGCTCTGAACCAATATTGATCAGATTCAGTCTGTAGTCTGGAAAGATGTCAGATCTGTTGTTGATTTGCTCCACTGCCAGCTGTCCAGCTGGAATGAGCTCAAATCCCCTATCCCAGCCTGAGGGCCTGCTGTCTGGGTAAGGCAAGATATTCAGTAGGTAGATGTCTGTAATATCTCGCACAGATGTCATATCCGTTTCTCCGCTGGCAATTCCAGTTACGCACCCTAGGATGCTGATAGAAAGGAACAGGGTTGAGGTGGCTGGAGAAATCATGACAGCAAGTAGTGCAGGCCCTAACGTTGACAATATCTCATATCGCTAGCATGCAAATTCACAGCAATCGCGATTATGATTGCTAGCTATAGCCAAATTGGCGCAGAGTAAACGCGGAAACAATATATACATGTACATGTACATGTAAGGGCATATTAATTGTGCGTGGGAGCGACGTAGGTCGGGCCATAGATAATAGAGCTTACGTGCTCTATTATCTATGGTCGGGCTGACCGGCGACTTGCATGACTGGCAATTTTGTTCGTTTATTTTTGATGGTCTGTCAGCCACGTAGATCTATATTGATTGATGCATCCTCTTCATTATTAAAAACCAATGTAATCAAACCTGGAGTTTAGGAGTCGGAAATTAGGACTTCAGAAACAGTACAGTACAAACGAGCATCGTATGACGTCATAAAGTTGCGAACCGCGCACGGACGGTGATGAGAAACAAAGGTGGTATGACAGTCATATCATCTTAATATCTACTGATTGATTTATCCTCTTAATACAGTTTCCTATTCGATTCCAGACCTCCCACTGCGTTTGTTGCTTGCAGTACAACCACGCGGTTGCATGGGGGGGGGGCGGGGATGGAGGCACTTTACTATCAGGGATCCTTGATTATCTAGGTCGATGTTTCAGACAGTACTCGTCCAGCCTAACAACTATCTACTTGACAGCGACAGCCAACTATCACCGTATGTGAGCAATAGCATATTCACAATATATATTGCGTGTACGGATAATCACCCTATGAATCCCCCCCCCTCGCTTATAGCTACCCACATGAAAGTAAGCACCCTACACCCCCTTGTAAAGCCACAGTAGGAAACTACACACTTACCTGTAAGGACTGCCTGCAAGTCACGAGGCCTCCCTATCGACTAGGACCTACAGAACACACACGTAAACGCAAAACAGTGACTAGCTAGCTACAACTGTGGTTGATCCATATAAGGTGTAGGATGATGGCCTCACTCCAGGTTGGGTGCTTGCCCTTGTGTATTGATGGGTCCTTAAGATTCTCCCGAAACAGAGTTTGTAGTTAATATAGATCGTATGGGAAGAGGAAGTTACCACATTATTATGACCCAAACTGATCCTTTATTCATGCACCTTTATCTATTTGTTATACGTATTCATGAATAAAACATGTTCTCAGAGCTACTCTTCCTTTTTGTGTCACTTCTTCATATAGTGACATATTATGGCCGTGCACCATAGTACTATATTGCATGCATGTCACTTTGAAGAGAATGAGTCTAGCTATGATTATGCATGTGCATATTAACAGGTAGCTAGCTAGCTACTGGTTTGCCAATACCAACTCCACTTCCAGCAAGTCCCATTGACCGTGTAAATACTCTTTAACTTATCCTTGAGATTGTATGACAAATGAGAAAACGCATAGCATGCAGCTCATAGCTAGCTATATCAATGTACAGGTACAAACAGGTGTGGATCCTGTGTTAACCAATTAAACCTGAGTAAAAATTAGCTAGTATAAATATAGCATAATTTATGTAGTGACTAGTAAATCTCACCTATCTACATTATCTAATCATTTGGCATGCTGATTTATGATCACATCCAAGACAACTTCGCGGAATCCACCAGCATTACTGTCGCTCACAGCATCATCTACACCATCAGCTTCACCACTTTGTTCATCGCTACCACCAAGGACCATTCCCCTCTCCTCGTGCACTGCAGATTCCTGTGCTTGCACAGTGTGATCAGACTCTAAGAAAAGAGTTTCAGCTGTTAGTGGGCTTACTTTCATAATTCATAATTACACCAGATTCAATAGACTGACCGGGAGAGCTATGGGAAAGACTAGAGTCCATCTCGTCATGCTGTTGGGCCTCCACCTCTTCAGGTTCTTCTTCTAAAATCGATAGTTCGTGTGCCACTGGATTTGTTTTCACAATGCTGTGAGATGCTTCGCTCTCACTGACAGATATATAGCTGGGAGGAAGTTGGCTACCTGTCCTACTTCTGACACCTGTACTGAAAGTTGACCTGGAGGTTGTCTCCACACTCTGGTTCAAACCCTTTCCAGGTTTGGAGAGTGTTGCAAAACTACTGAAGGGCTTCTTGCGACTACAAAGCAGTTGCGTCCACAGCTCTCTGCTCTCTTTGCTGATTACACAGTAAAATACAAACAGCATAAATCCTTGTAAGCTGTTGAATATTGCAAACAACACCTGGAAGGCAAAAGAGCGAGTAACGACTGTGAGAGCCCCAAAGACCCAAGCTAATCCAAAGAGACTCATCACTCCAGCAATGCTGCACATCAGTCGAATGACTGTTTGGCGCTTTCCTTTGTCTGCGTCTCGTCCAAGCTTCTTCCTGCTGTGCTTGACAAGTACTGCAATTACAATCACAAATATGACGGTATTGAAGAGAAGAATAGCAAAAACGGGTCCCAGAAAGGCTCCAAAGAACACTCGAATGTCTCCAATGAAACAGCTAAAACAAATAAGAAAATAATGGCATATTACATGTTTGTAGCTAGCTCAGTAACTTGTTGCATATTGTCTTGTTTCTAGGCTCCAAGATAAAAAAAGGTAAAGCTAGACTTACAAAGTCACATTATTATCAGCATCACGATTGACCATGAAGTCCCGATCAATAGCCAATGGGATGATCACTGGCAAAATAGGTACCACTGCAAGTGTGCATAAGTTGAGGGTTTAATGGTATTACATAGTATAATAATGATTATATGAATGTGCGTGACTTACACCAGCAGACAAAGGAAACTGCAATGATATATTTGGTGGTAATCTGGATAAAGATAATCACTAGCTTCTGGAACATGAGCAGGGCTTCTGCTCCCATCCACATGAAAGCTACCAGGCTGAAGTACTGGATAAGGGCTGATACCGTCACACAGCCTCCATATGAATATTCTGGTGGAACACGATCTATGCCAATTATGAATACCAGCAGCATGAAGAAGAGAGCAATACTTAGCTGTACGTGGAACTTTGTAGCATCACGACTGCGAAGTTTCCTGCAGAGTATAGTTAGTATCAAATTCTTAGTTGAGTACCACCAAGTCATGTTGAAATTTAAATACGACTGCATGTATTGTATAAATTACACACGCAGAACATTGATCACTCGGGACAGCATGGCATACTATAAGTAGTAGAACCACACAATTATAAATGTTTGATGTATGCTACCATAGGATCATCTTACGCACTGACTACTATATCTGAAATACTTACTTGAATGAGAGCAGTGTGACAACAGTAAGGACGAGCCCAATGAGAGACGGAACGACACCAGCAATAGATATGATGTTTAATGCAAGCTGTTCTGCTTCAGAAAGAGGCTGGCAGTTATCAGTTCTGGTACAAATGTCCTATAAGGATTGTAACTGACAGATTAAAGGTCTCACTCTGCAGGCTTAAATATACCATTGGCTATACTGGTAGCTACTTTAATTGAAGTAAACCTACCACAATGCAGGCAAAGTTGGTCAGATGATTGCATCTGCAGCGAACAATCCTGTTTCCTATGTCTTCAGTTTCACAACCCTCAGTAGTCCAATTGCCCAGACTTTCTATAATAATTAAGGGTTTGTAGCATTAATATTGATTGTATCGAGGGTATATACTATGTCATTAAGTACTGTACTTGTGTACCTGCAGCAGTAAAGTTCCAGCTTGCACATCGAGGATTAATAGCTCTCTGGATTAAAGGGAAATGATTAATGCATTGTATTATTGAAAAGGTTAATTTGGACCAACCTCATCTAACAAGCGTAGAACAATAACAATTGGTTGTGAAAGGCCTTCAGATATCTGTCCAGCCACAGTAGCTCCAATTACAGTTGTTCCAATAGCTCTAGTGACATTAACTTCCACAGTTAAGTTTCCACGCAATGGAAACAGGGCAGACCTCTCATAAAATGTAAAGAAAATCCCAACATCTGTGGCAATGATTTCTTCAAATAGTGATGCAGGAAGAGCTATAAGTGCTGATTGGTCAGTGGAGAGATCCTCTGTCTCAGTGTCAGTTGACACCATAACTGGCTCTGCATGTATAAGAAATTTATACAGGGGGAAGAGCAAATTGTGTAGGATAGACCATTTGTATTTTAATATCTCTGAGTAGCATACCAGAACCATCACTTGATGCAGCTGAAAACGTTCTTGCAAACTGGCCTTCTGGTATTTGTGCCAGGTCTTCTATGCTGAACTGTTGAATGCAGATGGGGAGTAAGGAAGCACAGTAACTGATGCACATAACATTATGACACTTACCCTTTCAGCTACAAGCGCCACATCCTGTTGAGTGTCTGTCAGATTGGTAAAATTCTCTTGCAGAACCAACAAAGAAAGAATGAACTCAAAGGATTCAATCACTCTGCAGAATAAAGCGGACTAGCATGCATAAAAATATATTAGAGTCCTAAAGATGAAACAACGTACTCAGACGCATCTTCCTCCAGTATAGGCATTGGCCAAATTTGAAGATCGCTTACTATCGATACACTATCCTCAATAATCTATGATTTGATAATAAAACATGTATAGCTATACTTGTGTCCCACAGCTACACTGCATATAGATAGTTAAGATAATGTATGGTATGTAATATGCTGCCTACCTCTTGCTGTTCATCAAGGGGAATATCCTCAATAATGATAATAGGACCGACAGGAGAAACAATTCTACTTGCATTTGAAAGGACTCTAACTATGCCTCTAAATACCTCAAGTATCGTTACCAGGTTCAGGGTTATTTGATCTTCCAATTGTGCAATATTAACGAGGACAGACAGATTATCAACCACCTCAACAATATTGGTGTCAAGAATCTCAACCTATATGTACATGATATAAGCATATAAATTAGGAATTCGTGATGATTACAATATATCTGTAGTGACTCACACTTCCTATTTCTTGAAATCCTTGGGTAACCTCAGTATAGCATTCATCTAGATTGGGATCCTCCCACTGTTGGAGTGTCTGATTGCAGAATCTGACTGCAACACCTGGACCATCAAACATACACTCTAAGGAAACATTAGCGTTTGTTTCAGCAGCTGTTTCCAACCACACATATGTTCCTCGTGTATTTTCTGTCACACTAAAGTCACAAAATCCATTTGCTATAAAGTGAAAAATGTAAGCAAGGTAAAACTTTGCTCAATTCCTCACAACTCCAATTTCCATCAAAGAGAGCTTAAGATGCAAAGCAATCTACTTTTGCATCAATATCCTACCTGATATGTTGATAGAACTCTGAGCTACCGGAATTTCAGTTGTGTTAAGAGCTGATTCAATATTAAATTCTAGAATGCTCAGTATTTGTAGGGCTGTAACTGCTGTCTCATAATTTGTTAAGATGCATTCAAGTCGTTCTTCATTTATTAGAGAGCTAAAGAAATGAGCACAGAGTTAAGTAACTGATTTTATCACAAGCCCAGCACATAAATATCTTACCCATCAATTTGAGTACAAACGACTGTCTGTATTCCAGGAAGATCCTCATCCACTTCCCTCAAAATCTAACAAGATGTATAAAATGTGCGGTATCATAGTATGTGGATGAAGGAGATATAAATGTACGGATCCTCTGCTATAACTCACTGTGGTGCTTATGTATGCGAGAATGAATTGCTCTGAGCTCAGCTCTGGTATTTGTATTTCTTCAAGGGCTAGCACGGAAGTAAACCTCAGATACGCATCTGAGACATCTTGTATACCTGGGTATATAGATACACTTATAATTGCATAGTGTGCAATATGAGGTGAGCTAGTAATTCTCTTATATCTTGTAGCAAACATGCAGATGACCAACCTGGAACAGCCACATTAATATTTGCAGAGACAGAAGCACTGGCTGCCATAGCAATACCATTTCGAGCTGTACAGGCGTAGATACCACTGGCTTCTGGCTGTATTCCGACACCAGCATGGGTTCGCAGAACTACTATACTCTGAGAAATTCTTTCAATAAAGAGCTGTCCAATTGCATCATCACTAGCAGCAACACCATCTCCTATGAGTAATCATTATACACGCTTATAAGTACATTCATCCTACTACGCCCACGCCATACATACACATGAATACGTTATGTGCCATAAATTGCAGTGTAGTTGCATTGCCTGCAATAATCACTATACAATACACACATGCAAAGCTGAGTCTAGTAATATAAACACTGACTGTGTAGTAATAGTTATACAAAACTCTGGCAAGAGTTATGATATTGTTCCATACATACCTATATCCAACACAGGGTTTCCCTGCAACAGCCACTCCACAGTACCTCCAAAGGTGTCAGTGGCTTCACATGTAATATTTAACTCACGGCCTGGCTCATAAACTACTCCAGTGGGGTCGGGTGTTAATGTTATATTTGGCTGTATACCTGTGAAATCAAAGGGGCTTCATAATCTGGAATGCATTCCATGGACATGTAAGTATGAACCCAATGGTGCGGGGATGATTATACATTACCTATGCAAGAGTTGTTGTCTCCTACAAGCATATCATATCCAGGAAGGCATTCACATACAAACCCTTCGCCAGCAGCACGTGAATTTTGACCACAGACTAGTGGCTCAGTGCTCTGCAGGATGAAATGATGACAAAAACTCATTTTTGTGCAATACTACTACATTACTGTTACTTACCACAAGGAGAGCAAAATTTGCGAGAAGATTACAGGAGCATGTGACAACGCCATCCGAAGGAGGATCACTTGTTGAACAGCCACTGTTAGTCCAGTTACCATTACCGTCTTTGCATGCATCAGGGAAGAAGCATGCATAAGTTAGTATTATTAATTTTAGTAAACAAAGCAGAATAATATCGCACCTGCAGCACTTTCATCCCATGATACACATTGCACTTCTGAAGTCTAAATATGACATACATGAATGTCAAATGTGTATATATTTAAAATTACCCGCAGCTGAACTCACTGAATTTTCAAGCCGAAGTAATATAGTAACACTTTCTTGTAAGTTTCCAAACCCTTCAGTTCCAGCTACCATAGCTCCAATCACAGGTGTTCCAATAAACTGATTTCCTTGGGAGCCCTCTGCTAGGGGAAAGAAGTCTGGTGTCGCATAAAATGTAAAAAACATACCAATTGGGCTAGATATGTTGTCATATAGCGATTGTGGTAGCATGATTGCTGGAGCATCAAATGTTTGGCGACGTTTTCTTGTAACAGCATTGGGTGAAAACTGTAAGATTTCATCTGGAGTCCCTTGTGGTACCTGCATGTTCATATTTGTGTGATCGGATAACTTCCAAATATAGTACTTAAGCTTTTAGCCCACCTGATTAGCAGAAATTGTCACAAAATCAGTGCGGACAAGCAGACGACTGAATTCTTCTTGCTGAACCAAAATGCCTATAAGCTCCTCGAAGGACTGAATAATTCTGTGGGCAATAATAATAAATGCAGGTAAGATAGCTGTCAGTATAAATTATAGTATAGTATATTTTTGACCTAGCTGACTGCTGCTGTAGAATATCTCGAGGCCATTCTGAAAGAATAGCCACTACATGAGTGATATTTTCAAGGGACTACAAGAAGAAAAAATATATTTATTATCCAGACAAGAGAACAGAGAAAATAAATCTACTGTTTGCAAACTATTGGGTACCTGATCAGTAATGGTGACGTTTCCATTGGCAGCTAAATTAGCACACTGAGCAAACAATTGAGCTATGAGGAGCAAATTGTTCAAAGTCTGTTCTGAATTTGCTAAACGTAACAGCTCCATTAGTAGAAGATCATGGGTATTATTAGTCTGTGGAGAGACAAAAACGTAATTTGTTATGGTATTATGAAAGTAACTCAGTCATTTTAGGGCACTTACACTATTAGAGAAATGCACGTGTGCACTCACAATGCACTTTGTATCAAGCTATTATGTGTTATTGATATTTGTGTGGTTATTGATGTTAGTAATGACATATCATTATCCACTGGAGTCACCCCAACTATATGCATAGTGGCTACACACAACAGCCATGGTCTAATGAGCCATTCAGAAGTGTTCCATGCAAACTTGGGTCATAAATACTGTCACTATGGTAACAAACATCCATTACGTGGCGATATACAGTGTGATTGTAGTATAATATTATACGTAAATGTAGGCCATATGATATCTGGAAAACCCTAGAACAGTTGAAGGTGCTCACTATAGGCACTTCAGCAGACTCACAGACCCTGACACTACTTACATTGTCTTCAATCAATATTATAGCCAAACTAATATTCAGGATCACATTCTCATCAGTTGTTTCCAAGGTGATATTGAAGGCTTCTTCATCTTCAAGTAGTAAGTCTTCCATTATTGAGATATTTGTACACACAATTCCTGGCTGTTCGAATTCCAGCATGGAAAACACTTCCATAAAGTCTATGCCAGCTGCAATGAAAGTATAATTTCATTTCAATTATAGAATGTAATTACCCCTGTCCGCATTATATATCAACCTTGTGCTGTCCCCTCGATTGTTGAGATGCTTGCTATCACATTTCTTCCTAAATCTCTGGTTAGAATAACACACACTGAGAGAGTTGCTCCCTCACTTGTAGAATAGACTGATTCAGCCAAAGTAAGCACCACTATAAGATGTAGCATAAAGAATTAATTTAGTAAAACATTTCGGTAGAAAAAACACGAGCTATTATCTAACCTTCGTTGTCTACTATAATGACAGTTGCAGATGCAGGGTCAAGCGACACAGCTGGATCTATAGCACTTAACACAACACTGAAAGTTTCATTATCTTCCAGAAAAGAATCATCAAGGATGGGGATCATAGTCGTGCATAATTCATTTACTCCAGGCATGAATGTTAATAGATTTTGTACTGATATATAGTCACCTGGAGCTGTAGTGTGGACGCAAGGTAGCATTAATAATCCATGCTAAATGCTGTGATTAGCTCCTGTATTCTACTTACCTTCGGCTGAACCATCACTAGTGCCAACACTAATGAATACTTCTCTTTCACTTTGACCAGATAGTGTGACACAAATGATCAACACCTGGCTATCTTCACTCACAATGTAGGATAGCTGCTGCAGGCCCACTGTGACATCTGAGCAAAAAGGATATATAGTTATATTGAAGTTTAAGTGTCCACTTACAGAATTAAAAGATGTCTTACTGTCATTATCAACTATGGCTATAGTTGCAGATGCAAGGTCAAGTGAAACATCTAAATCTGCAGTAATTAGCACAACACTGAAAGTTTCATCATTTTCTAGCACAGAGTCATTGACAATAGGGATTATGGTTGTACAAGATTCATTTATTCCAGGTGAGAATGTTAGCACATCTTCCACTGATGTGTAGTCATCTGGAGCTGTGGGTACAATGTAAAATGACATTCATAGCCACACTAATAATGCATATGCTCCCAGATTTCACCCACCTATGGCAGACCTATCCTCAGTGCCAATGCTGACCATCACATCTCTCTCGTTTTGACCAGATAGGATGACACAAATGATTAATTCCTCATCATCTTCACTCACAATGTAGGATGACTGCTGTAGATCCACAGAGACATCTGTGTGGAAAGATTTGTTGTGATGAACTTAAAGTCTATGGTAAATTGAATTATCTTACCATCATTGTCCACTATGGTAACAGTTGCAGACGTAGGGTCAATTAAAACATCTAAGTCTTCAGTGCTCAACACAGCTGTAAAAGTCTCATTATTTTCCAGAATAGAGTCATCTATGATATTAATTCCACTTGTACATGACACATTTACACCAGGCATGAACATCAAAACACTTTGTAGTGTGCTGTAGTCATCTGGTGCTGCAGTATGTAATTATAAGATGGTTATAATGAATTCCATAGTCCTTGTCTTTGCAGGTTCCACTCACCTATGGCCGACCCTTCCTCAGTGCTCACACTGACAGCTACTTCTCTTTCAATTTGACCAGATAGAATGGCACAGATGATCAATTCTCGGCCATCTTCACTCACGATGTAGGATGGCTGCTGTATACCCACAGTGACACCTAATACTGTTAAAATAAAGCATCCTTGAAGATAATAGTGGTGGAGCTAGAAAAATAAAAGGTGTCATACCATCATTGTCGACTATGGTTACAGTTGCAGATGAAGGATCAAGTGAAACATCTGAATCTGTAGTACTCAGTATAACACTAAAAACCTCATCATTTTCTAGCACTGAGTCATCGACGATGGGGATCATGGTACAAGATTCATTTATTCCAGGCGAGAATATTATTACATCTTCCACTGATGTGTAGTCATCTGGAGCTGAGGGTACAATGTAAAATAACATTCATAGCCACACTAATAACGTATATGCTCCTAGATTTCACCCACCTACTGCTGAAACATCCTCAGTGACCACACTGACAGCTACATCTCTCTCAATTTCACCAGATAGGATGATGCAAATGCTCAAACCCAGGCCATCTTCACTCACAGTGTAGGATGGCTGTTGTACGCTAACAGTGACATCTGTGTAGAAAGAAGATTTGTTGTGATGAATTAAGGTTTATAATAAATAGAATAATCTATAGCACAGAATTATCTTTACCATCATTGTCCACAATGGTGATGAACGCAGATGCAGGATCAATTAAAACGTCTATGTCTTCAGTGCTCAACACAGCAGTAAAAGTCTCATTATTTTCCAGAATAGAGTCATCTATGATATTAATTCCACTTGTACATGACACATTTACACCAGGCATGAACATCAAAACACTTTGTAGTGTGCTGTAGTCATCTGGTGCTGCAGTATGTAATTATAAGATGGTTATAATGAATTCCATAGTCATTGTCTTTGCAGGTTCCACTCACCTATGGCCGACCCGTCCTCAGTGCTCACACTGACAGCTACTTCTCTTTCAATTTGACCAGATAGAATGGCACAGATGATCAATTCTCGGCCATCTTCACTCACGATGTAGGATGGCTGCTGTAGATCCACAGTGACACCTAATATGGTTGAAATAAAGCATCCTTAAAGATAATAGTGGTGGAGCTAGAAAAATAAAAGGTGTCATACCATCATTGTCGACTATGGTTACAGTTGCAGATGAAGGGTCAAGTGAAACATCTGAATCTGTAGTACTCAGTATAACACTAAAAACTTCATCATTTTCTAGCACTGAGTCATCGACGATGGGGATCATGGTGGTACAAGATTCATTTATTCCAGGCGAGAATATTATTACATCTTCCACTGATGTGTAGTCATCTGGAGCTGTGGGTACAATGTAAAATAACATTCACAGCCACACTAATAACGTATATGCTCCTAGATTTCACCCACCTACTGCTGAACCATCCTCAGTGACCACACTGACAGCTACATCTCTCTCAATTTCACCAGATAGGATGATGCAAATGCTCAAACCCTGGCCATCGTCACTCACAGTGTAGGATGGCTGTTGTATGCCAACAGTGACAACTATGCAGAAAGAAGATTTGTTGTGATGACTTAAGGTTTATGACAAATAGAATTATCTATAGCACAGAATTATCTTACCATCATTGTCCACTATGGTAACAGTTGCAGATGCAGGGTCAATTGAAATATCTAAGTCATCAGTGCTCAACACAGCAGTAAAAGTCTCATTATTTTCCAGAATAGAGTCATCTATGATATCAATTCCACTTGTACAAGACACATTTACACCAGGCATGAACATCAAAACACTTTGCAGTGTACTGTAGTCATCTGGTGCTGCAATAAATAAGATGGTTATAATGAATTCCATAGTCATTGTCTTTGCAGGTTCCACTCACCTATGGCCGACCCGTCCTCAGTGCTCACACTGACAGCTACTTCTCTTTCAATTTGACCAGATAGAATGGCACAGATGATCAATTCTCGGCCATCTTCACTCACGATATAGGATGGCTGCTGTAGACCCACAGTGACACCTAATACTGTTGAATAAAGCATCCTTGAAGATAATAGTGGTGGAGCTAGAAAAATAAAAGGTGTCATACCATCATTGTCAACTATGGTTACAGTTGCAGATGAAGGGTCAAGTGAAACATCTGAATCTGTAGTACTCAGTATAACATTAAAAACTTCATCATTTTCTAGCACTGAGTCATCGACGATGGGGATCATGGTGGTACAAGATTCATTTATTCCAGGCGAGAATATTATTACATCTTCCACTGATGTGTAGTCATCTGGAGCTGTGGGTACAATGTAAAATAACATTCATAGCCACACTACATAAGTATATTCCTAGATTTCACCCACCTACTGCTGAACCATCCTCAGTACTAACACTGACAGCTACATCTCTCTCAATTTCACCAGATATGATGATGCAAATGCTCAATTCCTGGCCATCTTCACTCACAATGTAGGATGGCTGTTGTAGGCTAACAGTGACATCTGTATCGAAAGAAGAATTAATATGAACTTATAGTTTATGACAAAATGAATTATCTTACCATCATTGTCCACTATGGTAACAGTTGCAGATGCAGGGTCAATTGAAATATCTAAGTCATCAGTGCTCAACACAGCAGTAAAAGTCTCATTATTTTCCAGAATAGAGTCATCTATGATATTAATTCCACTTGTACATGACACATTTACACCAGGCATGAATATCAAACCACTTTGCAGTGTGCTGTAGTCATCTGGTGCTGCAATATATAATTATAAGATGGTTATAATGAATTCCATAGTCATTGTCTTTGCAGGTTCCACTCACCTATGGCCGACCCGTCCTCAGTGCTCACACTGACAGCTACTTCTCTTTCAATTTGACCAGATAGAATGGCACAGATGATCAATTCCCGGCCATCTTCACTCACGATGTAGGACGGCTGCAGTAGACCCACAGTGACACCTAATACTGCTAAAATAAAGCATCCTTGAAGATAATAGTGGTGGAGCTAGAAAAATAAAAGGTGTCATACCATCATTGTCAACTATGGTTACAGTTGCAGATGAAGGTTCAAGTGAAATATCTGAATCAGTAGTATTCAGTGTAACACTAAAAACTTCATCATTTTCTAGCACTGAGTCATCGATAATGGGGATCATGGTGGTACAAGATTCATTTATTCCAGGTGAGAATATTATTACATCTTCCACTGATGTGTAGTCATCTGGAGCTGGGGGTACAATGTAAAATAATATTCATAGACATGCTAGTAATGTATATGCCCCTAGATTTCACCCACCTACTGCTGAGCCATCCTCAGTACCAATGCTGACAGCTACATCTCTCTCAATTTCACCAGATAAGCTGATGCAAACACTGAATTCCTGATGTCCATCTTCACTCACAATGTAGGATGGCTGTTGTAGGCTAACAGTGACATCTGTATCGAAAGAAGAATTAATATGAACTTATAGTTTATGACAAAATGAATTATCTTACCATCATTGTCCACTATGGTTACAGTTGCAGATGAAGGGTCAATTGAAACATCTGAATCTGTAGTACTTAGTGTAACACTGAAAACCTCATCATTTTCTAGCACGGTGTCATCGACAATAGGGATTATGGTGGTACAAGATTCATTTACTCCAGGCGAGAATGTTAGCACATTTTCCACTGAAGTGTAGTCATTTGTAACTGTGGGTAATGTAAAATTTCATTTGTAGCCACACTAATAATGTGTATGCTCTGAGCATTCACCCACCTACTGCTGAACCATCCTCAGTGCCAATGCTGACAGCTACATCTCTCTCAATTTGACTAGATAGGACGATGCAAACACTCAATTCCTGATGGCCATCTTCACTCACGATGTAGAATGGCTGTTGTAGACCCACAGTGACGCCTAATATAGTTGAAATGAAGCATCCTTGAAGACACTATGAGTTGCAGATGAAAACTAAGTAATAGTATACATAATCCACGTATGCAGTACACATGTCCCTTGTACATGCTTACTATCATCATTCAAGATGGCAAGTGCGGCCATATTAGGACTGAGGATAATGGACGGATCATCAGTGGTCAGATTTGCCAAGAAGGATTCGTTATTTTCTAAAATGATGTCACCGATAATGGTGATGTTCATACACTGCACGTGGACCCCATCAGGTTGAAAGAAAAGTTGGGTATTAGTAGAAAGGAAGTCATCTGGAGCTGTAAAATGAGATTCAAAGATGTACGCCACAGTGAGATATTGTGCTATTAAAGATATTATGTGAAACTAACCTAGTGCATCAGCAGTCTCTAAGGTAATAAGTGCAACTAAGACATCCCTTTCTATCTGCCCATTTAGTTCAGCACATATTAGCAAGAGTGTTTCGGTTTCATCTCCTTCAAACACTTCATACTCTTCTTGCTGTAGCCCGACTGTTACCACTGTAAATCAAAGTATCAATCAGTAAACATAAATACGTATAGCTACAATGTAGTTTTATGCACTTACTATCATTATCAAGAATTGTAACTGTAGTCAAATTTTGCCTCAGGTCTACACCGACACTTTTATTGACTAGTACGACTAAAAAGAATTCATTAGTTTCAAGGGTTTCATCATTGAAGATTGGAATATCAGCACACTGGGGTTGGTTAGACACTTCAGGTTGAAAGAGTAGTTCTCCACTCATTGTACAATAGTCATTACCAGCTGCAGTAAGGTAGGTATGACAATCTATTGAGTTTGCTGTGTGCCACAAGGTTACCAATGCAGATTATCCTACCTCCTGCTGAGCCATTCAGTGTTGTGTATGTTACTAACACATTCCTTTCAATTTGTCCAATAAGAATGGTGCACACTCTTACTGAACCATCTGATTCTCCAATCGTGAGCACTGGATCCTGGAAGGTTATCTCTACACCTGTAATAAATATCCACTAACATAGCTTACTCTCTATTTTGTGTTAGCTACTGGACAAAAAGTGACTAACCATCATCGTCAAAGATTGTCACCGAAGCTGATTCAGGGCGAATAGCCACATTAGGGTCATTATTGGTTAGGAATACAGAGAACACTTCATTTTCCTCAAATATAGTGTCACTGATAATGACTATATCTGTACACTGCTGAAATGTATTTTCTTGTGGATTGAATATCAAGTTCTGAGATACTGGAATATAGTCAATTCCTTCTGTGGAGTAAAAGGTAAATTTAACTACTATAGCTGGTGTAGTAATAGCTATTTTGAGGCTAACCTTGTGCTGTGGTGCCTACTGTAAAAAGTGTAACCACTACACTTCTTTCAATGGGTGCAGTCAGATTTACACACACTGTCACAAGGTTCTCAATCTCATTGACCTCATATGTTTCTTGCTCAAAGCCCATGATTAAAATACCTACATATTTCAAATGTGAGATAGGTTCATAGTTAGGTAACTATCACTTGGTCTTCAGGTCAGAGGGAATTAATAAATTTGTACCGAGGATAGAAGTGTCACACTTATGGCCATTCCTAATAAATCTTGGCTTAGAAGACAGTAAACATGCATATAATTATTTCATACAAGCCTTGTTCCTAGACAATGTAAAGGCCTGGGAACAAGGCTAATTTCATACCATCATCATTAGATATTATGACCACAGATAACTGTGGATTCAGAATGACATCTTCATCGGCAGTTTGTAGCTGTACTGTGAACTCTTCATCATTTTCCAAAATGGTATCATTCACAATAGCAATAACTATACACCTCTCAGAAGAGGTAGGGGAGAATGTAAGCTGAGTTGCTGTAATCTCAAAATCATTTTCAGCTGTAAGAATGAACAAGAAAAAAGATAATTTCTGCCAATGCTATATCACTTCAACCTAACTTTATTTGTCCTCAAGTGAGTAATCATTATCTGTAGATTTGTACTAAAATGCTCAATATAGAGTAGGATCCGTTAGTCACCATACCTTCAGCATCCCCACTTTCAATAGTAGAAGCAAACACAGATACATTCCTGGCTGTTAGCCCAAACAAGATCACACATACTGTCAAAGATCCCTCTTCCTCACCAATCTCATAGACTAACTGACGCAAGCCAACTGTTACAGCTGGAAGGATACGGAAAGGAAACATAAACATGCATGCCACTTATACACCGCCAAGGCTATTGTGTATTGGGTACAGGAAAGAGTTGACAGTACATTCTGTTCTCACACTTACCATCATCATCAAAAATTATCACTGTTGCTGAACTATTACCGAATATTACACCTGAGTCTGAGGTTCCCAGTACCACTGAGAACTGTTCAGTACTTTCAAGAACACGGTCATCCACAATGGAAACATTAGTACACTGTGATACATCTGCAGGTCTAAATATTAGCTCCACTATTGCTGGAAAGTAGTCATTGATTCCTATGGAATTAAAAGAGTAGTTGACAGATTCATACTTTAGAAAACATTTTGTAACAGTTTCAAACCTATGGCACTTCCATCTGTAGTAGAGAGGTTCACAATTACATCCCTTGCACTAATGCCACTCAAATCAGCACAGACAAGCACATCGCCATTTCCTTCATCCTGACTGTAGGCAATCTGTCGTAGACTCACAGTTACCTCTGCAAAAGAAGCAAATGATACCATTATACACTAATAGTGTCAAAACTACATTCCCTGCAGGTGCAAGTATTACCATCATCATTTAGAATAGTGACAGTAGCAATATTTGTATCAATTATGACATCTGGGTCAGCAGAGGTCAGGACAGCAAAAAATCTCTCATTCTCTTCTAAATTCAAGTCAGAAGTCACAAAGATGGATACACACTGCAACAGCTGCTGCAGTGTAGGTGTATAGACTATGTCTTGTGACAGTGGTGAGAAGTCAGTTGTATCTAAAGAACAATGAGGTACAGGCCTTAAGCAAGTTGGAATCAATTGATGGTCAGCAATGGTAGATTCACCTTGTGCTGTGATAGCTAGAGTAGACACTGTAACGGTTATGTTTCTTTCAATGGTGCTATTCAGAGTGATACAAACAGTTACTGAGCCATTTCCTTCACTGACTGGATATTGATTCTGCTCAAAACTAGCGATTACATCTGCAAAGATGAATGGGGGGGGGGAGAAGGCAATACCATTTGCAACCGATACACTTGGGGACTTGAGGACAAACAGGCACAAATCACTTACTATCATTGTCTATAATAGACACAGCAGCTGTAGATGGATTTAGAGTGACCACAGCTTCACTGGTTTCCATAAGCACTTCAAACTGCTCATCACTCTCCAATATGCTGTCATCAATAATAGAAACATTCACACAAAACTCCGACTCAAGTGGGCCAAATTGAAGCTGCACTGAAAATTGGGGGATGAAGTCAGCACCAGCTGCATGGTAAAGAAAATCAGCAGTAATAATTAAAATAGCTCCTATACCATATACATGGTACTTTATAACCTGTTGCATTCCGGGATATAGTAGAGAGCATAACCAGCACATTCCTCTCTGTCTGTCCAGTCAATACAGCACAAACCATCACAAATCCATTTTCTTCTCCTACAGTGTATAGTTCTATTGGGAAGCCAATTGTAACTTCTGAAGGGTGTGTATGCGTGCAAAAAAAAAAAGGCAAACATGACCTTGGTGCACTTAGAAAGACCAAGCAATGGTATTCATACCATCAGCACTTTCAATAAAAACAGTGGCAGAATTGTTTTGTAAACTGACGTCTCTATCATTTGTACTCAGTAGTGCAACAAACTGTTCCATGTCTTCAAGGATTTCATCGCTTAGAATAAGAATTCCAACACACTGCTGTGTTACTCCTGGTTGGAATATTATCTCTTGTGTAACTGGTACATAGTCAGTGTTAGCTGTAGCACAACGATAGCATAATACTTACATAAAAGGATATCATGTAAACTGTAATCACCTACCTTGGGCAGTCCCATTCAAAGTGGAGAGAGTGACAAGCACTTCCCTCTCTGTAAATCCAAGCAATATACTGCATATTGTTGCATTGATAGGAGCCTGCTCTTCATCAATACTAAAGGCTGTCTGAAGCAGTGCCACTGTCACATCTGTATGCATACAGGAAGCAGCATTAACAATAAAAGAGCCAAACACTAGCTGTAGCTATATATATATGTACCATCATCATTTGCAATGGTCACTGTTGATTGAGACTGGGAAATGTCAACGTCTTGATCGTTTGTGTTCAGTACAACAGAGAAGGTTTCATTCTCTTCAAGTATATCATCATTCAGAATGGTGATCATGATACACTGGGATCTGCTGGTTTCATTACGACTGAAGACAACAGCCCTACTTGTAAAGTTAAAGTCCAAGCCAGCTGCAATTGGAGAGATGATGTTCGTTACTATATGAGCAGTTTTACCATTTAAATTTTAACACACCTGATGCTGTAATAGGCCCGGCAGTCAGCAATAATTCTACATTCCTTTCAATTTCATTATTGATATCCAAGACCACACAGATACTGATAAACCCTTCATTCTCAGCAATTGTGTAAGTGTCTTGCTCTAGGTTTACATTTACTCCTGGATAAGAAACAGAAAATTCCGATGCTTGAGTACTACTATGCTCAAAATGCAATGTTACTCACTATCATTATCTAAAATAACCACAGCAGCAGATGATAGCTCAGGGACAATTACATCTGTGTCATTGCTCTCAAGCTCCACCAAAAAGACTTCATTATTTTCTAAAATAGGGTCATCTTGGATACCCACAGATGCACACTGGACAGTTGTATCAGAACTGAACATTAGTTCCACACGTGTCTCATCAAAATCGCTGACTGTGGGAGTGCAAAATGTCAGTGACTCAAACATGCAGAAGTATCAAATGTAAACACTACGTATCATAGAATCAAATAATAGAGTCAACTACTGACCACTTGCTGTTATGCTCTCTGTCAAAAGGGTCACTTCCACACTTCGATCTGCATCTCCAATGATAATGGCACAAACTGTTACGGACCTGTTACCCTCACTTACAGTATAGTTGGATTCTTGCAGCATCACTGAGATAGCTATGAATGATGTGGAAAGTCACTATACTTTCAACTTCAAATATAACTTAAAACATACCGTCATCATTGCCTATTGTCACAATAGCAGATGATACATTAAATACAATGCCTAGATCAGTGGTGGTGAGGTTAATAAAGAAAACGTCTACATTCTCCAGGGTTTGGTCATCCAAAATAGTGATGTTTACACATTGCAACGTTTGGGTTTGCTGAAATGTAAGTGCTTGTGTAACTGGCTGATAGTCACTATCACCTATAAAGCAGGAAGGAAAAATAATGTTAGGTACATTGTGCCAGTTCCTTGCACAAATAACATGTCCGACAGCTACCATAATAGATCCACTTGTTTTACCTACTGCTGTAGCTTCACTAGTATTTAGTGTTATCGTTGCACTCCTTTCCAGCTCTCCTATCGCATTTATACACACTTCAAGAACTCCTGATTCGCCTTCAACAACAGTGTATTCTGCCATTTCCAGACTAGCAATAATGGCTGCCAGGAAAGATGAGTGAATGATATGTAAACAACGTAGTTTGCTATAGTAACAATACTTAATAAATTAAGTACCATCATTATCCAGGATGGCTACATTAATTATTCTTGGATCAAGGATGGTGATATCTGCATCAGTACTGGTCAGTTCTACGAGAAAGTCTTCCATGTCTTCTAGGATGGTATCATCAAATATAGTGACTACAGTACACGCTCTCCCAGGTGAATTGTCTGGCTCAAACACTATGTCCACTTGAGTGGAATCAAAATCCATACCAGCTAAGAGGTACAAGAGCATAATATATAAGGATAATTTCCAAATCCATGCATGTTTATTAGTAGCCTACCACCAGCTGTAATAGACTCGAATGAAATTCTGAATGGTACATTCTTCTCAGATTCACCAAAACTCAAGATGCAGATTTCAACTGAAGTGGTTTCATTGACTGCATATTCAGTTTGTTCAAAGCGAACTTGCACAACTAAAAAAGAGAAATTAAAAAAATGAATCAGAGTGTACTTTTGAGGTTTTGAGAGACTGTAGCTATCTGGTTACCATCATCATTCTGAATTGTAACATTTGCTGAGTCAGGTGTGGTGATGATTACATCAGGGTCGGTGGTATTCAGTATAACAAAGAAAGTTTCTTGATTCTCTAGAGTACTGTCATTCACAATGATAATTGATCCACACTGTATGGTTTCTCCCGGTTGAAAGGTTAGAGCAAATGTAGAGGGACTAAAATCCATACCAGCTGGGGAAAGAATCAGACACTTATATTATAGAACAATTTTCAAAGTTCACAGTACTTTACCTGCTGCTGTGCCAGTGATTGGAGTTAGCACAAGCTCCACTATCCTCTCTATAGTTGCATTCAAGGTAGCACAGATAATTACTGATGAATTGTCCTCATCAACGCTGTACTCTGGCTGCAAGTGGCCTGCTGATATGACTGAAATAGAATAGTAAGAAATATTACTTCACTTTCATTAGTCTACAGAAATTGCCTACATACCATCATTGTCTAAAATGGCAATGGAGGCATTAGCTATAAAAATAGAAACTCCAGGATCATCACTTTTCAGCAATATAGAGAATGTTTCCGTATTCTCCAGAATAAGATCATCAATCACATTTTGAATATCTGGACACAGTAGTAATTGACTGGATGGCTGGAAACTGATAGCTTGCAGAACACCCAAGAAGTCTTCACCCTCTGAATATTAAAGAAATGCATTATAGGACTAGCTAATTTCTATACTTAAAAATGTGTACCTTGTGCTGTGCCATCAGATATTGTTTCAATAGTAAATACTCCACTTCTCTCAGTTTCACCATTCAATTGAACGCAAACCATAGTTGCATTTTCTCCCTCACTGACTGTATACACCAGAAACTGCCAGCCAATTGAAATCTCTGAGTAAGAAAAATAGACAATTAAAGCCAAATTCAACTTGCATGATGTTACATCTTACCATCATTGTCAGTAATACTCGCAGTACTAGAGCTTTGACTGACGTTGGCACCAGGATCCAAAGTGCTCAATAAAATTAGAAATGTCTCACTATCCTCTAGAACAGAGTCATCGATTATAAAGATATCAATACACTGTGGCTCTATGTTTGGATTTGATTGAAAGGTTAGCTCCAGTTGTGTTGAGTCGTAATCCACATTACCTGAAATAAATATACAGCATCATGTAAAACTGCATGCATGTATGCATATATGTATGTATGTATGTATATATATGTTTGTATGTATGTATGTATGTATGTGTGTATATATGTATGTATGTATGCATGTATGTATGTATGTATGTATGTATGTATGTATGTATGTATGTAGGTATGTATGTAGGTATGTATGCCTGCATGTATGCCTGCATGTATGCAGACAGACAGACAGACAGACACGTGTATACACACATTTACACACACAAAGATGCACACTCATACACACATGCATATGTACCTTGAGCACTAGCTTCTAGAGTAGTGAGATTTATTGTCACATTTCTAGCAGTCTGGCCAATCAGGAGAGCACAAACTGTCAAAAATCCTGTTTCCTCAAGTACTGAATATGTAGGCTGTAAAAACTCTATTGTAACAGCTATGTAGGAGAGTGGCAAAGGAAGATCATTGTAACACAAGAGTGTTAAATTTAAAATAGTAACATTACCATCATTATCAAGAATGGTAACTGTAGCAGAACTGGGCTGTAAGAAGACATTTGGATCGCTAGTGTTCAGAACTACACGAAAATCTTCTACATCCTCCAGTGTATTGTCATCAGTTATATTTATGGATGCATATACTCTGGAACCTTGACCAGGTAGGAATGTTATCAGCTGGCTTGAAATAGGAGCAAAATCGTCACCTTCTGTATATAGAAGAATAAATAAGTAAAAGTACAAGGTAATAACAATAAGTGTTTCATATTATGTGCTCAACCTTGAGCTGCGCTCTCCATTGTACCAAGGATCACTGCAACGTTTCTTTCAGTGATTCCCAGGAGAACCACACACACATTCAGTGCTTGCGCATCTTCTAGTATGGTGTAGTCCTGCACTTCAAATCCCACCGTCACATCTGGAGAAAGATAGAAAGAATTTCATCAGTAAGAGATAGTTGCTTTTGACTTGAATGGGCATACGACATACTATCATTATCCAGAATTGTCAGATCAGCTGAAGACGGGTTAAGTACAATTGCACCAGATTGATCATTAGTTGTTAGCTGTAATGCTCCTGGAAATACTTCAACCCCTTCCAAGACTGAATCGTCTAAAATTGAAAGATTTGCACACTGTGTACTGTTGGCAGGACCAGCTTGGAAGAACAGCCCGGTATACATAGAACCAAAATCTAGAATGAGGTACAAAATGGAGACTCAATGTAAACCTGTAGCCATGATAAAATATAAAATGGTGGGTTAGTACCAGCAGTGTCTTGTTGATCAGTAGTATTGAAAAATACTGCCACTGTTCTCTCAAGAGGGCTACTAATGACGGCACAGACAGTCAAAAATCCATCACCCTCACTAGCAGTATAGCTTGGTGTTTGAAATCCTACTAAGCTGACTGCATTGGAAGAAGTGAGAGTAGGATACCAGTAATTCCTATTCCCTATTCCAGATACAAAATATGCATACCATCGTTATCGATAATGACAACTGGGGATACCCCCATGCCCATGACAGCGACATCTGGATTCATAGTTTTCAAAAAGATAGAGAATCTTTCAGTGTCTTCCAATATTATGTCATTAGTAATTGCAACAGTTACGCATGTTGTAGATGACTGAAATGTCAGATTCACTGATAGAGGGGTGAAATCCAGAAAGGCTGTAGAATTACAAAGTATCAGCATATTATAGGATGTATGCATTATAATTTTTTACAGTCACACGACCTTGTGCTGTGACAGCCTCTGTAGAGATAGTGACTTCTATATCCTGCTCTGTTGACCCAAGAAGAATGACACAGACTATTATGGATCCATTTGCTTCACTCACAGAATATATTGGCTCCTCTATTTGTACTGCAATTGCTGTGGAAAAAAGTGTTCAATTAAAAAATGTACTAAACTGTGTAGTACTTATTTTACCATCATTGTTTAGGATGACAACATTAGCTGAAAATGGATCCAGAATAACCTGCTGGTCGTCTGTCTCTAGCACTGCCAGAAATAATTCATTTTCCTCTAAAATGGTGTCATTGACTATGTCTATATTGACACACTGCAGCACAGAATTTGCATTAAGCAACAACTGTGCAGAGAGCTGGTTGAAATCGGCTTCTTCTGTAGAACAAGATAGTCCATGCATTATAAACACATCACATATGCAATACCGTATTGATACCTTCTGCAGTATCTGCAATAGTTGTAATGTTCACCATCACATCCCTTTCTGGGTCTTCAGGTGCGATGAGGACTATACAGATGTTAACTGGTGTCATGGGTTCAAAGAGCATATACTCTTCCATCTGGAATCCCACAGTCACAACTACAAACATAACAAGTACATCATCCAGATGAAAACGTGGAGACTACACTCAGTGTATGTACATACCTTCATCATCCAGTATTATGATAACAGTGGAGTTGTTTCCAATGGTAACCTGTGTATCAGGACTGGTGAGTACAACTGTAAATGTTTCACTGTCCTCAAGAGCATCATCATTAACAATAGAAAGCTGAAGGCAATTTTGGTTTCCAGATGTGATGGGCTGAAATGTAAAAGGCAGTTGTACTTCAGATGAAAGGTAGTCAGCATCAGCTGTGTGTACAAATGTGAGCAAGAGGATATGTGGAAAAGAAAGCCAGGAGAATTGTAGATGGATGTCTAGCAAGCATTATTATATGAACTCCAGGAATAATTCTTATTGCATAGTCTACAGTATATCAACACTACAGTGCTACATTATTGCATTTAGCTTCAGTCATGTAAGTTAGGGTCACAAAATGGAGACTGTAAATGATAAAGGATGGAGCTATACATAGTTTTAGTATATGTTACTATAGTAACATGGTACAGTATTTTTTCATAGAGCATGGTAAGAATCCCATAGAGCATAGGAAGCTCTAGAAATACAGGAAATGTGTACATATACTAGAGCATGGGCAGCTCTATGCTCTAAGCTATACATAAAAATGAATCAGATGAATAGTATACTATTGAGTATAAGTGTAACAATTTTACATACTGATTACACATATCACTTGTGTTAGAAAAAAGGCCTTAGCTAAATAATAAATATTACCTGTGGCTGACATTGAAATTGTATCAAGATTAAAGGTTATGGCTCTTTCAGCTTGTCCGATGCGATTAACGCACAACAATACGAATCCTTCTGCTTCTCTCACAGCCAGTATGCTGTCATCAAGCTCAAGAACTACCACTGTAGAACAAATTAAAGTGCATATGATATATACCGATGCTAGCCTTGTACCTTGGTCTGAGAATGATAGATACTATGAAAGCTTGTAAATGTTTATACATACTATCATTGTCCACAATAGTCACAGTTGTTGAATTTGGCATTAAATCGACACTTCCATCTGAAGTATTTAGTACCAACACGAATATTTCACTAGTCTCAACAATGCTATCCTCCATAATAAAGACACCAAAGCATTGAATAAGCTGTCCAAAACTCCCAGGTGGAAATGTTAGCTGAGTTGTCACCAGAAGAAAGTCATTGCCTCCTGCAATAAAAAAGACTGTATGTAGAACAAAATCTAGAATGGTACATAATGCTAGAAGCTGGTACTACTATTGATATAAAAGGTTACATACATAGCAGGGAACATGTTTCATTACCTTGAGCGGTACCATTCATACTAAGGATATTAACACTTATTGGTCTTGACGTGTTACCAGTGAGAACAGCACACACATTGAATGTCATTGTACTTTCACCTACAGTGTACACCTCCTGCTCAAATACAATTGTAACTCCTACAGAAGCAATGGGAAATGATAATAACACTGCAAAACGTACATAGATTAAGGATATACTTACTGTCATTGTCTATGATTGTTACATTTGCTATTGATGTACTTATTGTCACACCAGAATCACTAGTGTTAAGCTCCACAGAAAATATTTCACCGCCCTCTAAAAATTCATCATCTATTAATGTGATGTTTGTACACTGAAGTATGTCTTGGTCTGTTGATGGAGCCTGGAATACCAAATCCAATGTGACAGAGATGAAGTCCATTTGAACTGTACGGACAAAAATTAAGAAAGACAGTATAAATAATGTTAGTGTATACTGCATGCACTGTGGGAGTGTCCTGTATAATGATAGCATTATGTTCATGAGACAATAGAACACATGCTTGAATACACGTAAGTATTTTGTGTTTCATGGACCAACCTTCAGCTGAATTGCTCAATTCTTTTGTAAACAGGGTGACAATAACATCCCTCTCAGTTTGTCCAGTAAGATTCACACATACCATCACAGTTTCCCTGGCTTCACTTGCAAAGTATGCCTCTTGTTGCAGACCAACAAGCACTCCTATTTAATGCAAAAGAGGTTTAGAGCAGCAATGATGCATAGAAGTATATAACATTGCATACCATCATTATCCAAGACAGATACTGTGGAAAGGTTGAGACTGATTGCAGTGTTTTTTTCAGTTGAGTCCAATAGTACAGAAAAACACTCAGTATTCTCCAGGATCTCATCATCATTTACAGATATGTTCACACATCGCTGAGACTGAGTAGCTTGTGGCTCAAATAGTAGCATTGCTCGGATAGGTTCATAGTCAAAACCCTCTGAAGAAAAGATAATAAATCCCTGTAAAAAATTTCAGTGCAAAAGTGTTACAGCACAATAGTAACTAACCTCTTGCAGTGTTATTAGCTGTTGCCATGATCACGTTCACGCTCCTCTCTGTTTGTCCAGACAGCAGTACACAGACAGTCACAAAACCTACCTCTTCTCCTGAAACATAGTCATCTCGTTCCAATGATACAACTGCGACTGTGAAACAGAAGGCTAGGTAACGAGCAACACAATTGCATTTTTCCCACAGGAACACATAACCCCAAAGGCTCCTGCCGATTTGCAGCGCTCATAAGCTTCTGGTTCCCACTGTCAGCAATGCATGTGGTCTCAACACCTATAATCTGTGGGCATAATCTTAATCTACCGCTAGGAGAATTAGGTAGTAAACACTGCACATGCATCTTAGATACTGCTGATGTGGCGAGTATTACCGCATAACTACTGTTTTAGGAATAGCACTAATAACAAGCTGACTCATGTGTGCTAAATAGGTGTTAGACGTTTTGCTTACCATCTGTATCTATGATGCTAATTGTGGCTATGTCTGTAGTAAGGATAACACCTTGGCTGGATGACTGCAGTCTCACAAGAAATGACTCTGTATCTTCTGACACATCATCCTCCAGTATGGTAATATTAATACACAAGGAGTCTCTAAAGTTCTCCTGATCAAAAATTAACTGTGTCATTAGAGATAAATAGTCAACATCATCTGTGAACATAAAATAGCATAATAATTCGTAGAACTAGGTCATTAATTATTATGAATCCTTACTAGTTGCTCTTATTGTTGAACTAGCTGTTTCAGTCAAAACGGTCACTGTGACATCATCTCGTTCATTAATTCCAATCAGTGCGGTACAAATGGTCACAGAATCAGATTCCGTGGTATTATAGGCCTCCTGTTCTAAGTGTATTGTAACCTCTGCAACAAGAAGGTGTATGTGTGTACATCAATAGTGCGACAAGGTAGTATCAACATACACGTCCCAGAATTCAGAAAATATAAAAAGAATGTAACCAGTATGGGTTGGTTTATAACTTCCTATTAGCTATACCTACCATCATCATCTAAGATTACCACAATCAACCGATTATTCCCAGAAATGATGACATTTGCCTCATTTGCTGGTATACTCAAAAGTACTGTAAATGCTTGTGAGGGTTCAAGAATGTCATCGTCAATAATTTCAACCATCCCACACACTCTTCCTGTGAAATCAGCTGGGTT
The DNA here is from genome assembly GCA_963921505.1 of Phakellia ventilabrum. Taxonomy (NCBI): domain Eukaryota; kingdom Metazoa; phylum Porifera; class Demospongiae; order Axinellida; family Axinellidae; genus Phakellia; species Phakellia ventilabrum. The sequence goes on from OY997385.1 coordinate 3,953,019, forward strand.
GAATGTCAGATCAGAATTGGCTGAAATGAAATCACTATCAGCTGCAGTAAGTAAGGGAGCAGTTCATCATAATACCAGTACTTTCAGTACTACACTGCTGGCCTTATTTTATTAACAAACCTTGAGCAGATACTGGTGAAGTAGATATTGACGCTGTGACATTTCTCTCAATCAGGCCAGACAAGACAATGCAAATCTCCACAAAGTTGTCACGTTCAGAATGAAAGATGAATGGTTGCTCCAGAGCTACAGTGACTCCTGTGATCAGGAAGTAATAGGTAGTTATTACACCCACAACAAACACAACCCACTTCACCGTGTTACGGTTCATGATATTAATTCACAAGGCAAAGAATGGGATGTTAGTTAATGGGATGATAAGATCTATTAATTGAAATAATTGGACAGCATTTTTAAACTTTCAGATGTCATGCACTAACAATACCTACCTCTTCCCAATATGTAGCTTATGGTTATCTGTGTAAAATGCGTATGCATACTACAGGATAAATTAGAACACACACAGTATTTTTGCATGGGAACAAAGTACTCATACCATCATCATCAATAATTGTGACATTAGTAAACTCCGGATTGAGGCGGATATTTGGATCAGTAGAGCGTAGAAATATCGAAAACATTTCATCATTTTCATGTACTGCATCATCGCTGATAGAGACTGTGATGCACTGCTGCTCCCCAGTAAGTTGACCATCAACTTGTGCATATTGAATGTCAAATATGAACACTTGTGAGATTGCAGAGAAATCGGCACCAACTGCATAGGGGCATAAATGCCATATCATCAGTAATAGGTAAACAAGGGGACATGGTAGCATACCTTGTGTAGTTAAATCAGTGATGAAAATAGCTTCAACACTTCCAGTAAAATTGATTTGTATGACATTTTCCACTTTAGCACATATGAGTACATCCCCATCACTCTCATTTACACTCAATGAAGTATTTACCAATCCGATAACTATGACTGCATGAGGTTTGAAAAGAAACAAAACAGTATTCACTGCAGTAGTATAATAATTTTTGCAATGCAATGGTTTCCAGACAGAAATACTGCACAAGAGTAGCAAAAATTTTTTCAAAATACAAAGGAGGGGGAGGAGGGAGAATTACAAGTTTATTAGCTACCGAATAACATTTTATAGAATCACAAGCACAAGTAGCAGATGCCACTTATACTACCATATGCAAGGCATAGTTGTAACAGCGTACCATCATTATCTATGATGTTTACTAGGGCATAAGAGGGTGTTCCTATCACTAGCTCCGAATATGCACCACCTGGATCCAACTGTAAACCAGTCACATGCACTGTGAAGGAATGGTTGCCCTCCACAGCATTATCATCTATGATGGTCATATTTGCACATGCTGTGATTCCACTGACAGCAGACCCAGCTGAGAATGTGACAGTGAGTGTCTCAGTAGGACTGTTAATAGAATAGTCAATGCCCCGAACTACAGAGGAGAGAACATCAAATACTGTAAAGTACAGTTGGAAAAGAAAAGAGAGAAACAAGCAATCTTACCCGCTTTGCTACCATCCACAAAAGACAGGGTTGATACAACATTACACTCTAAGCCATCTGCTGGAACCAATATTTCAGCACACACCTCAACTGTGTTACTGTTCTCAGAAAATGTGTAGTCATTCATGGCCATGAAGACTGTGACACCTAAAGTACAAAATGTAGCTTCACATTTAGTGCAAGTTTTGATCACAAAAGCAGTATCAGCATACAGCTAAAATAGAGTTTAGTTACCCAATAACCTATTCTACAGGATCACAAACACAAGTGCTAGATGCCATGTACACTACCAATACAAGGCATAGTTGTAACATCGTACCATCATTATCTATGATGTTTACTACAGCATAAGGAACACCCGTCATAAGCTCCGAATATGCACCACCTGGATCCAACTCCAAACCAATCACATGCACTGTGAAGGAATGGTTGCCCTCCACAGCATTATCATCTATGATGGTCACATTTGCACATGCTGTGGTTCCACTGACAGTAGACCCAGCTGAGAATGTGACATTGAGTGTATCAGTAGGACTGCTAATAGAATAGTCAATGCCCCGAACTACAGAGGAGAGAACATCAAATACTGTAAAGTACAGTCGGCCAAGATAAGAGTGAAACAAGCATCTTACTCGCTTTGCTACCATCCATGAAAGACAGGGTTGACACAATATCACACTCCAAGCCATCTGCTGGAACCAATATTTCAGCACACACCTCAACTTTGTTACTGTCTTCAGAAAATGTATAGTCATTCATGGCCATGAAGACTGTGACACCTAAAGTATAAAATGTAGCTTCACATTTAGTGCAAGTTTTGATCACAAAAGCAGTATCAGCATAATGCTAAACAGAATTTATTTATCGAATAACATTTTACAGAATCACAAGCACAAGTAGCAGATGCCATGTATACTACCAATGCAAGGCATAGTGCTAACATCGTACCATCATTATCTATGATGTTTACAAGGGCATAAAGCGGATTTCCTGCCATAAGCTCAGAATATGCACCACCAGGATCCAGCTCCAAACCAGTCACATGCACTGTGAAGGAATGGTTGCCCTCCACAGCATTATCATCTATGATGGTCACATTTGCACATGTTGTGGTTCCACTGACAGTAGACCCAGCTGAAAATGTCACATTGAGTGTATCAGTAGGACTGTTAATAGAATAGTCAATACCCCGAACTATATAGGAGAGAACAACAAATACTGTAAAGTACAGTTGGCCAAGATAAGAGTGAAACAAGCATCTTACTCGCTTTGCTACCATCCATGAAAGACAGGGTTGACACAACATTACACTCCAAGCCATCTGCTGGAACCAATATTTCAGCACACACCTCAACTGTGTTACTGTCTTCAGAAAATGTATAGTCATTCATGGCCATGAAGACTGTGACACCTAAAGTACAAAATGTAGCTTCACATTTAGTGCAAGTTTTGATCATAAAAGCAGTATCAGCATAATGCTAAACAGAATTTATTTATCGAATAACATTTTACGGAATCACAAGCACAAGTAGCAGATGCCATGTATACTACCAATGCAAGGCATAGTGCTAAACATCGTACCATCATTATCTATGATGTTTACTAGGGCATAACGGGGTGTTCCCGTCATAAGTTCTGAATATGCACCACCTGGATCCAGTTCCAAACCAGTCACATGCACTGTGAAGGAATGGTTGCCCTCCACAGCATTATCATCTATGATGGTCACATTCGCACATGCTGTGGTTCCACTGACAGTAGACCCAGCTGAGAATGTGAAATTGAGTGTATCAGTAGGACTGTTAATAGAATAGTCAATGCCCCGAACTACATAGGAGAGAACATCAAATACTGTAAAGTACAGTTGGCCAAAATAAAAGAGAAACAAGCAACCTTACTTGCTTTGCTACCATCCACGAAAGACAGGGTTGACACAACATTACACTCCAAGCCGTCTGCTGGAACCAATACTTCAACACACACATCAACTGTATTACTGTCTTCAGAGAGTGTATAGTCATTCATGGCCATGAAGACTGTGACACCTAAAGTACAAAATGTAGCTTCACATTTACTGCAAGTCTTGATTGCAAAAGCAGTATCAGCATACAGCTAAAACAGAATTTATTTACCGAATAAAATTTTTACAGAATCATAGGCCCAAGTAGCAGATGCCATGCATGTACACTACCAATGCAAGGCATAGTGCTAACATCGTACCATCATTATCTATGATGTTTACAAAGGCATAAAGCGGATATCCTGCCATAAGCTCAGAATATGCACCACCAGGATCCAGCTCCAAACCAGTCACATGCACTGTGAAGGAATGGTTGCCCTCCACAGCATTATCATCTATGATGGTCACATTTGCACATGCTGTGGTTCCACTGACAGTAGACCCAGCTGAGAATGTGACATTGAGTGTATCAGTAGGACTGCTAATAGAATAGTCAATGCCCCGAACTACAGAGGAGAGAACATCAAATACTGTAAAGTACAGTCGGCCAAGATAAGAGTGAAACAAGCAATCTTACTCGCTTTGCTACCATCCATGAAAGACAGGGTTGACACAATATCACACTCCAAGCCATCTGCTGGAACCAATATTTCAGCACACACCTCAACTTTGTTACTGTCTTCAGAAAATGTATAGTCATTCATGGCCATGAAGACTGTGACACCTAAAGTATAAAATGTAGCTTCACATTTAGTGCAAGTTTTGATCACAAAAGCAGTATCAGCATAATGCTAAACAGAATTTATTTATCGAATAACATTTTACAGAATCACAAGCACAAGTAGCAGATGCCATGTATACTACCAATGCAAGGCATAGTGCTAACATCGTACCATCATTATCTATGATGTTTACAAGGGCATAAAGCGGATTTCCTGCCATAAGCTCAGAATATGCACCACCTGGATCCAGCTCCAAACCAGTCACATGCACTGTGAAGGAATGGTTGCCCTCCACAGCATTATCATCTATGATGGTCACATTTGCACATGTTGTGGTTCCACTGACAGTAGACCCAGCTGAGAATGTGACATTGAGTGTATCAGTAGGACTGTCAATAGAATAGTCAATACCCCGAACTATATAGGAGAGAACAACAAATACTGTAAAGTACAGTTGGCCAAGATAAGAGTGAAACAAGCATCTTACTCGCTTTGCTACCATCCACGAAAGACAGGGTTGACACAATATCACACTCCAAGCCATCTGCTGGAACCAATATTTCAGCACACACCTCAACTGTGTTACTGTCTTCAGAAAATGTGTAGTCATTCATGGCCATGAAGACTGTGACACCTAAAGTACAAAATGTAGCCTCATATTTAGTGCAAGTTTTGATCACAAAAGCAGTATCAGCATACAGCTAAAATAGAGTTTAGTTACCCAATAACCTATTTTACAGGATCACAAACACAAGTGCTAGATGCCATGTACACTACCAATACAAGGCATAGTTGTAACATCGTACCATCATTATCTATGATGTTTACTAGGGCAGAAGAGGATGTTCCTATCATTAACCCAGAATATGCACCACCTGGATCCAACTCCAAACCAGTCACATGCACTGTGAAGGAATGGTTACCCTCCACAGCATTATCATCTATGATGGTCACATTTGCACATGCTGTTGTTCCGTTGACAGCAGACCCAGCTGAGAATGTGACATTGAGTGTATCAGTAGGACTGCTAATAGAATAGTCAATGCCCCGAACTACAGAGGAGAGAACATCAAATCCTGTAAAGTACAGTTGGAAGAAAAGAGAGAAACAAGCAATCTTACTTGCTTTGCTACCATCCACGAAAGACAGGGTTGACACAACATTACACTCCAAGCCATCTGCTGGAACCAATATTTCAGCACACACCTCAACTGCGTTACTGTCTTCAGAAAATGTATAGTCATTCATGGCCATGAAGACTGTGACACCTAAGTGATCGAGGAGGGAATGAAAAGATTAGATCTTTGTAAACCCTCACATGCAGTTGAATTGTTTGAGAATTAGAAATGATGTATACGATATAAAAAGTTTTCGTTACATACCTTCATTGTCCTCAATATTCACTTGGGCAGAAGATGGGCCTCCAATAGTAATAGGAGGCTCAGTCATATCCACCATCACTGTGAAATTATGGTCTCCTTCTAGAGCATTATCATCGATGATTGTAATATACGCACAGGACAAACTACCATTGGAAGTGACTTGATCCTCAAATGTGACAGTGAGTGGATCAGTAGCAATATAGTCCTCACCAAGAACTGTATAGAAAGAAAATTAAGAGCTGACTATATCACTATCATGCAAATAGTACTGTAATCTCACAAAAAGGCCCACCCGCCTCTTTTGGAAAAAGTTATTGTGTAGAGTCAAAAGTATGCAAACAGGAAAGTGCTTGAGTAAGCTCTGAAAACTACTGTGAAAGAGGCATAACTAATAAATAAAGGCTGGCTTCATGAGCATCAATTGCATTATTGTTATCTTCCATTAATAGTCTATCATCATTTGTGTACTGATACATGACATGAGACTGCACATATTACTGCCTGCTGTGTTACTGCACGTAATGGCTTACCATAGTAGCACACTACAGACCAACTTCTGGAAGCAGCTGCTGACCAAGGGAACTTATAGGTTGTTGAGTTAATCTATTTATGCATGTATACAACTACAGCAACTACAACATTTGCATCTGCAGTGGCCGGCCCTATTTTCGAGTGAAATATCAAAACATGCCCACCCCCGTCATAAAGGACTAACTTAATTTCATCACCCATGGGTGTACTTTTGGAAGATTACAGTATTATGAAAACACTAGTGTTAAAAATTACCTCCTTTGAAACCATCAGCAAGAGTTAGTGTTACCACAATGTCCCACTGCAAGCCCTCCGCTGGAACATTACCAATCTCCACACACACATGTATGACGCCATCACCCTCAGAGACATTGTACTCAGCCATATTCATAAAGACTCTTGCATCTGCATGGATAAGAACAGGTAATTTATGGCATTATTGCAAAGCACTACCACATTATGGGCTTTCAAGCAATTGATTATGCTTAGCAATCATGGGGTCAATTGGAGCATCATTCACTAATTCTTTGCAGAGCTTTGTATTATTACATCATAGTTGCAGATGTCAGACAGGATGCAAAGAATGTTCAGATATCACCCTCTCTGTGGGATTCTCCAGAATCATTTACTATTCGAAGTCCCACATATCCAAACTACATACTCTAGCTGATATCTCTTCAATGGCTTCACAGGTGGATACTAATTATTAGCCATAATGCAGCAAAGATGTCAAATTCTGAAACTTAGTACTAGCAAAATTATCATATCACCGACTATATACCAATAAAACATTAAAGTACCTTCATCATCAATGATGGTGATAGTAATGGACGACTGAGCTCCAAAGTCAACATTTGATGATGGTGTAGCTGACTCCAGTCCTACGGTGAAGGTGTTATTACTTTCCAGAGCTTCATCATCAACAGTCATTACTGATACACATTCCATTGCGCTTGAGTTTGTCCCAGCAGAAAAGGTCACAATAAAGGGATCAGCTGGCATGTAGTCTTCTACGATAACTGCATAGTATAAAGTTGTTGTTAGTGTTTGTTATAAGCACAAAAGTAACTTTAAAGTTGATCAAAGTAACTTTGAAGCTGATCGAGTTAACTTACCGGCTTTACCATCTGTTGTATTCAGCAGTACTGCCACATCACATTCTAAACCTCCACCAGGAACATCAGAGAGATCCACACAAATATTCACTGGATTACCTTCATTTACAAACTGATTTCCTTGCAATGAGACTGTGATGCCTTTAAGAAAATACAAAACAAATTTGCAATTGTGTGAGAAAAATGAGCTGATTTCAGTCATTTCTGGGATGCTATTAAGCCAGGAACAGTATTTGTATTTAGTGACTGGGAGCCACGACACAGTAACAGATGCCTCCAGTCCGAATATCGTGTCGTTTTAAAAGATATGTCATAATCATCACAGTGACATCCGCGATGCAACTATCACGAAAATTTATACTTCAATCCTTAGCTGTAGGATTGCTAACAGCCTGAAAGCTCGAAAAGTGGCTTCATATTGAACTTACAATCTTTCTACTTTACCATCTTTGCCCAGCACAGCTACTATGCAGCTCGATCGTTCGCTCTGATGTACCTGTGCGGAATATTGGAGGAGGGATGGGTTCCGACACCAATAGCCCCCCACGGTTCCTACGCCTATGGCTAAGCCTCTGTATAAGTAGAGATACGAGCGCTGTTAATTGATGGCACGATCGAGCGATGCATATGTGATTTTCTAGCACCACTCTCCACTCTCCCGTAGTTGATCCTTTTTCGTAGCTGTTCTCATGCAGCATTGTTATGCATGCTTCTGGGTTAGTTGTTATTCTCGCGACCCATCTTGCCCAGCCCAGGTCGAGATTTTAATACATTTGCATTTCTACTCACCAGCTATCTTTACACTTGGCAGTGCGATTACCCTCAATATAGTACAAACAAGAAATTTACAAGCACAATGTGTCTTACTTGGCTATATATACGTAAGTACATGGAAACAAGAGTTATAATTAGCTGCTATACAGAGCCAGCAGTTAGTAGCAAATGTGACGTGTGTGGAGTGAGATGGGAATAGGCTTATTATTTTCATGAGCCAGCCAGTCACGAGAATAACAGCTAAACCTGAAACCATTCATACGTACATACGTATCAATACTGCTGAAGAAGCTATGAAAAAGAGACTGGTCTTTGAGATTGCCGTCTCTATCTGCAATATATTCCCAAAGATCAGCCATGGCTGCTATGGGAGAGTGGAGAGACAAGCTGTGCTGCTTGAAATTCATGTTTGCATCGCTCAATTGTCCCATCTATCTCCAGTGCTCATATCCTCACATCTGTACTGATGCAGAGGCTACACAAACTCTACTAACTCTGGAGCTGTATTAAGCCTCCCTTGGTAAAAGGATGCATCAGATTTGTCCAGACCTCTGATTTTTCATGCACCACAAGTTTAAAGATAGCAACCATGTACCTACCAGAGATGTCATTTTGAATATGTGCCTTGGGGACTGTGAATAACTGAACAAATATTCTGAGCCCTTACATTATAATTATTGGTCTTTTTGACAATTAACAACTCCCAGGGACTCAGGTTAGTAGAGCTGAGGTTAGGCAGACTATATGTAGGCTTAGGTTAGCATGAGTGTATCAAGTCAGCTAAAGTGAGGAAGACTAGCGTCATTCCCAGGCCTCGACCCCAGCTTTTGTCGCTTGCTCACATGGGTCGAGAACATGAAGTAATACACCCAAAATTCATAGTGAACAGCCATCAGTGATGGCAAAAACAAGTATACGTAAGTGCGTAAGTTATTATAATGCCATTTTTGGTACGTACTACAGTGGATCTATTTTAAAACAGGATATGACATAGATCTACTCTCCAATAGTAGTGCATTGCTAAAATGTGCAGTATGCACAAGTAAGTACTGTGGGGTGAAAAGTAAACATAGCCCTAAAGTACTATCACAAGTAGTGCTGACAAAACATCTACTGCCTTTGATCAGCCCACACACAATACAAGAAGGCACTATCCATGTGCCTCCTTCAAGCATAAGAATCATACTTCAGTGATTATGAAACTCAGAGTACTGTACCTTCATTATCCTGAATGTTCACTGTGGCAGATGCAGATGGCGTAGAAATGGTTACACCATCATTTGGAGTCGTACTGTCCAGAGTAACTGTGAAGGAATGGGGACCCTCTAGAGCATCATCATCAAGGATCGTGATATCAACACACACTGTGTCTCCAGTAGAAGCACTTCCCACTGCAAATGTTGCTTCAAAAGTAGTTCCAGCAAAGTCTTCACCATCAACTGAAGAGAAGACAGAGGGTGATTACTGGGGATTCCCACTAGGAGTTAGGCATGCAGCTACTGTAAAATGGTTGCATGCAGGTAGCCACTGTGAACTACAAAATGCACATTCCAGATCACAGCACCTTATTGTCATATATGTAATGGGAGCATACATAATCTTTACTGTAGTGAATCTAATTGATTTCTAGCTGCTTGAATTCTTTTTCCCATGGGAATTTTCTTCACAATCCAAGAAATGGAGTGTGTAGAGTAATTGGCACCATTATTGTACATCCATACCGCATCTGGCTACATCATTTGTAACAATTTCAGGCATAGAATCATTCAGATAAAGACTTATCATGTTTAGTGAAACTGCACTGTTTTCAGCTATTCCAGTGGGGTACGGGCATTTAAAATACATGATCTTAGATAAGGTGGGTGCTCAAAGAATTGGAGGTTTGAAGTAATTACACTAATTGTCATAGCAGTCAAATATACACATATTGTAAATTTATCATTTCATATCTAAAAGCCTAAAACGGCATGTTTAATTAAAATAAGTACCAAAAGCAACAAATACCGGCAGAGGTCTGGGATTGAGTACTCCAACTATGTATAGCCAGTAAATGAAATCTCCAGCAATTATGGCTGATAAAGTAATTTTATACCACCTCCAATAACCCAGTTGAACAACAGCAGATTTATTTCTCTTTGCTCACCCATGCAACTGGGAGGTGCATGAGAAAATGTATGTACCTACCTGGAGGTCAGTCTTCAACTAAGCCTCTGGGTTTCGTTCATGTACATAATTTACAATCTCAACCAAGCCTAGGTTATGAGTTATTACAACTGTATCTCTGCTCACCCACTGTACTTTACACTTGGCAGTGTAGTTTGCCCTCAATATTAGTAATTGTGTTACCTGCTTTGGGACCATTAGTGGTAACCAGTGCGGTCACAATCTCACACTCCAAGTTAGCACTTCCAGCCAAGATCCCCACGCACACTTCAACAATCCCAGTTAGAACATCTTCATCAACTGTATATAATGCTTGTTCCAGGCCAACTACAAAAGCTGTAAATGCATATAAGTATAATATATCAACGTAACATGCAGCTACTGTTAATTTCAGCAATGGGGCTACAATTCAAGAGCAGCAACAAGTGCATGCTACACCCATTCTTACCATGTGTCAGCAGTAACCACAAACGATATACTTTTACTAATCCAACTGTAATGAGTGGCTCTATTACCGACTAAAACAGTAGCTATGCGTGAAACTTAACTGCGTTCAGGACCGCAACACCGCACTGGTTTCAGAAAGTAGCTGCATTATGCAAGTAACCGCAAAAGGGAAGTTCCACATATCTACAACACATAGAAGTCAAGTAAAGCCAAGGGCCATGCAAAGAATCAACAGCCACACAGTCCATGGCCATACTGGTTAATTAAATGGGGAGTGTTAATATTACATCATCACTGCAGCGTCACACTCTCGAAGAATAGTCAATAATTAACATCTACACAGTTTTCTAATCAGATATAAATAAGAAATAGGATGAAAGTCAAGCACAAAGAGACTTCTGCTAATTAAAGCCTTAACTTTCAGTAATAATTATAAGCCAGACAGTCTAATTGTGACACCGTCCCACTGAATGAAGGCAGCGGCAATTCACAAATACGGCCAAAATCTCTTACATCTGTGTGTCCAAAAACTCTGCACTACAACAGCAGCTATCTGTGTAAATTTGAGGCTCACACTTTTGAGTTCCCTGTACATTAGTGGTACTTCTAAGTACACATATACTGGGATACCACCTTAAAATGGTTGGCTATTCAAAGAAAAAAAATGTCTGCTTAGACTCCACTGGTATATTTACAGTCTACAAAGTAGCTACCCTGAGATTGTAGCAACATCCACATTACTTTGCTGAAATTAACAGTAGCAGTGGCATCTAATCAATGGCATAATGTAAGGCCACATAAACAGATTGGCATAATATTATTACATTTACCCTCTCCAGCTTGTTTAGATTAGAATTGTATAATCTTGCAGTCCAATGAGAATAGTAACAAGCCTTATGATTTGGCTCTGAACCAAGCAGCCCCTAGACACCTGACCCAGCTCATCCAATGGCCTCAAAGTTTCATACTCAACCAATAATCCACGTAAACTATACCACCCAAAGAATACTTCTACCCTCAGTAACATCAGCACCCTTGAGCTCAGAGAACATGCATCAACTAGACACACTATAATTGCACTGGTAACTGGGAGAACGTAATTATAATAAAGGTCAAGCAAATTCTTGGTCTCAAGAAACACTGGTTAAACATACCTTCATTGTCTGTAAGGGTGGCAGTGACACTCGAGGGTGTACAAACTGTGATATTTGGTGTGATTGAATTGATTGATACTGTGAAATCATGACCAGCCTCAAAATTATTGTCATCAACTGTAGTTATATTGATACACGCTGATGTGTCTGCTAAAGTGCTGGCATTAAAGGTGACACAGAAGGGATCAGGTGTCGTGAAGTCATCCCCAGCAACTGTGAAGAAGAGATAATAGTAGCTGATGAAATAAATAGGATGACATATCCCCCCACCCTCCCTCTTTAATTATCTCTAGAAATTAGAAATATGCAGTATACATATACTGCCAAGCATAAAGACTTAAGGGGGTGTAATGTAGCGATTGGTATGAAGGAAGAGTCATTGAGGGGCAAATCTTGTACCATTATAACGGTTGGGTAAAAAAATACGAAAATATATGTAAGCATTCTCCACATTTAATTTCTGTCAGGAGATTTGAACAACATCACTTTCATGCTTGTGGACAACATTGGCTTCTTTTAGGCTGTGTTATTTCTGCAGCTAACTGCAGAGCAGCAGTGACTAGGGAACCAATTCATGTAATGAATAGCTTGCTACATATTGGCAATTAATGACAACTCCTCAAAAAAATTTCTTTTTTCTCCTTGTTTCTTATACAGCAGTCACAAAATTAATATCTCGTACATATGATATTGTAACAGTAATACTCATTAGAAATCAGTACAACAACCACTTCTACTATCTCTAGCCTTACTGTACAATAAACCTCAAACACTTTGTTGCTGCTTGTCTATTTTGGCGTTGTCTGTACTATATTATTGCATGCTTGCTAATATACTTATGTTACGTATTCTCCATTATCGCTGGTGCTGCCTATATTCATACATGGTTGCTTTTTCTAATACTATGTAGTATTCCAGTGTGTTGCCTATTCTAATGTTGCCTATGCTTAAATACTGATATTGCCTGTATTATTAGCTACTGGGGCTGCTTATTGTTGTCTATCAAATCTTGTGTTGCCAATTCAGCATTGTGTATGGTTAGAGTATATTAGCTTTGATGTCGATCCCTGACTTTTGAGAATCACAAATTAGGGTTAATTATGCACACATACACACACACACACACACACACACTGTTACTCTTTTCAGAACTAATCTACATGCAGCAAAGAGGACTAACTTGCTTTAATGCCATCAGTAGTATCAAGCATCACCACTACATCAGATCCCAGGCCACCAGCAGGAACACCAGTAAGAACTACACAGATCATTACATCGTTCCCCTCCATTATATTATTTGGTGCCTGCAATGAAACTGTGGCATCTGTAGGAGGTGAAGAGAGAGACCCAACAGCAGGGAAACCAAAAGCACTGAATATTACATGTAGCAGATTCTACCTTCGTTGCATACCAGAAAAATAATGTGTGAGTTGATATTCTATATCTATTAACAAGGCAGGCACTTTTTCATACGAAATAAGTCAGGCAAGCCACGTATGTCAATCTTGTTATCCTAACCTAACCCTATCCCTAAACATCCATCTACCCCACCATTCTCCATGACATTACAGCACTTCAGATTAGCGGATCATAAGGGATCCAAAAATGAAGAGCCTGCAAATGCAAACAGCAGATAGCTAGCTGTTTCTCATAAGTACAGTATATACCATCTGGAGTTTACCAGCACTTTTATACGTACCTTTTGTCATAACTGGCCAAATTTTACACAGGAACTTATAATCATAATATCAATATATTTCTTTGAAGTCTCAAAAGTGTGGTACCTAACCACTTCCTTCGCACACAGAGTGTGCTATGCAATGCTCTATCCTGTAACAAGTACATAATCGATGCCCTCTTTCATTTAAAGAGCTTGCTTCACTTCAAAGTAGTATGTACATAAGCAGCTAAGAGTTTATTGTAATATCACATGGATTTTTGCCACACCTTAGACTCTTTGCATTAATTAACAGTGTTAATAGCCCTGTCTTTCCCTATTAAAGCACATATCATAGCTCACCTTGAAAAATACTACGGTGGACAGACAATATTATATTATTTCCGTAATGCACAGTAATAAATTTATTGTATATTCCTACTGTGTTCAAACATAATATTGGCCAATTAATCCAAATGTCAGTTAACACATAGCATGTCCCAAGGATATGTGGAGTACATGATCAGGTCATGCAGGCGGTTAACACTCCCAGGGACTCCCTCGGAAGGTGGTCAGATAACCTATTCAGCAGTGTCATTGTTACGTATGTTGGAGGTAGTTTATTGGATAGCCATGGGATCTGTAAAACCAACTCAACCTGTTCCTGCTGCCTTTGTATACTCCGTATGCTAGCTTGATCATTGCACGTACAAACTCACCAAAAGTATTCAAAATAACGACACCCACCCACTCTCCCAAAAATAAATAAGTAAATATTCTTTGCAAAATTAATTAGCAGGTCTGTTGCCAGGCATGCTAAGTACAATATTAGCCAATCATAGTGCTCTGTGGAGAATGCAAAGCGAAGTCACTTCATGTTGATGATAACAGTAGCTACAATGCTGTTACAATGTATGTATACATGTGGTAGACATTAGCTATTTCAAGGCAGGAAAAAAGTGAGCCATAGCATGTCTATTAAAGCACAGAAAGTATCCAAACAGCACACGAAAGACTTGTACTCTGGGTCTTACATGCATTTCTTGACCACTATAGGTCTCCAATTTCAGACAGAAGGTACACAATTTAAGCTAAGTCACGTATTATAGGTAGCTAGCTACGATTAGGGATCATAGAAATGTTGGAAATGATGCTGATGACATTTCTGTGGCTCCTGCAATTAAGAAACGTCACAAGTGCTGCTGTACTTCTAACATTCCTCAGTTGTAGCTACCTGTAACTTGCTACATATATCTCCTTTTTTGCACATTCTTTGATTGGGCGAGCTACGTACCATGGTGTGCGCGTGCATGCATGGTCATGACGTCATACCGCAAATTTCGCCGCAATCCTATTTTTACGGTGCGCGCGCGCCGCTGGCAAAATATTTTCAATCGGCAGGTACAACATTGGCTGCGTTACCAAGGCTATGGTATGCTTATGATTACCGCTCCGTCTATCAGACACTTCATGAGCACACAAAATATGCAGATGTTCCCCCTGGTTGCGCATACTCCTCTTTGACATTTAAATTTAACCCCTAGCTGATGTGTGAATTGCTTTGTACTCTACTAACATCTTCATATAATGAGTACTAAACCCAGCTGGGTTAAAGCAGTGTAGCTTTAATTTCCATCCTCTCTTCCCGTGTTTTTCATAATTTCCTCCAGTTGTTTACATTTTTTCCTTTCCTTCCCTATTTATTTTACTTCTGATTGATCTCATTTGTGCAGTTACATGTCTGCATTTGACATCCAACTACGAGAGCTATAGACAGATATTTTTGTAGCACTCCTATGATCATTCCAGGGATTGAGTTAATACCATAAACAATTAGTAAGTGCATAACCTAGTAAACAGATGACAAGGAAAGGACTGCTACACTGTACATCATGTATTAAGTCCTTGTTTGAAGTATGCGATAATAGCACTTCCTGTTTGCTGAAAAATAAGTCGTTTTACATGCTTCGCAAGGATTTTTGGCTGCTTAGCAGCCTCCCTGGGATCTAAAATAACCGGCTCCGGCCCTATGTAGGATTCTGGGTACTGACTAGCTAGTATATGCAATGATTGAGAAGACATCTTGATAGTTTTTTAAATTAGAGATCCAACTGCCAGTACGACTTGCCTGTTTTTCAGCCAGAAGTCAGATGCAAACTGTCCACCTACGAATCTCAAAATTCAAGTTGGTTTTATTGTTTGTCTTCAGACCTCGCTAGCAGCTGGACTCAACATAGTGAAACCGCATGTACCAAGACTAAGAAACAATATAGCTACCACAGGGCCGTAGGCAGCTATTTTAGGTTGGTGCGGCCCCACAATTGGCTGGCTACTGTCTCGGGTTCAGGGTGCTTAGTGTGCAAAGCACACTTGTCTAGGGGGGTCTGGGGGCATGCCCCCCGAGGAAATTTGCATGCTCTGAGATTGAATCTGGAGCCATCAGAACCCAAACAATAATCTTTTTTTTTGCAATACGTAAAGCAGCGAGCGGCATCCTGCATAACGTCGTAGTGCAACCACCCGAGTTTGTTGAACCACGTAAGGGAACGTAATTTGCTTTGGTTGAAACGGCTCAAGTGGAAGATCGCCAATGTCTTTGGGCTTGATGACGTCGGACAAGGATCTTACTGTGTACGTACGTACTTTCCAATCCGGTAGTCTAGATCTGGGTACCGAGAGCAAACCTGTGTGCCCTTTGACCTCATATTAAACATCTAGGTTGAGTGAGAATGTGGTACGGCCATGGCCGCAACGATGGCTACGACCCTGTACCAATGCAAGAATTATGTCAAAGTTCTGTCTATCCCTTGTGAGACCACATTTAGAGTATGGAGTAGAGTATTAAAGTATGGCACCCATATTTGGCTAAAGATAAGGATGCACTGGAGAAAGTTCAAAAGCCGTTTGGACTATGGATTTGCTCAGAAGTTGGAACTCTAGCTACCAAGATTTGCTGGATATTTTTCAGCTACCCTCACTAGAGAACTGGAGGATTTTTTTGTCAGTATCTACGTTTTCTAAGATAATTCATAATCTCTATCTATAGCTAATTATCATCCATCTCCTTTGTCATCTTCTTTAAGGTGTAATCATGCTCATCAATATCTTTTATGCATACCAATCACTTCAAGCAGTCGTTCTAACCTAACTCTATCTCTTTATGGAATAATTTCCCTTCACAAGCTGTTAATTGCACCGCTTTCCATATGTTTAAGTACTACACTTTGCCACTTTTTTCATAATGTATTAGGTGCACAGTTATATTAGCAGTCTGCAATTTGTGTTTCCTTTGCGTGCTTTCATGCATGAAAAATATACACAAAAGATCATATTCTCGAAACCAACCCACTAAATTAGATCTCCGTCAGTATCCCGCCGCTCTTCGTGGCGAGATACTGCATGCAAGGGATTTCCTCCGGGCCCTCCATGATCCAGCGGCTAAAGGTCTCAGGTCACCGTCTTCAAACGCAGATCAGCTCTTCAAAAAAAATTACAGCGGTAGCGGTGGTAGTGTCCTACCTCGACGTCCGTGATAGGGACTAACGCGACATCCTCGTGATGTACGTAGCGCTAGAGCGCGCGCGGTTGCAACTATGTCACAAAAACGCGTGACTTAGCACCTTCGTATACATAAGGCGAGCATTATAGTCGTGCATGTCGAAAACTCAGCTCGCAGTGTCAGGACTAATGATGCCATTCCATTCGTTTGAATGAGCATTGTATGTCCCATAGCTGCTATTAAACTTATATATTAAGAAGAGACTTTTCAGGAAGTTCAATCCCCCAAACCATGCATGGCTATATGTTGGCAACATCACAGTCTACATCAAATTGACAAAAACCACGCATCTAACAACCCCCTCTGTTTCATCAATAGTGAGATGTCTATTGGAAGGTCATTAGTGAAACGTCGTTCACGGAAGGTAGGATTACAATTCCTGTCATGATTCAGCAAATATGCATACAAATACAATAACGTACATGATCAGATTACAACCGCTATACTGACACACATGCACATTTCACCTGGCTGTCCTGCACTGAAGAGCACTTGACTCAACAGCAAGAATAGTGTGATTACTGCAGTCTTGCTGAGCTCCATAGCTGAACTTCTGCTCCAGGGGGACTTTCTCAAACTCAGTAATGAAAAGGATTAATTATAAACAAAACACGCACATACAAGACTGCTCGTTTTAATTGGGTATCAGACACAGGCTGGCACACTTCACATACCATACATACTGTAGTTTCCTAGTAATTACCCCGCGCCGCGTATGCGGATGAAGCCTTTCGTATATTCCTGTAAACCACTCAATGCCATCATCTAACTATAACTAATTCGCACCTCCGCGCACTTATCAACCACTCACCCCAGACACTGTAGAGACACTACGCAGAGTTTACCGTTCGCCAGATGACTATTTGCACCCGAACGAAAGAGGCAGTAATCTTGAGAATGGCAGTCTGAGCTAGCACTGTGTGTACGTGTGTGGGTGTGTGGGTGGGCGTGCGTGTAGTGTGTGTGTGATTCGGTCACGCTTTAGGAAGAAACTGGAGGGTTTGAATGCGACTATAGGTTCACTGAGAGGGACGCGGCCCTACTGGTCGGCGTTAGCAGCGCCAACTTTCTACGCGTAAATTGAAGGTCTAGAGCCTTATAATAAAGGTATGTAATATTACTTGCTTAAGTTAACATTTGCGTGGTACATATTTAGAACTGTCTTCGATTGCAGCATAGATATTATAGCCACGTAACCATATACACATATACTAGTTTAATGTAGGACATTGTGGGGCGAGCCTGAGCCAGTGCACTGTGCAGGTAGCATATGATGATTTGTGCTGAGACCTTAGGTCCTATCTCTTACATTGAGGGGGAGGATCCTTGTATCATGCTGTGATTACTTTTCACGTCAAACTATAAGAGGCTGAACTATATTGTACAAGAAATCTTTTGTACTACAAACCACTATGGTAGCAGACAAGACTACATCCAGCAGTGTTAAAGTCTAAGTATACATAAAGACAAGGTTGAAGATAGTGCTCAGTAACTAATACCTGAAAGCTAAATAACGGTTGGGCTGGTTTCCTCTCGCACAGCTAGCTTAGTCTCGTCCCCAGACCCTACCCCGCCCGCCGCCGAAAAACGAGGGAAGGAAGGAAAGGGAAGGGTCTGGGAACTAACTATACTGACCGGCGTCGATTTGGAATGTTAATGAAACCGCGTAATTGCATTACGTAAGTAGGTGCGAGCGCTTACCAGGCTTCTGCATGCAGCCGCGTACTATGATTTAACAGCCTGGCCATGAGCGAAAGTCTGTTCCGCTTCAGATTTGAGACGGCGAGATCGACGTCGAACAGCAGTGGTAGCAGACCATAGCAGTACGACTTTCAACAAATGATTCAATGGCCTCTCTCTGCTCTTTTTTCAGTGCTTCCAGTCCTACGGTCGCTGCCACATTTAAAATCGCGTACTGATTTTACCTTACTGTATGCCGCCATGTTAAATTAGCAAAATAATGATATTCACCATTGTATACGTCATTCACACATTAATTTTCCCTCATCAACACATGTCGCTGCATTCCAAACGTTCAAGACACTTCCGGGCATAGTTATTCGCCAGACCCTTCTCGCTCGTTTTTCATTTCCGCGTTTTTTAATTGCGAGGGGAGGGTCTGGGCACGAGACTACAGCTAGCTGTTACCGAAAGTGCCGACTCAGCAATTTTGCAGTGCGGTTGTAGTTAAGCAAAACATTCCAAAACTAGATTATTATCACTGTCTAGCCTTCTTCGCCATGTAATTATATAAGCAACATAAAAACTAACTTAGATTGACGTGCCTTGGCCTATTGGGCCTGCAAACCTCCAGTAGCTTCCATTCTCATGATTCTGCTCGTGCCACAAACGTAGTGACGTGATGCGCTTCGCATACGTAATGCGGAATTTTGCACTTAGATTCGGTAAGACGTACGTACCGTAATTGGGGCGAGCCTGAGCGAGCCCTACACTAGCGAGTCGAATTCTGCTATCGTGTCTATATTATTATGGTACGTACGTCTTATCGAATCTAAATACAAATTTTTTTTAGCGTGGTCAAATAATATATATATATGTATATTACACCACCAGATGAAGGAGAAAATAAATAAATAAAATAAGAAAGACAATGAGAGCTAAAAACAAGTTTGCCAGTTACTGGTTCTCATGTGGTACCTGGCCTTCGGTGGATGCCAAGGTCAGGTCTTCCTCGTTGACTGGTCTCCCAAAAGAGGACCGTGTGCCACGTATACACATTATGGCGGAGCGAAGGATGGCAAAACTCAGGCGGCACCTTAGCCATCCCATGACCATGGAGTATGGCTTCTCTTGCTTGTGTGACAACAAGTTGGCCAGACGTTTGTAGAACGTAGATGCTTCTCGGGCCATGCTGCCTGTCGTTGTGAATACCAAGGGTGTGAACACACCTTGCTCGACGTTCAGGACTCTCTGGTTGTATTCTCGTTTTTTGGCAGATTCGTGTTGCTTGTAAACAGCAGCTAGATCTCTGGAGCGGTAACAAGGAGCATTTGGGTGGAACACCCTCACATCAAAATAGGCATCCTGTGTTGAGTTCCAGAAACCACGAGCCTTTATGTCCAAGCGTGCCTCTGCATTGACATTGGCAGATCTGTGGGTGAAGGTCTCACCGCTCAGAGGCTGCAGAGGGGGCTCCGTTGCTACGTTGTGACAGACTTCTGACAGAAGCTTGGCTGTCATGTCTCTGATTTCATTGTGTCTTAGAATCGGGAAGCCACCTCTCTTGCAGGTCATGGCATGGTTGATGGAGAAGGAGGAACCACAGACACATGATTGTGGAGTGTTACGTATGTCCCATCCGTATCGAAGGTGCAGCGCGTCCCTGAATTCTCCCTTATTCAAGAAGAAACCATGCTCTTCAATTGGTGTTACGGTCAGCCAGGATGACGCACCCTTTTCTTTGGCGAGGGCGATTTGTCTTTTCTGGTCGATTGAGAGAACACTGTTAAGTTCGTTTGCCTGGCAGATGTCTCTCAAGCGATTCGAGCTTCTGATGTTCTTCCTTGCTTCGAGTGTCTCTTCAAGACTCACGGATCCTTTTAGGTTTTGGGCTGTTATGAGGTTCACATGTGGTCTTGTCAGGGTGACTGAGGCGTGAAAGGATGACTGGGAGTTGGAAGAAGGGTTCGGAAAGCCCAAACCACCGAGTCTGGATGGTAGAGCATAGACGTCCCTTTCGACTTTGGAGCACGGAGGACGGCCTGTGAGTGCAGGTATGAGTATTTGATGAATTGCGTCCTCTAGTGGTTGCAGAAGATGTTCGATATCCGGTATTGTTCTGGTGATAAACAGCCATTGGCTAAAAACACCATGAACGAGTGCCGAATAGACGGCGTGAGGCTGGGTTGATGCAATTTCTGCCAGTGTTTGTATCTCCTCTATCCAGCTCTTCACCTTGTCGGTAACAAATTCTTCCTTGAATTCTTTGGATCCGATTACGGCACCAAGGTGACGAGCTCCACCGGTGGTAATGTGAATGTTCGTGCCCTCGAAGATGGACTTGGCACTCTCCTCAAATTCCGGCTTAACTACGAGGTGGGATTTAGAGCAAGCCGTACTTCCGGTTGTTATGTGGTCCCACCACTTCTTAACTACGAGGTGGGATTTAGATCAGAGCATGGGTCTTTCACGCCACTAGTGTTCTCTGCCACAGGAGGCATGGCTCCAGCTGCTTCTACTGCATACAAAAGACTCACCTCTCTCCTGGCAGACAAGCGCAAGCAAGAATACAGCAAGACCATCAGCTGGCTCCGATGCTCTATCGGTTTTTCCCTGGTGAGGTCAGCCGTCATGTGCCTGCGAGGAGCACGTTCCTCATTCCACCACCCAGCCAAACAAGTGGACTACGAGGTCCCACTGGATGTGGTCATCAGCGAGGGCCGTGTCCCCATTGAACACTGAATAATTCTTTTTTCATTCATTTTTCTAAGCACATTACGTCACTATGTTTGTGGCACGCACGCGCACGGGTACAGGCAGGCAATGGAAGCTACTGGAAGTTTGCTGGCCCAATAGACCAAGGTACGTCAATCTAAGTTAGTTTTTATGTTGCTTACATGGCGAAGAAGGGCTAGACAGTGATAGTAATCCAGTTTTGGATTGTTTTGACAAACGCATTGCGAAATTGCTGAGTCAGTACTTTCGGTAACAGCTGTGCAAGAAGAGATCAGCCCGACCATTATTTAGCTTTCAGGTACATTTAACCTAGAATTACTAGTAACTGAGCACAATTCTCAACCTTGTCTTTATGTATGCTTAGACTTTAACACTGCTGGATGAAGTCTTGTCTGCTACCATAGTAGACCATAGTGATTTGTAGTACAACAGGTTTCTGTATAATGTGGTTAGTTCAGAGAAGCTCCCTCTTATAATTTAACAAGTGTTATTAGCTAGGTAGCTTGTAGGTTGTTGGAGTTGACTGTGGGCAGGATGTAAATGTATAATAATATACATTTTATGCTGTATGTGCAGAATTTTGATTAGCTAAGTTCTCTCAAAACTTTCCCATTTATGTGCACAATTATGTTGTGATGTAGGTTCTTTTTATAAATAAAATAGCTATGGAGAAGTAGAACATGAAAACGTGAATGAAGTGATCACAGCATGATACTAGGCTCCTCTCCCTCTGTAACTTAAGGTCTCAGCACAAATCAAGACTACAATTTTGTAAGAATAGTGTCCAGGCTACTGTTGGAGTGGTTACTGCAGTATCTATGAGCCTTATCTAGTCATACAATCCGATCACTGTTGTATTACTTCCACTTTGAAATGCTCATTTGCTAATATATAATGCACAGACACTCGCTCCAGGCTCGCCCCACAATGTCCTGCATTTGCCTAGTCGCGCACGTGCATTCAGTAGGTGTGGTTTGGGATCCGCATCGCCCACGCAATTGCTGGGAAAGCTACGACTACGCGAACGGGCCTTCAGGAGAAGGCTGTCTCTGTATAAAACACAGTTCCAAGGACCAGATATTGCTGCTACAGGAGAGCAGAGTTGCTTGAAACTCACGTTCGTATCGCTCGCGATCGATCCGCGTACCGTCCGTCTCCAGCGGTCAGATCTCTGCTGAAACAGAGGCTACACAAACTCTAATCGCGTTGGAGCTGTAGTAAGCCTACCTGGGTAAAAAGAAGTGAACGATTTGTCCTGATCCCTAGTCCTGCGTGCGCCAGAAGTACAAAGGCGGCATCCATGTAACTGGTATGACGCCATCTTGAACACGTGCTTGCCGTAGAATTGCATTCCTAAGCGTGACATATTTGCATTCCTAAGCGTGATATTCCTAAGCGTGACACATACATATATACAAACGCTTGGCGAGATTCGATGCAGGATTAGTTTATAATAGCCTCGCGCTAAGGCGCTCGGCAAGCAAGAACAACCAGAGACCACACAATCCTGATCACCATACAATTCCTTCTTCCTAGTCTCCCATATCAGTAATACAAAGCCTCGCGCTAAGGCGCTCGTACTAAACTCCCCAAACCTCCCCCCCAATAGCATGAAATTATTTCTAATGTAGCTGTCATATGCTGGACACTCCCAGAGAACATGTACCACACTCTCACATTCACCCCTGCATAATTTACACTGCCTATCATCATTTTTACCCCTATGTCTTCCTAACTCTTCATTCAGACCGTTCGTACCTGACCGAAACTTAAACAATAATCTTGTACCCGGATCACCTGCCCCCTGCAAATAATTCTTGAATTCTATTTCCTTACAGAAAGACTTGTACAGATTCAACTTAACTTTAGTATTCAAGCTGTCATTAAAGTCCTTGTATTCTCTATCCCTCAGCGCTTCGTCTACCGTATCTAAAAACAAATTAATATTATCTGCAGCTAATACCTCTTGGCTATCTAAATCTAACTGCAGCAGCAATTCATTAATTACTTTCATCCAAGTTTTCCTCTGCCTACCTCTACATGGTTTCACTTCCCACTCAGCATAATGTACTATAATGAATTTTATATATTAAATAATGCACATTATATATAAATAATGCACATCACACTGCTGACACTTTTGACACAAACGGCACCCCATAGTATGCAACTATATATACTACACAAATAGCAATAAAAGCCTTATAGGCATATACTTGGTTGGGTTTGGGCAGAGTATTTATATCAGGAAGTGGAGCATACCAAGGTGTGTAGCTGTGTGCAATAGTTATATCATTGTAGCTAGGGATTTCATAACCATCCTGCCTGTCATTTTTGTTTGTTTTTCTAGTTGAAATGAATAACCCATGCAAACTCTTTAGCCTTAGCATATGGCTACTTTGAATAGCTAGCTATATACTATACTCCAAGAACGCATCGATCCCCCCCCCCCCCCCCCCTCCTGATGGTATACCAGCAATGGCAGAGGTCGGAACCGTATGAAAATGTGCACAAACTTTTGTCTACGTACGTTTATTAATAAGCAATCGGATGTGTGGCTCTGTAAAGAGCTAATGGTTGTGCATTTCGCCATCGGAGTCCTTGATCCAGAAGTTGTGAAGCAGAGCTTTTCGCTGTGGCTGCAGACACTGCTGCCACAGTTTGTGAAGATTCGGGACAGATGTAAACCTACTTGAAGCATTTGGAGACAGAAATTGTCTTATTCCAGGCCAAGGGTGTCAGATGCCAAAAATACATTTTGGAATCAGCGGGCATATGCATAGTGCTTTGAAATTCATCTGGTATAGCTAGCTATAGCTATGTAGTGGCTTTACACTCCGTTGCATGTTAGTTTTAATTAAGTGCTTGGTTAAACTTCAGTAAATAACAGAACTTGCTAGAATCAGTGACTTTTTGTCTTTCAGATAGCACAAATCCCATGGTTCTAGCATACTCTGTTATGGAGCTACTGACGCTCAAGCACACATCACTTCCTCCCATAATTGTTGCTGCCATTTTTTGGCTTTAATACCCTGGCTCCTAGCAGCGAAGGCCTCAGGCCTCCATATACCTGGCTCATTATAGGGGGAGAATAAAACTTTCTCTACAACCGGTTTTAGAAGTTGTGAAGGTTTTTGGATGAGGGGTGTTGAGGTTGTTGTGGGTTTCATTGGCTATAACACCAAGATTTGGGTGGTTGAGTGGTTGTAGTGGTATATAACAGTGGTTGTGAATGGTTGTAGAGAAAGGTTGTAGCTACATAGTTTCTGGGGTTGTATGCATGTGTATTAGAGGATTCAAAGTGAGGGTTTTACATAGTTTCATGGGTTGTACGGGTTTTAGAGGTTTTCAGTGGTTGTAGAGGGTTGTACAAAGTTTCAGGGGTTGTATAGGTTTTCGAGGTTTTCAGTGGTTGTCAATGGTTGTAGAGGGTTAAACGTTTATGTGTACATAGTTCCAGGGGTTGTATAGGTTTTAGAGAAACCTATAAAACAAAAAACAAATACAGATATTTCAGTCCTGAAATCAATGAAAGAGAATACCTAATATTTACACATATGGCAAAACATACTTCCGTATGAGCTTCAGTTCTTGCTTGTTCACAATATTTGTTACATGTTCACAATACGCATGAAACCAACATTTACATTTTTCACTATAAAGTACCTGTAAAACCTCAAAAACCAGTTGTAGCAACCATTTAATTTAACCTTACACTGCAAAAACAGAGTGGTCATTTTAACCCATATGGGATTGCCTCAGTTGCAATACTACACTGCAAAAACAAAAGGGTTGATGTAACCCATATTGGGTCATCTGAGTTGCATGTGCATACAAGCAGATCAGTTATATTTCTTGACCACTGCAGGTCTCCAATTTCAGACAAAAGATACTCAATTAAGCTAAGTCACGCATACCAATTAAGGAACTATAGAAATGTTAGAAGTGAAGCAGCCCTTATAACATTTCCACGGCTCCTGCAATTAAGAAACATCATAAGTGCAGCACTTCTAGCATAGCACCACCTGTCATACGTGACCTAGCTTAATTGTTTACTACCTATAGTTGTCAAACAATGTAATTGATCTCCTTGTATGCACATTCTTTGATATTGATGCTGAAACTCAGGTAACCCAAGCTGGGTTAAACCAATCCTTTTGTTTTTGCAGTGTAGCATCAGAGAATGCACAGTTAAGTGCAGTTCAGTAGTAACAGGTTGGTACAAAGTTGGTGGGGATAGTAACAGGTTGGTACAAAGTTGCTATCTAGGTACAAAACAATGTGTAAACAAGTGGATCACTTTACACGAATATTTCTCCAATTTCAAAAGGATAGAAAGACCGATTAACAATGCATACCTTTTCCCTTGCAGCCTGTTGCTATCCCCACCACAGAAACATAATGTAGCTGGATTTCCCTGAGTAAAGTGATCTTATTGATATGCACTTAACTGTACATTCTGTGGTGCAATGCAATTGAGTTAACCTTATATGGGTTAAAACGACCACTCTATTTTTACAGTGATATAATTCCCCTATTTTAAGCCACAGTTTACAGTCATCTCCACAGTTCCAAAACTGTCACGGCAGCGTTTGCAACCACCTTCTTTGGTCACAAACTCTGCTTCAAAACTCGATGACGAGGTGCACCACTTTGCTGCGGGCGTGACTCTTTGTCGTATTAAAATGGTGGAGGACACCGACAATAAGAAATAGCTAGCTAGAAATGCCAGAACAGAATCACTTTTGCGCCAAATTAATATACTATAAGATATGGCGGCGAAGCGTATCGTAATTAAAGTCGCTAGTAAGCCTCCTGAAATCGCCTGCTGGAAAGGGTATTTGAAAATTTTGCTGACGGACGGACCGACAGACAAACCCCTAACCCCACCTCTTATAGACCACAAGCGCGAAGCGAGAGTGGTCTATCAGATGAAGCCTCGAGTGGGTTTCCATCATCTAAGTGGCTTGTTTTATACATCCCTCCCACTTCACGCTCCTTGAGCACACTAATTTGGTTTGTGGTGTGCAAATAGCTCAATTAAGTTTTCTATGCTCTATGGCAGATAGAACATATTATGTTCTATCTGCCCTAATTGGCAGTTAGTATATGTTACTATAGTAACATGGTATAGTCATAGAGCATGGTAAGAATCCCATAGAGCATAGGAAGCTCTAGAAATAGTACATATACTAAATGGCCTAGAGCATGGGTAGCTCTATGCTCTAAGCTATACATAGAGCATAGGCAGCTGTCTTTGAGGTATAGACTGCTACCGGTACCTTTGAACCGCCCACGCGTAGATCCCTTGGTCTCGGCGTCTAACTATTATATAAAGTTTATGATGTAGCCGTATGTAAACCCTACGGAGGGGTTGATGAGCCGTGTGGTGTTGCATCGGTAATATCATTGGCTCATTGGTGATAATTAAACAGTGTATAAATGTCGGAATAACAAATAATTTAATGCATTGTTACCGCACTGAAGCATCGATGACATACAGCATTGAATTGTCTAGCCTGGCAGAAGTACAAAGAAAGAGAGAGAAGCAAATGTTACTGGTCACAGGTGCAGATGTAGCAAGGAGCTATAATTAACCCTCGCCGCGTAGGCGTGAGGGTTATTGCAATCATAGATAATATATACTCCGTAGGGATTGGAAACGGATCACGTGCATACAATCGTGACTGTACTAAGCGGTTAAAGCACTCCGCGTTGGTACGTATGTGTGGAATGTCACACCGTTTGGCTCATCACCTTGTACAGCAGCTAGCTATCTCGGACTGGATTTTTTTTGGAAAGAAGGAAAAGATAACAGATGAAGCAGTGATGAGAGTAAGTACCACTTTACTGGGAGGGATACTAGACGCATTATTCAGACATGGGGGGCGTTTATTGAAATACTTGCCTCATGGGTCGATTGTCGCACGTCTTTATTGGTCAGCAGCTTGGTAAATTTTAGTTGTGTACCCATAGCATGGCCAAGGGATAGCTTACAGTATTTAGAACTATACTATTTGCTTGCAATCTGGCTTAAGTTTTGCATAGTACTTCACTTGTAAGAGAAATACATTTGTTGGCTAGCTGGTGCAGCATAATTACCTCCAGAACTTACCTTGACACCGCTATTTTTGTGTACCTACCAGGATAATAGTTTTACTCCAATCTCCTCTGCTAAAGATCTCGACTGAAGGTACTTTATTGTGCGTATATCAGCATTTTTCATGGCTGGCCCGTATACATGTACTACGTACTTGTTAATCTTGTTAGTGTGTGTATTAGCAAGGTGGTTACTCTTGGTGTTACTTTAGTGGCTGGAAGAGAAGTTTCTTCCATACTTGGAAGAATGGGAAAAGAGTGTACGAGAGCAAAAAGAGGTCACTAAGGTTGCCCAGAACCAGATGCTGTTGAGCGCAGAAACCCTCCTTGGCTGGAAGATCACAGGCAAGTCTTAAAGTGCTACAATTTTAACAATGGAGATTACTAAAATTAATAGCTATTATTTTTTTCTACAGTGAACTCCTTTGTGGAACTGGTGCGATACGTATTCACAATCCCAGGAGTGAAGGCATTTTTGAGTGAGAAACTCTGCCAAGATCCACTAGAGAAATTCTTTGGGTGCCAGCGGCAGAGAGGGGGCGTAAATGAAAACCCAAATGCGAGAGATTTTTTTAAGAACACACAAGCTCTGCGAGTTATTAACTCCTTCTGTATTCCAGCTGTGAAAGGAAATTGCCGAGGAAGCAAAACTCCTGTTTTATTAGATAAGGAGAATGCCTCCACCCCTCTGCACAAGAGGAAACGCAAGCATTAGTAGCACTTATACACAGTTTATGTATCACATTGTTGACATGCACACAAAGAATTAATAATATTGAACATTGTTTATACAGTTGCAAGCATACATGATTGTACTGAAATAAGATATTAAGAACTGGCATCAGAACTAGACTTAGATGTATAAAGCTTTTTGCGCAGACTTTTCGAGCGCTGGATTGTCTTTTTCGAATCCTGTTTGTAGAGTTCGACCCAAGCACTCGCAAACGCAAAAATATATACCATAGATATTACCCAAAGTTGTACAATTCTATTGAGGAGGACACTGGCCTGCTCTTCTTCAAGGTCATTAGCGGCTGTCATGCACCATCACTGGTTATGGCAATCACAAGCTTCTCTTTCAGGCCCTGAGAAAGTGCATGTGCGGCATCATGTCTGAGGTGGCGTTGGACTACTTGCTCCATTACATGGAAGAGCATGTATGTGGTCTAACTGATATGCCATAGACCCCCTCTGTCAATGGTGTTCAACCAGTCTGTGGAACCATCATCGCTTTCCTCTTCTCCCAGCATATCGAGCAGACACCAAATAAGATTTTCTTTGAATGGAAGAGCAGACGACTTTAAGCGCCGCACAAGGTGCGGCAGACATAGCCAGCAACATACCGTACCACATTGCTGTGTTCATACGTCAATGGCTGGCTGGATGATGGCAAGCTATTTGCATCTTTTATCTCCAATAGGAAAGCGCTGGCGAATTAGCGACTTCAGCATCTTCTCTGTGACATACTGAAAGAAAATTGCCCCAGCTTGAGATTCAGTGGCTCTCTGAAGAAAGTTACACCACTTCTTCTTAAAGGATGCTGACACATTTCTGGCAAAATGTGCTCCACAAATGTTCTCTTCGTTTCTGCATTTGTGTAGACAAGCATGAAAAACACGGCTCAATTTCAGAGATAATTTGCTGCGCAAAATCTTCAACTGCTCCATGGTTAACAGGTTCGCTGCACCATTCTTTAAGTTTGGTAGCAGTGTCAATGGCTTGCAAAGCTGCTTGCGAGTTGATCTTAAAGCCATCGTCACTGAGAATAGACTGTACTGCATCCAGAAACAGCCCTAAGGAGGGATTTGTAAACATGTTCAAAAGGGGCTCTAATTAGGAATGATGCCGGTCTATAGCTACTACCGGTATAGACCTAGAAACATCTGCAACAACAATATTCTATACTTATCTATGGTTGAACATTCAGGGGCAGCTGTAATCTCATAGATTTATCTAAAATTATATGGAGAGCTGAGAATAACCCATCCTCTACCCAAAATGTTCAGACTTACCACTTGCTACTCCGACACATCGGTCACCTTCACCTGCACCATCCTTCGTACCGTTTATACCGCCGTTAGCACTAGCCATAACTCCAATCGCAGATCTCGAAAACACGAGTTATAATTTTGCGGATATGATGTCACATCCGCGATTGCGGGCACTTCCGTCCCAACGCGGATTTTCCGAGGTGTGACAAACATGCGTTTCCAATCCCTGCGGAGTATATATTATCTATGTAAACAGAGGCGGCTGTGTATGCACGCTTACCGCAGGGGAGCCCCTCCCAACTTTCGAGTGGACCCTCCCTCAATATTTCAAAAAGTTCAACTGCAACGATGCTGATACTTGGAATGCTGGACGACAGCAGTACGCCCTAGTGCAGTGTTAGCAAACTTCGGTAAACAGAGGCAGCTGTGTATGCAGGCTTACCGCAAGGGAGCCCCTCTCAACTCAATCGTGACGCGAGTGGCAATGCAATTAATTTCGCGGAAGTTTGCGGCACTAGCATTTCTGGCGATTACAGCAGTAATAATTCTGAAAACAGTTACAGTGGTATGTTCGCCGGCCAACTCCACTGGACAGTTTAGGTCGGTAGGTAGATGATGACTTCCCCGCGACAGGGTAGGGGATTTACTGAAAGGTCTCGAGGGACTAGGGGAGCCAGACAAGGGTTCGTGGAGGACCTTGTCTCTTTTAACAAATATATCCCACGCTTCTCTTTGCATTTGAAGTACTTGCCTGCAGGCATGGGAGGGTGTATTACGTCAATAACTATACAACTATCTGGCCAAAGTCAGAAGTGCATAAATAAGATTACTCTTCTCTATTTTCATACGCTCCTCTTTGCACGTGGCCAGCTAGTGTGCCAATGATAAGTTCTCACCATAGGGTTGGTCCAGTGCCACACCAATCCACTCGCCAGGTTTAAACTCAGTCTCTCCCATGTACTTCACAAAACCAGTCTTGTAGCCAGCACCACTGATGTCAACAATTACCTGTAATACACAATCACATGATCACATAATGTTCACGTGATCCATACATGATGATCACATGATCTACATCTGATGATCACATGATCCCATGATCCACACACTGCTGGGCACACGGCTGCTCACCCACCTTCTCTCCTATAGAACACTTGGCAGTGCGCATTGGTGTACTCACTGATGCTAGAGGTCTCAGATTCACCTGAGCTCGGTGTGGGTGATGCATCTCTCTTCACTGCTCCTACACTGGAGGAGTTTTCCTTTCGGCTAATTTCTAGGGGGGGAGGCAACTCTTTTTGTGGCCCCACCACCCTCAGACTTGCAGCCCCGCTCTAGGAGGGGGCTGGTGCAGATGCTCTGAGATGATGGAGGTTTGTGCTTCACCAGAGCCTTGATGTCTAGGGCATCCCCAGCAGAGTGCCGTCTTTTCGGGGTTCTGAGCTCTCGGTCTTCACGGCTCCAGCCTTGAGGAGAGAAGGACTTTAATTAGACCTTATATAATTTACCTATTCCTACCACACCTGAGCACAATAGGCAGCATAAACAATTATTCTTGTATTCAATTTAGACACTTGACATCACTCTTGTGCTGCAATTGATACTGTGAGGGCTCTCATGTCTATGAAAAAATTGCTGCTGCGTATTAAACTTGAAACATCACTAATTCACATGTATTTAAACACTGGCTCTTCAAAGGACATGAAAAACACTGCTAACCATGTGAATGAGAACCGATACAAGGCAACTACTTGGTACTCTGTAAGTTACGACAAGCAGTGGACACGAACAGTACCTCCTCCTCGGTCTCCTTAGGTTGTTCACTCTCCTCACTGATTATGATGGCTGGCACTTCCGACAGTTCTAGTTTCACTGCCTGGCCACCCCCTCCACTTCCATAAGAGACCCCGGCTGTTCCTCCACAGAAAAAAACATCCGATTGGCTGGTTGGCTGGGTGGGATTACCACTAAACAGTATCTCCTGCATAATGGGATTAGAGACATGCATCCCTTTAGAATTGTCATGGTAACATGTCCACCCACTTCTACTCTGCCCTACTTTATAGGGACTGAGATGGAGGAAGAAAGATGGAGGGAAGCAGTGTCCAGCACGCTTGAACAGTACTCCAGAGGTAGCAGTTTGGTAGCCCCATTCACAGTCTCTCCACTCCAGTTTTCACGTAGCTTGCAGTACCGTGAAAACTGGAGCGGAGAGACTGGGAACGAGGCTAGCAGTTTGGGGTTATAATAATTTATGTATAGGCAACGTAGAAGCTGTGTTACACATACAAGGAAGTTTGTTAAAAACTGTACTACCTAAGTGTGGGGAGTGACTACTTGAAATGGCAGATTCCATACTGAGCATTCCTGGAAGAGCGACCTTTGCCCACATGTGTGCAAGTGACAAATGGATGAAGTACATGTCTAACCAATGTAGGCAGGTACAAGCAATTGCACAGTAACATATGATGTAATTCCTTGTGTACGTTAATGAATGGAATCTTGAATGAAATGGCCATCTCAAAAAAATGATGTACCAATGTTTGGAGGCAATTTCTAATGAAAGAGCAAATCTTGAATGAAAATTAAGTTATACAGTCCTCACTACAGAGTGCATTTGACAGGTTTCTATGGCAACACTGCCACATGCACTTCTACTTCCACTGGCTCTGAAGTCTTTGCCCTGCTTAAGGACTGAGGCTGGGAGGAAGGGAAGAAGGGAAACAAACTTGATTGGCTAACTGTGTGTACAGTAGCAGGTAACAAAGCTACTCCACAGGCAGGCTAGTGATACGTTATATGCTATGAACTATTGTTATTAGTAGCAGTATACGCTCCTATAGGTCTTACAGTGACTGGTGTGGAGTTTCCAAATTGCTGTGACATGAGTTGGGTGTTGTATCTCTTCCTCGGGACCTCTCCACTGCCAGCCAACTTCTCCTTAACCTACAGCAGGGATATCAGGTGAGGAGGGTAACAGGTTGATCAATTGACCAGCAGGAGTAGTTCCTGAGATCATGAAGACTATTGCTAGCACTGACCTGTTTGAGTCTGTCCAGGGCCAGGATATTGGAGATGGAGGACATGGCCTTCTTGAACTTCTCCACGGCATTCTCATCCTCGTCCAGCTCCACAAAGGAGGGGTTGGCTGGGATCTTGGGGGTCTGGTACATCCCCTCTGACTTGGGAATGCCCATCACCACCTCATACATCACTCCACAGGCTGTCCTGGTCTTCTGTAGAGGATGGGACAAGGTGGGGGGCATTAATCGGGGAGATAGAATAGAAAGAAGGTGCTTATGCCAGTGCCTGCATAGTCTCATCCCCAGATTTTTGTATGAAGGAGGATCTGGTGTTTGAATAAACATTTCAGTACAAACTCAGGATTTGCTAATATGAAGTTTTCCAATTTATCAAACTGACTAGCTACATTGAGGGCTAATCTGATTGGAGCCTGAAAGCGCAATGGCAGGATCTAGCTATATAGAAAGGTCCATAGTGTGAGAAGTGAAATGTGGTAGGTGAGGTGAGGGGTGTGTGGGAGGTAAGGTGTGGGGTGCACGTGTGTGGGAGTTGGAGTGGCCATTAGCTAATACATGATCTCTTTAAACATTAACTAGGGGCTGTTCACAAACTAACTGTAACAATTAGGCCACACCAAATGTATTTCGAACGTGTTTCACAATTTCACAGAACATGTAAATTAGCTTATTTTAGTAGGCATGGTCTCTCTACAGCTCATGTGAGCTACCTCACGGTAGCTGCTTTTTAATATGGCGACATCATTTGCGTGGTTTACAAGAGTTTGCTTTATCTGTATCATGACTAGCTACATTGGCTGCGTGGTGTTATGATTTTTTGCCTGCCACCCGGGTCAAAATTGGGCCTGGTCTGTCCGTGAAACATGAAATCAATTTGGTGTGGCCTTAGCGTCATTGTAATGCAGAGGAGATATTATACAGCTGTGACGCTAAGGTGATAAGATCTTCATTCTGTTACCTTTATCCAGTACAAATGTGACTGTATTGGAGTTATGGTGTTAACGGGGCGGGGTCTGCATATGGCGTCATAATGACGCTTTTGTGACGCCATTAACAGTTAATCTGTGAATCCTCACACCCTTTCATTCTTCCCTTCCTGCGTATATTAAAGTGCATCCCGTGTGTTAACCATAGCGGTATTGAACCAAATACGGGGAGGGGTGGGGGAGGATTATTG
The DNA here is from genome assembly GCA_963921505.1 of Phakellia ventilabrum. NCBI lineage: Eukaryota > Metazoa > Porifera > Demospongiae > Axinellida > Axinellidae > Phakellia > Phakellia ventilabrum. The sequence continues at coordinate 3,986,757 of OY997385.1, forward strand.
CAACAAACTCGAAAAAATTTAAATGTATGTACCTGAATTCCTTCCACCAAGATGACCAAAAAAATTTTGAACACCGTGGTAGCTTGCGATCAAGGAGGAACCGAACCCGTGGCCATCTTCGAAGGGAATGTTGTACCCACACCCCGCCCCTAGCTCTGATAGCTGGTTAAACGATGACCATCCGTGCGCTACATAGCTACTATTAAACCTTATGACTACTAGCCCAATTCTATCCTACTACTAGCCAAATTGGAAAAACCACTAGCTTTTTGGCTGCTACTATATAGCCGCCTAATTTTAGGCCCTGGAATAATGCGTGTGACAGGCAGTGCCATGCATGCACTTGTCGTGTTTTATATCACGCTTAGTGTAGCTAGCTAAAAATCATGCAAGCACAAGGACATAGCTACAAGAATTAGATCTGATATAGTTTGGGAGTTACGGCGGTTTAGTTGTTTACAATACCATCTTGATGACTCAAGTGGGGAAAATTTAATAGAGGATGCTAAATATTGCAGGTGATTATGCCAAAAGGTGTTGGTTCATGCATGTTTTATAGGAAGAGCAATCGAGATGGCGGAAGTTAGGCCTGAGCCTAATCTGCCGGCAGAAATTTGAAAAAATTGGGTAGGGTTTAGCAGAAAGCATAATGCTGGCAAAATAGGGACATTCCCTAAATACTTGTAGCCTATTTCCATTCTGGACCAATTGCAAGCTGTTAATTAGTGATACAGTTAGTCTCGCGTACAAGATTGTGATACAGTAACAAGAAATTGCATACTCATGGTATTAATCAAGTATAAACGAGAAAAATAGGCTCAGCTTGAAGCAAAATAGGCTTGGTTTAGAGGAATTTTATAGGAAAGAAAAATAGGAATCTGTCTGAACAGATTGGGCTCAGGCCTAGCGGAAGTTCAGGAATAATTGCAGGAGAATCCCCGCGATCCCCGCGCGAAGTGCAGAATATTTTTTCTCCCTATTTTTCCACAAGCAGCTCTCATAGCATTTATCTAGGCCTACTTTGAAGGGTACACACTAGCATAATATAATTTTGAAGTTGCTCTCAATACAGGTCAAGATCGAGCTCAGAACCAGCAACTTGAATTGTCGACATTGCGATTCGACCTCGAGAGGACCTCTCTTTTACTTCTTGCCAACTTTTGGAAAGCTGAATGATTTAGCTTGGAAATCAGGACCAGGGAAGGAAAAAAAAAGCCTACAACACCTGCTGTTCCCAGGCGGTCACCCATCCAAGTACTGCGCACGCCCAACGCTGCTTAACTTCAGTGATCGGACGAGAACTGGTGTATTCAGCGTGGTATGGTCGTAGGCGAAAGGTAACCTCGGCATTTCCTGTATCGCTTTTGGTCATGTCTTCCACCACCACCGCTGACTGCTCATATGACTACTCATGGTCACTGGATAGTTAATGTTTTAAAATCCTGTATAGCTACATGTAGCTAGCTATATAGCTAGTCAAGTGAAAAGTACTCAGATGACAATTCTTATAGATCTACACTAACTTTGCATAGCCTCCTACCCATCCATCCCAGCTTTTTTTCGCTTCCAGTAAGAAACGGAACGTTCCGCTTTTTCTTACTTGAAGCGAAAAAAAAAAAGCTTGGACGGATGGGTACGAGGCTAGATTCCAACTGCATCTACAACTGTGGGCCTTGCACATGTTGGTGCAGAGCAGTCCCAGTCCACGAAATTACACTAAATGGTATGAATATGAACGGTCAAAATGCCACATGGGCAACAATACAATTTTTTAATGCTCACACTCAGCATGTTTGCTTACCACTACACAGTATCAGGCTGAGACTTTAAACTATCATTACTGACAGACTCAGAGGTGTCACTGTCATCTTCTGAACTGCAGCTGTCACTTGACAAGGTCGATCCACCATGGGATACATCAGCATCAGCTGTGTCCAGCTGCTGCGGAAGTTCCTCTATCAGTGGCATATTAGCAATACAGCTGCTCAAATTTGAATTCTCAGAAGGGCGGAGTGTCAAAAGGCTTTCTACTCCAGCACTTAGTGCCTGCATAGTGGGTTCCAAGATAGCAACTGACTGCTGATGGTTTTTCAAACAAGAACCACAGTTAGCTGCATTGGAATTAGAGTTGCTGGTACAAGGTGATTGAACGTTAACAGTTAACCTTCTACACACATCACTAGTACCCACAGAAGGACTTGGCTCTTGCTCAACCTCTGTAGTAACCTGAGTAGCTGTGTACTTTTTAAGTGGCTTTTCCGATGCTCCTTGGCTGTTTGAGGTACCAAATGGATTCATTGACAGTCTCTCATTCTCTTCAGCCACCACCAGATGTGCAGCTTGCTCTAGATCTAGTAGGTCCCAGCCAATGGAGGATATACCAATCTTCACCTGTAGAGACAGCATATACTTTATACCTACACCTAAATATTAATATGACAGTGTTATACTACAACAGTCACTGCAGTGTAATTTCACACATACCATAAAAGCAGCATGAGTGGCAGTAAAATTTGGTATGTACCTTATTGATAAAAGGCAAACTGCACCATGCATAACTTCACTAGTACCACTGATATCATGAGAATTACCCCTGTCACCCATGCTGTTACTTAATTAACTGATACCTTACCTCATCTAATTCACTTGCTATATCCTGGATTTGTTTGGAGCTATATATACATGTTGAAGGAATACAAAATATGTAAATTAACAAAATTTATAATAAAAGTATTGTTTATACGAACCTTGCTTTCTGGATCCAGATACAGTAGTCAGTGATGTAGAGGTTGTTGAGGATATAGTAAGGCTCAGTTGAACCAAGGAGCTGGCGCAGAGAAAGCAAACACTGGAGAAGCTTCCTACGCCCTAGCAAGAAATAAACAGATATCTAATGAAAACTAATAGCCACATATTTCATTAAACAATCCAATCTCTTGTATCTGTTTGTGAAAAATACTCTGCACTACTATATATAGTTATCTATAGGCTGACAGTAACTGCAGTGCCACCTACTAATCAATAGCGGTGAATGTAGTCAAGCACTAGCCTAGGGATACAAATGACAAGAAGAAAGACTTTTAAGAGTATAGTGGCCAAGTAATCTCAGGATTCTCAGTTGAGAGCCACAAAGCTGCAACAAGATTGGCACTGCATTAAAATAGCATCATAGGTATGCAAGAGGGTTAAGGAAGCACTATATAATACTAAAAGTATACACATAGCATGCTGTTTAAATCACAGTTTATGATACATGATACCAATCTCTTACCAAGATGGAAGATATCCCTTGTGTCCTGCAGTGTCTCAAGTGCCAGTTGCCAGTGCCTATAGAGAGGATAGCAGAGGCTTCTCCTCAGACTGCAGTAGGCCACTTCATGCACGCTGCCCCTAAATACCTAAATGAATAAAGTGCAAACTATAGTCTATTGGCTGTTCTTCAGTAAATATTTTTCGGAACTTGGCTTGCACTAGAATGTCAAAGTGCCTGTAGCATTGCCAATTTACAGTACTAGACAAAAGTTTAATCCTGCCCACTTACCATATACACGTACATATTATAGTTTACAAGGTCATTCTACTGTTAATTAAACGGCCTAAAGGGAAGTGTTTGCAATTAAATGTTGCTAGCTAATTATTACTCATTAGTGATAAATTAAGGGGAATCTCATACCATCAAATTAGCTGTTCACTGTTATGTTAGCGATGCCACACTCTCAATCACCTGCAAGCCTTCCAATGCCTAAATATGTTAAACAAACTATGCATGTCTAAGTACTGTATATATTCACTGAGAGATGGACAGCTGAAGAGAAATCGCCAGAAGACAACAAAAATATGGTATATAGTCAACTCTAAGCTAGGTGCCACAGAAGCGGGAGTGTCTGAGAAAAATAGGAGGAGAAAATATGGAGAAGAGGGAAGCGAGATTGCAATAAAGATGCCAGTGAGAGTATCAACAGTGATCAGTACAGACAAAGCGAAAGTACCAGTAACAAATTGCTTGTAGCTGTTTTAATTCAACAGCTCATTTTGCATGTGTTCACTCAGATCCATCCCCACAATACCAAAATTGGGTTACAGTTACTGCAGTGACCAATCAGTATGCAGAGTATGTAAGTATTACACCCCGTGGTATCATTAGACATTATATGCTAACTGTACCTCGAGCCATGACAGGGTTGAACTCAGCTTGCAAACAGTCCATGCTGACTCAACCTTTTGAAAAAAATGAGCATCAGAATACTAATGTACACTTGCAAAGAAGACTCTAGCTTTCCCTTACATTGCTCTCTCCCATGGTGGTACGATAGTTGTATGCATATGCCAATATGATGTCAACTAGTCCAAGATAGACAACTCTTTTCATTGCTTTGTCTAGGAGATCTGTGTATTTAAGGTTAGGGATACTAAAACAATGGATTAGATTTTCATAACTGAATGATGATTGATGTGCACAAAGAATGAAGGATACAATCTTTATTAGGTAGGTCCTTTAGCTGTTCCTTTTCTTCAGCTGAAAATGGTACTTAAGAAAAAAAAAGATCCAACATGAAATACTGACAATAGCTAATGGAAAGAGTCAGAAACTGTATAGGTAGACTCACATATACCCTGGTTTGGCTCTATGGGAAGTCTGCAGAAATAAAATTTACTGCAGGTATGGTCTATAGTGGTGGTGGTATACTGCACACAGGTATGTCCTTACTTGGAAGATGGTGAGCCCTCCAACTGTTGTTTCCTCCATCTTTCCAGTTCCTCTTTCCAAGGTGGTTTAACTTTCAACAGACTCTCAATGCAGTCATTGTCCATCAGATCCGCACTGCAATTATCGGGGAATTATGTGAATCCTACACTCCTAATAGCATGAACACAAGGTCAGTTTTTCATATACCATTCTTTCACTGTCTAGGCAACACAAAACTAAACTTGGCCTTGCCACCTTTATTGGCTCATAAAGTCCGGATAATGTTACTTGGCCTTGTTCCCAGCCAGTTAACATCCTTTCATTATCCATGGGACTACCTTATTATTTGAAAATTTAGCAGATTAGGCATACAGCAGGTTTGGTGGGTATTAATTTTAGTGTCTTTGAAAAATGATACTACGTGCAAAAGTGCTATAAATGCAATAAGTGGGTGGTACCATTCGTGCTTAAACCGCATATTATGTTTGGCAAGCGCAATAAATCTTTTTGTGTGATTGGACACGCGAAATGCATTTATGCTCACAAGTATTAATATGAGTGGGTACCAAATTTAGTAATTCGCTAAATTGGGCTAATATTAGCACCCACAAATAATAGCTACACGTCCCTTAGTGTAGATCATGGCCCTCTGGCATCTGAAAGAGCATTCACCATATATGCTCTACTATTCTCCGTGGATGATTATACTCGTAATCATGAAAAACACAAAAGTTTAGCAATTTTAGCTTCAGCTATTTACAGGTAGTACTCTGGGTCAAAGCTGGTTTCCTCATGTGCCACCCTAGCCACCCTCCTCTCATGTGAGGTCATGTGATCTGGGTCAGGACAGTCCACAATGCTGGGGATCTCCTGCTAAAGACGGAGGAAAAAAGGATCACAACATCCATAATCACAACATTAATAATCACAACATTGATAGGCTTGAACGAAACCCTGATGTCTTCTTTATACAAAGATTCACTTGCAACATGTACATGTACACTGTTATACAACGCCCTGCATGCCACAAGTGTAAAATATAAGGGAGGCATACATGTAGAATAATGTATGAACTATGAAGGTGGGGTCACACAGGTGCAAAACTTACACCACCATTGTAATCCTTAGGTAACAAGGTTGATATTTCATATCTAAAAACCAGCCGGGTGTTGTTTTTTTTTACATAAATCATTCAACTGAAGGTTGTGCTCAGCAACAGGTCAGTCTAAGCTAAATTCAGCTGTAGAATGGATCAGCTTAGCTAGCCAGTCTCATCATGTACAGCTTCCAGCGAAAGTGCTGACACAGCAATTTCGTAGTGCGCTTCCAGTTAGCAATCAGAATGTGCCAAAACAGAATTATCATCGTTACCTACCACTCTTTCGCCCTCTAGGCAACACAAAACTAATCTAGCTTGACGTACCTTGGCCTATTGAGCCTGCAAACTTTCAGTAGCTTCCACTACGCTCGTGGCTATAGTGCAGTGGCATAGTAACGGAATGACGTAACTTAGCGCACGTGATATTTGCGGACGAACACACACACATACAGACAAACGGAAAACATGAAAGTAATCTTAGAACCAGCCGGGCGCGTGCAAAGCGCGCGCCCACCTGGTAAAAACTAAAACACTTCCACTGGAGGATATTTGTTAAAGCCTATCAGTGGTCCAGTGGCAAAAGCTTGGAGCAGCAAGCTAACTGCACTCTTGGATAGGGATGCACGGATTATGCCGGCATTAAAATGAGCATAATAGGTACGCGAAAGCATCGAGCATAATGCAAGCATAATAGGTAGATTTCTGAGGAAATTACGAAATTTTATTAAAGTTTGGCGGAAACTCGGCCACGTGGTGATTCCGTGATGGCGACGACTGGCAAAGTCAGCGCTGTTAGCGAGAGTCAAACGGCTGGCAGCAGCTTATAGGCAACTACTTCTTCACCGACATCGCGCTACTTAGCCAACTTCGAGCCTCTATGCTATCTGTAGGTTAGAGTAAACGAACTGCGAGACCTTGGTGCGAAGCCAACTGGGGCAATGCAATCAGAAAGGCGCAGAGAGCGAGTGAGTTTTCGGGTAAGATAATCAGGAAAGCTGTTTTGTTGATAATTTAACGAGCATAATAGGGGCGTTTGTTGAGCATAATAGGTACATTTTTGGAGCAGTGCAGCATAGCATAATAGGTAGATTTTCGAGCATAATCCGCCTACCCCTACTCTCGGAACTGGGATTCAAACCCCATCGATGCAGCCACTTAGGCTTTTGCTTCTTTATTCGTTATGAGATTTTAGGTGGGTATTTGTGACTGACCTTGGGAACTAAGGCTAAAACTCAACAGTACTCTCGGTTTTTGGGGTTAGTGCAAGCAGCTGCATGAGGTGCCGAAAATGTCTCCCCAAAATGAATGATGTGGGGTTTGCCCTGCGCAGATAAGTGTGAATCATGACACATATCTAAAGCTTTATATACTGTAGTCCAGTGTAGGAATATACAGCCAATACTGAGAAACGGTCCGACTCAGGAGGCTTGGACAAATCTTCCAGCCGGTTGATATCATACTATTGGCGCTGTAATTATCAATTATCCAACACATTTTTTTCATTCACTCCAATCCTCCGAATGAATGTTTTTAATTTTAATAACCAAATAAAGACTAAATAAGTACAGCTAGCTGCATGTTAGTCAGTTATTCTAAAACTATTGTTACGTTTATATATTACACTTGCTCTACGTTAGAAGTGTAGCTAGGCGCAAAAGGCGCTAACTAATCATGCAACTCCACTTCGATGGGCTCAGCCGAGTATATAGTATCTAGTATATAGTATCTGGAAAAAAAAAACAGGAGCAGAAAATATGAAGAAGCCAGTGTGTATGTACCACGGTTCCCTGCAGAGACGAAATGTTTAAGGCAGTATTTATTTTGCGTATACTGAACCCATGACCTGTCAGAGAATGTGAATCATACAAATGCCCATCTCTTAGCCCTGTTACCAGGCCTCTGCCAGCTTTTATCACTTGCAATGTGAAAAGCCTGGGAACGAGGCTACACATCTCTCTCTTCCCCACATTAAGGGGGTTCTGCACAAGAGGAGGTATAGTGTACACCAGTGCATTACCTGCAGCTTGGAGAAGATTCCTCTGTGCTGGCATGCAAACCCATAAGTGGGAGAACCAATCAGTTTGTCTTCCTGCAGGCAAAATGAAAGGACTTTTCAAGTATGCACATCTTCAAACTGGCCGAGTCTCACTCTACCTCTTCAGACAATGTTTGCTCTACTTGCCAATCAAACTCTTCATCATCCTCAGTAGCAGCAGCAGTGGCTCCTGCAACACTGGCTGATGAAAATAAATATACGTACATGTATATAAAATAACAAAACACAAAATTTCAAACAGTTGCACAAATGTGACCAACTATTACGTAATTTTGCCAATTTTGGAAATTGCGTATTTCCAAATTTTGCCACTATTGGCATGTTTTGCATGCCAATTTTGGGAATTGCTACTTTTGGTTGTTTCAAATGTTTCCAATTTTGTAAATTGCCATTTTTGGTTCTCTCCAAATTTTGCCACTATTGGCATGTTGGAAAGTAGTATGGAAGCATCTTACAGTACAGTAATCGGCAGAGGTTTTTCAGTGCAACAGCTACTTGAAGCACTGAGACATTAGTACCAGTGGGGTGGTTCAAGAAATTGACCAAGCCCTGTTGTACCCCAGTGTGGCATATACATGTAGTGTAGTAATCAATATGTACACTAAATAACCTATCACAGTTAGCCTCGTACCCAGGCTTTCCTGGCCCAAATCTTATCTCGTAGCTGTGGATAAAATTCGGAGAGTTAATTCTCCAATTTTTCTCCATGGGTTTACTCCTCAATTTTTCTACACAGATGTGAGATAAAATCTGATTGAGGAAATCCTGGGTATGAGGCTAATCTCAATATCAAGTGGGTAACCATGGCGCTCTACTGCACTATTTGCTGCTCTAATTATGTACGTACACATCTTTATCATGTGTGGAATACAATTATGTCATGTGATTTTCAAATGATGTCATACCCTCTTCCTAACCTCCTCTGGCACACACAACGAACTTCTCACCTCCAATTGTCTCAATGAGCGGTCTGCTGGAAAGCTTAGAGGGGTCCTTGGAAGGCTTCTTAGAGAGAAGAGTGGTTAGCATACCAAGGTTCTCAAAATGCTCGCCACTCTTGCATTTTGGCAGGTGGATGACAATGGTGGCTGCAAGTATGGAAACAATGCCAGTGCATAAATTTAAACCTGAAGTACATGTATTACTTGTTACAAGCTTTTGTAACTGCCTATTCCCAATGTGTAGTGGTACTACACACCCAATTCCCACACTCTGGAGTTCCCTGTAATACAAGTTGAACCTGAAGCAGCGTGTTGACCATCCATGTAGCAGAATGCACGGGTAGTCCAATGGGGGTTAATGAAAAAACGTATTGCACATTTTAGGTCAACATTCTATAATAGCATGTTAGAGCACATTCTGATGCCAGCTGGAATGGATTGCTGACCGAACAATACTACCCCAGTATCCTGTTTCAATCATGCAATGAAGGCATGTAGCACTACACACTCTGAAACAGCGTATATATTTTGGTGTGTAGCAGGAGTGCATGAGCCACCAAAGGCAGCGAAGGAACATTCAATTTCCAATACTCCACGTACTGACATCGAAACATAAACTCTGCCTCCGCAATCAACCATAAACTTCCAAATATGAAAGTTAGTAAGTAGTGCGAGTCAGCAGAGTTGCTTGTCCAAGAAGTGAAAAGGAACATCATAGCTTCTTGTAAGTTCAACAGAATGCCAAAGGTTGGTCTCTGGGGATATAGCTCGTAAAGTAGTCTTGCGGGCCAGCCTCACTTTACGTTTTGATAGAACCGAGTTAAACGTACCTTCGCCATCTTCAGTGGCTCATGTACTCCTGGTACTAGCTAACTTTCAACTGTTTAGTGAAGCTATATATACATGTATGTTCCATATCACAATGACCTACATGTACATGGTTGTGCACGTTTGCCTAGCTACTTCTGTATTAGCCTCGTCCCCAGGCCACAACCCCCCACGAAAGAGTGGCCTGGTATCCACTGTTCGCGCATTCGTGAGATAATTGGAAGAATATACGGAATAGGGTCAGTAAACATATCCGTGAACCGTCTTAGTCACATGGCCAGGAGTAGTATTGAGACAGTATACGAATATAGTAAGCGGAAGAACTACAAACCAGACTTTCTTCAGCTGAAATGGCTTTCTAACCAGTCAGGCATACTAGAAGAACCTGTAATTTTATATCTGCTACGATTATAATAGCTATCTTACCATAAAATTTCGGAAGCGCCTCTCTCCTGGTAGTAACCGTGAGCTGCTCGATTTTCAATTGCAGATGTGGCATTCTAGGCCTTTCAGTGGGAAACGGGATCGAAATTTCAAACTACCGATCACTGTCTACGCACGTAGCTAGCGAAAAACCATCACTACAGGCCATGAAGCCTGCTATCTTCATTTACACTTTCATGACACGAAAACGTTAACGGATTCGTAACTGAATGTGACGTCATTATATACGGATAGAACACGATAGTTCCTGATTTATCAAGATTTCTGGTGAATTACGCGCATGCGCAAACAGTGGATACCAGGCCACTCTTTCGTGGGGGGGTGTGGCTTGGGGATGAGGCTACTTCTGTATGTACCATTATACTACTGTTCTGGATACACAATTGGATATCCAGTGGTGCAACTGGTTGTTCACAGGATACCAGTTGGGCATTCATATAGCCTTGTCCCAAGGTCATATTGTATTCTCACCTGCTGAGTGGGTGGTCTGGTAATGAGACTAAACAGTAAGGATGTGTTATGCATGGATAAAGCTCACCTGAGTCCACCTCATAAGATGCCTTCTCCCGTCCATCTTCTACCAGCTCCCCCGGAAAGTGAAGCCTACAGAGCAGAGAGGAGAAGAAACACTGGATATTGCCTGGTTATCAGTGATAGCTCCTATAATTTTGAAGCCCGGCTGAAATCATTTCATGAATTATGCATGAACGTATGCATGCTCCGTGTAGTATCACACAATAGTGTCATTCATTTCCGTGCATTCTTACACGGCAACACAAAATATAGTGAGAACTGCTAAATGTACATTCACTTGTCAGTGACTAAGAAACCCTACTGGCATCGTCAACAACCTTACTGCATAGAATCTCATGTTTTTTAAGTACTTCTTACAGAAGCTGTTTGTGGAATAGTCTCGTGCCCAGACCTAAGCTCGCCCCCTTGCAGAATGGTCTGGCGCACCAAGTCGAATTTCTTGGGTTTATGGGCAAAGCAATGAGCTTGTTAATTGACTAATCAGGGTTTGAAATGCTATATAAAGGCTTACTGAGGTCTCTACATGTCATTGAACGTAAATTAGTACTTTCTTGTGTAATTGTATGTGCAGAAGGCAACTCTTAGCATCAAAGTTACAAAACTGTACAGTACAAGTACACAACACGGTAACTTGCTTAATCCGAGGAAATACCTTGTATTGATCTTCAACTAGCCACCAAGACTGGAATTATTCAAAGTTCTAAGCGTCATAAACAACAGCGTTAGCTGCCAGTTCGTTTAAATCACCGCCAAATCTCGATAAACAATTCAAATGTCGCCATTTTATTGTCCTGTAATGGCATTCCAGAACGCAATAATTACAAATCCTGCAATCTCATTGGTCCTTATCACATTCCAGGAATAAGCCCAAGCAATTCGACTTGGTGTGTCAGACTGTCTGCGAGGGGGCAAGCCTAGGTCTGGTCAAGAGACTATTTGTGGAATTCCACATGAAGTCGTATGCGAAGAGGTATGTATCTTTGCAAAGATTGCATGAGAATTGCATGCGCCAACATAAACAATTTCAGAAACAAGATTAGCCTAGCAGTGATTACAAATTCCATATTTTTCTATACCTATCCCCCTAGTTAAAGTTCCAATAAAAGACTGTTGGAGTTGGTATGTCCAGAACACTTTTTTAGCACAAAGTTGGTCAAAAGTGATACTGTACAATGTATAAGAGCCCACCACAGATATCTGGATAAGATACCTCTAGTAGTCAGACACTGGGACATCAGTCAATGGGGAAACCTGGGACACTGGGAACACCTGAGACACTAGGGACATCGGGGGACACTGGGGATACTGGGGACACCGGGGGACACTAAGGACACGGGGGGACAATGGGGACACCACAAACACCTGGGACACAAGGATACAAGGGACACAAAGAGACAGCGGGGACACTGGGGACTAGGGACACTCAGGACACTATAGACAACAGGCAGGGCACACCTGGGACTAGGGACACTGGGGCCCGAGGCACGGTGGGGACACCTAGGATACTAGGGACACCAAGGGACACCAGGGCCCGAGGGATACCTGGGTGAATTATGGGGAGGCCCAAGAACTGGAATCGGGCCTGTATGATGCAACAGAAATACTACTGGCTAAGTTGAGAGTGCACTAGCCAGTCTCTCCCTCCCAACTTTTATCACTTGTAGTGTGGAAAAGCAGTGTACCCTAAACTTCATATAGGAATGTACAAGTACATGCCCACCTCTCAAAGAGCTGGATGTTGTTAATAGGCATGCTGGAACGGTTGGCCATGTTCTGCTTACCTCAGAAAATATGGCTTGCAGTAGAATTTAAAGTCTTTTCCATCTATGTAGAACTCCGCTTCTGAGATCTGAATGGTAAAGTGGAATCAGTAGTAATGCTATCATACCTGGTATCAAAGTTCAGGATTTTGTAAAGAGGGGTGCCCTGAAATCCCATTTGCTGATAAATATAATAGCAGCCAGCAGTTAGGATTTTTTTTTGGGGGGGGGGGGGGGGCACTTACTAGCCTCATTCCCAGTCACTCCCTCCAACTTTTCATCACTCGACTGCAAAAACAAAAAGCTAGCAAAGACTGGCTAGGCATTTCTTATGCAGATCCACCTACACTTTACACAGACTCTAAAACAACCTCTTTCAGTTGTAATCGTATGGGTGCAGGCGCTAGAAGAAGTAAACCGGAGGTTATGCTAAAGCAGTCAACATTTGCTGCTAACAGTGAGTGGCATGCTAAGATTTAACACATTAGCTCCTCCTACCTTGACATAGGGCACTCTAATGCTGAGAATGACGAACTCTTCGTCCTGTCTTAGATCAAAGGAAGGGGTGAGCATGACTACACTGCAACCTACAGCTCCACGTGCGTCGTGGTACGAAAACTGCGTATTCAGCGATTTTCTATCTGACGCACCCTTTTCTGTCTCGCGAAATACAAAAGTTTAAAGGTCATACTAAGGACAGTAGAGGAACTGAACTGAAAAGTAGCTAGCCTGGGGCGCGTGGGAGGAAGCCGCTGAGGCTAAGAAATATTAAATATCTTTGACCACTAATCGAAAACGCTTGCATTCTGGCGTAGATCCACATCCGGTTCACGATACTCCTAGAAAACTGACGACGTGGCCTAGATTTCCGCATGCACACTGTTATGCAAAACACCAAATACATAATTATGCTTTCTCAGAAACACGCAAAATTTGATGTGTTTTTCTGTGTGGGAATGGGGACATGCAAATTGAACCATAGCTATATTATCTATGATTGAACCCTGCCCTAGCGGTGGATATGAGTTTGCACACCCATCAGGGTTTTTTTAATCAAATCTTGCGTCACTTTAGGGTAATAGTAAACCCGAGAAATTTTAGGCCCTGTATAATCACTCAGCCCTAACTTTGTATCTGGGCGTGGAAGGCCCGGATGCGAGGCCCCCGTGATGTTGTCACGCGGAGCCAGACCATTCGTGCGAATAGTTAGGATCATAAAGTAAACACATGCACCAGGAAGTGACTCGGCGGACTACTTGGCAAAAAAGTTGGTCACGAGACTAATTTGATTCCAGGGCGTTACGTTGATTCATAGAATATAGATTATTATCTATGCGTTGATTAATGTAGAATTTGATATTTTCTAGCTAACTACAGTAGCAAGCTGCAGTTGTCTTGCAGGCATGCAGTCATTCTGAAGAGTGTAGTCTCAACGTGTACGTGGGAGTGTCACAGTGTTGGGAGTCAGTTGTTAACACGTCATGTAGCTACCAGGTACACTTGACAGCTCTCAAGTAAGCGAGCATTTCTGCTACCACGCTGCAGACTATGTATACTAAAGTTAGTGCTTGCTGGCTACATCGTTGTATGCATTATATCTAGTAGCTAAGAACCCCTGTGCTGCGCGCAAGGGCTTCTGCTAGGCTAGTAGCTAGAACATTTGTAATTTATGTGAGACTGTTTTAGCTAGCTACCTTGATTACTGAATCTGCTCTTCCCACATACAGCAAACCTGCCTGGCCATTCTAACTACTTTTTTTTGCCGAGTGGGACTGTTTAATGAGTGTTTAATGCTAACTGTAGCTACCATGGAAAGCTTTTCAGCATTGCAAAAAGCTCCAGGACTACAACGGTTTGTTCTTCAAGATGTCAAACACCCATCCAAACCCAAAAGGATTGGTGTTGGATCTTATGGAAGTGTAGACGAATTAGAAATAGGGGGCATTATCTGTGCAGGTAAAACTATTCATAACACCCTCATTGATGTTGAGAATGTAGGTGCTGAGAATATTGTACAGAGATACATTCGAGAGTGCCAGCTGATGGGAAGTCTACACCATCCTCATATTGTGCAATTCATGGGAATCTGCTTTCTACCTGAGTCACGCCTCCCAGTGCTTGTCATGGAGTATTTGACAGCCAATCTCGATGATCTTCTCGAGAAACAGCCGAATATTCCTCTCTCCCTGAAGAGGTCCATTCTACATGATGTTGCACGAGGATTAGTCTATCTCCACGGCCACAATCCACAGATCATCCACCGTGATCTTACCGCAAGGAATGTCCTATTAAATCCCGCAATGACAGCCAAGATAGCTGATTTTGGCAATTCTCGAATCGTTGATCTTTCTCCTGAGCAGGTAACGAAGACCATGACTCGTGTTCCGGGTACTCAGGCGTATCTCCCTCCAGAAGGATTTGACCAACATCCCCACTACACCACAAAGCTCGACATGTTTTCCTTTGGGCAGCTTTCTCTGTACACAGTCACTCAAGTCTTTCCTGTTCCCATTGCTCCGACCTTCACAGATCCTCTTAGCAAGGTAGTTGTAGCACGCTCAGAGATTGAACGCCGCAGAGAGTACATCAATAAGCTCGAAATCCAACTTGTTGGCTATGATTCCTTCAGGGAATTCATTATGCAATGTTTAGCTAACCACCCCGATGGCCGACCCTCTGCAAATCAGGTCTCAAACATACTTGATGAGCTTCGTACTCAAATTTTAGATCCATACGCCCACCTGACCAAACTTGACATGATCCGCATGTTGAGTGAAGGTCCAGAGGGACAGCAGCAAACGGAATGTGCGGCAGCAACAGGAGTCTCAAAGAGCATCGACTGGGAGCTACAGATCAAACAATTGGAGGTAATGCTCATAAATTAGCCCATAATTATTAAAGAATATTGCAGTAACATATTATATATGATGTGTGGTATACAGGCACAGAAGTCAAATATGGAGCACCTCTGCCAAACAAAGGAGAAGCTACTGCAGGCAAGAAAAGCTGAAAATTGCCAGTAGGCTGGGATAATGAGGCAAAAAAAGAAAGAATTTGAGGTAATTATAATATGATTCCGGATTACCATTATATATCACTGCAATAAATACGTAGTTGTTTTAACCACTTAGTGGTTACCTGAATTTTAGATGTCTGAGTATGAAGGTAGGAGTTAGGCTTCAAAGTAGGTAATTGCCGAGCGGGAAGCGAGGCAACTAATCGTGTTGCAGTGAGACGCGCATATGTATGTATGTATGTATGTATGTAATGCTGCAGGAATGCAATTATTGTAAACATATTTCCTCTGGGCATGGCATTGCTGCACGTGTAGTACCAACAAATGAAGAGTACTGCACTATGATGGAATAGTCTGTAGAGAGGCGGCAGTGAGTAGGGAGGCTACGTGCACAACAACACTGAAGTAGCAGTAGCAAGGAGAGGAGGGAACATCGGTGGGAGGTTCATCGAAAGCGGATAATGCTGATTCGGCAGCAAGAAAGTGGTAACCGCCGTTCTTAAAGCCTCGGACTGGCTGAATGGTCAGCTGAACAGCACATTAACTGCAACCAATTCCCGCGAGGCTCTCTGCATGGAATACCATGTATGCACTAGTTTACTATGGAATATCACTATGGAATGTCATCTGAAATTTAGGTAACCACTAAGTAGTGAAAACATCTGCTGTGTATCCCTATAAATGGCCACCCTTATGCTGCTGCCAAGTTTGTTTTGGTACATACCATAAACAGATAAAAAATGAAGTAGTGTGATTGTCTGTCATTCTGTGATTTTGTGTGCATGATTTCGCGCACCGACAAATGCTGATGATGCCAAACTCGGTGTGAAGGGCAAGGATCACAGTCTCTAGGCTCTGATGGATTACTTTTGTCGTCTATCGCGTTAGATCGACAGTAAGCGTGCATACGGCTGGATCGACAGTACCCAAGATTTCTCGAAATCGACAAATCCTGATGACACCAAACGTGATGTAAAGGACAAGTATCACTGTCTCTATCCTCTGATGGATTGTTTTTGTCGTGTTAGATCAACGGGGCTATGGGCCTACTGGTGTGGATGCGTACAACACTATTTAGGGAGCATCTCCAAGGGGGTGTCTCCATTGTGACATTAGAGCTAGAGGGTAGGGTTCAAGGGTTATGCACTTTTAAAGTGCTTTTCATTTCTATTTGCTTTTGCAGGCTAAACAGAAACTATATGAAGCAATGCAAGCAGAAAAGCAACAGCAAGCAGATTTGATTCAGCAACTGGAGGTAGAAAATATGCTACCAGTACACCCTTAAATGTGATTAATAGAATGTCCACTTGTTTCTTGCAGCGAAAGTGATGGAAAATAAATACGATGAACTGAAACGACTGGTCAAAGTATGTACCAGAACTGCTATGTAGTGCCAGATTTTATGTTTTCTCCGTTATAGTTTTAGCCCATTCCCAGGCCTCCCCGCTCCATGTGTTACATAATGTGAGCGAGCGAGAGGAAAAGCGGTCATACTGCCAACAAGTAGCCAATCTGGAAGAACTCTGCCAAACTAAGGATAAGGTCCTGGAAGCAATGGAGGCCGAGAATCAGCAGCAAGCGAAAGTGATGGAAAATAAATACGATGAACTGAAACGACTGGAATCTCAACTCAAAGTATGTACCAGAACTGCTATGTAGTGCCAGATTTTATGTTTTCTCCGTTATAGTTTTAGCCCATTCCCAGGCCTCCCCGCTCCATGTGTTACATAATGTGAGCGAGCGAGAGGAAAAGCGGTCATACTGCCAGCGACAAACGCTGGGGTGCAGGCCTGGCAATGAGGCTATTATAGTTATACTACCAGCTACTGTGCTTTGTATAGGTAAGATCATGAGGTAGAGGTGTGTATATCCCTAAACCACTGAACCTAGTGATCTTACCAACTTGTGCCATGGAATGGCTTCTGTGGACAGGCAGCTGTGAATGTGCCCACACACTATAGTACAAACGCATGTACATATATACTCTTAGGAAAGAGTCATAAGTGATAAGATCAGTCATAAGTGTGTGTGTGTGTGTGTATATGGTGTATGTGTACATGTTGAGGGATTATGCAGATGTAATATACTGATCTCATGCAGTCAAATGAGGTAGAGTATGCAGAAGGAATGAAAAAGAAGCAAGATGAACTCACTACACTGCAGTCGAAATTACAGGTTCATGAGGTGAGCTTGTTGCCATAATTATATTGAACACATACATAATATTCAACAATACTTTTTGTTACTTAATAGCTTGAAGTTGGTGGGCTTGAGAGGCTCTGCAGGGCAAAAGATAAACTCATCCAAGTGAAGGTTGCTGAAAAGCAACAGCTAGAAGAGGAAATCAGGCAAAGGATTGAGGAGCTCGGGCTTAATCCTACACAGGTATCTACACACTATGCATGTAACCTTGCCATATGGTATTTGATGCAACCTAGGCAAATACCGTATAGTGGGAAATTTTCGCCAGGGGTAAAATTTCGCCAATTTCGCCAGTCGGTTCAAGCAGCGAAATTTTAACCGCCGAAAATTTGTCAGTTAAAATTTTTATCGGGTGAAAATTTTGACCACTGAAGTTTGATGCGAAAGTCAGCAGTGCATGAACAAGTCGTCAAGTACCGTCAACCGTGGCTTTGCTACGTTATATGCAGGTTCTGTCGCGTCGCGGAGAGCTCCCTGATGCTCACACTCACTCACATGCGCATCGCTCGATCGTGCCGTCCATATTTAGCACTCATATCTCTACTTACACATAGGCTACACAACCCCTACTAACCTGGGAGCTGCAGTAAGCCTTCCTTGGTAAAACTGTGTGGTACACATGCTCAGATCTCTGACTGTTCGTGCATCACAAGTTCGAAGACAGCATCCACGTACGAGACGCCATTTTGTACACGTAGAATTTAATTTCGCCCAATCGCATGTGCACGAAAATAAATCTGGCGGAGTTTTTCCGCAATACTACACTATTGGCTTTGGCGAAAATTTTCCCCGGTGAAAATTTCCCGCTATACGGTAGAAAGTAGTGTGCTCACATAATTATAAGTATACATCAACAGATGTACTCATAACAGTATGCTCTAACAAAATGCTGGTTATAGTATTCAGTTTCTATTTATTTTTTCTTTCAGTTTGTTACCACTGCAAGTGAAGGAGATAATGATACAGATACTTCTTCTGCTGGGATGCATGGCCCTGAGGCTATTTTGAAAGAAAATGGGCAAACTGATGGTGATGGTCACCCAAAAGTAAATGTTAGTTACATTTGCTATAAATATTCTAGAGAGTTTGAGAGTTGGCTAGCCAGGTTGTGTACCTTGAATTCTTGAATAGAGGGATTGATCTCTACATTCTAAATTTGCTTCAGACTCAATCATGGTCGCAAACCGCATCAATGCCTAATTCTGCTTTACATATTATGTACCATTTTGACCAAGCTTAGCTTACCGTACTCTCTTACACACATCAGAAAGAGAACATTGCAAGCTAAGCAGTCCTTTTAATATTCTTGTTCGGTTAGCTATACTGAGGTAGCTCTGGATACAATTACAATCTGTTACCAATCGGATTATGGCAATCAACCTATGCATGCCCACATGTATGTTCAATGATGAATTGATATACTGGTATTATATTTGTCTCATGGGAAGCCATACTATCAAAGATGCTGACAGGGTAATATACAGCTAAGAGCTACGATCAGCTAATGTCACAGCTAATATCACAGCTAATATCACACCGAGGAAATCCTGTAGGTATATCACATGGCTAGGCATGCACGAAAACTTAACTACACTAGTCACGCATAGTCTGAAATATGCACAAGTCACGCGATATACTACAGCTTGGACGTATACCTGCCTGACACATGCACAAAAATTGAACTGCAGCCAGGAGCTGCCTGACACTAGTCACGCCTAGCCTGAAATATGCACAAAAACTACAGCTTGGACTGTATACCTGCCGGACATGCACTAAAACTGAACTATAGCCAGGAGCTGCCTGACACATGCACGAGAACTGAACTAGGGCTTGAAACTACCTGACACATGCACAATTTACATCCATTTGCCATGGTGACTCTTAGCAACTATCAGCTGCCATGAGACAAATTAATTAGACCATGCCTACTGGCAGGCTTTATCGCAAATACACTCAGCGATATCCAATAATCCCTTCAAGTATTTGTGCCTGGTAGGCATGGTCTAACTAATACATACTTACTATCATTGCTTCAGAAAAGTGTCATGGAGACCCACCAAGAAAAGGATTGTAAAGCTAAAGGTGCCGCAAAGCAAGATCCTAGTATTCCAACAGTTTTAAAGGTTAGTCTACTAATGGAAGTATACATATAACTAGTATACTTATATATATAGTGGGTGGGGGCTTTGATTAATACTACTACAGGCCCTTAAGCAACTGTTGGTTGAGATTTCTGCAGCATTGGGAAGCTCCACGACCCTGCTGCTGCACACCACCTTTTCGTAATCATAGCTGCTTCAAGTACTGTGGGGCAGCTAGGATCACTCTCTTACAATCAGGCAGTGGATGTCATAGTTGTCTTGCTGTAGATGTCCCAAAATACTTAGGATACAGCTATCATTGGAATGTACAGATCCTTCGCAGCATAACAGTGCAAGTCCGATGTTTATGCATATGTTTGTCATTCCTGCTTCCATCCACTAAAACCTTCAGCATCATGTTCAATGAACATGATGCTAACGTTTATAGAGGAACAGCTCTATCTCAAGAGGCATGAAACGTATAAACATCGGACTTGCACCGTTACGCTGCTTGTGATTCTTGTCGGCTAATTGAAAGGAAAGAATTAGGTCAGTTGTCCCACATATCTGACCGGATTTGAATTTTCGATTTTTGGCAATTTTCAACTAAAGAAATCCCGTTGCTAGAAGTTTACAGCTCTCTCCATTTCTGTGATACGTGCCTTGGTATTACCACCATTTTTGGAAAATCGCCATGCGATCAAAATTCCGCAAACTCAGCCTATATCTTCCTTGTGGTGTGGTTGAATGGCTTCATTTCCGGGTTATTGCTGCAGCAATGCCTCCTGTATAAACAACCCACACGTTTTATTCTTAGTATTCTGGAGATATGCGTCTTTGAAGTATGCAAGTTCAAAAATGCGGGAAGTACCAGATGTTTTCAAATCCGGTCACATATTCAGTTTCCAAGAATAGCTAGGAGAATGTATTGCTTGAATGATCAGTTCCCGCAGTGGCACCAGGCCCAGATGACTAATGATCTGCAGAAAAGGTGTTATAAGGCTAGGTATTGATCTCTATACTCTAAATTTGCTTCAGACTCAATGGTCCTTGGAGATGCCCCCTAAATAGTGTACACATCCACACCAGTAGACTCATAGTCCTATTGACCTAACATGACAAAAACTAACCATCAGATTATAGAGACTATGGTCCTTGTCTTTCATATCATATTTGGTGTCATCAGTATTTGTCGATTTTGATATATCTATACTATCTTGGTGAACTACAAAAACCGTGTGATTACAATTATGTTAATGATTACAATCTGGTCATAGCTATAGAGTAGCTAATTATTTTATGTAATAGATGGTACTGAAAACAAAAAACAGAAAACCTAGGAGTAGATTACCTTTATTATGCTACCTCTATTGATTACAGGAAAAGAAGCACAATATCAAAATTGTCATTGGTGGTGCTGGTGGTATAGGAAAGTCAGCCTTGGTAGTACGTTATGCACAGAATCAATTTTGTGATGAGTATGATCCAACCGTCTTTGATGCCTACTTCGTGAAGCGTGCATGTGTGAAGAATGGATACCGTTTTATACTTGACATCGATTTGTGGGATTGTGCTGGGCAGGAAGAATTTACAGTACTCCGAGACCAAGTGTTTTCAGAGTCAGACTTCTTCTTGGCTTGTATTGGTATAGATAGCAAAAGATCTGTTACAGAAATTAAGTCATGGATCCAGCAAATGCATCGGGTCTCTCCTGATACACCAATGTTGTTAGTCGGGCTGAAGAAGGATTTAGACGATTATTGGCATAAACGTGAAGTGACTGTACAGGAGGGGAAAGAACTGGCACAAGAATTTGGAACCAATCAAGAGTACTTGGAGTGTTCTGCTAAAACTGGAGAAGGAGTACAAGATGTTTTCAATAAGGCCATTCATGTTGTTGTGGACCAACTCTGTGAGAAGTATGAAAAAAAGCATTCAAAAATTAAGAAGTGTGTAATCCAATAAAGTATATGCCTGTTATCTCACTGAGCCATACCCGATTTAATAACTGAATCCTCACCTTTACTACGTTCATTGTATTCATGTGTTCCAGACTGCATGCAAGTATAGTAATGTTCTCAATACTGTTCACTTGTCGACATCAGCATGTTTAATGTAACAGTGTGCATGCATTGGAGTATTGACACGTAGGGTGAATTAACTATCAGCTATAGCTATAGGAGGCCTTTGATCTAGAGCTAACTTTAGCTATATTGCTGTGATTATAACATTTTGTATCCCAACCTGAACCATTCATCAAAGATTCATGAATCTTTGTTGGAATAGCGAATTTTATAATCATGAAAGCCACAAGCCAACGGAGACTCACCATTTGAGAATATAATTATATTGTTGTTATGGACACTGTACAAAATACCATACTTACGTAGTCTGTGAGTGCATGTGCCTAAGTGAGATGCAACAGTACAATTAAACAAGTGGACATTCTTGAATGCTACTGCATGACATGTAATATTTGTAATCACCCGCTAGACTAGCACTTGGAAGGTATTTGTACAGCTGTGCTCACAAATCGAGTTTCTACTCTCTCCCATCCAATGCCTCTCAACTGAATGGATGAGTGTGTAGTGTGCAAGGATTTCATTTGCTATAACTGCGCAAAGTATGCAGTTTGTCCCAAATTGGCCTCATGCCCAGGTTCTTTCCTCAAAGAGCCTTGGACAAGGCTAGCCCTAAACTCTACCTTTTCTGTAGTCACCGTTACTACAATTAAAAGTATTCAGATACATGGACATTAATTATGGACCGCTTTCGTTTTCAGAAACGCCTCTTATGTGTATGTTTGTGCAACATCAAAATAGACTGCATGCATACTAACTGCATGTATTCTAAGTATATTCTATGGTGTCTCCAATTTGATTTCTTTCATCTTCGAATTTCTAGTATAGCCATCAACTTTGCTTACACCTTTGCATACCCACATTCAAGCATTAGTATTAGAAATGGACACTATCCTTATTGTAGTCACATCTATTCTTGTCATACTACGATGTCAGGTAACTGTAATGGTAATGGAAACCCTTTCAATATCAGTTTAGAAGGGAGTGAACTGTCAAAACTTCAGTAATTGATTCTTTTGCATTTGATACTTGCACCTTGTCAGTGTTTTCAGAGATGTTTGAATTACTGTCAGGATTGCTCCGCTGCAGTTTCATCCAAGGTTGCTACAGAAATAGAACTAGTAGTTTCTGTTTCAGTTGAGTGACGTGACACCACTGTTGGTCATATATCTCATCACTCAGATTGAAACAGAATATCCTTCCACTGATACATATTCCCCTGTGGTCCAAGTGTGTGAAGATATGCACTTGGCACTGTTGGTAGCTAGTACTTGATGTTACAAGCTGTACATAGCTACTCAGGTATACGGGTCTTTGGGAATGTCCAATGTATACACAACATAGTCAATTCTCACTTATCCCTCGCTCATAGCAAGTTTCTGTCAAACTAATAGTCAATTCTCACTTATCCCTCACTCATAGCAAGTTTCCCAAATATTGTCGAACTAATAGTCAATTCTCACTTATCCCTCACTCATAGAAAGTTTCCCAAATGTTTGTCAAACTAATAGTCAATTCTCACTTATCCCTCACTCATAGCAAGTTTCCCAAATATTTGTCAAAATTCTCACTTATCCCTCACTCATAGCAAGTTTCCCAAATATTGTCTATATAACTAATGGTCAATTCTCACTTACACACTCCTCTTGGCCTGTCCTTAAATCCCCAGCTGATTTTTAGCAGATGTGAAATATCATGTTGTTTTCTGTTTCATGTAACAAAAAGCATGGAGTATACAGCTAACTCTTACTGCACTTCTACTGAGGCCTAAATGTCCTCTTTATGCATGAATGGTGCACAATTGCATTGTAGCCTACTCTTCATGCACAAGCTTAGTTTGCCTTCTATATTGAATTACCATTTGCAAGGATGCTAATTGTAATTAGCTAGCTACAAAGTAAAATTGCTCTTGCATGAAATCAAACTAGCAAATCAAGTACCAAGAGCACCATAGGTAGTGCAGACTCCACAGACAATGCACTACCTGTGGGCACTAGGATACCTTACACCAACACATTACAGATACCCTAAGCAACACTACACTTTGAGGAGACACTACTGAGCCAGCCATTTGTGACTCAATCCTTATAAGAATGAAATTAATTAAGACTAAACTGCAATCTGGGCATATAGAGGAATGAGTACAAATGGCAGGATTGCACAACATATTATTTTTCAACAAATGAAAGTAGTTATGTCAGTCTGCCCACAATTATAGCTTGACCATTATAAAAAAATATTGGGTGAGCTATGCAATTGTATATCGAAAAGTACATGTTTTTGATATTGAAACTTTATGGAGCTGCTTTATGACCAAATGGTTAATTATCAAACTGCATGATACAGATGTTTTATTATAGGATTAATTAATGATACAAAGACCCAAACTTAGTGATGTACAAATTTAACCTACAAAAATATAGCTAGCTAGTTGAATGCATTTTTACTTCCGTGATAGCCCTATACATTATAGCTAAAACTGGGGTACTTTTATTAATAGGTTGCATGTTGCTGTTTGTCACTACTTATTGTCATTATGATTAATGCCTTCAGTGACTCAATAGTTCATAATTCATTGGGTTGACTATTCTATCTGGAATGGATCCATGGCTACCTTCCATTCGTCCTTCAGCCTGATAGTGAGCACAACATCTGGTGCACTGCAATCTTCTCGTAATTTTACATACGGCATTTGTTGTCACCATCCAATGTAGTAAGTGGAGAACTATGTACATGAGTGGCAATATATATAGTATATCTAGCATGACAAGTGATAGAACTGAAGTGTGTCCAGTGATTAAAAAATATCTTGTTTGAGACACTAGAAGCTAGAACATTGCAGCCATAATAATAAACATCACTGCATCAACTGTATTGTGGAAACGCTTTTTGTATGGTTGTAGTACAACCAACACTGCTGCTGTAGCCAAGTAGAGAAAGGCTGAACCACTGGCATAAGCTCCAGCAGTTGTACCTAATATATAGATCAGAAGAGTGATTATTCGAAGCATGAAGTAGAATCCAGAAAAGTACCGACAGTCACGTGTACCATCTGTGCCATCTTTGAAGCAGCCTTGGAAAATCTCAACAAATGTACGAAGAGCTTGAGAGTTCAGTTTGCATTTCGTGAGACATTTTTGAAAAGAGGCGCATGGGTGCACACACAACAGCAAAGGGGGTATAGCAATAAATGATAGAAGAACAGAAATTGCTAAGAGTGCATAAGGCAGATGCTGTTTGTGGAAAAATTGAATATTTGCAGCATAGTACATTACTATTGTGTTAGGTTTCTCACCCTTGCCATTGTATAGTGTTGTAGGTGATAAGAGGTGGTATGTTACTGCTAAAAACCTAACATAGGAAAGGAGTATAAGGGTAGCGAAAGTGTTAATTACCAAAGCCTTTGGATCAACACTCCTTCTGAAGTAAACAAAGCACTTGTGGAAAGGCCTCCAACAGCAAACAATGGGTCTAAAATTACGAGCATGTAGTTCTATGCAGATGTAGAGAATCACCACCAGAAGGAGCGGGTAAACCGCTATGATATATTCAAGTGCAACTGCCTGGAGACCATTCAAGTTCTTGATCACACAGAAGCCAGAGAAGAAATGAGGAAAGAAACGTAGGTTCAACAGTTGATAGATGTCTGTAACTACATTGTTGAGCAATGTTGTCCTACGCAGATAGGTTGAATCTCCAAGATATGATTTAAAGCCTGGTATATATCCAGAAAAGTGAGTAAAGAAGATAAAAGCATTAAAAGACCCCGACACTATGCTTATGCCAAAGCCTTAAATAAAAGTGAGGATAAGAGTGAGTGGTAAGAATGTGCTTGCTAGGAACCTGACCCAGTGTTGTAAGTCATAGCTACATTTGACACAATGTGCAGCTGTATAGGTCATTGTTGCAGGGCCATAGCCATCCTGTACGTTGCACTCCCCACACAGTGTACCTGTGCTATGGTATGATTTGCATACAATTTCATTGAGATCAGACCATCTCTCAGGAAGTTGGTAATACAGTCTGCTGTAATTAGTCTGTAAGTTCCACATACGACACATTCCTGCTATTACCTCTCCTGTGTCATTATCATACGTCATACAGTAGCCAAGTTGTATTGAGGCTACCTGTGATTCATCATTGCAGGTGATCATTGCATTTGGCCAGTCAGCACAAACACAGCTATTTGCTTGCAGCATGAACCCGGGAGGACAGGCAAGGGAGGATGTAGCATTGTCCGATTTAGTCGTTGCTTCATAAATCTCTTTAGAGTTTTCAATTGTGAATGGCATAGCAGCAGCCAAAGAAGCCATTAGGGCTACTAGTACTACAGTAGCTATATCTGTGCTCATGTTATGACTATATAGATCTATGGAATAGAAGCTAAGACCAAGAAGTTATTTCAGAATTCTGGAAGCCAGCACTACTTTTAAGTAACTAAAATGTTGTTTGAATATAAGTGAGCTACTAATGTAGACTTGTGTTTTTTTTGGGAATGTTCTCTTGAATGGACTGATAATTATGCTAGTTTGCAAGAAACAAGGATATTTAAGTTGACTATCTATTTGGCTTGTTTGCATACACACTGTTATTACCACCTGTAAGGTACACACGGTATTTTTATAATAAGAAACATAGAGGACAGACAATAATATGTCTAATATAACTTCTTCCCAAAAGGACTGACATGAGCAATGCTGGTGGTAGCTAGGGTTAAGAAATTGGCCAGGCCACAAAAATCTCAATTTGCATTGGCTAAAGACTAAAGTGCAATTACCTTCATTGCTCTTTAAAAACCAACCACTGATAGTAATATTTCCCCTTCAAGTTTCATAGAAATAAAACCCTGAATTTTAGGCATTTCATCATGGATTTTCATTCATGTTAATACCTGTGTACTTATAATATAGCTCTGTGAGCTCAACAAAATGTATTGATTAACAGTATTGACAATTTTATGTATCTTCAAACCAAGAAGCAGTTGGCAAAATGCAAATTAATATGGATTTATGCAGTGCTATCAAAAAATATGGACTAGTAGCAATGTTGATGAAGTGAATACAGAATTGATGTCCAAATACTGACTACTTTGAAGGCCTGGGGCAGTTCTGTATTTGAAAACTTTATTCACTTACGAAAAAATTCATTGTAAATTTGTTGTAGAATTGTTGTGAAAATGAACATTTTACAACAAGTATACAACATCCATTTTACAAGGAAAAAATTCTGTATTTGAATTATGGCACCATTGTTTACCTACATATTTTACAACAAACATGTGTGTTCATACAACATTGGGAATTCTACAACGTTTTTAGTAAGGGGATACTCTATTACTTAAAACATTCATGCAAATCCCATGCATAAGGGGATACGCTCCTATAATTAAAACATTGGGAATTATACAACGAATTTCATGCATGAAATGAACTTAGGGGACGCTCCTATAATTAAAACATTGGGAATTATACAACGAATTTCATGCATGAAATGAACTTAGGGGACGCTCCTATAATTAAAACATTGGGAATTATACAACGAATTTCATGCATGAAATGAACTTAGGGGACGCTCCTATAATTAAAACATTGGGAATTATACAACGAATTTCATGCATGAAATGAACTTAGGGGACGCTCCTATAATTAAAACATTGGGAATTATACAACGAATTTCATGCATGAAATGAACTTAGGGAACTTAGGGGACGCTCCTATAATTAAAACATTGGGAATTATACAACGAATTTCATGCATGAAATGAACTTAGGGGACGCTCCTATAATTAAAACATTGGGAATTATACAACGAATTTCATGCATGAAATGAACTTAGGGGACGCTCCTATAATTAAAACATTGGGAATTATACAACGAATTTCATGCATGAAATGAACTTAGGGGACGCTCCTATAATTAAAACATTGGGAATTATACAACGAATTTCATGCATGAAATAAAATTAGGGGACGCTCCTATAATTAAAACAGTTCATGCATGAAATAAAATTAGGGGAATTCCTAATGCATTGAATTAGGGGAATATACAGCTACTGTAAAGTAATTGCAACAAGTGTAGAATGTAAATTTCTATGCTAAAACAGATAAACATAACTAAAACAAAAAATCTAAACATTATTAAGAACACCTTTGCGGCTAAGCCCTGCACTCTTTTTACATATAATAAGATCGTTTGTGACCAGTTTGTCACCAAAATAAATCATAATTTCTCTAAAGGATGTCTTTCTTGGCTTGGGAAAGCTTAGTTCGCTACACTCTTTGATTATGCTTGCAGGCTTCAGTTTACTGATCACTTTAGCAGGAAACCATGCTACACAGAGATCTTCGGGAGCCATGCTGTAGCCACCCTGTATAAGTAGAGAATCAAGTATCACACAACAGTTTCACTGAACTTAATATTGTAGCTGCTCAACATGCTAAATGCCTTGATAATTCCATGTTTTAATGAACATACCAACTCCAGTTCCCTCAGCTTTTTCTGATTGCCGGCTATATTTTGTAGCCGCCTTTCATCAAAGCCACTGACTTCCTCCTGCATTACGGAAGAAAAACTGTGCTAGATTGTGTCATACATGTTAGTGGCAGTTGTTAAATTTAGTGGACTGGTCTCAAAAAGGTTTGCTAATTTTATTTTGGCGGAGCACACAAAACAATGACATTATTGCTGAGTGTAATGCCGGTGAGCAAATATGCGTCTGTCGTTCAACTCACTGCACACAAAGAATATGAGATCTGAAAAAGTCAACTACATAGTTTAACATAGACAGTAGAGTGGTAGGACTACTATTATGTATGCTATGTACGTGTATGGTCCCACCCAGCCCCAGTATAGCCACTACCTGTACCCGTTGCATGCATGTATGTGTATAGCCACATATTGCACTTGCGTTTCTCTAGTAAATAATGCACACCTCTGATTCTGAGTCAGACTTCGGCTCCGAAGTTAGGCTACCAGAGTCATCTTCTTCTTGATGTTCCTGTTAAGCAAAGTGGGTACAACAACGGTCACAAAATTCTGATACTGACAACTGGTGATCATAAACTTTGACCAGCACACTGAATAAAGTTCTGTTTTACAGGAGTCGCAGTACAATCTGGGTAAAGACAAGGGGAGAATTCAAGGGCTCATCTTCAAAATGATAGCAAAATAACTTACCCTGATGACTTCAACAATCAGAATCCCAACAAGGATCGCCACCACCCCAAGACAAGGATGTCTCTAGACATTATAGACAGTGTATGTGAGTATAGCACAGTGTGCTGTAGCTTAGGCCAGACAAATTTAATCTCTTGTTGCTCAGATTCAAAAAAGCAGCCTGGACAACAACTACTGCTCAAAACATAACTGTATACAATTACAAATTATTTGATTTGATTATTTATAGCACTGTAGAATTCTTACCTTCACTTGATTACATATCAACATCATCAATATGGCAATATATATGAGGTACATCATCATATATCCAGTAACGGTAACAGAAATAGCTGCAATCACTGATGGTCCATTATACTGCACCAGGGGCCGTCCTTTGTACTGTAGCAGAATGACATGAACAGTGGCCAAAAAAAACCATTACAGTGGACTTCTACCCAACATTGTTACGTGTCAGGGGTAAGGGGGCAGTTAAGAGACTGCATTAGATTGGACTCCCTAACAGGGGGTACAGGGATGAAGCTAACCACACAGTACCAGTCTATAATTACATCACCCATGATGAGTCAGGAGCAAGCTTGATAGAAGCACTGCAGGTTTGGGGCAGCAGGATGGCGTGAATTTTTGCCTAATTAAATATTCATGGTAACTTATGCCCATAGAATAGCCACGGCAGTGAATGTGAACTCAAGAAATACACTTGAGTACAGTTCACAAGTTCACAAGTACCTAAATTTACAATGTCGCGTGCTGAATCCTGCCCCTTCGCTCAGCTCGTCACCTTGCACGATCATATCACCACCATCTTCAGGCTGATGGTAAACACAACTTATGCACTGCAATCTTCTCATAATTTTACGTACAGCATTTGTAGTCGCCATCCAATGTAGTAAGTGGAGAACTATGTACATGAGTGGCAACATGTATAGTATATCTATCATGACAAGTGATTCAACTGAAGTGTGTCCAGTGATTACAAAATATCTTGTTTGAGACACGAGAAGCTGGAACATTGCAGCCATAATAATAAACATCACTGCATCAACTGTATTGTGGAAATGCTTCTTGTATGGCTGTAGTACAACCAACACTGCTGCTGTAGCTGAGTAGAGACAGGCTGAACCACTGGCATAAGCTCCAGGAGTTGTACCTATGATATAGATCAGAAGAGGGATTATTCGAAGCATGAAGTAGAATCCAGAAAAGTACCGATAGTCACGTGTACCATTTGTGCCATCCTTGAAGCAGCCTTGGAAAATCTCAACAAATGTACGAAGAGCTTGAGAGTTCAGTTTGCATTTCGTGAGACATTTTTGAAAAGAGGGGCATGGGTACAAACACAACAGCAGAGGGGGTATAGCAATAAATGATAAAAGAACAGAAATTGCTAAGAGCGCATAAGGCAGATGTTGTGTGTGGAAAAATTGAATATTTGCAGCATAGTACATTACTAGTGTGTTACGTTTCTCACCCTTGCCATTGTATAGGGATGTAGGTGATATCAGGTAGTATGTTACTGCTACAAATTTAGCATAGGAGAGGAGTATAAAGGTAGCGAAAGTGTCAATTACTGAAGCCTTTGGATCAACACTCCTTCTGAAGTAAACAAAGCACTTGTGGAAAGGCCTCCAACAGCAAACAATGGGTCTAAAATTACGAGCATGTAGTTCTATGCAGATGTAGAGAATCACCACAAGAAAGAGTGGGTAAACCGCTGTGATATATTCAAGTGCAATTGCCTGGAGACCATTCAGGTTTTTGATTACACAGAAGCCAGAGAAAAAATTAGGAAAGAAACGTAGGTTCGACAGTTGATAGATGTCTGCAACTACATAGTTGAGTAATGTTGTCCTATGCATATAGGTTGAATCTCCAAGATATGATTTAAAGCCTGGTATATATCCAGGGCAAAGAAAATAAAAGCATTAAAAGACCCCGACACGATGCTTATACCAAAGCCTAAAATAAAAGCGAGGACAACAGTGAGTGGTAAGAATGTGCTTGCCAGAAACCTGACCCAGTGTTGGAATTCATAGCTACATTTGACACAATGTGCATCTGTGGTATAGGTCATTGTTGCAGGTCCATAGCCATCCTGTGTGTTGCACTCCCCACATAATGTACCCGTGCTATGGGATTGATTGCATACGATTTCATTGAGATCAGACCATCTCTTAGGAAGTTGGTAATACAGTCTGCTGTAATTAGTCTGTAAGGACCGCCTAGGACACATCCCTGCTATAACTTCTCCAGTGTCATTGTCATACGTCATACAGTAGCCAATCTGTATTGAGGCTACCTGTGATTCAACATCGCAGGTGATCATTGCATTTGGCCAGTCAGCACAAACACAGCTATTTGCTTGCAGCATGAACCCGGGAGGACAGGCAAGGGAGGATGTAGCATTGTCCGATTTAGTCGTTGCTTCATAAATCTCTTTAGAGTTTTCAATTGTGAATGGCATAGCAGCAGCCAAAGAAGCCATTAGGGCTACTAGTACTACAGTAGCCATATCTGTGCTCATATTATGACTAGATCTAGCTATGTACTGAATAATATAGGTCTGAAAAATTGTTCCAGAATTCTAGAAGGCAGCAGCACTTTTAAGTAATTAAATGTTGACTAGTAATGCAGACTTGTATTTCTTTTGGGAATATTCTCTTGAATGGACTGTTATGCTGGTTTGCAAAAAGAAAGGAAATTTAAGTTGACTATCTATTTGGCTTGTTTGCATACACACTATTGCACAGTCACCTATGGCAGGCATTAACATTAAGTCCATAACGTAATGCCTACAGGGTATTAGCTATTTCTTGAATTGGAAATACTGGTTGTTGGCTAAAAATTCAAAGTTCATTCCATTCTGTTACAAAAATCTTCCTCAATTGAAACGTTTTCACTAAAGAGCAATTCCACTTTAGTCATTAGCCACTGAAGATTGAGATTTTTATGACCTGGACAATTTCTTAACCCAGTATTGTTCATGTCAGTCCTTAGAGAAGAAGCTATATTAGACATCTGGTCTATCCCCTATTTTTTGTCACAAAAAATGTTGTGTGCCTGTACTTGTATTTAGCTCAACAAAATGTGTTGATTAACAGTGTTAAATTTTGTGTATCTTCAAACCCAAAAAGCAGCTGGCAGGACATAGGGGAAGTGAGTGTATGTGACTGCAATGGACTGTGAAATTTAAATTTTGGTAGACAGATGTATGCAGTGCTTCCAAAGAATGCATACTAGCAGCAATGTGGATGAAGTGAACACAGATATTCCAAAACTGACTGCTTTATTAAATTAAAGGCATTTAGAAATTCTGTAGCTCTTAGCAGGAGTGGGGAAGTCCAGATAGGAAGCTACCGTGAAACATGCAGGTGGAGAAATTTATCAATGGTTTAAGTTCCAAGTCTAGTGTATACATGGTCAGCCATCTGCTACCTAGCTACACTGCGACCATGACATTGTCGGAAAGTAAAGGGTCTTTCAGTTTGACTGTAGCTAGGTCTAATGGAAAATTAAGGCTGTAGCTAGGTTTAATGGAAAATTAAGGTTTGGCCACTACTGCATGAGCAAATGGCAAGTGCTTTGGAATTAGTGTTGATCTATTGTCCCATTACAATGTACTTGGTACTGTATTGTTTGAGATTTCTGTGCTGTTCAGAGATTCAGGGCCATCTGAATATGTATATATTTAGCCCTAGACATTGCCAGTATATCAAAAACTGGTTTCTGATTATACCTGGAATTTCTTTTTGTAGTAGCTAAATAGTTAGGTAACTATAATATCCACTTCCATAAAGCTCATACTATTTCACAAGGTATTATTGCTTTTCTCATCATTTGTATGCCACTATAGGTGCCTCTAGTAGATAGCATATCCTGCACTGTTTGCCCCAAGTCAGAAAGTAAAGGGGGGCGGGGATGTCGGGGAAATACTGCCCATGCAGTCACTCCTCATGCATACATTACAATATTATGGGACACTGACATTACTATAGCGATGTGGGATTGAGTAGCTAGCCATGTTGTACTCAGCTCTTCAATATAGTGAGAATCCACTCGCTTCTTGCCAACTTTTCCACAATATTATAGTATAGGTATAAAGTGAGGTCACTTTAATGTCATAGTTAGGGAGACAAGTGGGTTCTGAGTACTAAAGTACTTGTTGTAGTCCACCCTGAGCAGCAGCTGTGGGCAGAGTGCAGGTGGCTCTTGACACTAGACAAATTCTAGAAGGCAGCAGCACTTTTAAGTAATTAAAATGTTGACTAGTAATGCAGACTTGTATTTCTTTTGGGAATATTCTCTTGAATGGACTGTTATGCTGGTTTGCAAAAAGAAAGGAAATTTAAGTTGACTATCTATTTGGCTTGTTTGCATACACATTATTGCACAGTCACCTATGGCAGGCATTAACATTAAGTAATACCTACAGGGTATTAGCTATTCTTGAATCGGAAATACTGGTTGTTGGCTAAAAATTCAAAGTCCATTCCATTCTGTTACAAGAACCTTCCTCAATCGAAACGTTTTCACTAAAGAGCAATTCCACTTTAGTCTTTAGCCACTAAAGATTGAGATTTATATGACCTGGACAATTTCTTAACCCAGTATCATGTCAGTCCTTTGAGAAGAGCTATATTAGACATCTGGTCTATCCCTAGTTTTTGTCACAAAAAACGTTGTGTGCCTGTACTTGTATTTAGCTCAACAAAATGTGTTGATTAACAGTGTTAAATTTTGTGTATCTTCAAACGCAAAAAGCAGCTGGCAGGACATAGGGGAAGTGAGTGTATGTGACTGCAATGGACGGTGAAATTTAAATTTTGGTAGACAGATGTATGCAGTGCTACCAAAGAATGCATACTAGCAGCAATGTGGATGAAGTGAACACAGATATGCACAAACTGACTGCTTTAAAGGCATGTAGAAATTCTGTATTTAAATTATGGCACCAATGTTTACCTAATCCTAACCTTACTAACGTAGCTCATGCAGCTTTTAGCAGGGGTGGGGAACCCCAGATA
Organism: Phakellia ventilabrum; assembly: GCA_963921505.1. Taxonomy (NCBI): domain Eukaryota; kingdom Metazoa; phylum Porifera; class Demospongiae; order Axinellida; family Axinellidae; genus Phakellia; species Phakellia ventilabrum. The sequence goes on from OY997385.1 coordinate 4,020,684, forward strand.
GGAAGCTACCACGAAAACAGGTGGAGAAATTTATCAATGAGTTTAAGTGCCAAGTCTATAGCTAGTGTATACATGGTCAGCCATCTTCTACCTAGCTACACTGTGTGTTATAAATAGCATCATCATGACATTGCCGGAAAGTAACGGGTCTTTCAGTTTGACTGTAGCTAGGTGTAATGTTTAGCTACTACTGCATGAGCAAATGGCAAGTCCTTTTAATAAGGGGGCGTTCACAAATTAATTTCACCACATTTAGCATCATTATGACGCTAAGATCAGACTCCCCCCCCCTCCCCCCCTTAGTGTCACAACCGAAGGTGCAGCACTAGCCAGTAGACCAGTTTAACCACTCAGTACAGTCATATTTTCACTGGGATAAGGTAATAGCATCCAAAGATAATACAAATAACTCTCAAAATAACTGTTAAATAGCATAGGAAGGTCTTACTATCACCTTAGCGTCACAGTCCCCCCCCCCCCCCCCCACACACACCCCTTTAGTGTCATAATGACACTATCTGTGGCAGAATTAGTTTGTGAACGGCCCCTAAGTTATGGAATTAGTGTGATCTATTGTTCCATTACAATGTACTTGTAATGTTTGAGATTTCTGTGCGGTTCAGAGATTCAGGGCCATCTGACTATATTTAGCCCTAGACATTGCCTACACTTCAGTAATAATAATAATATACTCATGTTGCTGCCGTAGCGCTTACGCCATTGACCACGCACCCACAGACGCAGGCGGAGCTTGTAAGACCTCCAGTCAGAGGACAAGAGCAAGAACAACCAGAGACCACACAATCCTGATCACCATACAATTCCTTCTTCCTAGTCTCCCATATCAATAATACAAAGCTCTTAACTAGCTTTAATAATGCTTTAAAATCATCCCTGTTCCAATTCTCAAATCCTAAAATAAAACTTGCCTTATTAAAATTATCAAGTGTACTAAACTCCCCAAACCTCCCCCCCAATAGATTTTCTAATTCTACCATGAAATTATTTCTAATGCTGTCATATGCTGGACACTCCCAGAGAACATGTACCACACTCTCACATTCACCCCTGCATAATTTACACTGCCTATCATCATTTTTACCCCTATGTCTTCCTAACTCTTCATTCAGACCGTTCGTACCTGACCGAAACTTAAACAATAATCTTGTACCCGGATCACCTACCCCCTGCAAATAATTCTTGAATTCTATTTCCTTACAGAAAGACTTGTACAGATTCAACTTAACTTTAGTATTCAAGCTGTCATTAAAGTCCTTGTATTCTCTATCCCTCAACGCTTCGTCTACCGTATCTAAAAACAAATTAATATTATCTGCAGCTAATACCTCTTGGCTATCTAAATCTAACTGCAGCAGCAATTCATTAATTACTTTCATCCAAGTTTTCCTTTGCCTACCTCTACATGGTTTCACTTCCCACTCAGCATCTAATAGTACTCTAGGATACCGCTCAATATCCAACTTATTGACTTTATACCACCACTTAAGTTTGCTTCTATCCCTCCTCCCTTTCAAGGACTCTAACCCCATATCTCCCCTTACCGCTTCATTACACGTTTTGGAAGAGCAGCCAAGTATCTTCTTAGCTGCTCCTAGCTGAATGGATTCTAAGGAAGCTGTCTGCCGTTTATTACAAGCCCACACTTCACTACCGTATTCTAAAGTAGGACGAAGTACTGAAACTAACAATAATCTCCTTGCAACGGTACTGATATTTCTATTACTGACAAACCGGTGCAAACGATTAAGCTTTTTCTTCCCATTATCAATTACCTTCTGTACATGACTATCCCATGACCCATTCTCAGTAAATTCAATCCCCAAGTAACAGTAACTTACAACCCTTGGAATTACGTTATCTCCCCACTTCCACGCGCCTACACTTCAGTAAGGTATACATAATTCATATCAAAAAATGGTTTCTGATTATACCTGCATGGTATTTCTTTTTGTAGTAGCTAAATAGTTAGCTAACTATAATATCCACTTCCATAAAGCTCATACTATTTCACAAGGGTATTTTAATATTGTTTCTCATTTTGTGTATGCCACTATAGGCGCCTCTAGTAGCTATCATATCCTGCACCATTTGCCCCAAGTCAGAAAGTAAAGGGGGGGTGGGGATGTCGGGGAAATACTGCCCATGCAGTCACTCCTCATGCATACATTACACTGACATTACTATAGCGATGTGGGGCTGATCATGAGTAGCTAGCCATGTTGTACTCAGCTCTTCTGTTTATATAATATATTGAGAATCCACTCGCTTCTCGCTGACTTTTCCACAATATTATAGTATAGATATAAAGTGGGGTCACTTTGAGGTCATAGTTAGGGAGACAAGTGGGTTCTGAGTACTAAAGTATTTGTTGTAGTCCACCCTGAGCAGCAGCTGTGCAAGGTGAGGGGCGGAGTGGTGGCTCTTGACACTAGACACTATCTTGAAGAAAAGAGAAGACTGACGCTTGAAGTCCTGTTTAAGTGTGTGAGTTTGTGGTAGGGAGAAGATGTACATGAGATTGACCGTGTTAAGTGATAAGCAAGGCGCAGTTCAGCGTGGGTTGACGCAAGCTCCACTTAATAGAGTGTTCTGCAGCTTTGAACCAGCCACATGTTCCACATCTGAGCATAGCCTATAAACTATACCGTCAATTTATACTGCTATGCTATTAAGGTGGTGATGGAGGTACGGATAATTACAATAAACAGTATGACAATTTTATACAGTGACAGTAGCAGACTGACCGTATTTTCAGCACAGAACAGCAAGACGCACAGTAAGCCACTACAGCGTTACTTTCGACTTCTTAGAGTTAACCGGTAAGACCTTAGCCGTACCCTATCAGAGTGCTTTTTGTCTTTATGCTTTCTGTTCCGCTTTAGACTAGGTCATAAATCCAAGCAGGTGTCCAGACAGAAAGTTTTCTCGAAAACTAGAGCCTATCTGGAAAAAATCGCTCTGATAAGATACAGATACTAGTGGTGATTTTCATTTCTTAACCGTCCACTAACCTACAAAAATGGGGATGACATCATCTTGCTGCAGGCTACTTTGCTTCTTTCCTCAGACTGTTTATGTTTACCAAACAATATTGGTAGGTAGCAGTTCATAAATACAAGAAATGATAAACATGTTTTTTGTGAAAAAAATATTCTCCTCATAACTCCATCACCGCCTTAACTCCTCCCACCACTTCCTGGACCTCCTCTTCCATGATTATCAGTACTTGACTAACACAATACACACAAGCACACACACCTTTGCAATCTGCTCAACCCCAGCCTTCTCTTCGACAGATAATTGCAGTTTGTCACATCGGTGCAGCAGTGAGACAAATGAGTTGCACAGATCCAGAATCTCGTGCAAACACCGAGAAACCTGAGAAAGTAGAAAATTACCAAATATAGATGTAATATTCATGTTGCTGCTAAAGAGCTTACGCCATTGAACACACATCCATAAACGCAGGTGAAGCATGTAAATTCTCCAGACAGAGGATAAGAGCAAAATCAACCAGAGATTGATTATTTTGATGACCATATACATGTAACTTGAATCCCAGATTAATAATATAGAACCCTAAAATAATGTAGTGTTGAACATGTTTCACTAACTACTTTTACCATTAAAGTTATCATGTACAGGATACTCCCATAGCACACTCTTTTGAAGAGGTTATTTAATGTTTGCTACTGGTGCTAAAGTTAGGACGTGCTACATGTATATTAAGAGCCTTAGTATTGAGCCAAACCCTTATGAGCAATGAGCAATGTGCAATGTACATACCACAACATGCTGTAGCTGGCAACTGTTTCCTCTAGCCAGCATTACTCTTAAGGATGGAGCTATCCAAACTCCTGAATTTGAAACATAGTTGCTCCCTGCCGGGTGACTTACTGCTGGGAGGAAGAGGAAGAGATGTGACTGAAGAGTGGTGACAAAGCTCTCGTGGGCATGCTTGATGGTCTCAAAGTCGTGGGTAGAGTTAATTTTCTCCAGTAGCTGTGAAAACTGAGTTTCCAGCACATCAACCTAAGAAGCATGAAATAGATTTCACTTAGTATGTAAGAAGGACATTATGCTGGTTATAAACAAGACAATGTGAACAACACATTTGCCTTTTCTACCAAGCAGTTATTCAGTAGGTCATGTGATTGAATTATGTTGCATGGGCATGTACATTTTTTAATCATCATATCTGCACAACCGACTATGTTCTTGATAGCTAAAGGCAAGCCATGCAGGCTAGCTCCTTCCATATTGCATGATCACAAACACTAAAACTCCGCCCAGTATCTCCCACTCTATAAGGCAAAAATATTAGGGATGCAACTGTACCCCATCCAAAATTCATTCACAAGTCAAGCATAGTGACGCAGAGCTACATGTATGAGCCATTGACAACTATGCCCGTTGAGAAGTGAGCAATAAACACATTATTAGACTAGTAAAAGTGGGATATTGCACTTGTGGGCAGCATTTTTGGTAGCCTTCGGCTCGTGCAGTATGCAGCCCTGTTCCACTTTCACTGATGCAATGATGTAACTCTACATAAATTTATGTGTACTGTTCCAATTACTGCCCACCTGAACGTAATACTGCAGATTATCAACTAGGAAGCCCATGTGGGTTCGGAGTTGCCAGACAGCCCTCAGCTGCCCCGCCCTCTCCCGATATTGCATGAGGAGGGCCCAACCTTGCTGCAAGGCCGTCTGTGCCCGGCGCAGGACCAGAAGAAACCTGAAGAGGCTATTATACCTAACGAGATGAGAGGTACATGTAGTGAAAGCAGAAAAAGTCAATTGAAATTCGAGCATATCTGCCTGCATTTGCATACGTCTCGTGTTGGCAACTTTACTGCTAAGTCCCACACACATAACACATCCTTCTCTCACTTGGAGTCAAATCTGGTGTCCTAAGGCTTTCATACAGGATTTTTGCTGGGGATGGGAAGATGTTGCATGTGGAGTCATGCCCCCTAGGGGGTCTGGGGCCTGCTCCCCCAGGAAATTTTGATGCTCTGAGGTTGCTTTTGGTAAATAATATCAACACTGAAACTTCTGGTGGGCATCCCAGCTCCCTCCCTCTGTACGAACCCCTGGTCCTTACTTCTCCAAGACAGCTGGAGTGAAGAGAATGTGTAGTGGCCAGTTTACGGTGTGTGATAGCCCAAGGAGACTCCAGGCATTTATAGCTGACCCCACCCCCTCTCCTCCCACAGCTCCAACCCCGGGGGGCCTCCTCGTATCGGAACGTGGGCGAGGCTGGTCCACTGTCAACGTGAACTGACGGGGGAGGTCTTCATTCTCCATTCCCACCTTGAGCATGGCCTGTTGGAAGGCTACATTCACATCTATGCATGCGTAAGTGTGTGTGTGTGTGTGTGTGTGTGCGCGTGCACGTACATGTACATTGTATATGCATCAAGAGTTAAATTGGTCAAGTAAATTTCGCATGTAGCTTGATTCTTTGGATTGGTGGTTGATATCCCACCCAGTCTTAGTACGGCTGGCTACACAATCCTTTTTCTAGTAGGTAGTTTGTGCATGCAAACATGTACATGTACATGTACATGTACATGTACATGTAGCTGAAACAGTAGGGGCCCAGAAACAAGGCAAAATTTCCAGTATTCTATTCAGTGTAGTGCCTATAGCACAAGGCAAGGGATGAGGTTACCAACGGCCCACACTGATGCATAACCCATAAGCATTTCTTTGCAAGAGCTATACAAAGGCAGTCTCTCACCAATATTGGCCCCTCAAATGAAATAAATCACAAGTTGTACAAGCAAATACAACGGAAGAATTGGTACAACACACCACTCCTCCAACACACGTAATTATAGCGTACATGCCAGGAGCACATGGGCAGTGCCTCATGGGTTTCTGATTGCATAGTTTTTACATGATCTAGATTTCCTGGTGGGGGGGTGGGGCAACTGACCATGCTGTGTGGTGGGGGGTGGGGCAACTGACCATGCTGTGTGGTGGGGGGTGGGGCAACTGACCATGCTGTGTGGTGGGGGGTGGGGCAACTGACCATGCTGTGTGGTGGGGGTGTGGGGCAACTGACCATGCTGTGTGGTGGGGGGTGGGGCAACTGACCATGCTGTGTGGTGGGGGTGGGAGGTAGCTTCATGAAGGAGTGTGCCAGGTCCACAAATGACAGGAATAGCTCTCCTCTCCCAAGCAAGAAGAAATCTTTAACGGTCTAGGGCGAGGAAATAATGGTAAATTGTTGAGACTGTCTATCTCGGAAAACACCAGCTAGATCATATTACATACACACAGGAAATACATGTAAGTATGTAGTCTCAATCCCAGGCCTCCACCCAGCTTTTGTCGCTAGCTCGCTCACATTAAGTAACACACACAGAGTGGGGAGGCCTGGGAACGAGGCTAGTATCTATGCTTTCTCTTTTGCAGGTACATGTACATGTAGGTAGGGAGGGTACATGTAGGTAGGGAGGGTACATGTACATGTACATGTAGGCAGGGAGGGTACTATAAGCATGCAGTTCCATCTGAGAAGGTAACACTGGTACTAATGTAAAACAGGTGTATGTATGAGCTCCTCAAAGGATGCTCACCCTCAGACGCCAGTTCTTTGCTACCTACATACATGTGTTATCATGCATACAGATGTAAGGGTATTATTACAACCTACTTGCAAGTGCACTACGAGATTTGACTCCTCCACCAATAGTCTCCAGAGATGCTGTAGACGCAGATAGTTGGGTCATTTGACATCACATATTACACACAACAGCAATTTAACCCGCTCACCTCAGCAACACAGTCCCTTATGGAGTCAATGGCATGTTCAAACTCCCTCAGGCTAAAAACTGGCTGTTTCTGCAGCTCAGCCAACATCTGGCCAAACCGAAACTGATCAGACTTCAACTTGGAACCTGAACAACAGAACAACGGCTCTGAACCATTGAATAGTTTGCCCAGGTTCCCTCCCAATCATACCTACTCCCATGTGAGCACTGGAGAGCTTGTCTTGAGCTTGGGCTTGGCTCTGGAAGATTTGCACAGCCTCTCCAACAAATAAAATCTGTGCAGAATTATGACATCTCTGATGACTGACAGCTGTGTATTACATAACTTGGATCAGGGCTTCATTTAGGGGGGGGAAGGGGGGGCCATTCGCCCCCCCCCCCCCCCTTGGAAACTTTGTGCCCCCCTTGGGATTTCAACCCTTCAAAATTGAATATTGCTCACTATACGCACCTCCCCCCCCCCCCCCCAAAATGTCTTCCAACATGCTTTTGCCCCCCTTGGGGATTTTCCTAAATGAACCCTTGTGGATACCTTCTCTATGATTCGTAGAGGGATGTATGATGGTACAAGACGGTGCTCGATTCTGAATAAACTGGTGCTTTTTGGCTCCAGTGGCTGTACTGCACCCTCCATAGCTTCTGGGCCATCTCCCCTTTCTGATTGGTCCCTGTGGCCCTGCGTGGGAGTGTGACAAGTCACATGACAATCACATGAAAGGACATGATTACCGTGCATACTTGATGTACCCATATCACTAGTCTCGCCCCTAGACCTCTAGAACATACCAATTGGTCCTATGATGCAGATGTGAGATGACCAATCAGAGTGAAGCTAGAATACAATTACCTCATAGTACCATGTGCAGCAGTATAATACATGGCTGATGCCAACGATTGCTTGCTTGTAGTGACCGAAATTGTCATTTTCAGAATTTACCATCGACCAATTGGTTGTAGAAGCAGTACAGAACGTCTGCCATAGCAGAATAACAGAGAAATACAATTGCTATCCAGGTGACTGTTTGCAATTACTGTACTACGTCATTTCAGTCACACCCCTAAAAGGTCAGGCAGTGTGTTCTACTGTCCCTAGACCATTCTTTGGCAGCAGGCAACTAGAGGTCCGGGTACGAGACAAGAGCACATAAATAGAATGTCCCCGCCTACAAAAGAGGTAATTACCCTTTCGGGGGTGGGGACATTCTATTTATGTGCTCTTGGCACGAGACTATAGTTCACTGTATGTCATACACACCTCTACAGGTGTCTCCTGTGCCGTCTCAATGAAGAACTCCCCCTGGTGGTCCAGGAGCAGTCCGTGCAACATCCAGGCTGACAGCTGCTTGTACAGCACACCATGACACGTGGCCAACACTCTGAGGAGGAGAAGGTCAGTTGGTTATGTTATGGAAGGCTTTGGTTGTGTAAAACTGGGCACTCCCAGTAGAAGCATGCAGTGTTTATGCACATGTACGTACATGTACGTCTGGTGTGGCCAAAGAATGTGGTTTCTTGGTCACTCAAAATGTAGACCTAGAATACTAGTGGCAGGCAAGAGAGCTACGTCTAGGGGTAAAGTCCAGGTGGTCAAGAAAAAACAGAGTTTTGTTATTTGAACACTACTGTTACTACAGGCTTCTATGTGTAGCAAGGTGAGCTGCAAAGCTCTAATAGAGTAATAGCACTAGCCTCCCTCCATCTTGCTGCTGGTTGTAGTGATTAACATTATCGTGAAGCGGCTGACAGGCCGTCCATCCACCCACCTCTCATAGGCTCTCTGAATGATGGGAATCCCGGTGGAGCACTGCTCGTGTAAGTGGCTGAGAATCTGACACCCACAGAGCTGTGTGGTAGGAGGAAGCAAGCAAGGATTGCAGGACGAGATGAAGTCTCAAGCCAAAACTGAATGTGCGTAATTTTCTACTTTCAGGTTACTGTAGCAAGCACAGAATCCATGGGCCATTCACATACACTTAGTCTACCTGTAGTTCAATAATGATACAGTACCCCAAACTTGGGAACAGTGGGGAGCACTGCACACTACCACAAAATGGCTGAACAGTAGCAGGTATTAGCCTCATTCCCAGGCTCGAGTTCGATCCACTCTTAGCTTCTTAGTCAGTGTAGAAACACAGCACATTGATATTTACAGTGGTGTAAAAAGCTGGGAAGTGGAGCCAGGGAATGAGGCTAGTTGAACTGTGCATGCAGCAATGAAGGAGTGGGCAAAAGAATAGTACACTAAATGGTGTATACATGTAATGTACACCTTGTTTCTGTGGATGTGTTTGATGCAGGCATCCAGTGACGGCAGCAGCAGTTGGTAGTCCTCCAGCTGGTGCTGCAAGTGGGACAGGGGCAGCTGAGGCTCGCTGATGCACTGAGAGGGAGGGAAGGGAGGGGGGGGGGGGAGAGCAGCAATCAGGCAGTTATGTCAATGCCAAAGTAAAGTGCATTCTCTTTGTTTCTAGGGGCTTATAGGCTCACCCCAATCGGCCCACATGCAATAGCCTTGTCCCCAGTTTTCCGCTTTCCAATGCACATGTAGGTATACAGTTTGTCATGTGAGTTAATTATGTGTGGGCAGGGAAATTATAACCAAAGGATGGCTGCATTTCTCTGCCAAAGACGCACTGCTTTAGTGTGGCCTCATTTCCAGCCCCCCACTATACTTGGTTGCATCAAGGTAAAGCTTTTCCTTCGTGTAGCCGAAAAAAGGACGAGGCTAGTTTAGCGCTCAGTCTATGGCAGAAATATATACATGTATATAGCCATACCCCAGGCATGTTTCACTTTCAATTAGTTATACAGTTTGGAACACTTTTTTCACATGCGGGATGTGTGGTAGAAATGTGAAAAAAGTATGTTGGGGATACGCAATTCTTAGGTACCAGGAGCACATAAGAAGCAGCATTATGCAATCCTGCAGGTACACATAACATTACATGTACATGTACAACAGGAAGTAGAGGCTCCTTACCTCCTGTAGCTACTCTATGGACTCTGTTCTGCCCTAGACCGAGCACATTGAGTATTCTTTTTTGGTCATTCCTATACTCGATTCTAGAGCTCAACCATTTACGGCTTCATCCCATTATTGCTCCCGGTAACTCGGAGACTCTGCCCACCTTTTGCTCCACTCTGACCAGTGTCTGCCGATATGAGTCCAGAACTGTGTCCACACCAGACGCCAGGGCCTTCAGGTAGAGACTGCTGCCTGCAGGGCAGAGGGGAGGCGAGGGGGAGAGTTGAGAGGGTAGGATGATATGTAAACGATTGCACTTTCTCAGAGAATTAGCACAAGACTAGTTTCCCAGAGAATGAGGTGTATAATAAAATGTAGCAGTATTGAAATAGTGGTGACCTCAAGTGCACTAAACTCCTTTTTACAAGAACATGCTATGTTTCAGCCAGAACTTGGGCAGGTATACGCCAAGCCTTTATGAAGTTCAGATTAATCAGGAGCTTATGAGATCATGATGCAGGAGCATGCAAATGTAAGTACTACAACCAAATTTTACAACAATTATGGAACAAGCACACAGAAACAAAGCTGAAGCCAATTTAATATCCAGACAATGCACGCAAATGAGTAACTAAGGACTGGCTAGCAGAGAGCTAGTGAAAAGTGATTCTCTGAATCTGTAGCAATACTGATTCTTGAAGGGCTGGACTTCTAGACTAATTATTATTCTATCGAGAGAGGAACAGCCATGCCAGGGTAATTACAGGTGTGATAGATATGAATAGCTTCGTACCTTATTTTAGGCAGTTAATGGACAAATACATAAATAGCCATAACAGGCCACTATCAGTAGTAAACTCTGCTAGCAGTAAGCATACATACAGTAACAAATGTCATTGTCATCTGACTGATACCTTGCCTGTCCTCCTCTGAGTAGCTACTACTCATCTAGGTTTAGTGCTCAATCATGTAGTAGGATTGACGCAAATAGTGTTTTCTGAATCTCATTAGATTGTGGTCCAGCCAACAGCACTATGCACTGTATAGTGGTGTCTATAAAGCATCAAATGTGTAGCAAAACACTATACAGTGTTGTTATAGTATGGCTTCGTGTAATTTAGTTCTAGTTTTAGTTCTGTTTAGAGTGCAAAATTAAGTTTAGTTATAGTTAGTTAACTAAAATTTCTAAGCTAATACTAAAATACCTTTTAGTTTCAGTTAACTAACTAAAATGGTACATTTTGGGGACAAAAAATTTTAGTTTGGTTATAGTTTATTCCTCAGGGGAAACTTTCAGTTTTAGTATGCTAATTAAATCTGTTTTGGCCTCTACTAAATTTGTTTTAACTAATACTTTTGATTAACTAAAACAACACTAAGTCATTGCATTTACTGTCATTGCATTGACACTATACATGAGCGGCACTGTAAAGGGACCTGAACCTCAGTAGGATACATTGTGAGCAGCACTGTAAAGGGACCTGAACCTCAGTAGGATGCATTGCCTGCGCCGCAGAAGGGACCTGAACCTCAGTAGGATACATTGCCTGTGCCGCAACACGAGCAGCAGGGGACCTGAACCTCAGTAGGATGTATGTGCTTGACAAATGCAAGGCAAGTATGATGATGTATCACCGCTGGGGTTAGCCTCATGCCTGTGGCCTGGGCATAAAGCTAAGCTGGGGTAATCATGATCAACAGCTACACAATTCAATTTGGAAACTGTAATTGGGGGGATTGACATTGCAACATATATCCCCAGCAGCATTACCTGTCAAATTTTTGAAATGTGATGTACAGCTAGGACATGGTAGTCTCTAAATCAGAGACTACCTATTGTATAAGTATTGAGCAAAGAGACAAGCTAAGAGCATTCTAGAGCCTACAATGTACTCCCTTTGCAAAGAAAATGGACAACAGCAGCTAGGAGATAGGTAGGCATGTGCACCCAACTTCCATCTGAAAGTTGGTCTTGCTGGTACCAGGAGTCCATGAGTGTATGTGAGGTTAAGCAATCGTGCTTACTAATCTTTTGAGGGAGTTACTGCTGCCCATTTTCTTTGTCCACTCATGGGCTCCTGCTAGTACTCACCACCAGGGCCCTGAGGGGAGAGTGTGACAGCTGCAGCATTCTGTTCAGAGATGAAGCTCTTCAGCTGGAGGTAGAAGGTGCCGAGTCGGCAGATTCTGTTCAGCAGGCTGACCTCACTGGGATGAATGAAGGGGAGATCTGGGACCACCTGGGGGGTGTGGGTGTGTGTGGGGATGTAGATGTGTGTGCAGTGTGCATGCACGTGGGGTGAAGGGGGAGAGGTGTTGGTATGTATCAGTGACTGGTTTGCATGTATGAGAGTGTATGACATGCATGTATGGTGCATATGCATGCACTGTGGTGGAGTAGAGTTTGCTTGGGGACTAGTGGGGCGGGGCTCTGAAGCAGTGTAATTGCATGTGAGGTAGGAAAAATCTCACAGCATTCAGAAAGCATCATTTTGAGAAAGTCTCACACACAGTGCTTAATCTAGACACTCTTACAAATTAATGCAGCTGAGGCTCATTACCATTGTATAGATATAGTCTCATTCCCAACTAATGAAAAAGTACGTCTGGTAACCATATTCCGTTTCAGTGCAAGTCTGCCGGAATGTTGGCGCATTGTATTATTTCAATTTAAGGTATGACATGACGTAAGATTGCATTCCTTTGAACGTGACAGCATGAGTACGTGACGCAAGCGATGATTGCAAATACCGTACACCAAAACGGAAAGGGGGGGGGGGGGGGGTTACCAGATGTAGTTTTCCCTACGGAGGGCGAAAGTTGTCTGGGAACGTAGCAAGACTTCTAATCCTACTATACAGCCCACATCTTTCAATCACACCTCACTGCTCTCGAGAGCCCACCATGTGAGATGTCTAGGCACAGTGATTGTCAGGGTACAACACGAATACACAGAATGTAGTACATGTACATTGTTAGGGGTGTGGCCTGGGTTAGCCTCGTACCCAGGCCTGGGTACGAGGCTAGTACATGTATGTCAAAGTTGAGGCTTGGCTGCACCACTCACTGTGGGTGCAAGTGTATATGTATGTACGTATGCATATGCATGTGTGTGCAAGAGGGAGTACTGAATGTATTAAAAGGGAGCTGTAAGGCGACGCATGACTTCTGGCTAATCAAAGTCTACCAGGAGAGTGCAAACTATAAAACCTGTGCTACCGTATCTCCATACCAGGCCTCACCTCAAACAGTCCTGTCTCCCTGGAAACAGTGAAGACATTACCAGGATAGCCCGAGAGTGCCAGCAAAACTTCGTGGTGCATCGTGAACCTCTTGCCCGCCTTGGTCTGTAAATGATACAAAGGGTTAATGCAAAATTAATCTCTACGTTGAGTTAACCCTTTTGAAACTCCGTTGCGCAATGGCCTCCTCTGCAGGAATCCCACTGTTGGTGTTCACTTTGGCTACTTTCGTGAAGATCCTGCTCATTCCCGCCTAGTAAGCAGCCGGAACTGGGAAGAAAATACGCAGATGATGATGCTGCAGCTATATATGAAGCCAGAAACAGTGCTGAGAAGTGCTGCATACTTTCTACACATTCAGTAGCTCCTTGTTACTGTCTGTTGCTTAAATTTACTTTTCCTTTTATTTCCAGTAGGTCTACAGACTTTGAGGTTCACAGAAATTGGCTGGCCATTACACACTCATTGCCCATTTCAAGATGGTACTACGAGGTGTGTACCGCGTAGAGGAAGTGCAGGGCGATGTTGGGGGTTATCCGGACATGCGATAAATTTGCCTCGTTCTGGAGCCTTCCTTTCCATGTGTATATGTATCACGAGACAGCAAAGGTAGCACACTGTACACGATGCATTAAAGTCCCTAACAAAGAGGCAAATTCCGCATGTCCGGACAGCCCCCACCGTCCATACATCCCCCCACACTCACCCTAGTCTCACAGGCCAGATGATTTTTTGCAGAAATCATCTAGTTTGTGAGACTATGTACAGTGTTGGAGTTAATGTCTCAGCCCAATTCTCCAACGTGCTGGGAGTCAGTAGATTGGCAAAAACAATGCATAATTTCCATCACATAGTTTGCAAGAGCTTCCAAGAATTGATTTTCAGTTTGTCTGCATTTCTATATAAAGCCTCTAGGTCTACAGCCTTAGACGTGATAATGTTGTGTGTGTGACCAGGCAAAACAAATTCAGACTGCCATCAAATTAGGGAATTTCTGGAGCCTAAGATTTAATGTGGCTAACTCTTGCTACTGTACATGGCTTAGCCTTGTTAAATCACTTCTGAAGACCTTTAGTTGTGCTGAATTCCTTGAGCCTGTGACAGGAAACTGAGTGACCTTACCTGTACTGTACTTGACTCCAGCTGTTAGCTGCCTGTATGGAAGAAATGTATCGCCCTCTCCTCTCCCTCCATCCCCCGCCCCCAGGACACCTCTGAGTGGACGCTAGACTACCCTCCCCTCTTTGCCTGGTTCGAACGCCTCCTCTCCTTCTTTGCTGCCCTCGTGGACCCAGCCATCGTAAAGCTTCACAACCTCAACTACGAGGCCCATTCCTGTGTGCTCTTCCAGAGGTTCTCAGTCATCATCAGCGACCTCACTCTGCTCTATGCGGTCCAACAGTGAGTGCAGTTATTGAGTTGTGGATACGGTAACCCCAATGTATCAGCAGTCCTTTTTGTGTTGTCAGTGAATCCTAGCTGGTAGCCAACTACTGTAACTTGTGACCAGGAGCGCATCGATGGGATAAGAGAGTTGAGCGGTGAAGTGAGAGGAACTGCACCGTTGCCGATGGAGCGCTAGGGGTGCTTGCCTGGAGAACTGTTGACTTACTCTGCAGTCTTCAGAAATTTGCGGTGGAGTGGGGGATTCAGTGTGTGCAGCTAGCCTGCAGAGCATTGTTGTAGCAATTTGCTGATAGCTTGCGAGGCCTATACTCCAGTCTGTTTGGTATGTACATATCGTATAGCGCCAAATTTCTGAGGTGCATAATTTTCGCGGATTTGTTTCAGACCGTGAAAATTAAGCTCGCGAAACGTTTTCTCCCAAATATATGGACTGCACTTTGTTTTTTGATTCAAGCGTACTATACCGCTACTTTGAAGCGACTGACGCAAAGCTGCCGGATCCTCTGGCTCAAAAGCAGTACCGTCGATCTTCATCGTGTCTGCTAACAAGGAGTCCAGACATTGGTGAGACGCGTGCTTCAGCTCCAGCAAACGCCAAAAAGAGGTCTGCACACAAAGTTCATAGCAGAATAAAAAGCTGAGAAATGATCTAACAATGAATGGGCATGGCAATCAAGAATCCTTGGTCCATGAATTTTATTTCCGCGAATTTTTTTGCACGACCAATCCACGAAAAATATGCCTCTCGAAAATTTGGCGCTATATGGCACATATGACCTGTCTTTAGGAATGTAGTAATTGCATCACAACTGAGGTGGGTGTGGTTTAGTGCACACACCTGGCTGAAGTTCAAAAGAATGCCTGCTGCTACTAGGACAAAGGCTAGCTGGAGACATTAATCATGCCAGTGAGTACTCGGAAATGCCACTTAATAGTGCCAGTGTAGGTATTCAGCACTGTGTGTGCGAATGCAAGTACATGTAGCACAGTTATTGGATCACGTGCATCATGTACCACATGCTTGACTGTACCGCAAGCATCATGTACCACATGCTTGAGGTACCGAGGTTGCCACGGCTACATGCTTTAGGTACTGAGGTTGCCACGGCTACATGTGAGGTTGCTGTGGGTTGAACTCTTCTCTAATAGAGTCAATGGTCACTTGGACTAATAGCACTTAATGACCAATACAGCTGTGCAGTGATAGGATACTGAAACGAAGGGGTTGGTGGTCATGAATATGTCTATACTCAGTGTGGGCTTATATTCAGTGGTGGGCTTATACTCAGGGCTGGGCTTATATCAGGGATAATCTTATGCTCACGGATAGACTTATGCTCAGGGATAGACTTAGACTCAGGGATAGACTTATACTCAGGGGTGGGCTTATAATATTCAGGGTGGGCTTCTACTCGGATATCAGGGGGTTCGGACAAGCCTCATGCGCATGTGCAGGTGATTGACAAGCCTCATGCGCATGTGCTGCAAGTCCTAAGATGCAGGAGAAGAGTCACATTCCAGCACATGTAACAGTAAGCATGGTACGCCAGGTTCAGAGTGCATGCCCATGCCGTGCCTTACCATCAGAAATAGACTCGGGCTGCTCCCAGAGACTTTTCTTCTAGCTTTGAGCCACTGTCACATCGACATCAAACACAACTAAAACTCTTTGAGAGAGTTAGTGCTGCAGCCAGTGTACTTGTGCTGGCTTGCGCACATGACCTTGTCCTACCCCCCCCCCTCCCTGCTCGGATAAAGGCATATACCGTATAGCTCCAAATTTTCGAGGGACAAAACTTTCGTGATTTTTGTGATAACTAGCACATCACGAAAATATTATTCACGAAATAATGGGTGGAGCCCCAAGTGGTACGGGTCGTGGCTGTTTGTCGTTTCTCGAGCACAGGTAAGAACTTTTCCTATAACAGGTGTCCATACTGCTTCATAAACATGATATCCTCTGATGCAGGACTGAAACTCGCAACGTCTTCTGATGCTAGCAGCCATACTGTTCTCGATCTCGAATAGCCACGTGTTGCAAGTGGGCGTGTCACAATTAACTGCGTGATCGCTCACGAATTATTTCAGTAATCACGAAAATATTACCACGAAATTTTACATTTAGAGGAAAAAAGCACTTTTCACGAAAGTTTTGTCCCACGAAAATTTGGAGCTATACGGTACTCAGAGGTGGTCTTATATTCAGGGGTGGGCTTATACTCAAGGTGGGCAGATATAGGCTCATACCTAGTAGTGGGCTTATATCTGGTATGCTAGGGATAGGCTTAAACTCAGGCGTGGGCTTATACTTAGGGATATAGGCTTTTACTCAGGGGTGGGCTTGTACTCGGGGGTGAGCTTGTACTCAAAACTTGGGCTCATAGTCAGAGGTGGGCTTATGCCAGAGGTGACCTCATATTTCATGGAGGGCTTATAGTAGACCTTGTGATGGCAACAGCACTACATGTAGGACTTGTCTCTGCAGAGCATCAGCATGTCCTTTCATGTCTTTGTGCACCAAAGTAATCCAATTTTCTAATTAATTAACAAACTCATTTTTTGCTGGTGGAGTACTTATTGTGATTCTCAAGGCCAGACATTCCGAACGGGTTTCTGAATCACAATATGACTGGTCTGGAAATGAGACTAGTCTGGGAATGAGACTGGATTGGGATGAGATACCCCCAATGCTATCAGCGTGCTTCTTCCCTCCACTTCAGATACTGTCGCTACCAAGAGAGCCGGCAACATGACACCTCGCTGGCCTCCAGGAAGACCATCATTCTCTCTGTACTCCTGCTGCTGAACTATGGCCTGACCGTTGTGGACCGTATCCTCTGGAGTACAGCTATGTGGGAAGCAGTGATAATAGGTTGAATCCCTATTTGGGTTGGGTCAGACAAGGTTGACTTTTACAATCAAGGTCACTGTAGTGACTATAGAATCACACATCAATGTTAGCCTCATTCCCAGGCTCCACTCAAAAGTTGGGGAGTGGAGCCTGGGAATAAAGCTACATCAATGTTTCATTTGAGGAACAGAGGAAAACATTTGCTCCCCCAGACTGTCCCCCTTAGAAAATTTTGTGCCCTCCTTGGGAAACTTAACTCTTTGCAAGCCATGGGCAAATTTATGTGCCTATATAAAATAGAGAAAACTATGTACTTTATATTAACGTCTAATATAAAAAGCTCACATAAATTCACATAAGCCTTATGGATGTATTAAAACTTGGCTGGGAAAGAGCAAGCCCCACGTGTGCATTTCACTGTGGGCCGGGTAGAAGGGTAGTAGAAGGGTCGATTTTTGCGTGGGAGAGGACAGCTGCAGTTCTCAGACTGGAGGGATATGTTGTGTCCACACCCCGCCCCTAGCTCTGCTCTGGTTAAACGATGACCATCCGTAACAGCCGTTCTGCCGATGGACGCAAAATTAATTGCACAACCGGAAGTGATTACGCAGCCGAAAACGGGATAAAAATGGCGTCGCACCTGAAGCCATATCACTGAGAGTTTGATCGTTCTAGCTCTTTTCTCTGCAAGTTGTAGGCCAAGATTTGTACGTACCTTTTTAGCAAAAGAGTAGGTGCAGCATTATATTTGTCAGTTGGGTAGCATTTTTCAAGATTAGGGGTGTATTTTTCAGCAAAACTAATTTTTGACGTTCGCGGGTTCTACGACCGGTGTCAAGTGAATATAGGCATCCCCAAAAATGGGCATCCCGGATGCCTATTTTCACGTAAATATAGGCACCCCGATGCCCATATTTACGTGAATATGGGCATCGGGGTGCCCATATTCACTGTGAATATGGGCACCCCGTTGTGAAAATAGGCATCTCATATGGATCTCTATATTCATACAAATTTAGGCATCCGGATGCCCGTAATTGAGTAAATATGGGTACCAGGGTCCCTATATTTTTATGAAATTATAATTCAATGTACAGACCAGCTGTAATTAATAGCAGAAGAATGCATTTAAGAAGAATGACCCCCCAGGAGTCAATACAATCTAAGTCATAACTCCTCTATTATAACTGTAAGTACAAATCTTGATTGTATTACAGATGCACAAGCTGAGCTTGAGACTACACTCCCCAGGGGTCAACACAACCTAGGTCTCACTGAATGATTCCCCAATATTACACTGTAGTCTACAACTGTACATGCAGATCTTGATCGTGCTGCACAAGCTGAACTTTATAAGAACACATGCAGATCTTTCACAGTAGATAATAAAATGTAATCAGCAGCCTTAGCTTAGTATAACCATTACAATATGATAGATAAAGACAATCATGAAGTAATGGAAGTAGCTACATGTACTTTCTGCGGCAGTCTTTGCATAGCCAAGTATCTGGGTCGTGCTGTCCTCGACACATTTAAAGTGGAATCATACTTCACAGGCATCACACTACACCATTCTTGAGCCATAAGTCTTGGGCATCTTACATGTACAATAGGCATACAGTGCCTCTTGGGATTTCTGATCACATCATGGTCGCCAGCTATGGACTTTCCCGCCGTTCGTTCGCATGCAAAAGGGGGTCCCTATAATCACGAAGGGGTCCCCAAAATCACGTGAATATGGGGACCCGGGGATGCCCATATTTACGGGGTGTGTATATTTTCATGACACCGGTGTCCAAGTTTGAGCTCCCCCAGAAGAAGGAATATCCGTAACACAACAATTTCTTGGATGAAGTGTACCCCCATGGATGAGGGATTGCAGTGGTAAGCTTTTTGTGATTAGGAAAAATTGGAACAAGCTTTCCGCACCACTTTATGTGGTGCGCACTAAATATAGTATTAGATCAGCCATACAACTGCGCTGTAGTCACTTGCAGTTCATACATTTTGCATACTGGCAGCCAGTCTGACATTGGAAGCACATTATGCCACATAAAGTGGTGTGTACTTGTGGAGACGTAGTTGTGTTTATAGACTTTTTCAAGGTAAATGAATTGCACCTGTTGAACATCTTCTCATGCTTTATATATATATTTTCCACTCAGATTGAAATTTGTATGAAATATTTATTCAGGAAGTTTAATTGAGGTGAGTCACCAGGTGTATTAGCAATCCTGTACCCAGATCTACCATAAAGGCCGGTGTCATAGACTAGTGTACGCTGTCCCCCGAGACATTATTCACCTGTCTCCCCTCAGAAAATAATGTCCCCCCTCTGGACCATACATTTCCCACCCTGGGACAGTATTCTCTAGTACTGCACGCAGCTGAAGGTCATAAATCTAGCTAGTCTCACAGGCCAGCCTCACTCGCATGGAGGCCGGCCCGCGAGACTACGATCTAGCGTGTAGTTTTGTCATCGTATTTGTGTGCCTTGCTAATTGTGTGGCTATGTACTCAGGCTAGCGCTGAGCAGCGAAGTATAATGCATAGACTATCATTAATAATTAGCTTTGTATAATAGCTGCTGTACATATGTACACAGTTCGGACAATCTGGCTTGTTTCAGTAAAATCGCTCTTTAAGGTTATAGCAATTCAAGTTCACATGAGATGCCCCTCCCCCACAAGAAATTAAATTAATTGAGTAGTGAGGAAAAGATGAAACAATGGAGGGAGGTTCACTGACAGCCGGTAAGGCTGATCCGGCAGCAGGAAAGTGATGACAGCCGTTCTCAAACTAGACTGGCAGAATGATCAGCTGTAATGTAACTCGATTCCTATGAGGCCCTCTGCATGGAATACCATGTATGCACTAGACTTGATCTGCTCAGAATTAGGAGTGGTTGTTATGTATATGTCTACTTAGAGTCAGCATGTAGCTGTAGTCTATGCACTCCCAAGATCACTGTACCTTGAGTTCACGTAGGAGCCATACAAAATCTTCTACGCCTCCTAGTTAAGTGAGATACAGACCTTTGGTAGTATTGGTTTCTATCTGTTAAATTATTCATGTACTTGGTGCATTTCTGTGATTACGACAGTAGTTGTCATGTATACTACTACAAGAGAATGTACGTCTGCACGCTATTATTGTAAGATAAGAAACAAGTTGTTTTTTCCCCCAATGCTCAGCAAAAGATAATTAAGACCTTGTTAAATATAGCTGATAATAGGCTGTACGGAAATAGTAAAGCAATTTTTTAGGACCGGCTGGATGTGCACAAAATACACACCTGGCTGTATGCCCTTTTTGTGGCCACTTAGCCTCATGTAGCCAGCCTCTCGCATGGAAAAGTAGAGAGCCTAGTGCAGTGCGTATATGCAAGTAGTAAAACTGGAATGTGTGTGGAGGTGTTACAGGCACATAGCTTGCATTTGTCCATGAGAAACCATAAGGTACACGCTATTTGATGTATTGCCCCTTCTACAATCCGATTGGGTTACACTGTATGCTGTAAAGTATACAACTCTGGAATAGGCATTGGACCAGGCTCTCCACTTTTCTGTTTGAGAGGCTGGCAACATGACGCTAGTGGCCACTATAGCTAGTGCAGTCAGCCTTATGTGAATTGTGGCCCTTTGATTAGACCTTCCATAAGCCATTAGAGTAGTCTCGTTCCTAGCCGAATTTTCGCCCTCCATTCGGAAAAGTATGTCTGGTAACCCCCCTATTCCGTTATGGTTCAAGTCCGCAAGAATGTTGGCGTATTATATTATTTAAATTTAACGTGTGACGTCACATATGATTGCATTGCTGTCAATGTGCAGTATGCAGCGTGATATAAGCAATGATTATGTGACGCATGCAATGATTAAAATACTATGAACCGAAACGGAATAGGGGGTTGCCAGACGTACTTTTCCCGATTGAGGGTGAAAAGTCGGCTGGAAACGAGACTACTATTAGAGCTTGTTGAGTACATGTACAATTGGAGTTATAAAGTTTTTGTTTTTTTGCCTGCAGTTTCCAGCTGTCTGACCACACCCTGCAAGAGACAAAGTACAAGGAATTGCTAGCTGGTGGACTTTCTTACAGCTTCATGTATATCTGAGAACTGTTTAGTATCATGCACATTGCTACATGTACGTATTGTTGTGTCATGGCATCATGTGACCTTAAAAGTGGGTGTGGAGGAGGTGCACCAAGAGGGTGGGGCTGCAGGTCTGCGAGTATGGCTAACACTCGCGAACAAAATGTATGTCGAACACTAGGCCTTCGCCTACATGCCTCTGTAGTTCATTCTCGGGAAATTTTATGGAACAAAGTTACCGCACCTCTTTCAGGAGGTACACTCAAAAGAAGCTCGAACAAAGACCTGTGGATTTTCTTGCTTTTGTGCACGCATACTTGAGTTTGAGAAGTTCATCAGTGAACATTGCCACTCAATAAAAGTTTGTTGTTAAGGAAACCGAAGAAAACTGAACGATCTTTAGCGTGTTTAGCCAAAAAATAAGCTAAAAGTAGGCGGACATTTATTTGCTGAATCAGCTGCCAGCCATTTTGTGTCAAAGCGCCGCCGCGCGTGTGCAATTAAAACCTGGGAAATAAACGAGATTTTGTCCATCGGCAGAACGACTGTTAAAGGCCTTGAATTGGAGTATCGTGAACCGGATGTGAATCTACGCGTTTTCAATTAGTGGTCAAAGATATTTCTTAGCCTCAGCGGCTTCCTCCCACGCGCCCCAGGCTTCCTCATGCTCACGAGACGACAGGAAGTACACAACTATGAGTTTTGCTACGCGCAGCCCGCAAAAGCAATCATGTTCAAGGCCTAGGGAGACAAAGCGAATGCCTAAGCTAGCTACAATAAGCAAAACGAAAGCATTTAACAAATACAATAACATAATGTCTAGTGGGTGGAGCATGCGTGTGTGCGCGCACCCTTTTTTTGCAGGCTGGGGACGGTCACGTGGCATGCGCGGTTGGGCGCCGCGCGTAGAAAAAAACTAAAAAAACGGTTGCTTGGTCATGTAGCAACTGTTTTTCGGTGTAGCTTCCGACTGTTCACGGATAACCATTCAGAACGGTAAGTCATTTTGGTGCTTGCTAATTCATTCTTGACGTCTACCTAGCTACTTTCTCTACTGTCCTTAGTATGACCTTTAACCTTTAAACTTTGTATTTCGCGAGACAGAAAAGGGTGCGTCAGATAGAAAATCGCTGAATACGCAGTTTTCGTACCACGACGCACGTGGAGCTGTAGGTTGCAGTGTAGTCATGCTCACCCCTTCCTTTGATCTAAGACAGGACGAAGAGTTCGTCATTCTCAGCATTAGAGTGCCCTATGTCAAGGTAGGAGGAGCTAATGTGTTAAATCTTAGCATGCCACTCACTGTTAGCAGCAAATGTTGACTGCTTTAGCATAACCTCCGGTTTACTTCTTCTAGCGCCTGCACCCATACGATAAGATGCACGTTTTAGAGTCTATGTAAAGTGTAGGTGGATCTGCGTATTAAATGCCTTGCCAGTCTTTGCTAGCTTTTTATTTTTGCAGTCAAGTGATGAAAAGCTGGAGGGAGTGACTAGGAATGAGGCTAGTAAGTGCCCCCCCCCCCCCCCCCCCCAAAAAAAAATTCATACTGCTGGCTGCTATTATATCAGGAGCAAATGGGATTTCAGAGCACCCTTTACGAAACCCTGATCTTTGATACCAGGTATGATAGCATTACTACTGATTCCACTTTACCATTCAGATCTCAGAAGCGGAGTTCTACATAGATGGAAAAGACTTTAAATTCTACTGCAAGCCATATTTCTGAGGTAAGCAGAACATGGCCAACTGTTCCAGCATGCCTATTTAACAACATTCAGCTCTTTGAATGGAGAGGTGTGCATGTACTTGTATATTCCTATATGAAGTTTAGGGTACACTGCAAGTGATAAAAATTGGGAGGGAGAGACTGGAAACGAGGCTAGTGCACTCTCAACTTAGCCAGTAGTATTTCTGTTGCATAATACAGGCCCCATTCCAGTTCTTGGGCCTCCCCGCAATTCATCCAGTGGCCCCAGGTATCCCTAAGGCCCTGGTGTCCCTCAGTGTCCCTAGTATCCCAGGTGTCCCCACCGTCCCTCGGGCCCCAGTGTCCCTAGTCCCAGGTGTACCCTGCCTGTTGTCTGTAGTGTCCTGAGTGTCCCTAGTCCCCAGTGTCCCCGCTGTCTCTTTGTGTCCCTTGTGTCCCAGGTGTTTGTGGTGTCCCCATTGTCCCCTGGTGTCCCCAGTGTCCCCCAATGTCCCTAGCGTCTCAGGTGTTCCCAGTGTCCCAGGTGTCCCCATTGACTGATGTCCCAGTGTCTGACTACTAGAGGTATCTTATCCAGATATCTGTGGCGGGCTCTTATACAGTATCACTTCTGACCAACTTTGTGCTAAAAAAGTGTTCTGGACGTACCAACTCCAATAGTCTTTTATTGGAACATTAACTAGGGGGATAGGTATGGAAAAATATGGAAGTTGTAATCACTGCTAGGCTACTCTTGTTTCTGAAATTGTTTATGTTGGCATACAATTCTCATGCAATCTTTGCAAAGATACATACCTCTTCGCATACGACTTCATGTGGAATTCCACAAATAGTCTCGTGACCAGGCCTAGGCTTGCCCCCTCACAGACAGTCTGGTGCACCAATTCGAATTGCTTGGGCTTATTCCTACAATGTGGTAAGGACCAATGAGATTGCAGGATTTGTAATTATTGCATTCCGCCATTGTGGAACGATAAAATGGCGACGTTTAAATTGTTTGTCGAGATTTGGCAGCGATTTAAACGAACTGTCAGCTAACACTGTTCTTTATGATGCTTAGAAGTTTGCCAGTCTTGGTGATAGAAGGGCTAGTTGAAGATCAATACAAGGTATTTCCTCGGATTAATCAAGTTGCTGTGTTTTGTACTTGTACTGTACAGATTTGTAACTTTGAGTTGCCTTTTACACATGATTATGCAAGAAAGTACTAATCTACGTTCATGTAGAGACCTCAGTAAGCCTTTATATAGCATTTCAAACCCTGATTAGTCAATTAACAAGCTCATTGCTCTGCCCATAAACCCAAGAAATTTCGACTTGGTGCGCCAGACCATTCTGCAAGGGGGCGAGCTTAGGTCTGGGCACAAGACTATTCCACAAACAGCTTTGTAAGAAGTACTTAAAAAACATTAGATTCTATGCAGTAAGGTTGTTGACGATGCCAGTAGGGTTTCTTAGTCACTGACAAGTGAATGTACATTTAGCAGTTCTCACTATATTTTGTGTTGCCGTGTAAGAATGCACGGAAATGAACGACAATATTGTGTGATACTACACGGAGCATGCATATGTTCATGCATAATTCATGAAATAATTTCAGCCGGGCTTCAAAATTATAGGAGCTATCACTGATAACCAGGCAATATCCAGTATTTCTTCTCCTCTCTGCTCTGTAGGCTTCACTTTCCGGGGGAGCTCGTAGAAGATGGAAGGGAGAAGGCATCCTATGAGGTGGACTCAGGTGAGCTTAATCCATGCATAACACATCCTTACTGTTTAGTCTCATTCCCAGACCACCCACACGGCAGGTGGGAATACATTGTGACCTTGGGACAAGGCTATATGAATGCCCAACTGGTATCCTGTGAGTAACCAGTTGCACCACTGGATATCGAATTGTGTAACCAGAACAGTAGTATAAGTATACACCCAAGAGTGGGTTATGCGTCTATGTAACCCACGAGTTTGCGATCCCGAGGCGAAGCCGAGGGATAAATGCAAACAAGTGGGTTATGGCGCATAACCCACGAGTGGGTGTGGTCTATCTGACTTATACCACATTGCGCATGCGCACAATCAGCGCCGCCTAGCAACGTCTTGCCTCCAGCGGTAAGAATAAAAGTGTGGGTTATGAGCCTATGTAACCAATACTTTTCAGCCAATCACTTTTATTATAGATGATGTAATGTGGTATAATGGTACATACAGAAGTAGCTAGGCAAACCTGCACAACCATGTAGGTCATTGTGATATGGAACATACATGTATATATAGCTTCACTGAGCAATTGAAAGTTAGGAGTACGTGAGCCACTGAAGGTGGCAAAGGAGCGTTTAACTCGGTTCTATCAAAACGTAAAGTGAGGCTGGCCCACAAGACTACTTTACGAGCTATATCCCCAGAGACCAACCTTTGGCATTCTTCTGAACTTACAGGAAGCCTTGATGTTCCTTTTCACTTCTTAGACAAGCAACTCTGCTGACTCACACTACTTATTAACTTTCATATTTGGAAGTTTTATGATTGATTGCAGAGGCAGAGTTTATGTTTCGATGTCAGTACGTGGAGTATTGGAAATTGAATGTTTCTTTGCTGCCTTTGGTGGCTCATGCATTCCTGCTACACACCAAAATATATACACTGTTTCAGAGTGTGTAGTGCTACATGCCTTCATTGTACGATTGAAACAGGATACTGGGGTAATATTGTTGGGTCAGCAATCCAATCCAGCTGGCATCAGAATGTGCTCTAACATGCTATTATAGAATGTACCTAAAATGTGCAATACGTTTTTTCATTAACCCCCATTGGACTACCCGTGCATTCTGCTACATGGATGGTAAATATGCTGTTTCAGGTTGTATTTCAGGGAACTCCAGAGTGTGGGAATTGGGTGTGTAGTACCACTACACCTTGGGAATAGGCAGTTACAAAAGCTTGTAACAAGTAATACATGTACTTCAGGTTTAAATTTATGCACTGGTATTGTTTCCATACTTGCAGCCACCATTGTCATCCACCTGCCAAAATGCAAACGTGGCAAGCATTTTGAGAACCTTGGCATGCTAACCACTCTTCTCTCTAAGAAGCCTTCCAAGGACCTCTCTACACTCTCCAGCAAACTGCTTAAGTTCGTTGTGTGTGCCAGAGGAGGTTAGGAAGAGGGTATGACATCATTTAAAAATCACATGACGTAATTGTATTCCAAACATGATAAATATCTTTGGTATTATTATGTGTTCATAATTAGAGCAGCAAATAGTGCCCTGATTACCAACTTGGTATTGAGATTAGCCTTGTACCCTGGCTTCCCTCGCCCAGATTTTATCTCACATCTGTGTAGAAAAATTGGGGAGTAAACCCATGGAGAAAAATTGGAGAGTTACATGTAACTTCCCAAGTTTTCTCCACAGCTGCGAGATAAAATCTGGGCAAGAAAAGCCTGGGTACGAGGCTAACTGTGATAGGTCATTTAGTGTACATGTTGATTACTACATCAATATACCACACTGGGGTACAGCAGGGCACGGTCGATTTTCTTGAACCACCCCACTGGTACTAATGTCTCAGTGCTTCAAACAGCTCTTGTACTGAAAAATCTCTATGCTGATTACTATACCGTAAGTGCTATCACATGCTTGTTTTATATGTGCCTATGGGCCTCTTCCAACCTCCTCTGATAGACACCATATTGAGTCTAATTATTTGAACCCTTCAATTATTCAATTATTATCTGAACACAATCCTGTAGTACAGCACTTGTCTGTACGACGTGATGCAGTGAAAACTAAGTGCATGCACACAAGACTAATTCATACATGCTCTAGCCTAACTTCCAGGCTGTACTCCTAAGCTTTATTATATGTCCGTCGGGTGCTAAAATTATGTACATTTTTTGTGTGTGTTTGTGTGTCCGCACTGGTCTCATGTGCTATAACCACATCATTGTAACTGTAGCCACGACCACAATGAAGATACTGGAAGTCTGTAGGCCTTGCCTAGACAGCGAAATACGTAATGGTAGGTAGTAATGTTATGGCTGCTTACTGTGGAGGTATTTTATAGCTACATTTACATGTAGCTTGGGCTGATCTATTGCTGAGCATACGTGTAGCCTTGGATGAGAGAGCCTGGCTATCAGTCGTGTCTTGCATGTACATGTAATACAAAAAGCACACATGTGGAGTGGAGCCTGGGAACGAGGCTTTGTACGCTCCTTGTCATGCTCCTTGTCACCATGACATGGCAACAACATAAGAAATGGTGGATGCACAATATTGTACATTCATCATTATTTCTGGAGTAGGCATATATGCACCCAAAATACTATATGCCATAGAATTTGCAATTGTGCTCTGTGCCCAACTCCACTTTAACCGATTATACGCGATAGACGCATTATTGCGTCATGCGCGCGCACCACGCGAAGCGCATTTATGCGTCAGCTGCCTACTGCCATTGATCTTTTCACACTCGCGTAGCGAAGGAGGAGCGCAGAGTAAAGAGCACTTGTATATCTTCACTACACTTCCTGAGGTAAGTAATAGTATGAATAAGATTATAGTAAACTATTGTATGGATTCAGGATAGCGACACTAAAATAACAAATATACATTGGCATTCAAACAGCGTCAACCAAGATGACAAAGAGAGCCTGTATGACAGCAGAGGAGGCTCTAGATGCTCTAATGATGGATGAGGACCAGGATGACCTTGAGGAGCCCATGATGGAGGGTAGTGATGATGAGTTTTCTGTCGTCCTAGGGGAAGAAGGAAAGAGATGAGGACTTTTCAGACCTGGACGATGACGATTTTTCAGACTTGGAGAATCCCGACCCCCCAGAGTTGGACTACCCAGCTATTCCCCCCAGTGCCAGATTCTGCAACCCCTAGCCCGCAGTCCCTTCCAGCTCAATCCACCTCAGCCCAGTCGTTACCTTCAGTGCAGGCTTTACCCGCAGCCCAGTCTTTACCTTCAGCCCAGGCTTTGCCCAGTCTTTACCCGCAGCCCAGTCTTTACCTACCTCATGGTCATCCCAGCTGAGGCGCATTGATATCCAGCCATTTTCCTCCCCTGTTGGTCCAACAGTCACCATCCCAGACTCGCCACTTGAAGTCTTTAGGCTCTTCTTCCCCAACAATCTTGTGCAACTGATTGTGGAAGAGAGTAATGCCTACGCAAGGGAGGTAATGGGGGACGAAAAGTACAGCGCATGGAGCAAGATAACACCAGAGGATATCAAGGCACTCCTGGGTTTCTCTATCCTCATGGGTATAGTTCATCTACCATCTCTCGACGACTATTGGAAGAGAGACCCACTCCTCCACTACTCTCCCATTGCTGACAGGATTTCACGCGACAGGTTCCGTGATCTATCTCGATATATGCACTTTGTCAGCAATGCCACTCTTCTGCCCAGGGAGTCACCAGAGTATGATCGCCTCGGAAAGGTACGCCCCATCATTACCTACTTTTGTGAGAAGTTCGAGGAGCTGTACAACATCCACAAAGAGGCTGCAATAGATGAGGCCATGATCAGGGGCGCTCCTCACTGAAGCAATTCATGCCCCTGAAGCCAGTCAAGCGTGGCATCAAGGTGTGGGTGCTGGCTGACAGCACTAATGGATACTTCTCCCGGTTTCAAGTATACACCGGAAAGGGTGCTTCAGTGGAGAAGGGGCTTGGCACGCGGGTAGTGAAAGAACTTACATCTGAGCTGAAGGGGAAGAACCATCATGTCTTCTTTGACAACTACTTCACCAACCACGACCTCCTTGCGGACTTGGTGAAGGATGGAATATACAGTTGTGGGACTGCAAGGAAGGACCGGAGAGGATTCCCTGAGGAGCTGAAGGGAGTGAAGCTGTCAAAGAGGTAAGGTATAACATTAATAACAATATACACAATATACTTAGAGTGATAAAGGTTTGTACTGACACAGGCTCATAGATAGGCAATAGTCTGAGCACTTACACAATAATCAGTCAAATGTGTGAAGAGAATTATTCATGTATAGACACCATTTGTTCACTTACCTTCAAAGGGGTGACTACACAACTGTGCAGAAGGGAATGGTCACCGCAAGTGTCTGGATGGACAGAAAAGCGGTGACAGTGATGTCAACATCCACTCAGCCCCAAGCATCTGCCACTGTACAGAGGCGACAACGAGATGGCTCCCGAATCCCTGTCACATGCCCAGAGTCCATGCTCCAATACAATGCGTACATGGGAGGAGTAGACAGAGGTGATCAGGTGCGGGGATACTACAGCTACCGTACCAAGAGTAGAAAATTCTACAAGTATATTTTCTACTTCTTGTTGGATGTTGCTATAACCAACGCATTCATCCTCCACAAACAGTGCAACCCTGACCACAGAATGAAAATCAAGGACTTCCGGCTGAAACTGGCAACTCAGCTGATTGGCGAGTATTGTAGTCGCCGTAGACCTGGCCGTAAATCCTCTGCCATAGTTCCCCTTCCAATACGGCACTTTCCCATCAAGCTCCAGAGCGACTCTCATCCAACAAAGAAACAGAGGGGGCGGTGTGCTCAATGTAGCAAGTCACACAACCGCACAGACACTACCTGGTTCTGTCGAGAGTGCAACGTTTGGCTGTCATCATGGAGATCCCTCTAGTGACTGCTTCTTTCTGTGGCACAAACGCCTAGTGGGAGCAGAGCAGTGACTTTCAACTGGTGTATCTGTTGCTCTTACATGACTATTGCACTGCCCCCCCCCTCCCACACACACACACACGTAATATAATATGCCTAGTGTTGACAGAAACATTCTTCAACCTCTATTGCTATCTGTTACTTCCCCTAACTAGCCCACAAACTACAGATAGTCTCGGGACCCAGACCGTTGGAAAATTCGGTCTTAGTGCGGTCTTTCCTTGCTTGGGTCATTCTATTTGCTACTGTTCCTATCATAGGTACTAGACTAACACTTTTACACACAAGCCCAGCCAATACTCGTCCGTTCTATAACAAAGCGACAGAAGAAACGGGTACTGGCCAAGCGTTAGTAGCTACCGCTAATAAAACTAACTTACCCATCGAGATGCAGCGCGTTATCTTCTTCCAGGATGGAGGCAGTCCCGCATTCTTGGCACGGTTGGAAAGCCCTGGCATCGCGCTTCACCTTGGTACCAAGTTGCCCGTAGCGATCTTCTAGCGTTCAGCAGATATGAACAGTTTTTGTCACGAGGCTGTGAAATAAGTTTCACATTACGAATAATTTCCGCTACCGTAATATAGCGGCGCGTGCTAATTACAGCGTATAATCGGTTAATGTCATTATGCACTCCTGGTGCTTACCAGAAGACAAGTTGATGACCAGACATGATACTTCGTATATACCATGTATGTTATTTGAGCATGACCCCAGGCTCCATTCCTCCCACTGTATCTGTATACACAATGTGTACTCTTTTGCATGGACTTATTACAATAATTATGCCAAAAAAAGGCGAAGATGAGACTGGGGACGAGACTAGATCAAGTAGTACAGCTGTAAACTGCTTGGTGTGTGTGTATTCTTCTTTGCTGAATGGCAGTTTAAACAGCATGATATTATATGCATGCAAATATATCAGGTACATATACATAAGTAGTTGTCATTTACAAGAGTAGCTACTGTATACCCCCATGGCATAGCAGATTGCAAAGCCAGAGCTAATTTACTTATTTTGCAATTAAAGCCCACCAAAACGCATTCTAGATGTACACATTGTCTTGGATTCTCTTGTGGTTGGTGGCGTTCTTGAGAACATTATTCAGGAGTAATTTGGAGATTAATAAGCAGCACCGGCAGGTGACAGTAGTGTCGCTAGTGCAGCCTTTGTTAGCCCGTACCCTATCTGAGCATGCATGGTATTATTGTATACTGAGTGATGACTGTGGGATCACGAACAGCTGTGCAGAATTCTGTTTTTAGTTGCTGCTGTGGTGCTGCAGGTATTGCCTATAGCAATTGTTTCTTGGCTGGACAGTAGGCATATTGCATGTCAAATCCCAAAATTGTAATAATCACCGTGGGAAAGTTTTGGTGTTTTGTTATTTTATATACATGTACGTACATTTACTTTCACCAGCTGCCAGTGTTGCAGGAGCCACTGCTACCGCTGCTACTGAGGATGACGAAGAGTTTGATTGGCAAGTAGAGCAAACATTTTCTGAAGAGGTAGAGTGAGACTCGACCGGTTTGAAGACATGCATACTTGAAAAGTCCTTTCATTTTGCCTGCAGGAGGACAAACTGATTGGTTCTCCCACTTATGGGTTTGCATGCCAGCACAAAGGAATCTTCTCCAAGCTGCAGGTAAGGGGATCATTCCAAGGGCAGTTAATGGGAAACGCACTGGTGTACACTACCGTATTCTGCGTATTATCTGCCCATCCCCTTCTTTGAACAAAAGTTATGTTGGAGGGTAATTATTAAAATTTAAAAACGCATTCATTCGGAGGATTTGAGCGAATACAAATAATTTAAATACCCTATTCCAATGATGTACGTTTTGCATCTGTATGACCCCACCTTTATACATTGTGTACATGTATACCCCCCTTAAATTTACACTTGTGGCATGCAGGGCGTTGTATAACAGTATATATTGCTCTTTGTAAAAACGGGACATTGGATTTCTTCCAAGCCTACATGTATCAATGTTGTGATTATGGATGTTGTGATCCTTATTAAGACTATTTTCCTCCGTCTTTAGGAGGAGATCCCCAGCATTGTAGACTGTCCTGATCCAGATCACATGACCTCACATGAGAGGAGGGTGGCTAGGGTGGCACATGAAGAAACCAGCTTTGATCCAGAGTACTACCTGTAAGTAGTAGAAGCTTCCACACTTTGTGCAGGTGGAGGGACTCCCCCTGCCACTACACTCTGACAAAAGTTTCTAGGGAGAGCCCTGAAGGCCTAGTAACATTATCAGGACTGCATGAGCCAATAAAGGTGGCAAGGCCAATTTTAGTTTTGTGTTGCCTAGACAGTGAAAGAATGGTATATGAAAAACTAACCTTGTGTTTATGCTTTTAGGAGTGTAGGATTCACATAATTCCCCCATATATTTCAGTGCTGATCTGATGGACAATGACTGCATTGAGAGTCTGTTGAAGTTTAAACCACCTTGGAAAGAGGAACTGGAAAGATGGAGGAAACAACAGCTGGAGGTCTCACCATCTTCCAAGTAAGGACATAACTGTGTGCATTATGCCACCACCACTGTAGACCATACCTGCAGTAAATTTTATTTCTGCAGACTTCCCTTAGAGCCAAACCAGAGTATATGTGAGTCTATACCTATACAGTTTCTGACTCTTTCCATTAGCTATTGTCAGTATTTCATGTTGCATCTTTTTTCTTCTTAAGTACCATTTTCAGCTGAAGAAAAGGAACAGTTAAAGGACCTACCTAATAAAGATTGTATCCTTCATTCTTTGTGCACATCAATCATCATTCAGCTATGAAAATCCAATCCATTGTACTAGTATCCCTAACCTTAAATACACAGATCTCCTAGACAAAGCAATGAAGAGAGTTGTCTACCTTGGACTAGTTGACATCATATTGGCATATGCATACAACTATCGTACTACCATGGGAGAGAGCAATGTAAGGGAAAGCTAGAGTCTTCTTTATAATTGTACATTAGTATTCTGATGCTCACATTTTTCAAAAGGTAGAGTCAGCATGGACTGTTTGCAAGCTGAGTTCAACCCTGTCATGGCTCGAGGTACAGTTAGCCTCATGATACCACGGGGTGTAATACTTATACATACTCTGCATACTTATTGGTCACTGCAGTAACTGTAAGCCTATTTTGGTATTGTGGGGATGGATCTGAGTGCACACATGCAAAATCAGCTGTTGAATTAAAACAGCTACAAGCAATTTGTTACTGGCACTTTCGCTTTGTCTGTACTGATCATCTTTTTTGCAATCTCGCTTCCCTCTTCTCCATATTTTCTCCTCCTATTTTTCTCAGACACTCCCGCTTCTGTGGCACCTAGCTTAGAGTTGACTATATGCCATATTTTTGTTGTCTTGCGATTTCTCTAGGTGAATATAATTATACAGTAGTTAGACATGCATAGTTTGTTTAACATATTTAGGCATTGGAAAACTTGCGGGTGATTGAAAGTGTGGCATCGCTAACAGAAAAGTGAACAGCTAATTTGATGGTGTGAGGTTCCCCTTAATTTATCACTAATGAGTAATGATTAGCTAGCAACATTCAATAGCAAACGCTATCTTTAATTAACAGTAGAATGACCTTGTAAACGTATATGGTAAGTGGGCAGGATTAAACTTTTGTCTAATACTGTAAATTGGCAATGCTATAGGCACTTTGACATTCTAGTGCAAGCCAAGTTCCAAAAAATATTTACTGAAGAACAGCCAAGTTTGCACATTAGACTATAGTTTGCACTTTATTCGTTTAGGTATTTAGGGGCAGCGTGCATGAAGTGGCCTACTGCAGTCTGAGGCGAAGCCTCTGTTATCCTCTCTATAGACACTGGCAACTGGCACTGGAGACACTGCAAGGACACAAGGGATATCTTCCATCTTGGTAAGAGATTGGTATCATGTATCATAAATTGTGATTTAAACAGCATGCTATGTGTATTCTTTTAGTATTATATAGTGCTTCCTTAACCCTCTTGCATACCTATGATGCTATTTTAATGCAGTGCCAATCTTGTTGCAGCTTTGTGGCTCTCAACTGAGAATCCTGAGATGTACTTGGCCACTATACTCTTAAAAGTCTTTCTTCTTGTCATTTGTATCCTAGTGCCTGACTACACTCACTGCTATTGATTTTTAGTAGGTGGCACTGCAGTTAATGTCAGCCTATAGATAACTATATATACATGTAGTAGTGCAGAGTATTTTTCACAAACAGATACAAGAGATTGGATTGTTTAATAAAATATGTGGCTATTAGTTTTCATTAGATATCTGTTTATTTCTTGCTAGGGCGTAGGAAGCTTCTCCAGTGTTTGCTTTCTCTGGGCAAGCTCCTTGGTTCAACTGAGCCTTACTACATCCTCGACAACCTCTACATCACTGACTACTGTATCTGGATCCAGAAAGCAAGGCTCGTATAAACAATACTTTTATTATAAATTTTGTTAATTTACATATTTTGTATTCCTTCAACATGTATATATAGCTCCAAACAAATCCAGGATATAGCAAGTGAATTAGATGAGGTAAGGTATCAGTTAATTAAGTAACAGCATATGGGTGACAGGGGTAATTCTCATGATATCAGT
Organism: Phakellia ventilabrum; assembly: GCA_963921505.1. Classification (NCBI taxonomy): domain Eukaryota; kingdom Metazoa; phylum Porifera; class Demospongiae; order Axinellida; family Axinellidae; genus Phakellia; species Phakellia ventilabrum. Next base: position 4,055,054 of record OY997385.1, read on the forward strand.
GGTACTAGTGAAGTTGCACATGGTGCAGTTTGCAATAAGGTACATACCAAATTTTACTGCCACTCATGCTGTTTTTATGGTATGTGTGAAATTACACTGCAGGGACTGTTGTAGTATAACACTGTCATATTAATATTTAGGTGTAGGTATAAAGTATATGCTGTCTCTACAGGTGAAGATTGGTATATCCTCCATTGGCTGGGACCTACTAGATCTAGAGCAAGCTGCACATCTGGTGGTGGCTGAAGAGAATGAGAGACTGTCTATGAATCCATTTGGTACCTCAAACAGCCAAGGAGCATTGGAAAAGCCACTTAAAAAATACACAGCTACTCAGGTTACTACAGAGGATGAGCAAGAGCCAAGTCCTTCTGTGGGTACTAGTGACGTGTGTAGAAGGTTAACTGTTAATGTTCAATCACCTTGTACCAGCAACTCTAATTCCAATGCAGCTAACTGTGGTTCTTGTTTGGAAAACCTTCAGCAGTCAGTTGCTATCTTGGAACCCACTGTGCAGGCACTAAGTGCTGGAGTAGAAAGCATGTTGACACTCCGCCCTTCCGAGAACTCTAATTTGAGCAGCTGTGTTGCTCATATGCCACTGATAAAGGAACTGCCACAGCAGCTGGACACAGCTGATGCTGGTGTATCCCATGGTGGATCGACCTCGTCAAGTGACAGCCGCAGATCTAGCAGTTCAGAAAATGACAGTGATAGTTCAGAGTCTGTCAGTAATGATAGTTTTAAGTCTCAGCCTGATACTGTGTAGTGGTAAGCAAACATGGTGAGTGTGAGCATAAATATATTGTTGCCCATGTGGCATTTTGACCTTTCATATTCATACCATTTAGTGTAAGTTCGTGGACTGGGACTGCTCTGCACCAACATGCGCCCACAGTTGTAGATGCAGTTGGAATCTAGCCTCATACCCAGCTGTCCCAGCTTTTTTTTCAGTTCCAATAAGAAAAAGGGGACTGTTCAGTAAGAACGTTCCGTTTCTTACTGGAAGCGAAAAAAAAGCTGGGATGGCTGGGTATGCGAGGCTATGTTATTGTAGATCTAGCTATATAGCTAGCTACATGCTACATGTAGCTATACAGGATTTTAAAACATTAACTATCCAGTGACTATACATGTAGTCGCGGGTACCCAGATGATTTTCGACGGGTCCGGGTACCCGAGGCTACCTCTCGCCTACGACCATACCACGTTGAATACACCAGTTCTCGTCCGATCACTGAAGTTAAGCAGCGTTGGGCCTGCTCAGTACTTGGATGGGTGACCGCCTGGGAACAGCAGGTGTTGTAGGCTTTTTTTTTTCCTTCCCTGGTCCTGATTTTTTTATGCAACTGTGCGCTAAGTTGCTTTAGCTATAAATTATATAATAGCCATTACTTTGCAGAATGAGCGTGGTTTCGCTAGCCAATCTGCTAGACCCCAAAATCGGCCGCGTCTGAGTCATGCGTGAAAACAAATTAATGTCAACATTCAGGAGCTTCCAGGAAAATTTTGGTACGCGATAAAACGCGGACCGGACTCCGGACCAGTCCGTACGGACTCATCGGTATAAAATGCGGACTGGCTAGCCCTCGCTAAAATGCTGACTAGAATTACGGACTGAGTGAAGCGCATGTACAATAGTTCCATCGATCTATAAATATAATATAGTCTATAACATTAATAAAAGACATTACAACAATGTCATAATATAGTGCATAAATAAGTATATTATACAGGGACTACTATTTACAGTTGCTGCATGCCCACTGGTACGTCTCATCAGTCCATGCAGTTTCGGGAATGTCTTCGCATGTATTGTGGAACCACTCGCATTTGTGGCAGGCACACATACTGCCCTCCTCCTGTAATCGACAATGGCAGAAAACAGAGAGTTCTGCAACCCTCTTTGTTAGATGACGGCAGATCCGAGGCTTCGCTGGAAAATGCCTCATGACACCTTCCTCTAGGCATTGCTTCAGATGTTGTCTCATCCTAGGAACAATAAAAGAAATTTCCTCCGGACTCTGGCCATTGCAAATGGCCATTGTGAAAGCAATGGCAAACACTCCACAGTCAGAAGTGTTTGGCTGTCTCTGTATAGGAAATAAAAAAGTATTTTTCAATTATACGCACTAAGTAATTATAGGCACATAATACAAAGTAGCTGTAACTCACTTGAACATTTGCATACTCCAGTGTAATGCTCTTGTCCTTGCACTGTAGAAGGGCTGCAATCTGGTCTTTCGTCTCGAAAGGTAGGTCTCCGTAGAGGCTATCATACACCCTCACACGACGTTTGGCTGGGCTATTGTCGTGCTCCTGTGGCTGAACTGTGCTGATTGCAATCCAGTGGTTACCCCCAGAATTTAGTATTTGGACTATCTCACCCGGTTCTGTGTCAAATGTGAGAGTCTTTCCCAAGATTGGATCCTGTAGTCCTCCAATTGGTAGAAGATCATCATCATTCTTCATCAGTAGCTGGGCAGCATGGACTATTTTGTCGTTCAGCCACTTTCCTTCGATAAGTGTGCGCTCGTCATCTTTAGCCAGTTTCACTCCCCTGATCGTCAACCAAGTATTGTCATCATCTTCTGCATCCTCATCACCACTGCTTATGATTTGTGCATCTTCCTGGACAGTCTTCTCAGGAGCTAGTTTACGGCACATATGCTCACTCCTTCTGGCGGCAGCTGGCTTGCTGCGCTTCGCTCTCTTGTTTCGAATTTTTGGTTGGCTCTTTGGTGCATCATGCAGGTCCAGTCTACTTCTCGGTCTCCTGGTCCTGTATTTCTGCATCTGGTGCAGGAATTACATCACAGTCTCCAGGGCGAGGTCTTTTTCTCCCCGACTTCTTGTCTTGCCGAGATCTTGTATTTCGGCGCAGTTGTGTCAAGTTGATTGTGGACTTAGATTTGTCTGTGCCAATGCCAAGGCTAATCTTGGCCGCTAGTATGTGGTAGCACTGAACAGTGGATGGGCAACTGCAAGTCTCAGTTGGAAATAGCTTGACTACACTGGGATTTCCTTCTGAATTTACAACCACAAATGTCCCCAGCTTCACATCATATGAGATCCTGTTTTGCTCAACTACCAGTCTAGCTCTGGCCAGCTGACTTGTTGGCGGAGAAGGGTTAGGTGCAGGATGTACGAGGGAAACTTCTTGCTTCAATTCACTCGCACCACTGCGAACTCTGTCCACAATATCTTCTGGCGCAATGCAGACGAGGCTCTTAACTTCTTCTGGAGATCTTGCAAGGTGTGCAAATTGCGGCTGAAGGGAATAGTTTCCCATCTGAGAAAGGCCACGCTGAATCTCATTGTAGTAGAATGCCTGAAGGTGGTAGAGTGAAAGAACGATCGAATCTAATGGGACTTCTCGCCACAGTTGGAGTCACTTCAGAACGGTGTTGAAACGTTCAGACTGGTTAGTGGTAATTCCACTGTATGGGTTGTAGCGGGATCTTCTGACTTGATATCTGAAATAATGGATGGACAAGTACGGATATAGGGTTTGGACATCTTCCCATTTCCATGTGGAAAGGTTAAAGCCTTCTCTTCATCTCCGACATACTGGATGAACATCAGTTTATTGTTGCTAGGCAAGAAGACTGCAATTCACACAAAATCACTACTCTTTCCATTTTGTTTCTGTGTAAGGAAGTAGTACTTCTTCACTGCAGGCTTGTGAGCTGGGATGGATTTGAGTCCATTCTAAAACCAGCGGTACTGGTCACATCTCCAATCATCTGTGTCAAGAAAATACAAGCTAGTATCAGCAAAGAAAAAATCAATGCATAATTATAATAATTATGATAATTATATGCACAAACTCTAAATGCCCAGATTAATAACTAATTCTATGAAGCTTACTCTTCTTAGCATCAGAAGTTGCCTTAAACAAGTACACTTCTCCTGCTTTAGGCTTTACAAGCAGTACAACTGCCTGAGGCTCATAGGCAGATGGGTGACTATGAATGTTGGAGGCTTCTTTCCAAGTAATTGCAACATTTCTATCTCGAAAAATCGGTTGAGCACATTCCATTTTCTACTAGGAGAATGGCAACTCACCTCATTCCTAGTCTACTTGTACTGTTGGCGACACTGATTGATGACTAGCCGCTTCGCGGGCATGAACGTCATTGTGACACTAATTGATGATTCCGTTGTGGTACGGACCGACGGACTGCTTCGCGGACTGGTCCGTGTTTTATCAAAAATACACTAAAACGCGGACCGGACTGCAGCTGTACACCCTTAAGTATTGGTCCGTTGGTCCGGTCCGGTACGGTCCGGTCCGCGTTTTATCATCTACCCATTCAGCTTTAAAGTTGGCAAGAAATAAAAGAGAGGTCCTCTCGAGGTCGAATCGCGATGTCGACAATTCAAGTTGTCGGCTCTGAGCTTGATCTCGACCTGTATTGAGAGCAGCTTGAAAATTATATTATGCTAGTGTATAACCTTTAAAGTAGGCCTGGAGAAATGCTATGAGAGCTGCTTGTGGAAAATGGGTAGAAAAAATGTTCTGCGCTTCGAGCAGGTCAATGTACTTCCGGTCCCTGAAATATTAAAGAATGCTCTGCCTTTTCGAGGCATCCTTCTGGTTCTTCCCAAGCTCTACAGGTCCAGTGCGTAGGTATCGTAGAATATCATCATACGGTAGCTAATCCATCGCTGGTGTAAAACATCACCAGAAATTTCAGCACCTTGCCTATGTAGCTACATGAATCCAAGATCGCGACAGAATTTCCTAAGCACGACAAAATTACCTAGGAAATTTCGTCGCGGGGGGTCCAGTACGCGACATTATTTCCTAGGAAATTCTGTCGCCGCGACAGAATTTCCTAGCGACCGAATTTCCTATGACATCGGACCAAACATAAAGTGCTTCCGCCACCCCTGCGCATGCAGTGCATGTAGCTAAAATGTTTCAGTTGCTGATGCCTCAGGCTCAATCGTAGTCCTAGGACCATACACATGACAGTAGAACTACATACGGGAGGGATTGCAATTATAATCCTACTTTTGCCATCCATTGTACAATCCATTCTCCTGCAATTATTCCTAAACTTCTGCCGTCTTGATTGCTCTTCCTATAAAACATGCATGAACCAGCTCCTTTTGGCATAATCACCTGCAATATTCAGCATGAAGTTTCCTCACTTGAGTCATCAAGACGATATTGTCTATAAACAGCTAGACGGCCGTATTAAACTCCCAAACTATGTTTAATATCAGGCTAGGTCCTGTATGTCCTTGTGCTTGCATTAGCTAGCTACTATATACTAAGCGTGATATAAAACACGACAAGTGCATGCATGGCACTGCCTACCACACAGCCCTAGGCCCCAGACGCTAAAAGTAAACACCCGGAAGTGACTCGGCGGATGACTTGGCAGAAGACGAGACTAATTTGATTCAAAGGGCGCTACGGCAAAATCATAATTTACAGTAGCAATCGCAGTCATTCTGAAGAGTTGATAGTCTCAGCGTGTGGGAGTGACACAGTGTTTGGACTTGGGAGTCGGTTGTTAACACGTCATGTAGCTACCAGGTACACTTGACATCTCTCAAGTAAGCGAGCATTTCTGCTACCACAATGCAGACTATGTCGTAGTTTGGTGTTTGCTAGCTACATCATTGTATGCATTATATCTAGTGGCTAGCAGGAGCCCAAGAACCCCTTCGCCGCGCGCATACCAGCTAGAACTGATTACTGAATCTGCTCTTCCCACATGCAGCAAACTTGCCTGGCCATCCTACCTCTTTTCTAGCTGAGTTGGACTGTTTAATGAGTAGCTCCACACTAAAAATAGCTACCATGGAAAGCTTTTCAGCATTGCAAAAAGCTCCAGGACTACAACGGTTTGTTCTTCAAGATGTCAAACACCCATCCAAACCCAAAAGGATTGGTGTTGGATCTTATGGAAGTGTAGACGAATTGGAAATTGGGGGCATTATCTGTGCAGGTAAAACTATTCATAACACCCTCATTGATGTTGAGAATGTAGGTGCTGAGAATATTGTACAGAGATACATTCGAGAGTGCCAGCTGATGGGAAGTCTACACCATCCTCATATTGTGCAATTCATGGGAATCTGCTTTCTACCTGAGTCACGCCTCCCAGTGCTTGTCATGGAGTATTTGACAGCCAATCTCGATGATCTTCTCGAGAAACAGCCGAATATTCCTCTCTCCCTGAAGAGGTCCATTCTACATGATGTTGCACGAGGATTAGTCTATCTCCACAGCCACAATCCACAGATCATCCACCGTGATCTTACCGCAAGGAATGTTCTATTAAATCCCGCAATGACAGCCAAGATAGCAGATTTTGGCAATTCTCGAATCGTTGATCTTTCTCCTGAGCAGGTAACGAAGACCATGACTCGTGTTCCAGGCACTCAGGCGTACCTCCCTCCAGAAGGATTTGACCAACATCCCCACTACACCACAAAGCTCGACATGTTTTCCTTTGGGCAGCTTTCTCTGTACACAGTCATTCAAGTCTTTCCTCTTCCCATTGCTCCGACCTTCACAGATCCTCTTAGCAAGGTAGTTGTAGCACGCTCAGAGATTGAACGCCGCAGAGAGTACATCAATAAGCTTGAAATCCAACTTGTTGGCTATGATTCCTTCAGGGAATTCATTATGCAATGTTTAGCTAACCACCCCGATGGCCGACCCTCTGCAAATCAGGTCTCAAACATACTTGATGAGCTTCATGCTCAAATTTTAGATCCATACACCCACCTGACCAAACTTGACATGATCCGCATGTTGAGTGAAGGTCCAGAGGGACAGCAGCAAACGGAATGTGTGGCAGCAACAGGAGTTTCAAAGAGCATCGACTGGGAGCTAAAGATCAAACAATTGGAGGTATGCTCATAAATTAGCCCATAATTATTAAAGAATATTGCAGTAACATATTATATGATGTGTGGTATACAGGCACAGAAGTCAAATATGGAGCACCTCTGCCAAACAAAGGAGAGGCTACTGCAGGCAAGAGAAGCTGAAAATTGCCAGCAGGCTGGGATAATGAGGCAAAAGAAGAAAGAATTTGAGGTAATTATAATGTGATTCAGGATTACCATTATATATCACTGCAAAAAATACATAGTTGTTTTAACCACTTAGTGGTTACCCGGATTTTAGATGTGTCAGTATGAAGGTAGGAGTTAGGCCTCAAAGTGGGTATTTGCCGAGTGGGAAGCGAGGCAACTAATCGTGTTGCATTGAGACTCGCGTATATATGTATGTATGTATGTATGTATGTATGTACGTACGTACGTAATGCTACAGTAATGCAATTATTGTAAACATATTCCCTCTGGGCGTGGCATTGCTGCACGTGTAGTACCAACAAATGAAGAGTACTGCACTACGATGGAATAGTCTGTAGAGAGGCGGCAGTGAGTAGGGAGGCTACGTGCACAACAATGCAAAAATAATAGTAGTGAGGAGAGGAGGGAACATCAGTGGGAGGTTCATCGAAAGCGGATAATGCTGATTCGGCAGCAAGAAAGTGATAACCGCCGTTCTTAAAGCCGGACTAGCTGAATGGTCAGCTGAACAGCACATTAACTGCAACTCAATTCCCGCGAGCTCAAGGCTCTCTGCATGGATTACCATGTATGCACTGGAATATGACTATGGAATGTCATCTGAAATTTAGGTGTAGTGAAAACATCTACTGTGTATCCCTATAAATGGCCACCCTAGCCTTATGCTGCTGCCAAGTTTGTTTTGGTACATACCATAAACGAGATAAAAAATGAAGTAGTGTAATTGTCTGTCATTCTGTGATTTTGTGTGCATGATTTCGTGAGCTCGAGGCTCTCTGCATGGAATACCATGTATGCACTGGAATATGACTATGGAATGTCATCTGAAATTTAGGTAACCACGAAGTAGTGAAAACATACCATAAACGAGATAAAAAATGAAGTAGTGTAATTGTCTGTCATTCTGTGATTTTGTGTGCATGATTTCGTGAGCTCGAGGCTCTCTGCATGGAATACCATGTATGCACTGGAATATGACTATGGAATGTCATCTGAAATTTAGGTAACCACGAAGTAGTGAAAACATCTGCTGTGTATCCCTATAAATGGCCACCCTAGCCTTATGCTGCTGCCAAGTTTGTTTTAGTATATACCATAAACGAGATAAAAAATGAAGTAGTGTGATTGTCTGTCATTCTGTGATTTTGTGTGCATGATTTCGCACACCGACAAATGCTGATGATGCCAAACTCGGTGTGAAGGGCAAGGATCACAGTCTCTAGGCTCTGATGGATTACTTTTGTCGTCTATCGCGTTAGATCGACAGTAAGCGTGCATACGGCTGGATCAACAGTACCTAAGATTTCTCGAAATCGGCAAATCCTGATGACACCAAACGTGATGTAAAGGACAAGTATCACTGTCTCTATCCTCTGATGGATTGTTTTTGTCATGTTAGATCAACGGGGCTACGAGCCTACTGGTGTGGATGCATACAACACTATTTAGGGAGCATCTCCAAGGGGGTGTCTCCATTGTGACATTAGAGCTAGAGGGCGGGGTTCAAGGGTTATGCACTTTTAAAGTGCTTTTAATTTCTATTTGCTTTTGCAGGCTAAACAGAAACTATATAAAGCAATGCAAGCAGAAAAGCAACAGCAAGCGGATTTGATTCAGCAACTGGAGGTAGAAAATATGCTACCAGTACACCCTTAAATGTGATTAATAGAATGTCCACTTGTTTCTTGCAGTCACAAGTAGCCAATCTGGAAGAACTCTGCCAAACTAAGGATAAGGTCCTGGAAGCAATGGAGGCCGAGAATCAGCAGCAAGCGAAAGTGATGGAAAATAAATACGATGAACTGAAACGACTGGAATCTCAACTCAAAGTATGTACCAGAACTGCCATACATTCTATGTAGTGCCAGATTTTATGTTTTCTCCGTTATAGTTTTAGCCCATTCCCAGGCCTCCCCGCTCCGTGTGTTACATAATGTGAGTAAGCGAGAGGAAAAGCAGTCATACTGCCAGCGACAAATGCTGGGGTGCAGGCCTGGCAATGAGGCTATTATAGTTATACTTACCAGCTACTGTGCTTTGTATAGGTGGTATATCCCTAAACCACTGAACCTAGTGATCTTACCAACTTGTGCCATGGAATGGCTTCTGTTGACAGGCAGCTGTGAATGTGCCCACACACTATAATAGTACAAATGCATGTACATGTACATATATGCCTTTCAGAAAGAGAGATCAGTCATAAGTGTGTGTGTGTGTGTGTGTGTGTGTGTGTGTGTGTGTGTGTGGTGTATGTGTACATGTTGAGAGATTATGCAGATGTAACGTACTGATCTCATGCAGTCAAATGAGGTAGAGTATGCAGAAGGAATGAAAAAGAAGCAAGATCAACTCACTACACTGCAGTCGAAATTACATGTTCATGAGGTGAGTTTGTTGCCATAATTATATTAAACACATACATAATATTCAACGATACTTTTTGTTACTTAATAGCTTGAAATTGGTGGGCTTGAGAGGCTCTGCAGGGCAAAAGACAAACTGGTCCAAGTGAAGGTTGCTGAAAAGCAACAGCTAGAAGAGGAAATCGGGCAAAGGATTGAGGAGTTCGGGCTTAATCCTGCACAGGTATCTACACACTATGCATGTAACCTTGCCATAATATGGTATTTGATGCAACCTATAGGCAAATAGAAAGTAGTGTGCTCACATAATTATAAGTATACATCAACAGATATACTCATAATAGTATGCTAGCGCTCAAACATAATGCTGGTTATAGTATTCAGTTTCTATTTATATTTCTTTCAGTTTGTTACCACTGCAAGTGAAGGAGATAATGATACAGATACCTCTTCTGCTGGGATGTGTGGCCCTGAGGCTATTTTGAAAGAAAATGGACAAACTGATGGTGATGATCAGCCAAAAGTAAATGTTAGTTGCATTTGCTGTAAAAGTTCTAGAGAGTTTGAGAGTTGGCTAGCCAGGTTATGTACCTTGAATTCTTGAATAGAGGGATTGATCTCTACACTCTAAATGATCGCAAACCGCATCAATGCCTACTTCTGCTTTACATATTATGTACCATTTTGACCAAGCTTAGCTTACTGTACTCTCTTACACACATCGGAAAGAGAACATTGCACACTCAGCAGTCCTTTAATATTCTTGTTCAGTTAGCTATACTGAGGTAGCTCGGGATACAATGTTACCAATCGGATTATGGCAATCAATCTATGCATGCTGACATGTATGTTCAATGATGAATTGATATACCGGTATTATATTGTCTCATGGGAAGCCATACTATCAAAGGTGCTGACAGGGTAATCTACAGCTAAGAGCTACAATCAGCTAATATCTCAGCTAATAATATTATCACACCTAATATCACAGGGGGAAATCCTGTAGGTATATCACATGGCTAGGCATGCACGAAAACTGGACTACACTTTGGAGCTGCCTGACACATACACAAAAACTGAACTACTGCTTGAAACTGCCTCACACATGCACAAAAATTGAACTACAGCCTGACACTACTCACGCGTAGCCTGAAATATGCACAAAAATATGCACAAAAGCTACAGCTTGGACATTATACCTGCTGGACACATGCACAAAAACTGAACTATAGCCAGGAGCTGCCTGACACATGTACGAGAACTGAACTAGGGCTTGAAACTGCCTGACACATGCACAACTTACAGTAGTGACTCTTAGCAACTATCAGCTTCCATGAGACAAATTACATGCCTACGGGCGGGCTTTATCGCAAATACACTCAGCGATATCCAATAATCCCTTCAAGTATTTGAGATAATGCCCTGGTAGGCATGGACTAACTAATACATACTTACTATCATTGCTTCAGAAGAGTGTCATGGAGAACCACCAAGAAAAGGATTGTAAAGCTAAAGGTGCCGCAAAGCAAGATCCTGGTATTTCAACAGTTTTAAAGGTTAGTCTACTACTGGTAATGGAAGTATACATATAACTATTATACCTATATATAGAGTAAGGAATGGATTTTCAGATGACAGGTACAATTGGACACGCTAGCACCATGTGCATAAATTACCGGAAGTGGGTGGGGCCTTGATTAATACTACTACAGGCCCTTAAGCAACTGTTGGTTGGGATTTCTGCAGCATTGGGAAGCTCCACGACTGTACTGCTGCACACCACCTTTTCATAATCATAGCTGCCTCAAGTACTGTGGGGCAGCTAGGATCACTCTCTTACAATCAGGCAGTGGATGTTGTAGTTGTCTTGCTGTAAATGTCCCAAAATACTCACTAGCGCTACGATACAGCAATGTACAGGTCCTTCGCAGCGTAACAGTGCAAGTCCGATGTTTATGCATATGTTGTCATTCCTGCTCCATCCACTAAAACCTTCAGCATCATGTTCAATGAACATGAAACGTATAAACATCGGACTTTCACTTTTACGCTGCTTGTGATTCTTGTCGGCTAATTAAAAGGAAAGAATTAGGTTAGTTGTCCCATATATGTGACCGGATTTGAATTTTCGATTTTTGGCAATTTTCAAGCTGTCATATCTCGATAACCATTAACGAGACAGGAATGAATCTTGGTACAGTACAAGTACCAACCTTCAACTAAAGAAATCCTGTTGCTAAAAGTTTACAGCTCTCTCCATTTCTGTGATACGTGCCTTGGTATTACCGCCATTTTTGGAAAATTGGCATGCGATTCCGCAAACTCAGCCTATATCTTCCTTGTGGTGTGGTTGAATTGGGTTAATGCTGCAGCAGCGCCTCCTGTATAAACAACCCAGTATGCAAAAAATACTTTGTTGTTTATAAACAACAAAGTATGCAAGTTAAAAAATGTGGGAAGTGCCAGATTTTTGCAAATCCGGTCACATATTCAGTTTCCAAGAATAAGAGAATGTATTGCTTGAATGATCAGTTCCTGCAATGGCACCAAGTTTCCAAGAATAAGAGAATGTATTGCTTGAATGATCAGTTCCTGCAATGGCACCAGGCCCAGATGACTAATGATCTGCAGAAAAGGTGTTATAAGGCTAGGTACACTCTAAATTTGCATCAGACTCAATGATCCTTGGAGATGCCTCCTAAATAGTGTACACATCCACACCAGTAGACCCAAAGTCATACCTAACATGACAAAAACAGCCCATCAGAGGATAGAGACCGTGATCCTTGTCTTTCACATCATATTTGGTGCCATTGGGATTTGGCGATTTTGATATAGCTATACTATCTTGGTGAACTACAGTGTGATTACAATTATGTTAATCATTACAATCTGGTCATATCTATAGAGTAGCTAATTATATTACAGTGGAACCTCTCTAATGCGGACACACTCAACCTGTCCGGAATAGCGAGGCGTCTGTATTCCGGAGGCTTCTGGTTATATTTCCAGTATGCATGGCAATGAGTATTCGGCACGCAAGGGCTTGTTTTATGGCTCTGGCTACACGATGGCTGGCTCTGGCTTGCTGCAAAGGCTGTTAATGCCTAGTCACAAGCTAAATACAGTAGCATGCAGCGTTGAGTCGTCAAATCTGGCAGTGTGGGTGAGTATTCTTGCGGAGTAGACGATGTATACCATCACCTTGAGTCCGCATTGATTTTGGGAGTCGCGTCTTGTGGAGAAACTACGGTTTAAATTATGTCCGCATTATCGAGTGAATTTTGTACTGTCAAGGTACTGGTGGGATTGGAAAATCTGTCCGCTTTACAGAATAGTGAGGTGTCCGCATTTGGGAGGGCAATAATGTATTGTAGATATAGAAGTTTCAATTGGGACCGCAGCTAAACGTCCATATAAACGAGGTGTCCACTATAGAGAATGTCCGTTAAGAGAGGTTCCACTGTATGTAATAGATGGTATTGAAAACAAAAAACGTAGATTTTAGGAGTAGATTACCCTTATTTTGCTACCTCTATTGATTACAGGAAAAAAGCACCATATCAAAATTCTCATTGGTGGTGCTGGTGGTGTAGGAAAGTCAGCCTTGGTAGTACGTTATGTACAGAATTTTTGTGATGAGTATGATCCAACCACCTTTGATGCCTACTTCGTAAAGCGTGCATGTGTGAAGAATGGAAGCCGCTTTATACTTGACATCGAATTGTGGGATTGTGCTGGGCAGGAAGAATATGCAGCACTCCGAGACCAAGTGTTTTCAGAGTCAGACATCTTCTTGGCTTGTATTTGTATAGACAACCTTTCCACTGTTACAGCAATTAAGTCATATCTATAGAGTAGCTAATTATATTAGCGTGAAGTGACTGTACGGGAGGGGAAAGAACTGGCACAAGAATTTGGAACCAATCTACTTGGAGTGTTCTGCTATAACTGGAGAAGGAGTACAGGAAGTTTTCAATAAGGCCATTCATATTGTTGTGGACCAACTCGTTGAGAAGTATAATGCGAAAATTAAGAAGTGTGTAATCCAATAAGGTATATGCTTGTTATCTCACTGAGCCATACCCGATTTAACTGAATCCTCACCTACGTTCATTGTATTCATGTATTCCAGACTACATGCAAGTATAGTAATGTTCTCAATACTGTTCACTTGTCAACATCAGCATGTTTAATGTAGGAGTGTGCACATTGGAGTATTGACAAGTAGGGTAAGGTATACTGAATTAACCTTCAGCTGTAGCTACATAGGAGGCCTTAGATCTAGAGCTACCTTTAGCTAGATTGCTGTGATTATAACATTTTGTGTTCCAACCTGAACCGTTCATCAAAGGTTCATGAATCTTTGTTGGAATAGCGAATTTTATAATCATGAAAGCCACAAGCCAACGGAGACTCACCATTTGAGAATATAATTATATTGTTGTTATGGACACTGTACAAAATACCATACTTACGTAGTCTGTGAGTGCATGTGCCTAAGTGAGATGCAACAGTACAATTAAACAAGTGGACATTCTTGAATGCTACTGCATGACATGTAATATTTGTAATCACCCGCTAGACTAGCACTTGGAAGGTATTTGTACAGCTGTGCTCACAAATCGAGTTTCTACTCTCTCCCATCCAATGCCTCTCAACTGAATGGATGAGTGTGTAGTGTGCAAGGATTTCATTTGCTATAACTGCGCAAAGTATGCAGTTTGTCCCAAATTGGCCTCATGCCCAGGTTCTTTCCTCAAAGAGCCTTGGACAAGGCTAGCCCTAAACTCTACCTTTTCTGTAGTCACCGTTACTACAATTAAAAGTATTCAGATACATGGACATTAATTATGGACCGCTTTCGTTTTCAGAAACGCCTCTTATGTGTATGTTTGTGCAACATCAAAATAGACTGCATGCATACTAACTGCATGTATTCTAAGTATATTCTATGGTGTCTCCAATTTGATTTCTTTCATCTTCGAATTTCTAGTATAGCCATCAACTTTGCTTACACCTTTGCATACCCACATTCAAGCATTAGTATTAGAAATGGACACTATCCTTATTGTAGTCACATCTATTCTTGTCATACTACGATGTCAGGTAACTGTAATGGTAATGGAAACCCTTTCAATATCAGTTTAGAAGGGAGTGAACTGTCAAAACTTCAGTAATTGATTCTTTTGCATTTGATACTTGCACCTTGTCAGTGTTTTCAGAGATGTTTGAATTACTGTCAGGATTGCTCCGCTGCAGTTTCATCCAAGGTTGCTACAGAAATAGAACTAGTAGTTTCTGTTTCAGTTGAGTGACGTGACACCACTGTTGGTCATATATCTCATCACTCAGATTGAAACAGAATATCCTTCCACTGATACATATTCCCCTGTGGTCCAAGTGTGTGAAGATATGCACTTGGCACTGTTGGTAGCTAGTACTTGATGTTACAAGCTGTACATAGCTACTCAGGTATACGGGTCTTTGGGAATGTCCAATGTATACACAACATAGTCAATTCTCACTTATCCCTCGCTCATAGCAAGTTTCTGTCAAACTAATAGTCAATTCTCACTTATCCCTCACTCATAGCAAGTTTCCCAAATATTGTCGAACTAATAGTCAATTCTCACTTATCCCTCACTCATAGAAAGTTTCCCAAATGTTTGTCAAACTAATAGTCAATTCTCACTTATCCCTCACTCATAGCAAGTTTCCCAAATATTTGTCAAAATTCTCACTTATCCCTCACTCATAGCAAGTTTCCCAAATATTGTCTATATAACTAATGGTCAATTCTCACTTACACACTCCTCTTGGCCTGTCCTTAAATCCCCAGCTGATTTTTAGCAGATGTGAAATATCATGTTGTTTTCTGTTTCATGTAA
The DNA here is from genome assembly GCA_963921505.1 of Phakellia ventilabrum. Taxonomy (NCBI): domain Eukaryota; kingdom Metazoa; phylum Porifera; class Demospongiae; order Axinellida; family Axinellidae; genus Phakellia; species Phakellia ventilabrum. The sequence goes on from OY997385.1 coordinate 4,070,373, forward strand.
CAAAAAGCATGGAGTATACAGCTAACTCTTACTGCACTTCTACTGAGGCCTAAATGTCCTCTTTATGCATGAATGGTGCACAATTGCATTTGTGGCCTACTCTTCATGCACAAGCTTAGTTTGCCTTCTATATTGAATTACCATTTGCAAGGATGCTAATTGTAATTAGCTAGCTACAAAGTAAAATTGCTCTTGCATGAAATCAAACTAGCAAATCAAGTACCAAGAGCACCATAGGTAGTGCAGACTCCACAGACAATGCACTACCTGTGGGCACTAGGATACCTTACACCAACACATTACAGATACCCTAAGCAACACTACACTTTGAGGAGACACTACTGAGCCAGCCATTTGTGACTCAATCCTTATAAGAATGAAATTAATTAAGACTAAACTGCAATCTGGGCATATAGAGGTATGAGTACAAATGGCAGGATTGCACAGCATATTATTTTTCAACAAATGAAAGTAGTTATGTCAGTCTGCCCACAATTATAGCTTGACCATTATAAAAAAAATATTGGGTGAGCTATGCAATTGTATATCGAAAAGTACATGTTTTTGATATTGAAACTTTATAGAGCTGCTTTATGACCAAATGGTTAATTATCAAACTGCATGATACAGATGTTTTATTATAGGATTAATTAATGATACAAAGACCCAAACTTAGTGATGTACAAATTTAACCTACAAAAATATAGCTAGCTAGTTGAATGCATTTTTACTTCCGTGATAGCCCTATACATTATAGCTAAAACTGGGGTACTTTTATTAATAGGTTGCATGTTGCTGTTTGTCACTACTTATTGTCATTATGATTAATGCCTTCAGTGACTCAATAGTTCATAATTCATTGGGTTGACTATTCTATCTGGAATGGATCCATGGCTACCTTCCATTCGTCCTTCAGCCTGATAGTGAGCACAACATCTGGTGCACTGCAATCTTCTCATAATTTTACATACGGCATTTGTTGTCACCATCCAATGTAGTAAGTGGAGAACTATGTACATGAGTGGCAATATATATAGTATATCTAGCATGACAAGTGATAGAACTGAAGTGTGTCCAGTGATTAAAAAATATCTTGTTTGAGACACTAGAAGCTAGAACATTGCAGCCCTAATAATAAACATCACTGCATCAACTGTATTGTGGAAACGCTTTTTGTATGGTTGTAGTACAACCAACACTGCTGCTGTAGCCAAGTAGAGAAAGGCTGAACCACTGGCATAAGCTCCAGCAGTTGTACCTAATATATAGATCAGAAGAGTGATTATTCGAAGCATGAAGTAGAATCCAGAAAAGTACCGACAGTCATGTGTACCATCTGTGCCATCTTTGAAGCAGCCTTGGAAAATCTCAACAAATGTACGAAGAGCTTGAGAGTTCAGTTTGCATTTCGTGAGCCATTTTTGAAAAGAGGCGCATGGGTACACACACAACAGCAAAGGGGGTATAGCAATAAATGATAGAAGAACAGAAATTGCTAAGAGTGCATAAGGCAGATGCTGTTTGTGGAAAAATTGAATATTTGCAGCATAGTACATTACTAGTGTGTTAAGTTTCTCACCCTTGCCATTGTATAGTGTTGTAGGTGATAAGAGGTGGTATGTTACTGCTAAAAACCTAACATAGGAAAGGAGTATAAGGGTAGCGAAAGTGTTAATTACCGAAGCCTTTGGATCAACACTCCTTCTGAAGTAAACAAAGTACTTGTGGAAAGGCCTCCAACAGCAAATAATGGGTCTAAAATTACGAGCATGTAGTTCTATGCAGATGTAGAGAATCATTACCAGAAGGAGCGGGTAAACCGCTATGATATATTCAAGTGCAACTGCCTGGAGACCATTCAAGTTCTTGATCACACAGAAGCCAGAGAAGAAATGAGGAAAGAAACGTAGGTTCAACAGTTGATAGATGTCTGTAACTACATTGTTGAGCAATGTTGTCCTACGCAGATAGGTTGAATCTCCAAGATATGATTTAAAGCCTGGTATATATCCAGAAAAGTGAGTAAAGAAGATAAAAGCATTAAAAGACCCCGACACTATGCTTATGCCAAAGCCTTAAATAAAAGTGAGGATAAGAGTGAGTGGTAAGAATGTGCTTGCTAGGAACCTGACCCAGTGTTGTAAGTCATAGCTACATTTGACACAATGTGCAGCTGTATAGGTCATTGTTGCAGGGCCATAGCCATCCTGTACGTTGCACTCCCCACACAGTGTACCTGTGCTATGGTATGATTTGCATACAATTTCATTGAGATCAGACCATCTCTCAGGAAGTTGGTAATACAGTCTGCTGTAATTAGTCTGTAAGTTCCACATACGACACATTCCTGCTATTACCTCTCCTGTGTCATTATCATACGTCATACAGTAGCCAAGTTGTATTGAGGCTACCTGTGATTCATCATTGCAGGTGATCATTGCATTTGGCCAGTCAGCACAAACACAGCTATTTGCTTGCAGCATGAACCCGGGAGGACAGGCAAGGGAGGATGTAGCATTAGTCGTTGCTTCATAAATCTCTTTAGAGTTTTCAATTGTGAATGGCATAGCAGTAGCCAAAGAAGCCATTAGGGCTACAAGTACTACAGTAGCTATATCTGTGCTCATGTTATGACTATATAGATCTATGGAATAGTAGCTAAGACCAAAAAGAATTCTGGAAACCAGCAATACTTTTTTAAGTAACTAAAATGTTGTTTGAATGTAAGTGAGCTACTAATATAGACTTGTGTTTTTTTGGGGAATGTTCTCTTGAATGGACTGATATGCTAGTTTGCAAGAAACAAGGATATTTAAGTTGACTATCTATTGGCCTTGTTTATATACACACTGTTATTACCACCTGTAAGGTCACACGGTATTTTTATAATAAGAAACATAGAGGACAAACAATATGTCTAATATAACTTCTTCCCAAACGGACTGATATGAGCAATGCTGGTGGTAGTAGGGTTAAGAAATTGGCCAGGCCACAAAAATCTCAATTTGCATTGGCTAAAGACTAATAATAATAAAAGAATAATAGCAATGCTACAATAATATTTAATACTAGGAATACTAGGAAGCTCAAACGGATGTCTACCCTAGAGCAAGGTGGAGAAGTGATAATTATTTATGAGCTTAAGTACCAAGTCTTGCGTATAATTATTTTAAATTATGAACTGATTCGTAACTTAACCCATTTCAAACTGGGTTGCCCATTTAAAACAGGCCAACCCATCATATGACCGGCTGGCTTGCTTTGCAATCTGAAACAGTAGACCTGACTCATTTATATCAGATTTATATTAATATATTATATTATAAAATATAATAATAATAATATACTCATGTTGCTGCCGTAGCGCTTACGCCATTGACCACGCACCCACAGACGCAGGCGGAGCTTGTAAGACCTCCAGTCAGAGGACAAGAGCAAGAACAACCAGAGACCACACAATCCTGATCACCATACAATTCCTTCTTCCTAGTCTCCCATATCAGTAATACAAAGCTCTTAACTAGCTTTAATAATGCTTTAAAATCATCCCTGTTCCAATTCTCAAACCCTAAAATAAAACTTGCCTTATTAAAAATAAAAATATGAATTTATATAATTTATATAAATTATAATAAACGGCAGACAGCTTCCTTAGAATCCATTCAGCTAGGAGCAGCTAAGAAGATACTTGGCTGCTCTTCCAAAACGTGTAATGAAGCGGTAAGGGGAGATATGGGGTTAGAGTCCTTGAAAGGGAGGAGGGATAGAAGCAAACTTAAGTGGTGGTATAAAGTCAATAAGTTGGATATTGAGCGGTATCCTAGAGTACTATTAGATGCTGAGTGGGAAGTGAAACCATGTAGAGGTAGGCAAAGGAAAACTTGGATGAAAGTAATTAATGAATTGCTGCTGCAGTTAGATTTAGATAGCCAAGAGGTATTAGCTGCAGATAATATTAATTTGTTTTTAGATACGGTAGACGAAGCGTTGAGGGATAGAGAATACAAGGACTTTAATGACAGCTTGAATACTAAAGTTAAGTTGAATCTGTCTCCCATATCAATAATACAAAGCTCTTAACTAGCTTTAATAATGCTTTAAAATCATCCCTGTTCCAATTCTCAAATCCTAAAATAAAACTTGCCTTCCTAGCCGACTTTTCGCCCTCCGTCGGGAAAAGTACGTCTGGTAAACCATTTCGGTTCACAGTCATTGCTGCGTCACGTAATCATTGCACGCGTCACGTTGTACACTGCACTTTGACAGCAATGCCATTTTACGTGACGTCACACGTTAATTACAATGCGCCAACATTCCGGCGCACTTGAACCGAAATGGAATAGGGGGGTTACCAGACGTACTTTTCCCGACGGAGGGCGAAAAGTCGGCTGGGAACGAGACTAACAACGAATGGGCCTTCACTGCTTCAGGAGGCGAATGTCTCTGTATACAACACAGTTCCAAGTATGGCTGCTACACAAGAGCAGAGTTGCTTGAAACTGTCACGTTCGTACTGGCGATCGATTTGCCTGACTCCAGCGGTCAGATCTCTGCTGAAACAGAGGCTACACAAACTCTAATCGCGTTGGAGCTGTAGTAAGCCTACCTGGGTAAAAAAATTGATCGATTTGTCCAGATCTCTGATCCTTCGGGCGTCAGAACTACAAAGGCGGCATCCGTCAGGACGCCATCTTGAACATGTGCTTGCCCCCCGGGGGTAGGGTTGGGCGGATTATGCCGGAATAATTTTAGGCACAAATAAGCATCGAGCATAATGCGGGAATAATAGGACTGTAATCGTCTGTAATTGTATTTTCGGAGTAGGCCTCGCCCACCGGAAGAACTATACGTGTGTTGATGGCGCCTAGCAGTGATAGCTAGACACCAAGGGTACCATGACTGGAACAACCACTGTCATTAAAGATGCATAGTATAATAACTGTCACGGTAAATGCAGAAAAGGGTATTACATGAAAAGTATTGTTTATTGTTTACCTATAGTAAATTCTAGCTCAGGAATAATGCGAGAATAATAAGCAGTAGCTCGGGAATAATAGAATAATAGGTCATTTTTTGAGCGTAATCTGCCCAACCCTACCCGGGGGCCGGATGCGTTTCGTTACAGATGTAGTAACAACACGTATACGGAACGTAAAGACATAGTAATAACACGTATAAGGAACGTAACCGGATAATTAATTGCATTCCTAAGCGTGACGGAAGTTGCGTACATATATATATATATATGCGCTAGCTGAGACTTCAGCCCACACTGCACGATTAGTTGCTTAGCGCGAGGCAATTAATTAAGACTTAGTGTCCATGCTATTTATTCTGTGTGATATCGATTTTGGTCTTAGTGTCGCAATACAATTTCGTTATCAGCACAGCCCCACTCTTGGATTCGTCGTTCTCGTGAACCGTTAAAGTCACACCGTACTGATCGGCCTGCATTTGAAGTCTACCGAGCCTACGAAAATTGAGGTAACTGTACGCGAAACAGAATAACGAAACGACCATATTTTTGGTGTATATCAATCTACAAAAGAAGAAACAATTTGCAGTTTAATCTGGAGGTGTAATACTAGTTAGACTGCACTATTATACCGTAAATGAATTGTACACTCTCATATACCTAGTCTTGCTTGGGTACTGCAATTTTCTAGAGTCTGGGCACCGCATTCCTTTAATTCGTCCCTGCAGATATAAATGTACATTTTGTACAGCTATGAAAAACAACAACTGTGTTTCGACATGCCAGGGGGCAAGGCTACCAACTATATTCTGGCTGTATTTTATTATTGGTGACATACTGTGGTTAAACTTTAGATTCCCATGTGAAGGTTGTCCGGCTGGGCATGTGCTCTGGCATGTTATGGCTGTTAACCAGAAGCCCATGTACAACTGCATGTGGCAATGCAATGCACTTATATGTTAGCTGATTTGTTCTAGAGCTGTACATCTAACCTCAGATTGACTGGGATAGAAAAAGTGCCCAATTGGTTTTAGATATAAAATCTTGTTTTCTCGGCTGGGCACAGCATGATTAGTAGCTACATTCCATGTGTAAAAGTATGTAGCACTAGCAGAGTCATAATATTGTGTGTGAAGAATGGTATAATATTGCCCCACTATATAGATATAGGTGCCAACTAGTAAAACCTCCCTAGCTCTAACCATTATCAAAGAGTCCTTTTTTATTAATAAACTCATAGGTATTGTAGAGCTAATGGTAAACTCCTATTTGAAACAATGAAATTATTTTGATATTTCACTGTTGCTATGTGAAATTTCACTGTTGCTATGTGAAATTTCACTGTTGTTGGGAGCTATAAGATTAACATGTGATAGCATGGTTTGGAGTGAAATTTGGGATAAATCATACTCGTAATGTACCTAGGATGGTAAATTGCACTCGGCTTCGCCTCGTGTAATTTAACCCCATCCTTGGTACATTACTCGTATGATTTATCCCAAATTTCACTCCAAACCATGCTATTACATATACTAATCCTAGAAAGCCAGGTTAACCACACTGCATCCAAAACCGATAGTCAATGTGTGTAGCTATATAGCACTGTAAAATGCAGCAGCAGGATGGCCCTCTGTGGGTAGCAATATCAGGGTGGGGGTATCAGCTAGAGATGTGCCTATGTACACTATAACTGTTTGCAAGAATAACAGTTAGTGGGTGATATCTATGGGGTGCCGTTTGTGTCAAAATTATGCAGAAGTGTATTATTTATATATAATGTGCATTATTTATATATAATGCATATTATATATAAATAATGTGCATTATTTACATATAATGTGCATTATTTATATATAAAGTGCATTATTTATATATAATGTACATTATTTATAAATAATGCGATAATTTGCGATAATATTGCCGTTATCGCATTATTTATATATAAAGTCATTATTTATATATAATGCGATAATGCATGCAATAATATCGATAAAGGGTACCGCTTCAGGTGTTCACGTGAAATTGATTACGGTCACGCTTAGCTCACGTGAGCTGCATGTGGCCAGTATGCGATGATGTCATGACTCCAATTGATGAGCATGTCACTGTAATGTATCTATCAAAGTTATGCCCCACCCTCCCTAGTAGGAGGAGGGTCGGGCAAAGGTGGGAATTGGAATGTCAAATGCAGAGAAATCAACACCCTCTCCCACCCACACTATGGGACAATATTCCATACGTGATAACAACTCCTGACAAATTTCATGATGTATTATGTACTCTTAAATACCAGTATAGATTAAGCCAAACAAGAAGCGCCTTTAATGTAGCTAATAGTTGTTTATCAATGTATGATCCATGACAACAGGCAATTAGAATTGAGTTGGACACTATTCACAGCAGTGTAGACCCTCACCTAGTTAGTGGGTGTGTCTGGTAGGCAACAAGAGAACACCTGTCTGCTAAGCATGACTATAAATGAGTTGACTTTGTGCAGGCAAAGATCAGTTATAGCTAAAGATGAGATGGACATGTAATTAAAAAGGAAATGGTTAATATAGGGATTGATGTGGTTGTCTGACTTTCAGTCAGGAGTAACTACAGACAACATCTTGTAAGAAGTGCATCTCATAAGCAAACTCCTGTTTCAATTTGCTCCTGAGCTACATACCTACTCAGAATGGCTGGACTGAAAATCAGATAGCCATGTTTGTTTTAATCTTTACCTTTTTGTGGTCTAAATTGTATTTAGATCATGTAGAGATCTTCCTTTGAAATGATAAGGGCTCCCGCACTACATGAAGGGTGTGTCCCACATACGAAATGTAACCTTTATTGTTTATCATGACGACAGACAATAGGAACTGAGTCAAACATTATTCACAACAATGTATATCTCACATGGGGTGTGTCTGGTATGCAATCTGGGAGCAGGTGTGGACTCGGGCTGTAAATTCTAGTTGCCGAGCGCAGCGAGGCCAATAATCGCGACCTATGGGCTCAACAATCTCAGCTAGCGTCTATATATATATATTTCCATATGGGAGATGTCTGTCACGCTTGGGGGGCCCCGGGGCAGCAACACGTGTTCAAAATGGCGTCTCTGGTAGTTACATGGATGCCGTCTTCGAACTTGTGGCGCCCGAAGACTCAGACGTTTGGACAAATCTACCACATCCTTTTACCAGGGAAGGCTTACTACAGCTCCCAGGTTAGTAGGAGCAGGTGTGGACTCAGGCTGTAAATTCTAGTAGGTAGCGACATCATTCTCCTGGATGTCAGTCGCTTTCTCGTAGCTGCTCTAGCATTCCCTGTTAAGCTCTTATTCTCGCGACTGGCTGACTCGCGAAAATAATCGGTTCGTGTGCATCCGGGGTCTACCCAGCCCCAGTACGCACCCCGTGTGCATCCGGGGGGCTACCCCGCCCCAGTACGAAATGTAACCTTTATTGTTTATCATGACGACAGACAATAGGAACTGAGTCAAACATTATTCACAACAATGTATATCTCACATGGGGTGTGTCTGGTATGCAATCTGGGAGCAGGTGTGGACTCAGGCTGTAAATTCTAGTTTAATATATGATCCTGAATAATTTGAACTGTCTGGCCCTCCCTTTTTTCCTTGCACCTGCTCCCAGATTGCATATACCAGACACACCCCATGTGAGATATACATTGTTGTGAATAATGTTTGACTCAGTTCCTATTGTCTGTCGTCATGGATCACAAACTGATAAACAATAAAGGTTACATTTCGTATGTGGGAAACACCCTTTATGTAGTGCGCAGCCGTAATGCATGGACAGGTGTCTTCTTGTTACATACCAGACACACCCACTAACTAGGTGAGGGTATAGCAACATTGCCGTGAATTGCCTATTGTCATGGATCACACATCGATAAACCACTTTTAGCTACATTAAAGGTGCTTATAATTTATACTGGTACTTTAAGGACGACATTTTTACAATACATCATGAAATTTGTCAGGAGTATATAGGTACATAGTATTTTGTTGTTCACTCTGAGGTTGTCACTTTTTCAAAAATGGAATAATGTCCCATAGTGTGATGTGGGGTGGGGAATACTGGGGAGAGGGAGTTGAGTTTCCCCTGGGGGTTGGGCATTTGACATTCAAATTCCCACCCTTGCCCCACCCTCCTTGTACTAGGGAGGGTGGGGCATAACTTTGATAGATGCATAAAGCTTTATTAAAAGCAGCCTGGTTGCTCTATAAAGTGTCTACAAACACTGCCACATCAGTTTTTGGCGAGCTAAGAAGGATGTAAATTGCTTCTAAGCGTTGGGGACGCTGGAGCATTGCTGCTACAAGCCAGGGTAAGCCAAAATGGGAGTGAATTTTTACATAGGGCGAAAGTGAAGTATTATTGAGTGTTAACAGTATCGACAAATCAAATTGCAGAATGTTTTGAATTGTATTTACTGATTGGCCGATGCAGTTAACGTTCTGCAAACCAGATGTTGCAAGAACTCTGCAGAATCATGGCACTTGTGCCATCTGAAATACAGAATATACTCCCCTCCTAGTTTTGGAAGTATGAGCCTCTGAATGTTTGGCATATTATTATTACCAATAACCAGAGGAGTTTGCCCTTTACAACACATCACTAATAGGCCTTTTCACGTAAGGCTAAGGTATGCGCAGGGTCCAATAATTGAACGTGACATCACATCCGGAGTACACTCCAGCGCCATCTTGGAGTACTTCACTATTGCGGTCAATGGGAAATGAGGCCTGATTTGTCGTACTGTAACTTCCAGACGGTACCGTATATTCGAATACAGCGAAGACTATTGAAAAGCTCGAAAGCTAACGGTGAAAAGCCGGTGACGATCAAGCAAACATGCAGTGAGCTACGAGGTGAGAAAGACGGCCGGTTATTAGTGTTTACAAGCTACAGTAGAGACCAGAGGTAAGCCAGGAAAGCATGACTAAAGGGTTTTACGGCTATAGTTACGTAGAAAAATGTAAGTGAAGAATAGGCTGGCTTAGCTAGCTACCTTTTAGCAATGGCATCATGCAATAATGTGTTGGCCTTTGGTAGTTCTGCCCTTAGCTAGCTAGTTATACACTATAGAGTAACTTATTTATTGTAGTACGGCACGGGAGCCGCGTAAGGCTTGTTAGTTTTCTTCTGTATAGGCTTGCATGCTTTCCTGGCTTACCTCTTGACTCCACTGAAGCTTATAAACACTAATAACCGACCGTCTTTCTCACCTCGTAGCTCACCGTATGTTCGCTCGATCGCCACTGGCTTTTCACCGGTCGACGTCACAAAGATTGAGCTTTTCAATAGTCTTCGCTGTATTTGAATATACGGTACCGTTTGGAAGTGACAGTACGGCAAAGCGGGCCTCATTTCCCATTGACCGCAATAGTGAAGTACCCCAAGATGGCGCAGGAATGTACCCCGGATGTGACATCACGTTCGTTATCCGAAAATTGCATACCTCAGTGCGTTAAATGAAAAGGACTATTCTAGCAAGTCGTGTTTGTAGCAGTCTTGTCCCTAGACCTTGACCCCTGCTGAATGGTCTGGCGGCTTTCAGCACAATCCTCAGGCTTCATTAAATATTCATAATTTAGTGGATATGTAATTGTGAACCGCTAATTTACCCATAGCGAGAAGCAATGCTAGATCAGCAAATGCATAGCAATAGTGAGCAGCTTAAAATTTTGTGAAATAGCTGTAGCGAGTGAGCTACCGGCATGCACTAGGGAGAATGGATCATTGTCTCCTTTGTGGGAAAGAAGTACCATCATTGTCTTGACAAACTATTCACCCACTAGATACGTCTCTTGTCGGACAGTACAAGTAGCCATTTCACTCTTCGCCTTTCTTGAATACTTGCTTGATGCTTTGACAGAAGCATGCTGCTATTACTGTTATTGTATGATATCGCTGCCACATTGACTGTCCATGGTTCAGACGTGTCTTCTGAACTGGAATCCATGATAATAGCTAGTGCCTCTGGACTCACATGAAGTCATCATTTAACACATGACACACTCACTGCATGTAAATTGCTGGCTTTCAGTGGTCTGTAGCTATAGCACACTATGCTATTGTCTGGCTTTTCTAGAATTATATTCAATTCAAATTTTTTTTCCCCCAATGCAGGTGAGCAAAATGATGGTATACTTCAACTGCACCAATTTGACGAGCACTGAATTTGGACAACTTGCACTTGCAAGGAGCGTTACTGCAATGATCTTGCTTGTCTTTGTATTTCTTACATCTTTGTATATAGCTTGCACCCATAAAACATCCTTGAAGACACTTCTACGACGCGTCTTTTTTTACCTCACCATTTCAACATCTGTTTACTTGGCAGTTCTTTCCTTCGACTTCAAATCGCCTACCAATGCATTGTGCAAATCAGTGGGCTTTTTAGCTCAGTATTCTAGAACTATACAACTTCTGTACAGTTTGGAAATCGTTCTGGTGTTGTTTTACAAAATAGGAAAATTGTATCGTACTGGTGCTACTGATACAAATCCACAGGGATTAAAATGCAAATACTTTTTTGAGGCATTGGTTCTTTTCGTTCCTTGGATTCTTCCCCTACCATTTGCTTTCATGCCATTTGCTTTGGTGCCTTATGGTGAGACTGGTCCATGGTGCTGGATCCAAAGCCATACTGAAGACTGCTCCACAATAGGACATTGGGAACGGATGGGACTGTGGTTTATTCCTTTTGGTGTAGCAGCTTGTATTAGTATGTTGTGCGTACTGTTTATTCTTTTTGGATTCTTATTCTTGCGCTTGAAAAAGCAGCTACTAGTTAATAAACTCATTGGGGAAGTTCTGCTTTTAACAATCTTCCTGTTGGCATACTTCTGTTTGTTTGCTACTGAAGTGGGATGTCATTTTAAAGCTATTGGGGAAGATGAGTACAGAATATGGATGGTTTATGCAATTTCGACTCCTTTTAGTGCCATTGTTATACCCATCGCTTTTCTGATATACTTGCGATACCAACTGAAGGGAAAAAATAAGCAGGAAGATAAAGAAAGCACAGTTATGTCAGGTCCATGTGAAACCAATGCTGACCACTTGTTGACAAGAAGTGGTGAGATAAGTGTAACTGAAACTCAACCACTGCTCAAAAATAACCGGCGCATACAGACCTAATTTAAGTTTATGTAGGAACATATAGGTGTATGTTTATAGTAGCTATAAATATGGTCGTAGCATCTGTATTTGACCAAAGCCAATGATGTTATAGTTTGTTGCTGCTTGCAAAATTATTGTCTACATAGCTACACAATACACATGTCTTGCTGTATTTTCTGCTTATACGGATATAACATTTTGCTATACATGTCAGACTTTAACTACATACAGGTACAGCTCAGGTGGCTGTCACCATATACATTCACTAGATTAACTGAAGAAAGCATGCTAATCCTAGCACTTGATATCATTCCCAGGATAGTCTGGGAATGAGACACCAAGCGTACGTTAAATTATTAATCCTAGCAATAGACCCTTTCCACGAAAAATTACATTAGGGATTTCTGTAGCTATGGCAACAGCATTCCTTGTATTTCATATCCTGCAGGCATGGATAGCTCCTTTCAAGTTTGAAGTAAATTGGATGTTTAATGGAGTGGATATGACCTCACAAACTTATACACATTTTATATGGGCTCATATGGGAGATTTGGTCTGGAGGCGCCTCCAGTGCAAATCTCTCATATGGGCCTATATAAAATGTGTATACGTTTGTGAGGTCATGTCTATTCCATTAAGTATCCAATTTGCTTCAAATTTGAAAAGAAGCCCCCATACCTAGAGGACATGAAATACAAAGAGTGTCGTTACCATAGCTACAGAAATCTCTCTTGTAGCCAAATGGATTTTTTTGCGGAAAGGGTCTATTGAGATCATTCTCAGGCTGGAGTGAGACACCAAACATACTTCAGAAGGAAGTCCAGGGAGGTTCAGTAAATTTTCAGAGACTGTTTCTGCTTCCTTTATAAATGAGTAGCCTATTTTTTTCTTCTGCAATGAAGCCTTGGTCACAAAGTCTGAGCTTTATCTTCAAATACTTTTAATTTATTGGGTTGAACCACATCCCCCATGGTCAGTGACTGAGGTCCTGCAGCTGTGCCCAGGTGGGGCCTGCCCACCTCTGAGTAAGGCACAAGGAAAGCCAGTTACATGCAAAACAAAATTGTACTTGTGGGTAATTGTTATAGGTATTTTCAAGCATTCTGCATTGAGTACATTGCTCACACTAGACAAACACTGTGCTATTATTAGTATTGGATCATTTAGACCAGAGCAAGCAGCTGTACAGCTATTATTTTTGTATTCGCGCTGCTCAGATGATGCAATCATGGTATGCTACAGACAGTAACAGAACGCTGCAATGCTATTACATCTCCAGTATCATTGTCATATGTCATACATTAGCCAAGTTGTATTGAGGCTACCTGTGATTCATCATCGCAGGTGATCATTCCATTTGGCCAGTCAGCACAAACACAGCTATTTGCTTTCAGCATGAACCCAGGAGGTCAGGCAAGGGAGGATGTATCAATGTCTGATTCAGCTGTTGCATTGTAAATCTCTTCAGCAGCAGCCTGATAAATCATTACGGCTACTAGTACTACAGTAGCTATATCTGTGCTCATGTTGTGACTATGCGTACTATATAGCAAATCCGAAATATTGTTACGGAATTCTAGAAGGCAGCGGTACTTTTAAGGAATTAAATGTTGTTTTGCGTGTACATGTAAGTTAGCTACTAATGCAGACTTAGTGTTTTTTGCATGGGAAGGTTCTCTTGCATGGACTGCTATACTGGTGGTTTGCTAAGTTGACTAGCTAGCTATTTAGCTTGTTTGTGTACACACTGCTTTGTTACCAGAGGTTATAATAACCACCTATAACTGGCCTAGGTATTAACATAAATGAAAGTCCATGATGTAATGGGGGTATTATTTCTTGAAGGGGAAATACTGGTGGTTAGTTATCAATTTAAACTCTAGGGGGGTCTGGGGTTATGCCCGCTGAGAAGATTAAGTGTCCCAAAAATTAACTACCCGTATTTTAAGTACATCAGAGAGATACAGGCTGCAGTCCAAAAGCCAGTGAGGAGAACCAGTAGAGCAGGGTCTCCAATTTAATTTCTTTCATCTCTGAATTTTTATAGCCTTCATTTTTCTCATACTTTGCATAGCTACCCATGGACTTCCAAGGATTAGCACTGTGCTATAATACAGCTGTTATATCTGAAACAGAATATCCTTCTGATACATGCTTGTATGAAGACACTAGGAGCAGTGTATATTATATTAGCTCTAGGTGTGATCACCTTTTTGGTGCCCTCCCCTCAAGAAAAAAGATACCAGCTTCAATTTATTACGCACGCTACCCTATCTAATGCATGTTACAAGCTGTAGCTACTCAGGTTATATGGATTTTTAGGGGAATAACCGCTACGTACACAACCTGTTACATGAATATAGTCAATTCCCACTTCTGCACTTTCCCCTCTTCTAATAGCAAGTCCCTCAAGTATTGTCATAACCTGTCACATTAACAGTCAATTCTCACTTACATATTCTCCTCTTTGCCCTAATTCCCCAGCTGATATTTAGATGTGAAATATCAGTCTTGTTTCTGATGCAGATAACCAAAAAGCATGCAGTAGTTAACCGAATGCACGTGTACTTTATCTCTTATGCAAACAGTGGAGCCTGGGAATGAGAAAATCTTAAAATTACTGTGTTAATTACAGAATCCCTTTGGCACTGTCATTTCAATCCGTGCTAAATGTCTCATCAGTCTCTGAGATAATAATTATAGTTCCCCCTGTCATCCAGTACATGCAATCTAGTACCTAATATATTTGAATCCAGTGATCTAGTTTACCATTACACACATAAATGATTCGTAATTGCACTGTGATTTGCTCTTCATGGTTAGCCTTCTATAATGATATTTATCCCAGCATTGAATTGCCAATTGCAAGGATGCTATAGTAACTAGCTACAAAGTACAGTTGCTCCTGCATAATCAAACTATCAAATTAAGTACACCGTGGGTAGTGCAGACTCCAAAGACACGTGCACTACATACACACCTCACGCCAGACACCGGTCCCATGTAACATCACACTTTGAAGAGACACTATTGGACCATTTGTATACATATTGTATGACTCTCTTACATGAAATGTCGTAGGTGAAAATATGACTAAACTCCTACACATGCCTCCGCACCCAATCATTATCTTCACTGGGCATGGAGACATGACTATGAGATACTTGAGTTTATTTTTTTGACAAATGGAATTATAAGACTTTACCCACAAATAATAGCTAGACATTGTACAAACATTGGGTGGACTTTGCAATTGTGTATTGAGAGAATGAGTTTTAATAGACAACTTCTGGAGCTGGTTTATGAAACAAATACAGGTAGGTACAGGGGTAATTATAAAACTTAGTAATGGATAATTCAAAACAGGTGCTGAATTATAAGATTAATGATATAAAGACCCCAACTTATTGATGTATGAATTGATCCTACAAAATATGCATGTAGCCAGTTGAATGCATTTTTTATCTTGTGTGACAGCTCTTGGGCTGAAATTGGGGTACTTTTACTAATAGGCTGCATGTTGCTATGTGCTACTGCAATATTTCATAATTCATGGGGTTGACCATTCTATCTGGAATGGATCCATAGTAGCCCGCTGTTCGTTCTTCAGAGTGATGGTAAACACAACTTATGCACTGCAATCTTCTCGTAATTTTACGTACATTTGTAGTCGCCATCCAATGTAGTATGTGGAGGACTACGTATATGAGTGGCAACACGTATAGTATATCTATCATGACAAGTGATTCAACTGAAGTGTGTCCAGTGATTACAAAATATCTTGTTTGAGACACAAGAAGCTGGAACGTTGCAGCCATAATAATAAACATCACTGCATCAACTGTATTGTGGAAACGCTTCTTGTATGGCTGTAGTAGAACCAATCCTGCTGCTGTAGCTGAGTAGAGACAGGCTGAACCACTGGCATAAGCTCCAGCAGTTGTACCTATGATATAGATCAGAAGAGGGATTATTCGAAGCATGAAGTAGAATCCAGAAAAGTACCGATAGTCACGCCACTATAGGCGCCTCTAGTAGCTATCATATCCTGCACCATTTGCCCCAAGTCAGAAAGTAAAGGGGGGGTGGGGATGTCGGGGAAATACTGCCCATGCAGTCACTCCTCATGCATACATTACACTGACATTACTATAGCGATGTGGGGCTGATCATGAGTAGCTAGCCATGTTGTACTCAGCTCTTCTGTTTATATAATATATTGAGAATCCACTCGCTTCTCGCTGACTTTTCCACAATATTATAGTATAGATATAAAGTGGGGTCACTTTGAGGTCATAGTTAGGGAGACAAGTGGGTTCTGAGTACTAAAGTATTTGTTGTAGTCCACCCTGAGCAGCAGCTGTGCAAGGTGAGGGGCAGAGTGGTGGCTCTTGACACTAGACACTATCTTGAAGAAAAGAGAAGACTGACACTTGAAGTCCTGTTTAAGTGTGTGAGTTTGTGGTAGGGAGAAGAGGTACATGAGATTGACCGTGTTAAGTGATAAGCAAGGCGCAGTTCAGCGTGGGTTGACGCAAGCTCCACTTAATAGAGCATTCTGCAGCTTTGAACCAGCCACATGTTCCACATCTGAGCATAGCCTATAAACTATACCGTCAATTTATACTGCTATGCTATTAAGGTGGTGATGGAGGTACGGATAATTACAATAAACAGTATGACAATTTTATACAGTGACAGTAGCAGACTGACCGTATTTTCAGCACAGAACAGCAAGACGCACAGTAAGCCACTACAGCGTTACTTTCGACTTCTTAGAGTTAACCGGTAAGACCTTAGCCGTACCCTATCAGAGTGCTTTTTGTCTTTATGCTTTCTGTTCCGCTTTAGACTAGGTCATAAATCCAAGCAGGTGTCCAGACAGAAGGTTTTCTCGAAAACTAGAGCCTATCTTGAAAAAATCGCTCTGATAAGATACAGATACTAGTGAGATATGAGTGTACCATAGATTTCAAGCTAGCTAATGCAGTAATAATTTTTTCCGTGGTGATTTTCATTTCTTAACCGTCCACTAACCTACAAAAATGGGGATGACATCATCTTGCTGCAGGCTACTTTGCTTCTTTCCTCAGACTGTTTATGTTTACCAAACAATATTGGTAGGTAGCAGTTCATAAATACAAGAAATGATAAACATGTTTTTTGTGAAAAATATTCTCCTCATAACTCCATCACCGCCTTAACCCCTCCCACCACTTCCTGGACCTCCTCTTCCATGAGTAACACAATACACACAAGCACACACACCTTTGCAATCTGCTCAACCCCAGCCTTCTCTTCGACAGATAATTGCAGTTTGTCACATCGGTGCAGCAGTGAGACAAATGAGTTGCACAGATCCAGAATCTCGTGCAAACACCGAGAAACCTGAGAAAGTAGAAAATTACCAAATGTAGATGTAATATTCATGTTGCTGCTAAAGAACTTACGCCATTGAACACACATCCATAAATGCAGGTGAAGCATGTAAATTCTCCAGTCAGAGGATAAGAGCAAAATCAACCAGAGATTCATTATTTTGATCACCATATACATGTATGTAACTTGAATCACAGATTAATAACATAGAACCCTAAAATAACGTAGTGTGCTGAACATGTTTCACTAACTACTTTTACCATCAAAGTTATCATGTACAGGATACTCCCAGAGCACACTCTTTTGATGAGGTTATTTAATGTTTGCTACTGGTGCTAAAGTTGGGACGTGCTACATGTATATTAAGAGCCTTAGTATTGGGCCAAACCCTTATGAGCAATGAATAATGTGCAATGTACACACCACAACATGCTGTAGCTGGCAACTGTTTCCTCTAGCCAGCATTACTCTTAAGGATGGAGCTATCCAAACTCCTGAATTTGAAACATAGTTGCTCCCTGCCGGGTGACTTACTGCTGGGAGGAGGAGGAAGAGATGTGACTGAAGAGTGGTGACAAAGCTCTCGTGGGCATGCTTGATGGTCTCAAAGTCGTGGGTAGAGTTAATTTTCTCCAGTAGCTGTGAAAACTGAGTTTCCAGCACATCAACCTAAGAAGCATGAAATAGATTTCACTTAGTATGTAAGAATAACATTATGCTGGTTATAAACAAGACAATGTGAACAACACATTTGCCTTTTCTACCAAGCAGTTATTCAGTAGGTTATGTGATTGAATTATGTTGCATGGGCATGTACATTTTTTAATCATCATATCTGCACAACCGACTATGTTCTTGATAGCTAAAGACAAGCCATGCAGGCTAGCTCCTTCCATATTGCATGATCACAAAGTTTTTAACACTAAAACTCCGCCCAGTATCTCCCACGCTATAAGGCAAAAATATTAGGGATGCAACTGTACCCAATCCAAATCCATTCACAAGTCATGCAGAGCTACATGTATGAGCTATTGACAACTATGCCCGTTGAAAAGTGAGCAATAAACACATTACTAGACTAGTCAAAGTGGGATATTGCACTTGTGGGCAGCATTTTTGGTAGCCTTGGGCTTGTGCAGTATGCAGCCCTATTCCACTTTCATTGATGCAATCATGTAACTCTACATAAATTTGTGTACGATGCCAATTACTGCCCACCTGCACGTAATACTGCAGATTGTCAACTAGGAAGCCCATGTGGGTCCGGAGTTGCCAGACAGCCCTCAGCTGCCCCGCCCTCTCCCGATACTGCATGAGGAGGGCCCAGCCTTGCTGCAAGGCCGTCTGCGCCCGGCGCAGGACCAGAAGAAACCTGAAGAGGCTATTATACCTAACGAGATGAGTGGTACATGGAGTGAAAGACTAACAAATCGAACACTTTCAGATTAACAAGAGGGGTAAATTGAGAACACCCGCCTGCATTTGCTATGAATACGATTCGGAATATGAATCGTTTTTAGGTCACGCTACAAGAGCAGCAGGCCAAGTCTGGCCTGTGAGACACAATACAATATAGTAACTATTACATGATTATTTGAGACTTCAAGTAGCTGCATAAATAACACAAGTAACATTATGTGGCCTCTGTCTTTAGCTGGGAACGAGTAAGCGATTGGTGTTGGGAAACATCTCGTGTTGACAACTTTACTGCTAAGTCCCACACACATAACACATCCTTCTCTCACTTGGAGTCAAATATGCTTCATATCTGGTGTCCTTAGGCTTTCATACAGGATTTTTCTTTGGAATGGGAAGATGTTGCATGTGGAGTCATGCCCCCTAGGGGGTCTGGGACATGCTCCACCAGGAAATTTCGATGCTCTGAGGTCGCTTTTGGTAAAAGAATAGCAACTTTGAAAAATCTGGTGGGCATCCCAGCTCCCTCCCTCTGCACGAACCCCTGGTCCTTACTTCTCCAAGACAGCTGGAGTGAAGAGAATGTGTAGTGGCCAGTTAACAGTGTGTGATAGCCCAAGGAGACTCCAGGCATTTATAGCTGACCCCACCCC
The DNA here is from genome assembly GCA_963921505.1 of Phakellia ventilabrum. Lineage (NCBI taxonomy): Eukaryota > Metazoa > Porifera > Demospongiae > Axinellida > Axinellidae > Phakellia > Phakellia ventilabrum. Next base: position 4,089,938 of record OY997385.1, read on the forward strand.
CTCTCCTCCCACAGCTCCACCCCCAGGGGGCCTCCCCGTATCGGAACGTGGGCGAGGCTGGTCCACTGTCAACGTGAACTGACGGGGGAGGTCTTCATTCTCCATTCCCACCTTGAGCATGGCCTGTTGGAAGGCTACATTCACATCTATGCATGCGTAAGTGTGTGTGTGTGTGTGTGTGTGTGTGTGCATGCACGCACATGTACATTGTATATGCATCAAGAGTTAAATTGGTCAAGTAAATTTCGCATGTAGCTTGATTCTTTGGATTAGTGGTTGATATCCCACCCAGTCTTAGTACGGCTGGCGACACAATCCTTTTTAAAATAGTTTGTGCATACAAACAGTGGTAAGAATGTGCTTGCTAGGAACCTGACCCAGTGTTGTAAGTCATAGCTACATTTGACACAATGTGCAGCTGTATAGGTCATTGTTGCAGGGCCATAGCCATCCTGTACGTTGCACTCCCCACACAGTGTACCTGTGCTATGGTATGATTTGCATACAATTTCATTGAGATCAGACCATCTCTCAGGAAGTTGGTAATACAGTCTGCTGTAATTAGTCTGTAAGTTCCACATACGACACATCCCTGCTATAACCTCTCCTGTGTCATTATCATACGTCATACAGTAGCCAAGTTGTATTGAGGCTACCTGTGATTCATCATCGCAGGTGATCATTGCATTTGGCCAGTCAGCACAAACACAGCTATTTGCTTGCAGCATGAACCCGGGAGGACAGGCAAGGGAGGATGTAGCATTAGTCGTTGCTTCATAAATCTCTTTAGAGTTTTCAATTGTGAATGGCATAGCAGTAGCCAAAGAAGCCATTAGGGCTACAAGTACTACAGTAGCTATATCTGTGCTCATGTTATGACTATATAGATCTATGGAATAGTAGCTAAGACCAAAAAGAATTCTGGAAACCAGCAATACTTTTTTAAGTAACTAAAATGTTGTTTGAATGTAAGTGAGCTACTAATATAGACTTGTGTTTTTTTGGGGAATGTTCTCTTGAATGGACTGATATGCTAGTTTGCAAGAAACAAGGATATTTAAGTTGACTATCTATTGGCCTTGTTTATATACACACTGTTATTACCACCTGTAAGGTCACACGGTATTTTTATAATAAGAAACATAGAGGACAAACAATATGTCTAATATAACTTCTTCCCAAACGGACTGATATGAGCAATGCTGGTGGTAGTAGGGTTAAGAAATTGGCCAGGCCACAAAAATCTCAATTTGCATTGGCTAAAGACTGAAGTGCAATTATTACCTTCATTTCTCTTTAAAAACCAACCACTAGTAGTAATATTTCCCCTTCAAGATTCATAGAAATAAAACCCTGCATTTAAGGCATTACATCATGGATTTTACTAATACCTGTGTACTTATAATATAGCTCTGTGGGCTCAATAAAATGTGTTGATTAGCAGTATTGACAATTTTGAGTATCTTCAAACTAAAAAGAAAACAAAAAACAGTTGGCAAAACATAGGGGAAGCTAAGTGCATGTGGACTGTGAAATTTAAAATTTGGTGATTTATGCAATGCTATCAAAAAATATGGATTTATGCAATGCAAATATGGAGTAGTAGCAATGTTGATGAATACAGAATTGATGTCCAAACACTGACTACTTTGAAGGCCTCGGGAAGTTCTGTATTTGAATTATGGCACCATTGTTTACCTACATAGGTCATGCAGCTCCTGATTTTAGCAATATTAGCTAATAATAGCAATGCTACAATAATATTATAATTATTACTACGTAGCAATACTAGGAAGCTCAAATGGATATCTACCCTAAAGCAGGTGGAGAGGTGTGCTTAAGTACCAAGTCTTGCATATAATTATTATTATGAACTGATTCTTAACTTAACCCATTACAATCCGGGTTGCCCGTTTAAAACAGGCCAACCCCGGCTGGCTTGCTTTGCAACCTGAAACAGTAGACCTGACTCATTTTAAATCAGATTTATATTAATATCAATTATACAAGTAATAGTTATACACCAGTTTGCAGTGATTACGGGGTTTAATTAGTGTGCGAGGTCAAAGTAGCTATAGGTCGAGGGCAGGATAATGCACGAGCCGAAGGCGAGTGCATTATCTGCCCGAGACCTATAGCTACTTTGACCGAGCGCACTAACTAACCCCGTAATGCACTGCCAACTGGTGTATAACTGTTTTAGTGCTCTCACTGACCCGAAACAGCCATAGGTCTTGTGGGCGTCATTTAGAAAATTGTGCGTTATCCAAATAATGCACACTTACCGCGATAAGTCACGATAAGTGTGCTTTATGCAGATTTAAAGCGCTGTCATGTGATCGATCTAGAGACTTCCGATTCGTTGAGGGTCACGTGAGTAGCACTAATATAAATTTAGATACTAATTTACATAAATTATAAAATATAATTTTATATTAATATATATACTCCTCAAAAGATGTCGCCTTGGGTTGATTGATCAGAGAGATTCACTACACCCACTTGTGTATTTCTGGTTTAGTTCTGCTGAGTTAGACTCTATTTTTCTGTTTGCCTCCACTATAATTATAAAATCATCTTGTTTTCATGTATGTTGTATCTTCTACACCTTTGTTGGTGTGTATACTACTAAAAATAATAATTAAGGGATTTGAATTATACATTCTGGGTGTAGATAGTTCACTGCAAGGCATAACTACTAAGTAAATGTTGATCTGTAGCTTATCAAGTAGGTCTACTGTAAAAGTGAATCGTAAATTTAACATGAAAATGGTTGCTTCAGTTGCATCTAAGAAGCAATTTGGCACTTGTAGTCGTACATATTCCCATCGTTTTGAAATCACACTGGTCTTAGTGGGACTAAGAGTGATGCTGATGCTGAAGTTTATAGAAGAATAGCTCTATCTCGAGAGCCATGAAACATATAAACATCGGACTTGCGCCGTTACACTGCTTCTAGTAGTTTCTGTTTCAGTTGAGTGACTTTACACCATTGTTGGCCATGTATCTCATTGCTCAGGCTGAAACAGAATATCCTTCCACTGATACATGCTCCCTCTGTGGTCCAAGTGTGTGAAGATATGCACTTGGCACTGTTGGCAGCTAGTACTTGATGTTACAAGCTGTACATAGCTAATCAGGTATACGGGCCTCTGGGAATGTCCAATGTATACACAACATAGTCAATTCTCACTTATCCCTCGCTCATAGCAAGTTTCTTAAATATTTTCAAACTCATAGTCAATTCTCACTTATCTCTCACTCATAGCAAGTTTCCCAAATATTGTCTAACTAATGGTCAATTCTCACTTATCCCTCGCTCATAGCAAGTTTCCCAAATATTGTCAAACTAATAGTCAATTCTCACTTATCCCTCACTCATAGCAAGTTTCCCAAATATTGTCACACTAATAGTCAATTCCCACTTATCCCTCACTCATAGCAAGCTTCCCAAATATTGTCTAACTAGCTAATGGTCAATTCTCACTTATCCCTCACTCATAGCAAGTTTCCCAAATATTGTCTAACTAATGGTCATTTCTCACTTACACACTCCTCTTGGCCTGGCCTTAAATCCCCAGCTGATTTTTAGCAGATGTGAAAATTAATATCAATGTTGTTTTCTGTTTCATGTAACAAAAAGCATGCAGTATATAGCTAACTCTTACTGCACTTACTGAGGCCTAAATGTCCTCTTTGTGCATGAATGGTGCACAATTGTATTGTGGCCTACTCTTCATGCACAAGCTTAGTTTGATGCTAATTGTAATTAGCTACAAAGTAAAATTGCTCTTGCATGAAATCAAACTGGCAAATCAAGTACCAGGAGCACCATAGGCAGTGCAGACTCCACAGACAATGCACTACCTGTGGGCACTAGGATACCTTACACCAACACCCTAAGCAACACTACACTTTGAGGAGACACTACTGAGCCAGCCATTTGTGACTCGATCCTTATAAGAATGAAATTAATTAAGACTAAACTGCAATCTGGGCATGTGGAGGTATGAGTACAAATGGCTGGATTGCACAATATGTTATTTGTCAACAAATGAAAGTAGTTATGTCAGTCTGCCCACAATTATAGCTGGACCATTATAAAAAAAATATTGGGTGAGCTATGCAATTGTATATCGAAAAGTACATGTTTTTGATATTGAAACTTTATGGAGCTGCTTTATGACCAAATGGTTACCAATATTAGTATGTTGTGCGTACTATTTGGATTCTTATTCTTGCGCTTGAAAAAGCAGCTACTAGTTAACAAACTCATTGGGGAAGTTCTACTTTAACAATCTTCCTGTTGGCATACTTCTGTTTGTTTGCTACTGAAGTGGGATGTCATCTTAAAGCTGTTGGGGAAGATGAGTACAGAATATGGATGGTTTATGCAATTTCAACTCCTTTTAGTGCCATTGTCATACCCCTCTTCTAATAGCAAATCTCTCAAGTAGTGTCATAACCTGTCAAACTGACAGTCAATTCTCACTTACATATTCTCCTCTTTGCCTTAATTCCCCACCTGATATTTAGATGTGAAATATCAATCTTGTTTCTGATGCAGATTGCCAAAAAGCATGCAGTGGTTAAACTGATTGCATGTGTATTGTATGTAGACTTATGCAAAACGTGGAGCCTGGGAATGAGAATATCTTAGAATTACTGTGTTAATTACGGAATCCCTTTGGCACTGTCATTTCTATCTGTATTAAATGTTTCATCAGTCTCTGAGAAAATATAGCTCCCCTGTCTATGATTTTATCCAGTACATGCAGTCTAGTAGCTAATACATTTGAGTCCAGTGATCTAGTTCACCATTACACACACAAATGCATGATTCATAATTGCACTATGACTTGCTCTTCATGCATGAACATAGTTAGCCTTCTATAATGATATCTATCCCAGCATTGAATTGCCAATTGCAGGGATGCTATAGTAATTCACTACAAAGTACAATTGCTCCTGCATTATCAAACTATCAAATCAAGTACACCGTGGGTAGTGCAGACACCAAAGACATGCACTACATACACACCTCACACCAGACACCGGTCCCATGTAACATCACACTTTGAAGGAGACACTATTGGACCATTTGTGTATATTGTATGACTCCCTTACATGAAATGTCGTAGGTGAAAATAAGACAAAACTCCTACACATGCCTTTGCACCGAACCATTATCTTCACTGGGCATGGAGACATGACTATGAGATACTTGAGTTTAATTTTTTTAACAAGTGGAATTATAAGACTTTACCCACAAATAATAGCTGGACATTGTACAAACATTGGGTGGACTTTGCAATTGTGTATTGAGAGAATGAATTTTAATAGACAACTTCTGGAGCTAGTTTATGAAACAAATACAGGTAGGTACAGGGGTAATTACAAAACTTAGTATTGGATAATAATAACAGGTGCTGAATTATAAGATTAATGATATAAAGACCCCAACTTATTGATGTATGAATTGATCCTACAAAAATATGCATGTAGCCAGTTGAATGCATTTTTTATCTTGTGTGACAGCTCTTTGGCTGAAATTGGGGTACTTTTACTAATATGCTGCATGTTGCTGTGTGCTACTGCGATATTTCATAATTTATTGGATTGACCATTCTATCTGGAATGGATCCATAGTAGCCCACTGTTCGTTCTTCAGAGTGATGGTAAACACAATTTATGCACTGCAATCTTCTCATAGTTTTACGTACAGCATTTGTAGTCGCCATCCAATGTAGTAAGTGGAGAACTACGTATATGAGTGGCAACATGTATAGTATATCTATCATGACAAGTGATTCAACTGAAGTGTGTCCAGTGATTACAAAATATCTTGTTTGAGACACGAGAAGCTGGAACATTGCAGCCATAATAATAAACATCATCGCATCAACTGTATTGTGGAAACGCTTCTTGTATGGCTGTAGTAGAACCAATCCTGCTGCTGTAGCTGAGTAGAGACAGGCTGAACCACTGGCATAAGCTCCAGCAGTTGTACCTATGATATAGATGAGAAGAGGGATTATTCGAAGCATGAAGTAGAATCCAGAAAAGTACCGATAGTCACGTGTACCATTTGTACCATCCTTGAAGCAGCCTTGGAAAATCTCAACAAATGTACGAAGAGCTTGAGAGTTCAGTTTGCATTTTGTGAGACATTTTTGAAAAGAGGCGCATGGGTACAAACACAACAGCAAAGGGGGTATAGCAATAAATGATAGAAGAACAGAAATTGCTAAGAGTGCATAAGGCAGATGTTGTGTGTGGAAAAATTGAATATTTGCAGCATAGTACATTACTAGTGTGTTACGTTTCTCACCCTTGCCATTGTATAGGGATGTAGGTGATATCAGGTAGTATGTTACTGCTACAAATTTAGCATAGGAGAGGAGTATAAGGGTAGCGAAAGTGTCAATTACTGAAGCCTTTGGATCAACACTCCTTCTGAAGTAAACAAAGCACTTGTGGAAAGGCCTCCAACAGCAAACAATAGGTCTAAAATTACGAGCATGTAGTTCTATGCAGATGTAGAGAATCACCACAAGAAAGAGTGGGTAAACCGCTATGATATATTCAAGTGCAATTGCCTGGAGACCATTCAGGTTTTTGATTACACAGAAGCCAGAGAACAAATTAGGAAAGAAACGTAGGTTCGACAGTTGATAGATGTCTGCAACTACATTGTTGAGTAATGTTGTCCTATGCATATAGGTTGAATCTCCAAGATGTGATTTAAAGCCTGGTATATATCCAGAAAAGTGGGCAAAGAAAATAAAAGCATTAAAAGACCCTGACACGATGCTTATACCAAAGCCTAAAATAAAAGCGAGGACAACAGTGAGTGGTAAGAATGTGCTTGCCAGAAACCTGACCCAGTGTTGGAATTCATAGCTACATTTGACACAATGTGCATCTGTGGTATAGGTCATTGTTGCAGGTCCATAGCCATCCTGTGTGTTGCACTCCCCACATAATGTACCCGTGCTATGGGATTGATTGCATACAACTTCATTGAGATCAGACCATCTCTTAGGAAGTTGGTAATACAGTCTGCTGTAATTAGTCTGTAAGGACCGCCTAGGACACATCCCTGCTATAACTTCTCTAGTGTCATTGTCATACGTCATACAGTAGCCAATCTGTATTGAGGCTACCTGTGATTCAACATCGCAGGTGATCATTGCATTTGGCCAGTCAACACAAACACAGCTATTTGCTTGCAGCATGAACCCGGGAGGACAGGCAAGGGAGGATGTAGCATTGTCCGATTTAGTCGTTGCTTCATAAATCTCTTTAGAGTTTTCAATTGTGAATGGCATAGCAGCAGCCAAAGAAGCCATTAGGGCTACTAGTACTACAGTAGCCATATCTGTGCTCATGTTGCGACTAGATCTAGCTATGTACTGAATAATATAGGTCTGAAAAATTGTTCCAGAATTCTAGAAGGCAGCAGCACTTTTAAGTAATTAAATGTTGACTAGTAATGCAGACTTGTATTTCTTTTGGGAATATTCTCTTGAATGGACTGTTATGCTGGTTTACAAAAAGAAAGGAAATTTAAGTTGACTATCTATTTGGCTTGTTTGCATACACACTATTGCACAGTCACCTACAGCAGGCATTAACATTAAGTCCATAATGTAATGCCTACAGGGTGTTAGCTATTTCTTGAATTGGAAATACTGGTTGTTGGCTAAAAATTCAAAGTCCATTCCATTCTGTTACAAAAATCTTCCTCAATTGAAACGTTTTCACTAAAGAGCAATTCCACTTTAGTCTTTATCCACTGAAGATAGAGATTTTTATGACCTGGACAATTTCTTAACCCAGTATTGCTCATGTCAGTCCTTTGAGAAGAAGCCATATTAGACATCTGGTCTATCCCCTATTTTTTGACGTTGTGTGCCTGTACTTGTATTTAGCTCAACAAAATGTGTTGATTAACAGTGTTAAATTTTGGTCAAACCCAAAAAGTAGTTCCAAGTCTAGTGTATACATGGTCAGCCATCTGCTACCTAGCTACACTGCGACCATGACATTGTCGGAAAGTAAAGGGTCTTTCAGTTTGACTGTAGCTAGGTCTAATGGAAAATTAAGGCTGTAGCTAGGTTTAATGGAAAATTAAGGTTTGGCCACTACTGCATGAGCAAATGGCAAGTGCTTTGGAATTAGTGTTGATCTATTGTCCCATTACAATGTACTTGGTACTGTATTGTTTGAGATTTCTGTGCTGTTCAGAGATTCAGGGCCATCTGAATATGTATATATTTAGCCCTAGACATTGCCAGTATATCAAAAACTGGTTTCTGATTATACCTGGTATTTCTTTTTGTATAGTTAGGTAACTATAATATCCACTTCCATAAAGCTCATACTATTTCACAAGGTATTATTGCTTTTCTCATTTTTTGTATGCCACTATAGGTGCCTCTAGTAGCTATCATATCCTGCACTGTTTGCCCCAAGTCAGAAAGTAAGGGGGGGTGGGGATGTCGGGGAAATACTGCCCATTGGGACACTGACATTACTATAGCGATGTTGGATTGAGTAGCTAGCCAGCAATGTGGGATTGAGTAGCTAGCCATGTTGTACTCAGCTCTTCAGTTTATATAATAGAATCCACTCGCTTCTTGCCAACTTTTCCACAATATTATAGTATAGGTATAAAGTGAGGTCACTTTAATGTCATAGTTAGGGAGACAAGTGGGTTCTGAGTACTAAAGTACTTGTTGTAGTCCACCCTGAGCAGCAGCTGTGCAAGGTTACAAATTCTAGAAGGCAGCAGCACTTTTAAGTAATTAAAATGTTGACTAGTAATGCAGACTTGTATTTCTTTTGGGAATATTCTCTTGAATGGACTGTTATGCTGGTTTGCAAAAAGAAAGGAAATTTAAGTTGACTATCTATTTGGCTTGTTTGCATACACACTATTGCACAGTCACCTATGGCAGGCATTAACATTAAGTCCATAACGTAATGCCTACAGGGTATTAGCTATTTCTTGAATTGGAAATACTGGTTGTTGGCTAAAAATTCAAAGTTCATTCCATTCTGTTACAAAAATCTTCCTCAATTGAAACGTTTTCACTAAAGAGCAATTCCACTTTAGTCATTAGCCACTGAAGATTGAGATTTTTATGACCTGGACAATTTCTTAACCCAGTATTGTTCATGTCAGTCCTTAGAGAAGAAGCTATATTAGACATCTGGTCTATCCCCTATTTTTTGTCACAAAAAATGTTGTGTGCCTGTACTTGTATTTAGCTCAACAAAATGTGTTGATTAACAGTGTTAAATTTTGTGTATCTTCAAACCCAAAAAGCAGCTGGCAGGACATAGGGGAAGTGAGTGTATGTGACTGCAATGGACTGTGAAATTTAAATTTTGGTAGACAGATGTATGCAGTGCTTCCAAAGAATGCATACTAGCAGCAATGTGGATGAAGTGAACACAGATATTCCAAAACTGACTGCTTTATTAAATTAAAGGCATTTAGAAATTCTGTAGCTCTTAGCAGGAGTGGGGAAGTCCAGATAGGAAGCTACCGTGAAACATGCAGGTGGACAAAATTTATCAATGAGATGTATGCAGTGCTACCAAAGAATGCATACTAGCAGCAATGTGGATGAAGTGAACACAGATATGCACAAACTGACTGCTTTAAGGCATGTAGAAATTCTGTATTTAAATCATGGCACCAATGTTTACCTAATCCTAACCTTACTACCGTAGCTCATGCAGCTTTTAGCAGGAGTGGGGAACCCCAGATAGGAAGCTACCGCGAAAACAGGTGGAGAAATTTATCAATGAGTTTAAGTGCCAAGTCTAGTGTATACATGGTCAGCCATCTTCTACCTAGCTACACTGTGTGTTAAATAGCATCATCATGACATTGCCGGAAAGTAACGGGTCTTTCAGTTTGACTGTAGCTAGCTAGGTCTATGGAAAATTAAGGTTTAGCTACTACTGCATGAGAAATGGCAAGTCCTTTTAATAAGGGGGCGTTCACAAATTAATTTCACCACATTTAGCATCATTATGACGCTAAGATCAGACTCCCCCCCCTCCCCCCCTTAGTGTCACAACCGAAGGTGCAGCATAGCCAGTAGACCAGTTTAACCACTCAGTACATCATATTTTTCTGTAATCACATCCAAAGATAATACAAATAACAGCTAGGTGTAAATGTTTAGCTACTACTTGAGCAAATAGCATCATCACCACATGCATCATTATGACGCTAAGATCAGACTCCCCCCCCTCCCCCCCTTAGTGTCACAACCGAAGGTGCAGCACTAGCCAGTAGACCAGTTTAACCACTCAGTACAGTCATATTTTTACTGTAATCACATCCAAAGATAATACAAATAACTGTAGCTAGGTGTAAATGTTTAGCTACTACTGCATGAGCAAATGGCAAGTCCTTTTAATAAGGGGGCGTTCACAAATTAATTTCACCACATTTAGCATCATTATGACGCTAAGATCAGACTCCCCCTCCTCCCCCCCTTAGTGTCACAACCGAAGGTGCAGCACTAGCCAGTAGACCAGTTTAACCACTCAGTACAGTCATATTTTCACTGGGATAAGGTAATAGCATCCAAAGATATATAATACAAATAACTCTCAAAATAACTGTTAAATAGCATAGGAAGGTCGTACTATCACCTTAGCGTCACAGTCCCCCCCCCCCCCCACACCCCTTTAGTGTCATAATGACACTATCTGTGGCAGAATTAGTTTGTGAACGGCCCCTAAGTTATGGAATTAGTGTGATCTATTGTTTCATTACAATGTACTTGTAATGTTTGAGATTTCTGTGCGGTTCAGAGATTCAGGGCCTAGACATTGCCTACACTTCAGTAAGGTATACATAATTCGTATCAAAAAATGGTTTCTGATAATACCTGCATGGTATTTCTTTTTGTAGTAGCTAAATAGTTAGCTAACTATAATATCCACTTCCATAAAGCTCATACTATTTCACAAGGGTATTTTAATATTGTTTCTCATTTTTTGTATGCCACTATAGGCACCTCTAGTAGCTATCATATCCTGCACCATTTGCCCCAAGTCAGAAAGTAAAGGGGGGTGGGGATGTCGGGGAAATACTGCCCATGCGGTCACTCTTCATGCATGCATTACAATATGGGACACTGACATTACTATAGCGATGTGGGCCTGATCATGAGTAGCTAGCCATGTTGTACTCAGCTCTTCAGTTTATATAATATATTGAGAATCCACTTGCTTCTCGCTGACTTTTCCACAATATTATAGTATAGATATAAAGTGGGGTCACTTTGAGGTCATAGTTAGGGAGACAAGTGGGTTCTGAGTGCTAAAGTATTTGTTGTAGTCCACCCTGAGCAGCAGCTGTGCAAGGTGAGGGGCAGAGTGGTGGCTCTTGACACTAGACACTATCTTGAAGAAAAAAGAAGACTGACGCTTGAAGTCCTGTTTAAGTGTGTGAGTTTGTGGTAGGGAGAAGATGTACATGAGATTGACCGTGTTAAGTGATAAGCAAGGCACAGTTCAACGTGGGTTGACGCAAGCTCCACTTAATAGAGTGTTCTGCAGCTTTGAACCAGCCACATGTTCCACATCTGAGCATAGCCTATAAACTATACCGTCAATTTATACTGCTATGCTATTAAGGTGGTGATGGAGGTACGGATAATTACAATAAACAGTATGACAATTTTATACAGTGACAGTAGCAGACTGACCGTATTTTCAGCACAGAACAGCAAGACGCACAGTAAGCCACTACAGCGTTACTTTCGACTTCTTAGAGTTAACCGGTAAGACCTTAGCCGTACCCTAACAGAATGTTTTTTGTCTTTATGCTTTCTGTTCCGCTTTAGACTAGGTCATAAATCCAAGCAGGTGTCCAGACAGAAGGTTTTCTCGAAAACTAGAGCCTATCTTGAAAAAATCGCTCAGATAAGATACAGATACTAGTGAAATATGAGTGTACCATAGATTTCAAGCTAGCTAATGCAGTAATATTTTTTCCGTGGTGATTTTCATTTCTTAACCGTTCACTAACCTACAAAAATGGGGATGACATCATCTTGCTGCAGGCTACTTTGCTTCTTTCCTCAGACTGTTTATGTTTACCAAACAATATTGGTAGGTAGCAGTTCATAAATACAAGAAATGATAAACATGTTTTTTGTGAAAAATATTCTCCTCATAACTCCATCACCGCCTTAACCCCTCCCACCACTTCCTGGACCTCCTCTTCCATGAGTAACACAATACACACAAGCACACACACCTTTGCAATCTGCTCAACCCCAGCCTTCTCTTCGACAGATAATTGCAGTTTGTCACATCGGTGCAGCAGTGAGACAAATGAGTTGCACAGATCCAGAATCTCGTGCAAACACCGAGAAACCTGAGAAAGTAGAAAATTACCAAATGTAGATGTAATATTCATGTTGCTGCTAAAGAACTTACGCCATTGAACACACATCCATAAATGCAGGTGAAGCATGTAAATTCTCCAGTCAGAGGATAAGAGCAAAATCAACCAGAGATTCATTATTTTGATCACCATATACATGTATGTAACTTGAATCACAGATTAATAACATAGAACCCTAAAATAACGTAGTGTGCTGAACATGTTTCACTAACTACTTTTACCATCAAAGTTATCATGTACAGGATACTCCCAGAGCACACTCTTTTGATGAGGTTATTTAATGTTTGCTACTGGTGCTAAAGTTGGGACGTGCTACATGTATATTAAGAGCCTTAGTATTGGGCCAAACCCTTATGAGCAATGAATAATGTGCAATGTACACACCACAACATGCTGTAGCTGGCAACTGTTTCCTCTAGCCAGCATTACTCTTAAGGATGGAGCTATCCAAACTCCTGAATTTGAAACATAGTTGCTCCCTGCCGGGTGACTTACTGCTGGGAGGAGGAGGAAGAGATGTGACTGAAGAGTGGTGACAAAGCTCTCGTGGGCATGCTTGATGGTCTCAAAGTCGTGGGTAGAGTTAATTTTCTCCAGTAGCTGTGAAAACTGAGTTTCCAGCACATCAACCTAAGAAGCATGAAATAGATTTCACTTAGTATGTAAGAATAACATTATGCTGGTTATAAACAAGACAATGTGAACAACACATTTGCCTTTTCTACCAAGCAGTTATTCAGTAGGTTATGTGATTGAATTATGTTGCATGGGCATGTACATTTTTTAATCATCATATCTGCACAACCGACTATGTTCTTGATAGCTAAAGACAAGCCATGCAGGCTAGCTCCTTCCATATTGCATGATCACAAAGTTTTTAACACTAAAACTCCGCCCAGTATCTCCCACGCTATAAGGCAAAAATATTAGGGATGCAACTGTACCCAATCCAAATCCATTCACAAGTCAAGCATAGTGATGCAGAGCTACATGTATGAGCTATTGACAACTATGCCCGTTGAAAAGTGAGCAATAAACACATTACTAGACTAGTCAAAGTGGGATATTGCACTTGTGGGCAGCATTTTTGGTAGCCTTGGGCTTGTGCAGTATGCAGCCCTATTCCACTTTCATTGATGCAATCATGTAACTCTACATAAATTTGTGTACGATGCCAATTACTGCCCACCTGCACGTAATACTGCAGATTGTCAACTAGGAAGCCCATGTGGGTCCGGAGTTGCCAGACAGCCCTCAGCTGCCCCGCCCTCTCCCGATACTGCATGAGGAGGGCCCAGCCTTGCTGCAAGGCCGTCTGCGCCCGGCGCAGGACCAGAAGAAACCTGAAGAGGCTATTATACCTAACGAGATGAGTGGTACATGGAGTGAAAGACTAACAAATCGAACACTTTCAGATTAACAAGAGGGGTAAATTGAGAACACCCGCCTGCATTTGCTATGAATACGATTCGGAATATGAATCGTTTTTAGGTCACGCTACAAGAGCAGCAGGCCAAGTCTGGCCTGTGAGACACAATACAATATAGTAACTATTACATGATTATTTGAGACTTCAAGTAGCTGCATAAATAACACAAGTAACATTATGTGGCCTCTGTCTTTAGCTGGGAACGAGTAAGCGATTGGTGTTGGGAAACATCTCGTGTTGACAACTTTACTGCTAAGTCCCACACACATAACACATCCTTCTCTCACTTGGAGTCAAATATGCTTCATATCTGGTGTCCTTAGGCTTTCATACAGGATTTTTCTTTGGAATGGGAAGATGTTGCATGTGGAGTCATGCCCCCTAGGGGGTCTGGGACATGCTCCACCAGGAAATTTCGATGCTCTGAGGTCGCTTTTGGTAAAAGAATAGCAACTTTGAAAAATCTGGTGGGCATCCCAGCTCCCTCCCTCTGCACGAACCCCTGGTCCTTACTTCTCCAAGACAGCTGGAGTGAAGAGAATGTGTAGTGGCCAGTTAACAGTGTGTGATAGCCCAAGGAGACTCCAGGCATTTATAGCTGACCCCACCCCCTCTCCTCCCACAGCTCCACCCCCAGGGGGCTTCCTCGTATCGGAACGTGGGCGAGGCTGGTCCACTGTCAACGTGAACTGACGGGGGAGGTCTTCATTCTACATTCCCACCTTGAGCATGGCCTGTTGGAAGGCTACATTCACATCTATGCATGCGTAAGTGTGTGTGTGTGTGTGTGTGTGTGTGTGTGTGTGTGCACGCGTGCACATGTACATTGTATATGCATCAAGAGTTAAATTGGTCAAGTAAATTTCGTATGTAGCTTGATTCTTTGGATTGGTGGTTGATATCCCACCCAGTCTTAGTACGGCTGGCTACACAATCCTTTTTCTAGTAGCTACATTTGACACAATGTAGTTAGGTCATTGTGCCATAGCCATCCTGTACGTTGCACTCCCCACACAGTGTACCTGTGCTATGGTATGATTTGCATACAATTTCATTGAGATCAGACCATCTCTCAGGAAGTTGGTAATACAGTCTGCTGTAATTAGTCTGTAAGTTCCACATACGACACATCCCTGCTATAACCTCTCCTGTGTCATTATCATACGTCATACAGTAGCCAAGTTGTATTGAGGCTACCTGTGATTCATCATCGCAGGTGATCATTGCATTTGGCCAGTCAGCACAAACACAGCTATTTGCTTGCAGCATGAACCCGGGAGGACAGGCAAGGGAGGATGTAGCATTAGTCGTTGCTTCATAAATCTCTTTAGAGTTTTCAATTGTGAATGGCATAGCAGTAGCCAAAGAAGCCATTAGGGCTACAAGTACTACAGTAGCTATATCTGTGCTCATGTTATGACTATATAGATCTATGGAATAGTAGCTAAGACCAAAAAGAATTCTGGAAACCAGCAATACTTTTTTAAGTAACTAAAATGTTGTTTGAATGTAAGTGAGCTACTAATATAGACTTGTGTTTTTTTTGGGAATGTTCTCTTGAATGGACTGATATGCTAGTTTGCAAGAAACAAGGATATTTAAGTTGACTATCTATTGGCCTTGTTTATATACACACTGTTATTACCACCTGTAAGGTCACACGGTATTTTTATAATAAGAAACATAGAGGACAAACAATATGTCTAATATAACTTCTTCCCAAACGGACTGATATGAGCAATGCTGGTGGTAGTAGGGTTAAGAAATTGGCCAGGCCACAAAAATCTCAATTTGCATTGGCTAAAGACTGAAGTGCAATTATTACCTTCATTTCTCTTTAAAAACCAACCACTAGTAGTAATATTTCCCCTTCAAGATTCATAGAAATAAAACCCTGCATTTAAGGCATTACATCATGGATTTTACTAATACCTGTGTACTTATAATATAGCTCTGTGGGCTCAATAAAATGTGTTGATTAGCAGTATTGACAATTTTGAGTATCTTCAAACTAAAAAGAAAACAAAAAACAGTTGGCAAAACATAGGGGAAGCTAAGTGCATGTGGACTGTGAAATTTAAAATTTGGTGATTTATGCAATGCTATCAAAAAATATGGATTTATGCAATGCAAATATGGAGTAGTAGCAATGTTGATGAATACAGAATTGATGTCCAAACACTGACTACTTTGAAGGCCTCGGGAAGTTCTGTATTTGAATTATGGCACCATTGTTTACCTACATAGGTCATGCAGCTCCTGATTTTAGCAATATTAGCTAATAATAGCAATGCTACAATAATATTATAATTATTACTACGTAGCAATACTAGGAAGCTCAAATGGATATCTACCCTAAAGCAGGTGGAGAGGTGTGCTTAAGTACCAAGTCTTGCATATAATTATTATTATGAACTGATTCTTAACTTAACCCATTACAATCCGGGTTGCCCGTTTAAAACAGGCCAACCCCGGCTGGCTTGCTTTGCAACCTGAAACAGTAGACCTGACTCATTTTAAATCAGATTTATATTAATATCAATTATACAAGTAATAGTTATACACCAGTTTGCAGTGATTACGGGGTTTAATTAGTGTGCGAGGTCAAAGTAGCTATAGGTCGAGGGCAGGATAATGCACGAGCCGAAGGCGAGTGCATTATCTGCCCGAGACCTATAGCTACTTTGACCGAGCGCACTAACTAACCCCGTAATGCACTGCCAACTGGTGTATAACTGTTTTAGTGCTCTCACTGACCCGAAACAGCCATAGGTCTTGTGGGCGTCATTTAGAAAATTGTGCGTTATCCAAATAATGCACACTTACCGCGATAAGTCACGATAAGTGTGCTTTATGCAGATTTAAAGCGCTGTCATGTGATCGATCTAGAGACTTCCGATTCGTTGAGGGTCACGTGAGTAGCACTAATATAAATTTATATACTAATTTACATAAATTATAAAATATAATTTTATATTAATATATATACTCCTCAAAAGATGTCGCCTTGGGTTGATTGATCAGAGAGATTCACTACACCCACTTGTGTATTTCTGGTTTAGTTCTGCTGAGTTAGACTCTATTTTTCTGTTTGCCTC
Organism: Phakellia ventilabrum; assembly: GCA_963921505.1. Classification (NCBI taxonomy): domain Eukaryota; kingdom Metazoa; phylum Porifera; class Demospongiae; order Axinellida; family Axinellidae; genus Phakellia; species Phakellia ventilabrum. Next base: position 4,106,910 of record OY997385.1, read on the forward strand.
CACTATAATTATAAAATCATCTTGTTTTCATGTATGTTGTATCTTCTACACCTTTGTTGGTGTGTATACTACTAAAAATAATAATTAAGGGATTTGAATTATACATTCTGGGTGTAGATAGTTCACTGCAAGGCATAACTACTAAGTAAATGTTGATCTGTAGCTTATCAAGTAGGTCTACTGTAAAAGTGAATCGTAAATTTAACATGAAAATGGTTACTTCAGTTGCATCTAAGAAGCAATTTGGCACTTGTAGTCGTACATATTCCCATCGTTTTGAAATCACACTGGTCTTAGTGGGACTAAGAGTGATGCTGATGCTGAAGTTTATAGAAGAATAGCTCTATCTCGAGAGCCATGAAACATATAAAATCGGACTTGCGCCGTTACACTGCTTCTAGTAGTTTCTGTTTCAGTTGAGTGACTTTACACCATTGTTGGCCATGTATCTCATTGCTCAGGCTGAAACAGAATATCCTTCCACTGATACATGCTCCCTCTGTGGTCCAAGTGTGTGAAGATATGCACTTGGCACTGTTGGCAGCTAGTACTTGATGTTACAAGCTGTACATAGCTACTCAGGTATACGGGCCTCTGGGAATGTCCAATGTATACACAACATAGTCAATTCTCACTTATCCCTCGCTCATAGCAAGTTTCTTAAATATTTTCAAACTCATAGTCAATTCTCACTTATCTCTCACTCATAGCAAGTTTCCCAAATATTGTCTAACTAATGGTCAATTCTCACTTATCCCTCGCTCATAGCAAGTTTCCCAAATATTGTCAAACTAATAGTCAATTCTCACTTATCCCTCACTCATAGCAAGTTTCCCAAATATTGTCACACTAATAGTCAATTCCCACTTATCCCTCACTCATAGCAAGCTTCCCAAATATTGTCTAACTAGCTAATGGTCAATTCTCACTTATCCCTCACTCATAGCAAGTTTCCCAAATATTGTCTAACTAATGGTCATTTCTCACTTACACACTCCTCTTGGCCTGGCCTTAAATCCCCAGCTGATTTTTAGCAGATGTGAAATATCAATGTTGTTTTCTGTTTCATGTAACAAAAAGCATGCAGTATATAGCTAACTCTTACTGCACTTACTGAGGCCTAAATGTCCTCTTTGTGCATGAATGGTGCACAATTGTATTGTGGCCTACTCTTCATGCACAAGCTTAGTTTGATGCTAATTGTAATTAGCTACAAAGTAAAATTGCTCTTGCATGAAATCAAACTGGCAAATCAAGTACCAGGAGCACCATAGGCAGTGCAGACTCCACAGACAATGCACTACCTGTGGGCACTAGGATACCTTACACCAACACATTACAGATACCCTAAGCAACACTACACTTTGAGGAGACACTACTGAGCCAGCCATTTATGACTCGATCCTTATAAGAATGAAATTAATTAAGACTAAACTGCAATCTGGGCATGTGGAGGTATGAGTACAAATGGCTGGATTGCACAATATGTTATTTTTCAACAAATGAAAGTAGTTATGTCAGTCTGCCCACAATTATAGCTGGACCATTATAAAAAAAAATATTGGGTGAGCTATGCAATTGTATATCGAAAAGTACATGTTTTTGATATTGAAACTTTATGGAGCTGCTTTATGACCAAACGGTTACCAATATTAGTATGTTGTGCGTACTATTTGGATTCTTATTCTTGCGCTTGAAAAAGCAGCTACTAGTTAACAAACTCATTGGGGAAGTTCTACTTTAACAATCTTCCTGTTGGCATACTTCTGTTTGTTTGCTACTGAAGTGGGATGTCATCTTAAAGCTGTTGGGGAAGATGAGTACAGAATATGGATGGTTTATGCAATTTCAACTCCTTTTAGTGCCATTGTCATACCCCTCTTCTAATAGCAAATCTCTCAAGTAGTGTCATAACCTGTCAAACTGACAGTCAATTCTCACTTACATATTCTCCTCTTTGCCTTAATTCCCCACCTGATATTTAGATGTGAAATATCAATCTTGTTTCTGATGCAGATAGCCAAAAAGCATGCAGTGGTTAAACTGATTGCATGTGTATTGTATGTAGACTTATGCAAAACGTGGAGCCTGGGAATGAGAATATCTTAGAATTACTGTGTTAATTACGGAATCCCTTTGGCACTGTCATTTCTATCTGTATTAAATGTTTCATCAGTCTCAGAAAATATAGCTCCCCTGTCTATGATTTTATCCAGTACATGCAGTCTAGTAGCTAATACATTGGAGTCCAGTGATCTAGTTCACCATTACACACACAAATGCATGATTCATAATTGCACTATGACTTGCTCTTCATGCATGAACATAGTTAGCCTTCTATAATGATATCTATCCCAGCATTGAATTGCCAATTGCAGGGATGCTATAGTAATTCACTACAAAGTACAATTGCTCCTGCATTATCAAACTATCAAATCAAGTACACTGTGGGTAGTGCAGACACCAAAGACATGCACTACATACACACCTCACACCAGACACTGGTCCCATGTAACATCACACTTTGAAGGAGACACTATTGGACCATTTGTGTATATTGTATGACTCCCTTACATGAAATGTCGTAGGTGAAAATAAGACAAAACTCCTACACATGCCTTTGCACCGAACCATTATCTTCACTGGGCATGGAGACATGACTATGAGATACTTGAGTTTAATTTTTTTAACAAGTGGAATTATAAGACTTTACCCACAAATAATAGCTGGACATTGTACAAACATTGGGTGGACTTTGCAATTGTGTATTGAGAGAATGAATTTTAATAGACAACTTCTGGAGCTGGTTTATGAAACAAATACAGGTAGGTACAGGGGTAATTACAAAACTTAGTATTGGATAATAATAACAGGTGCTGAATTATAAGATTAATGATATAAAGACCCCAACTTATTGATGTATGAATTGATCCTACAAAAATATGCATGTAGCCAGTTGAATGCATTTTTTATCTTGTGTGATAGCTCTTTGGCTGAAATTGGGGTACTTTTACTAATATGCTGCATGTTGCTGTGTGCTACTGCGATATTTCATAATTTATTGGATTGACCATTCTATCTGGAATGGATCCATAGTAGCCCACTGTTCGTTCTTCAGAGTGATGGTAAACACAATTTATGCACTGCAATCTTCTCATAGTTTTACGTACAGCATTTGTAGTCGCCATCCAATGTAGTAAGTGGAGAACTACGTATATGAGTGGCAACATGTATAGTATATCTATCATGACAAGTGATTCAACTGAAGTGTGTCCAGTGATTACAAAATATCTTGTTTGAGACACGAGAAGCTGGAACATTGCAGCCATAATAATAAACATCATCGCATCAACTGTATTGTGGAAACGCTTCTTGTATGGCTGTAGTAGAACCAATCCTGCTGCTGTAGCTGAGTAGAGACAGGCTGAACCACTGGCATAAGCTCCAGCAGTTGTACCTATGATATAGATCAGAAGAGGGATTATTCGAAGCATGAAGTAGAATCCAGAAAAGTACCGATAGTCACGTGTACCATTTGTACCATCCTTGAAGCAGCCTTGGAAAATCTCAACAAATGTACGAAGAGCTTGAGAGTTCAGTTTGCATTTTGTGAGACATTTTTGAAAAGAGGCGCATGGGTACAAACACAACAGCAAAGGGGGTATAGCAATAAATGATAGAAGAACAGAAATTGCTAAGAGTGCATAAGGCAGATGTTGTGTGTGGAAAAATTGAATATTTGCAGCATAGTACATTACTAGTGTGTTACGTTTCTCACCCTTGCCATTGTATAGGGATGTAGGTGATATCAGGTAGTATGTTACTGCTACAAATTTAGCATAGGAGAGGAGTATAAGGGTAGCGAAAGTGTCAATTACTGAAGCCTTTGGATCAACACTCCTTCTGAAGTAAACAAAGCACTTGTGGAAAGGCCTCCAACAGCAAACAATAGGTCTAAAATTACGAGCATGTAGTTCTATGCAGATGTAGAGAATCGTTACCAGAAGGAGCGGGTAAACCGCTGTGATATATTCAAGTGCAATTGCCTGGAGACCATTCAGGTTTTTGATTACACAGAAGCCAGAGAACAAATTAGGAAAGAAACGTAGGTTCGACAGTTGATAGATGTCTGCAACTACATTGTTGAGTAATGTTGTCCTATGCATATAGGTTGAATCTCCAAGATATGATTTAAAGCCTGGTATATATCCAGAAAAGTGGGCAAAGAAAATAAAAGCATTAAAAGACCCTGACACGATGCTTATACCAAAGCCTAAAATAAAAGCGAGGACAACAGTGAGTGGTAAGAATGTGCTTGCCAGAAACCTGACCCAGTGTTGGAATTCATAGCTACATTTGACACAATGTGCATCTGTGGTATAGGTCATTGTTGCAGGTCCATAGCCATCCTGTGTGTTGCACTCCCCACATAATGTACCCGTGCTATGGGATTGATTGCATACAACTTCATTGAGATCAGACCATCTCTTAGGAAGTTGGTAATACAGTCTGCTGTAATTAGTCTGTAAGGACCGCCTAGGACACATCCCTGCTATAACTTCTCCAGTGTCATTGTCATACGTCATACAGTAGCCAATCTGTATTGAGGCTACCTGTGATTCAACATCGCAGGTGATCATTGCATTTGGCCAGTCAACACAAACACAGCTATTTGCTTGCAGCATGAACCCGGGAGGACAGGCAAGGGAGGATGTAGCATTGTCCGATTTAGTCGTTGCTTCATAAATCTCTTTAGAGTTTTCAATTGTGAATGGCATAGCAGCAGCCAAAGAAGCCAGTAGGGCTACTAGTACTACAGTAGCTATGGCTATGCTCATGTTGCGACTAGATCTAGCTATGTACTGAATAATATAGGTCTGAAAAATTGTTCCAGAATTCTAGAAGGCAGCAGCACTTTTAAGTAATTAAATGTTGACTAGTAATGCAGACTTGTATTTCTTTTGGGAATATTCTCTTGAATGGACTGTTATGCTGGTTTGCAAAAAGAAAGGAAATTTAAGTTGACTATCTATTTGGCTTGTTTGCATACACACTATTGCACAGTCACCTATGGCAGGCATTAACATTAAGTCCATAACGTAATGCCTACAGGGTGTTAGCTATTTCTTGAATTGGAAATACTGGTTGTTGGCTAAAAATTCAAAGTCCATTCCATTCTGTTACAAAAATCTTCCTCAATTGAAACGTTTTCACTAAAGAGCAATTCCACTTTAGTCTTTAGCCACTGAAGATTGAGATTTTTACGACCTGGACAATTTCTTAACCCAGTATTGCTCATGTCAGTCCTTTGAGAAGAAGCCATATTAGACATCTGGTCTATCCCCTATTTTTTGTCACAAAAAATGTTGTGTGCCTGTACTTGTATGTAGCTCAACAAAATGTGTTGATCAGCCATCTGCTATGTATATATTTAGCCCTAGACATTGCCAGTATATCAAAAAATGGTTTCTGATTATACCTGGAATTTCTGAATATGTATATTTTTGTAGTAGCTAAATAGTTAGGTAACTATAATATCCACTTCCATAAAGCTCATACTATTTCACAAGGTATTATTGCTTTTCTCATCATTTGTATGCCACTATAGGTGCCTCTAGTAGATAGCATATCCTGCACTGTTTGCCCCAAGTCAGAAAGTAAAGGGGGGCGGGGATGTCGGGGAAATACTGCCCATGCAGTCACTCCTCATGCATACATTACAATATTATGGGACACTGACATTACTATAGCGATGTGGGATTGAGTAGCTAGCCATGTTGTACTCAGCTCTTCAATATAGTGAGAATCCACTCGCTTCTTGCCAACTTTTCCACAATATTATAGTATAGGTATAAAGTGAGGTCACTTTAATGTCATAGTTAGGGAGACAAGTGGGTTCTGAGTACTAAAGTACTTGTTGTAGTCCACCCTGAGCAGCAGCTGTGGGCAGAGTGCAGGTGGCTCTTGACACTAGACAAATTCTAGAAGGCAGCAGCACTTTTAAGTAATTAAAATGTTGACTAGTAATGCAGACTTGTATTTCTTTTGGGAATATTCTCTTGAATGGACTGTTATGCTGGTTTGCAAAAAGAAAGGAAATTTAAGTTGACTATCTATTTGGCTTGTTTGCATACACATTATTGCACAGTCACCTATGGCAGGCATTAACATTAAGTAATACCTACAGGGTATTAGCTATTCTTGAATCGGAAATACTGGTTGTTGGCTAAAAATTCAAAGTCCATTCCATTCTGTTACAAGAACCTTCCTCAATCGAAACGTTTTCACTAAAGAGCAATTCCACTTTAGTCTTTAGCCACTAAAGATTGAGATTTATATGACCTGGACAATTTCTTAACCCAGTATCATGTCAGTCCTTTGAGAAGAGCTATATTAGACATCTGGTCTATCCCTAGTTTTTGTCACAAAAAACGTTGTGTGCCTGTACTTGTATTTAGCTCAACAAAATGTGTTGATTAACAGTGTTAAATTTTGTGTATCTTCAAACGCAAAAAGCAGCTGGCAGGACATAGGGGAAGTGAGTGTATGTGACTGCAATGGACGGTGAAATTTAAATTTTGGTAGACAGATGTATGCAGTGCTACCAAAGAATGCATACTAGCAGCAATGTGGATGAAGTGAACACAGATATGCACAAACTGACTGCTTTAAAGGCATGTAGAAATTCTGTATTTAAATTATGGCACCAATGTTTACCTAATCCTAACCTTACTAACGTAGCTCATGCAGCTTTTAGCAGGGGTGGGGAACCCCAGATAGGAAGCTACCACGAAAACAGGTGGAGAAATTTATCAATGAGTTTAAGTGCCAAGTCTATAGCTAGTGTATACATGGTCAGCCATCTTCTACCTAGCTACACTGTGTGTTATAAATAGCATCATCATGACATTGCCGGAAAGTAACGGGTCTTTCAGTTTGACTGTAGCTAGGTGTAATGTTTAGCTACTACTGCATGAGCAAATGGCAAGTCCTTTTAATAAGGGGGCATTCACACATTAATTTCACCACATTTAGCATCATTATGACGCTAAGATCAGACCTCCCCCCCCCCCCTCCCCCCCTTAGTGTCACAACCGAAGGTGCAGCACTAGCCAGTAGACCAGTTTAACCACTCAGTACAGTCATATTTTCACTGGGATAAGGTAATAGCATCCAAAGATAATACAAAGAACTCTCAAAATAACTGTTAAATAGCATAGGAAGGTCTTACTATCACCTTAGCGTCACAGTCCCCCCCCCCCCCCCACACACCCCTTTAGTGTCATAATGACACTATCTGTGGCAGAATTAGTTTGTGAACGGCCCCTAAGTTATGGAATTAGTGTGATCTATTGTTCCATTACAATGTACTTGTAATGTTTGAGATTTCTGTGCGGTTCAGAGATTCAGGGCCATCTGACTATATTTAGCCCTAGACATTGCCTACACTTCAGTAGGTATACATAATTCATATCAAAAAATGGTTTCTGATTATACCTGCATGGTATTTCTTTTTGTAGTAGCTACATAGTTAGCTAACTATAATATCCACTTCCATAAAGCTCATACTATTTCACAAGGGTATTTTAATATTGTTTCTCATTTTGTGTATGCCACTATAGGCGCCTCTAGTAGCTATCATATCCTGCACCATTTGCCCCAAGTCAGAAAGTAAAGGGGGGGTGGGGATGTCGGGGAAATACTGCCCATGCAGTCACTCCTCATGCATACATTACACTGACATTACTATAGCGATGTGGGGCTGATCATGAGTAGCTAGCCATGTTGTACTCAGCTCTTCTGTTTATATAATATATTGAGAATCCACTCGCTTCTCGCTGACTTTTCCACAATATTATAGTATAGATATAAAGTGGGGTCACTTTGAGGTCATAGTTAGGGAGACAAGTGGGTTCTGAGTGCTAAAGTATTTGTTGTAGTCCACCCTGAGCAGCAGCTGTGCAAGGTGAGGGGCAGAGTGGTGGCTCTTGACACTAGACACTATCTTGAAGAAAAGAGAAGACTGACGCTTGAAGTCCTGTTTAAGTGTGTGAGTTTGTGGTAGGGAGAAGAGGTACATGAGATTGACCGTGTTAAGTGATAAGCAAGGCGCAGTTCAGCGTGGGTTGACGCAAGCTCCACTTAATAGAGTGTTCTGCAGCTTTGAACCAGCCACATGTTCCACATCTGAGCATAGCCTATAAACTATACCGTCAATTTATACTGCTATGCTATTAAGGTGGTGATGGAGGTACGGATAATTACAATAAACAGTATGACAATTTTATACAGTGACAGTAGCAGACTGACCGTATTTTCAGCACAGAACAGCAAGACGCACAGTAAGCCACTACAGCGTTACTTTCGACTTCTTAGAGTTAACCGGTAAGACCTTAGCCGTACCCTATCAGAGTGCTTTTTGTCTTTATGCTTTCTGTTCCGCTTTAGACTAGGTCATAAATCCAAGCAGGTGTCCAGACAGAAAGTTTTCTCGAAAACTAGAGCCTATCTGGAAAAAATCGCTCTGATAAGATACAGATACTAGTGGTGATTTTCATTTCTTAACCGTCCACTAACCTACAAAAATGGGGATGACATCATCTTGCTGCAGGCTACTTTGCTTCTTTCCTCAGACTGTTTATGTTTACCAAACAATATTGGTAGGTAGCAGTTCATAAATACAAGAAATGATAAACATGTTTTTTGTGAAAAAAATATTCTCCTCATAACTCCATCACCGCCTTAACTCCTCCCACCACTTCCTGGACCTCCTCTTCCATGATTATCAGTACTTGACTAACACAATACACACAAGCACACACACCTTTGCAATCTGCTCAACCCCAGCCTTCTCTTCGACAGATAATTGCAGTTTGTCACATCGGTGCAGCAGTGAGACAAATGAGTTGCACAGATCCAGAATCTCGTGCAAACACCGAGAAACCTGAGAAAGTAGAAAATTACCAAATATAGATGTAATATTCATGTTGCTGCTAAAGAGCTTACGCCATTGAACACACATCCATAAACGCAGGTGAAGCATGTAAATTCTCCAGACAGAGGATAAGAGCAAAATCAACCAGAGATTGATTATTTTGATGACCATATACATGTAACTTGAATCCCAGATTAATAATATAGAACCCTAAAATAATGTAGTGTTGAACATGTTTCACTAACTACTTTTACCATTAAAGTTATCATGTACAGGATACTCCCATAGCACACTCTTTTGAAGAGGTTATTTAATGTTTGCTACTGGTGCTAAAGTTAGGACGTGCTACATGTATATTAAGAGCCTTAGTATTGAGCCAAACCCTTATGAGCAATGAGCAATGTGCAATGTACATACCACAACATGCTGTAGCTGGCAACTGTTTCCTCTAGCCAGCATTACTCTTAAGGATGGAGCTATCCAAACTCCTGAATTTGAAACATAGTTGCTCCCTGCCGGGTGACTTACTGCTGGGAGGAAGAGGAAGAGATGTGACTGAAGAGTGGTGACAAAGCTCTCGTGGGCATGCTTGATGGTCTCAAAGTCGTGGGTAGAGTTAATTTTCTCCAGTAGCTGTGAAAACTGAGTTTCCAGCACATCAACCTAAGAAGCATGAAATAGATTTCACTTAGTATGTAAGAAGGACATTATGCTGGTTATAAACAAGACAATGTGAACAACACATTTGCCTTTTCTACCAAGCAGTTATTCAGTAGGTCATGTGATTGAATTATGTTGCATGGGCATGTACATTTTTTAATCATCATATCTGCACAACCGACTATGTTCTTGATAGTTAAAGGCAAGCCATGCAGGCTAGCTCCTTCCATATTGCATGATCACAAACACTAAAACTCCGCCCAGTATCTCCCACTCTATAAGGCAAAAATATTAGGGATGCAACTGTACCCCATCCAAAATTCATTCACAAGTCAAGCATAGTGACGCAGAGCTACATGTATGAGCCATTGACAACTATGCCCGTTGAGAAGTGAGCAATAAACACATTATTAGACTAGTAAAAGTGGGATATTGCACTTGTGGGCAGCATTTTTGGTAGCCTTCGGCTCGTGCAGTATGCAGCCCTGTTCCACTTTCACTGATGCAATGATGTAACTCTACATAAATTTATGTGTACTGTTCCAATTACTGCCCACCTGAACGTAATACTGCAGATTATCAACTAGGAAGCCCATGTGGGTTCGGAGTTGCCAGACAGCCCTCAGCTGCCCCGCCCTCTCCCGATATTGCATGAGGAGGGCCCAACCTTGCTGCAAGGCCGTCTGTGCCCGGCGCAGGACCAGAAGAAACCTGAAGAGGCTATTATACCTAACGAGATGAGAGGTACATGTAGTGAAAGCAGAAAAAGTCAATTGAAATTCGAGCATATCTGCCTGCATTTGCATACGTCTCGTGTTGGCAACTTTACTGCTAAGTCCCACACACATAACACATCCTTCTCTCACTTGGAGTCAAATCTGGTGTCCTAAGGCTTTCATACAGGATTTTTGCTGGGGATGGGAAGATGTTGCATGTGGAGTCATGCCCCCTAGGGGGTCTGGGGCCTGCTCCCCCAGGAAATTTTGATGCTCTGAGGTTGCTTTTGGTAAATAATATCAACACTGAAACTTCTGGTGGGCATCCCAGCTCCCTCCCTCTGTACGAACCCCTGGTCCTTACTTCTCCAAGACAGCTGGAGTGAAGAGAATGTGTAGTGGCCAGTTTACGGTGTGTGATAGCCCAAGGAGACTCCAGGCATTTATAGCTGACCCCACCCCCTCTCCTCCCACAGCTCCAACCCCGGGGGGCCTCCTCGTATCGGAACGTGGGCGAGGCTGGTCCACTGTCAACGTGAACTGACGGGGGAGGTCTTCATTCTCCATTCCCACCTTGAGCATGGCCTGTTGGAAGGCTACATTCACATCTATGCATGCGTAAGTGTGTGTGTGTGTGTGTGTGTGTGCGCGTGCACGTACATGTACATTGTATATGCATCAAGAGTTAAATTGGTCAAGTAAATTTCGCATGTAGCTTGATTCTTTGGATTGGTGGTTGATATCCCACCCAGTCTTAGTACGGCTGGCTACACAATCCTTTTTCTAGTAGGTAGTTTGTGCATGCAAACATGTACATGTACATGTACATGTACATGTACATGTAGCTGAAACAGTAGGGGCCCAGAAACAAGGCAAAATTTCCAGTATTCTATTCAGTGTAGTGCCTATAGCACAAGGCAAGGGATGAGGTTACCAACGGCCCACACTGATGCATAACCCATAAGCATTTCTTTGCAAGAGCTATACAAAGGCAGTCTCTCACCAATATTGGCCCCTCAAATGAAATAAATCACAAGTTGTACAAGCAAATACAACGGAAGAATTGGTACAACACACCACTCCTCCAACACACGTAATTATAGCGTACATGCCAGGAGCACATGGGCAGTGCCTCATGGGTTTCTGATTGCATAGTTTTTACATGATCTAGATTTCCTGGTGGGGGGGTGGGGCAACTGACCATGCTGTGTGGTGGGGGGTGGGGCAACTGACCATGCTGTGTGGTGGGGGGTGGGGCAACTGACCATGCTGTGTGGTGGGGGGTGGGGCAACTGACCATGCTGTGTGGTGGGGGTGTGGGGCAACTGACCATGCTGTGTGGTGGGGGGTGGGGCAACTGACCATGCTGTGTGGTGGGGGTGGGAGGTAGCTTCATGAAGGAGTGTGCCAGGTCCACAAATGACAGGAATAGCTCTCCTCTCCCAAGCAAGAAGAAATCTTTAACGGTCTAGGGCGAGGAAATAATGGTAAATTGTTGAGACTGTCTATCTCGGAAAACACCAGCTAGATCATATTACATACACACAGGAAATACATGTAAGTATGTAGTCTCAATCCCAGGCCTCCACCCAGCTTTTGTCGCTAGCTCGCTCACATTAAGTAACACACACAGAGTGGGGAGGCCTGGGAACGAGGCTAGTATCTATGCTTTCTCTTTTGCAGGTACATGTACATGTAGGTAGGGAGGGTACATGTAGGTAGGGAGGGTACATGTACATGTACATGTAGGCAGGGAGGGTACTATAAGCATGCAGTTCCATCTGAGAAGGTAACACTGGTACTAATGTAAAACAGGTGTATGTATGAGCTCCTCAAAGGATGCTCACCCTCAGACGCCAGTTCTTTGCTACCTACATACATGTGTTATCATGCATACAGATGTAAGGGTATTATTACAACCTACTTGCAAGTGCACTACGAGATTTGACTCCTCCACCAATAGTCTCCAGAGATGCTGTAGACGCAGATAGTTGGGTCATTTGACATCACATATTACACACAACAGCAATTTAACCCGCTCACCTCAGCAACACAGTCCCTTATGGAGTCAATGGCATGTTCAAACTCCCTCAGGCTAAAAACTGGCTGTTTCTGCAGCTCAGCCAACATCTGGCCAAACCGAAACTGATCAGACTTCAACTTGGAACCTGAACAACAGAACAACGGCTCTGAACCATTGAATAGTTTGCCCAGGTTCCCTCCCAATCATACCTACTCCCATGTGAGCACTGGAGAGCTTGTCTTGAGCTTGGGCTTGGCTCTGGAAGATTTGCACAGCCTCTCCAACAAATAAAATCTGTGCAGAATTATGACATCTCTGATGACTGACAGCTGTGTATTACATAACTTGGATCAGGGCTTCATTTAGGGGGGGCCATTCGCCCCCCCCCCCCTTGGAAACTTTGTGCCCCCCCTTGGGATTTCAACCCTTCAAAATTGAATATTGCTCACTATACGCACCTCCCCCCCCCCCCCCCCCCAAAATGTCTTCCAACATGCTTTTGCCCCCCCTTGGGGATTTTCCTAAATGAACCCTTGTGGATACCTTCTCTATGATTCGTAGAGGGATGTATGATGGTACAAGACGGTGCTCGATTCTGAATAAACTGGTGCTTTTTGGCTCCAGTGGCTGTACTGCACCCTCCATAGCTTCTGGGCCATCTCCCCTTTCTGATTGGTCCCTGTGGCCCTGCGTGGGAGTGTGACAAGTCACATGACAATCACATGAAAGGACATGATTACCGTGCATACTTGATGTACCCATATCACTAGTCTCGCCCCTAGACCTCTAGAACATACCAATTGGTCCTATGATGCAGATGTGAGATGACCAATCAGAGTGAAGCTAGAATACAATTACCTCATAGTACCATGTGCAGCAGTATAATACATGGCTGATGCCAACGATTGCTTGCTTGTAGTGACCGAAATTGTCATTTTCAGAATTTACCATCGACCAATTGGTTGTAGAAGCAGTACAGAACGTCTGCCATAGCAGAATAACAGAGAAATACAATTGCTATCCAGGTGACTGTTTGCAATTACTGTACTACGTCATTTCAGTCACACCCCTAAAAGGTCAGGCAGTGTGTTCTACTGTCCCTAGACCATTCTTTGGCAGCAGGCAACTAGAGGTCCGGGTACGAGACAAGAGCACATAAATAGAATGTCCCCGCCTACAAAAGAGGTAATTACCCTTTCGGGGGTGGGGACATTCTATTTATGTGCTCTTGGCACGAGACTATAGTTCACTGTATGTCATACACACCTCTACAGGTGTCTCCTGTGCCGTCTCAATGAAGAACTCCCCCTGGTGGTCCAGGAGCAGTCCGTGCAACATCCAGGCTGACAGCTGCTTGTACAGCACACCATGACACGTGGCCAACACTCTGAGGAGGAGAAGGTCAGTTGGTTATGTTATGGAAGGCTTTGGTTGTGTAAAACTGGGCACTCCCAGTAGAAGCATGCAGTGTTTATGCACATGTACGTACATGTACGTCTGGTGTGGCCAAAGAATGTGGTTTCTTGGTCACTCAAAATGTAGACCTAGAATACTAGTGGCAGGCAAGAGAGCTACGTCTAGGGGTAAAGTCCAGGTGGTCAAGAAAAAACAGAGTTTTGTTATTTGAACACTACTGTTACTACAGGCTTCTATGTGTAGCAAGGTGAGCTGCAAAGCTCTAATAGAGTAATAGCACTAGCCTCCCTCCATCTTGCTGCTGGTTGTAGTGATTAACATTATCGTGAAGCGGCTGACAGGCCGTCCATCCACCCACCTCTCATAGGCTCTCTGAATGATGGGAATCCCGGTGGAGCACTGCTCGTGTAAGTGGCTGAGAATCTGACACCCACAGAGCTGTGTGGTAGGAGGAAGCAAGTAAGGATTGCAGGACGAGATGAAGTCTCAAGCCAAAACTGAATGTGCGTAATTTTCTACTTTCAGGTTACTGTAGCAAGCACAGAATCCATGGGCCATTTAGTCTATCTGTAGTTCAATAATGATACAGTACCCCAAACATGGGAACAGTGGGGAGCACTGCACACTACCACAAAATGGCTGAATAGTAGTAGGTATTAGCCTCATTCCCAGGCTCGAGTTCGATCCACTCGTAAGCTTCTTAGTCAGTGTAGAAACACAGCACATTGATATTTACAAAGCTGGGAAGTGGAGCCAGGGAATGGGGCTAGTTGAACTGTGCATGCAGCAATGAAGGGGTGGGCAAAAGAATAGTACACTAAATGGTGTATACATGTAATGTACACCTTGTTTCTGTGGATGTGTTTGATGCAGGCATCCAGTGACGGCAGCAGCAGTTGGTAGTCCTCCAGCTGGTGCTGCAAGTGGGACAGGGGCAGCTGAGGCTCGCTGATGCACTGAGAGGGAGGGGAGGGGGAGAGCAGCAATCAGGGTTATGTCAATGGGGAAGGGGAGGAATCGGGGAGCCTTGGAGGGGAGGGGAGGGTTAAATGTGTGGGGGGGAGAGCAGCAATCAGGCAGTTATGTCAATGCCAAAGAAAAGTGCATTCTCTTTGTTTCTTGGGGCTCATCATTCGTGTAGCCGAAAAAAGGACGAGGCTAGTTTAGCGCTCAGTCTATGGCAGAAATATATACATGTATATAGCCATACCCCAGGCATGTTTCACTTTCAATTAGTTATACAGTTTGGAACACTTTTTTCACATGCGGGATGTGTGGTAGAAATGTGAAAAAAGTATGTTGGGGATACGCAATTCTTAGGTACCAGGAGCACATAAGAAGCAGCAGCAATCCTGCAGGTACACATAACATTACATGTACATGTACAACAGGAAGTAGAGGCTCCTTACCTCCTGTAGCTACTCTATGGACTCTGTTCTGCCCTAGACTGAGAACAAAGAGTATTCTTTTTGGGTCATTCCTAAACTCGATTCTAGATCTAATTCAGGAACCCGGGGATGTGCTCCCGGTAGCTTAGAGACTCCGCCCACCTTTTGCTCCACTCTGACCAATGTCTGCCGATATGAGTCCAGGACTGTGTCCACACCAGATGCCAGGGCCTTCAGGTAGAGACTGCTGCCTGCAGGGTGGAAAAGTGATTCTCTGAATCTGTGGCAATACTAATTCTCGAAGGTTTGGACTTCTAGACTAATTATTCTACCGAGAGAGGAACAGCCATGCCAGGGTATTACGAGTGTGATAGATATATGAATAGTTCGAACCTTCTGTCACTTTCTCAGAGAATTAGCACAAGACTAGTTTCCCAGTGAACAAGGTGTCTAACAAGGTGTCTAACAAAATTCAGCAGTGTTGAAATAGTGGTGACCTCAAGTCCTTCTTACAAGAACATGCTATGTCTCAGCCACAACTTATGAATGCAGGAGCATACAAATGTGACTACTCCAACCACTATTACAACAATTATGGAGCAAGCGCACAGAAACAAAGCTGAAGCCAACATCTAGACAATGCACGCAAATGGTGAACAGCCAAGGCCGACATTAGTAACTAAGGAATGGCTAGCAGTCAGCTAGAGAAAAGTGATTCTCTGAATCTGTAGCAATACTAATTCTCGAAAGTTTGGACTTCTAGACTAATTATTCTACAGAGAGAGGAACAGCCATGCCAGGGTATTACGAGCGTTATAGATATGAATAGTTTGAACCTTTTTAGGCAGCAAATGGACAAACACATAAATAGCTATAACAGGCCACTATCAATAGTAAAATCTGCTAGCATTAAGGGTACATACAGCAACAATTGGCATTGATGATACCTTGCCTGTCCTCTGAGTAGCTGCTACTTGTCTAGGTTTACTGCTCATGTACATGTAGTAGGATTGAAGCAGACGGAGTGTTCTGAATCTCATTAGATTGTGGTCCAGCCAACAGTACTATGCACTGTATAGTGGTGCTTAGAAAGCATCGCATGTATAGAAATACACTATACATGAGCAGTACCGTATAAAGGGACTTGAACCTCAATAGGATGCATTGCAAACCACTACTATACATGAGCGGCACCGTAAAGGGACCTGAACCTCAGTAGGATGTATTGCAGTAACACCATACATGAGAAGCACCCTGAACCTCAGTTGGATGTATGTGCTCGGCAAATGCAAGGCAAGTATGTGATGTATCACAGCTGGGATTAGCCTCGTACACGTGGAGGCTAAGCTGGGGTAATCATGATCAACAGCTACACAATTCAATTTGGTAACTATTGGGGGGATTGACATTGCAACGTATATCCCCAGCAACAGTACATGTACCTGTGCCAAAGTGATGTACAGGACATGTAGTCTTCAAATCAGAGACTACCTATTGTGTACCTATTTGAGCATAGAGCATTAATTACGAGCAAAGAGCATTCTAGAGCCTCCCTTTGCAAATAAAATGGACAACAGCAGCTAGGATGTGCACCCAACTTCCATCTGAATGTTGATCTTGCTGGTACCAGCAGTCCACGAGTGCATGTGAGGTTAAGCAATCATGCTTACTAATCTTTTTAGGGAGTTACTGCTGCCCATTTTCTTTGTCCACTCATGGGCTCCTGCTAGTACTCACCACCAGGGCCCTGAGGGGTGAGCGTGACAGCTGCAGCATTCTGTTCAGAGATGAAGCTCTTCAGCTGGAGGTAGAAGGTGCCGAGTCGGCAGATTCTGTTCAGCAGGCTGACCTCACTGGGATGAATGAAGGGGAGATCTGGGACCACCTGGGAGGGTGTGGGGGTGTAGATGTGTGTAGTGTACATGCATGTGGGGTGGGGGGAGGTGTTGTTATGTATGCATGAGTGTTTGACATCATGTACATGCATGTATGGTGCATATACGTAGAGTAGAAAGTGTGAACCAAGCCAACTGAGAGAATCCCTAAAGAATTACATGTACACTGTTAGCGCACCCAGGCCACACCCCCAGCCACACCCCCAGGGGTGTGGCCTGGGTACGAGAACCCACCACATGAGATATCTAGGCACAGTGATTGTCAGGGTACAACATGAATACATAGAATGTAGTACATGTACATTGTTAGGGGTGTGGCCTGGGTTAGCCTCGTACCCAGGCCTGGGTACGAGGCTAGTAAATGTATGTCAAAGTTGGGGCTTGGCTGCACCACTGTGGGTGCAAGTGTATATGTATGCACGTATGCATATGCACGTGTGTGCAAGAGGGAGTACTGAATGTATTAAAAGAGAGCTGTAAGGCGACGCATGACTTCTGGCTAATCAAAGTCTACCAGGACGTAGGCCTCACCTCAAACAGTCCTGTCTCCCTGGAAACAGTGAAGACATTACCAGGATAGCCCGAGAGTGCCAGCAAAACTTCGTGGTGCATCGTGAACTCCTGCCCGCCTTGGTCTGTAAATGATACAAAGGGTTAATGCAAAATTAATCTCTACGTTGAGTTAACCCTTTTGAAACTCCGTTGCGCAATGGCCTCCTCTGCAGGAATCCCACTGTTGGTGTTCACTTTGGCTACTTTCGTGAAGATCCTGCTCATTCCCGCCTAGTAAGCAGCCGGAACTGGGAAGAAAATACGCAGATGATGATGCTGCAGCTATATATGAAGCCAGAAACAGTGCTGAGAAGTGCTGCATACTTTCTACACATTCAGTAGCTCCTTGAATTGTTCCTGTCTGTTGCTTAAATTTACTCTTCCTTTTATTTCCAGTAGGTCTACAGACTTTGAGGTTCACAGAAATTGGCTGGCCATTACACACTCATTGCCCATTTCAAGATGGTACTACGAGGTGTGTACCGTGTAGAGGAAGTGCAGGGCATGTTGGGGGTTATCCGGACATGCGATAAATTTGCCTCGTTCTGGAGCCTTCCTTTCCATGTGTATATGTATCACGAGACAGCAAAGGTAGCACACTGTACACGATGCATTAAAGTCCCTAACAAAGAGGCAAATTCCGCATGTCCGGACAGCCCCCACCGTCCAGACATCCCCCCACACTCACCCTAGTCTCACAGGCCAGATGATTTTTTTGCAGAAATCATCTAGTTTGTGAGACTATGTACAGTGTTGGAGTTAATGTCTCAGCCCAATTCTCCAACGTGCTGGGAGTCAGTAGATTGGCAAAAACAATGCATAATTTCCATCACATAGTTTGCAAGAGCTTCCAAGAATTGATTTTCAGTTTGTCTGCATTTCTATATAAAGCCTCTAGGTCTACAGCCTTAGACGTGATAATGTTGTGTGTGTGACCAGGCAAAACAAATTCAGACTGCCATCAAATTAGGGAATTTCTGGAGCCTGAGATTTAATGTGGCTAACTTGCTACTGTACATGGCTTAGCCTTGTTAAATCACTTCTGAAGACCTTTAGTTGTGCTGAATTCCTTGAGCCTGTGACAGGAAACTGAGTGACCTTACCTGTACTGTACTTGACTCCAGCTGTTAGCTGCCTGTATGGAAGAAATGTATCGCCCTCTCCTCTCCCTCCATCCCCCGCCCCCAGGACACCTCTGAGTGGACGCTAGACTATCCTCCCCTCTTTGCCTGGTTCGAACGCCTCCTCTCCTTCTTTGCTGCCCTCGTGGACCCAGCCATCGTAAAGCTTCACAACCTCAACTACGAGGCCCATTCCTGTGTGCTTTTCCAGAGGTTCTCAGTCATCATCAGCGACCTCACTCTGCTCTATGCCGTCCAACAGTGAGTGCAGTTATTGAGTTGTGGATACGGTAACCCCAATGTATCTGCAGTCCTTTTTGTGTTGTCAGTGAATCCTAGCTGGTAGCCAACTACTGTAACTTGTGACCAGGAGCACATCGATGGAATAAGAGAGTTGATCGGTGAAGTGAGAGAAAGAAGGGAACTGCACAGTTGCTGATGGAGCACAAGGGTTGCTTGCCTGGAGAACTGTTGACTTACTCTGCAGTCTTCAGAAATTTGCAGAGGAGTGGGGGATTCAGTGTGTGCAGCTAGCCTGCAGAGTATTGTTGTAGCAATTTGCTCATAGCTTGCGAGGCCTATACTCCAGTCTGTTTGGTATGTACATATCGTATAGCGCCAAATTTCTGAGGTGCATAATATTCGTGGTTTTCGCGGATTTGTTTCAGACCGTGAAAATTAAGCTCGCGAAACGTTTTCATATGGACTGCACTTTGTTTTTGATTCAAGCGTATTTGAGATGGCTCTCTACCACTAATTTGAAGCGACTGACGCAAAGCTGCCGGATCCTCTGGCTCAAAAGCAGTACCGTCGATCTTCATCGTGTCTGCTAACAAGGAGTCCAGACATTGATGAGACGCGTGCTTCAGCTCCAGCAAACGCCAAAAAGAGGTCTGCACACAGAGTTCATAGCAGAATAAAAAGCTGAGAAATGATCTAACAACGAATGGGCATGGCAATCAAGAATCCTTGGTCCATGAATTTTATTTCCGCGAATTTTTTTGCACGACCAATCCACGAAAAATATGCCTCTCGAAAATTTGCCGCTATATGGCACATATAACCTGTCTTTAGGAATGTAGTAATTGCATCACAACTGAGGTGGGTGTGGTTTAGTGCACACACCTGGCTGAAGTTCAAAAGAATGCCTGCCTCTGGCAATTGCTACTAGGACAAAGGCTAGCTGGAAAAATTGAGTACTCGGAAATGCCACTTAATAGTGCCAGTGTAGGTATTCAGCACTGTGTGTGCGAATGCAAGTACATGTAGTTATTGGATCACGTGCATCATGTACCAATGATGGATGTTTGGGAACTGTAGTGCACAAGCAAGCATCAGATTGTAACCCTACATGCTTGAGGTACCGAGGTTGCCAGGCTACATGCTTTAGGTACTGAGGTTGCCACGGCTACATGTGAGGTTGCTGTGGGTTGAACTCTTCTCTAATAGAGTCAATGGTCACTTAGACTAATAGCACTTAATGACCAATACAGCTGTGCAGTGATAGGATAGGGGTTGGTGGTCATGAATATGTCTATACTCAGTGTGGGCTTATATTCAGTGGTGGGCTTATACTCAGGGCTGGGCTTATATCAGGGATAAGCTTATGCTCAGGGATAGACTTAGACTCAGGGATAGACTTATACTCAGGGGTGGGCTTATAATATTCAGGGTGGGCTTCTACTCGGATATCAGGGGGTTCGGACAAGCCTCATGCGCATGTGCAGGTGATTGCATTCTATTTTCTCATGCAAACAAAAATATGGAGTTATGCAACTAAGACAGGGAGTTAGCTGGAAAGAAACTGCTGTAACTCACTACAACAGCAGGGCTCAATGGGGCTCAATCAACGGATTTACTTACCTTTGGACTGCAAGTCCTAAGATGTAGGAGAGAAGTCACATTCCAGCACATGTAACAGTAAGCGTGGTACGCCAGGTTCAGAGTGCATGCCCATGCCGTGCCTTACCATCAGAAATAGACTCGGGCTGCTCCCAGAGACTTTCTTCAGCTTTGAGCCACTGTCACGTCGACATCAAACACAAATAAAGCTCTTCAAGAGAATTAGTGCTGCAGCCAGTGTACTTGTGCTGGCTTGCGCACATGACCTTGTCCTACCCTCCCCTGCTCGGATAAAGGCATATACTCAGAGGTGGTCTTATATTCAGGGGTGGGCTTATACTCAAGGTGGGCAGATATAGGCTCATACCTAGTAGTGGGCTTATATCTGGTATGCTAGGGATAGGCTTAAACTCAGGCGTGGGCTTATACTTAGGGATATAGGCTTTTACTCAGGGGTGGGCTTGTACTCGGGGGTGAGCTTGTACTCAAAACTTGGGCTCATAGTCAGAGGTGGGCTTATGCCAGAGGTGACCTCATATTTCATGGAGGGCTTATAGTAGACCTTGTGATGGCAACAGCACTACATGTAGGACTTGTCTCTGCAGAGCATCAGCATGTCCTTTCATGTCTTTGTGCACCAAAGTAATCCAATTTTCTAATTAATTAACAAACTCATTTTTTGCTGGTGGAGTACTTATTGTGATTCTCAAGGCCAGACATTCCGAACGGGTTTCTGAATCACAATATGACTGGTCTGGAAATGAGACTAGTCTGGGAATGAGACTGGATTGGGATGAGATACCCCCAATGCTATCAGCGTGCTTCTTCCCTCCACTTCAGGTACTGTCGCTACCAAGAGAGCCGGCAACATGACACCTCACTGGCCTCCAGGAAGACCATCATTCTCTCTGTACTCCTGCTGCTGAACTATGGCCTGACCGTTGTGGACCGTATCCTCTGGAGTACAGCTATGTGGGAAGCAGTGATAATAGGTTGAATCCCTATTTGGGTTGGGTCAGACAAGGTTGACTTTTACAATCAAGGTCACTGTAGTGACTATAGAATCACACATCAATGTTAGCCTCATTCCCAGGCTCCACTCAAAAGTTGGGGAGTGGAGCCTGGGAATAAAGCTACATCAATGTTTCATTTGAGGAACAGAGGAAAACATTTGCTCCCCCAGACTGTCCCCCTTAGAAAATTTTGTGCCCTCCTTGGGAAACTTAACTCTTTGCAAGCCATGGGCACATTTATGTGCCTATATAAAATAGAGAAAACTATGTACTTTATATTAACGTCTAATATAAAAAGCTCACATAAATTCACATAAGCCTTATGGATGTATTAAAACTTGGCTGGGAAAGAGCAAGCCCCACGTGTGCATTTCACTGTGGGCCTGGTATTTTTTCTCATGTGCATGATGTTTAGGGTAGAAGGGTGGTAGAAGGGGAGATTTTTGCGTGGGAGAGGACAGCTGCAGTTCTCAGACGACGAAGGAAGGCAGCGAATCTACACTTCTTGTAGGTGCTCTTCAGAGCCTGTTTGTACCACAGACTGAGCGCTGAAACACCGTCACCAGCAAAATGTAGAAAAGTGCAACAGTCTTTCGAGCTATTCTGCCCACGCACAATTAGGTAAGCTAAATGTGAGAAACGGTACCAGGCTCTCCAGTGTGAAATGCAGGGACGGGCTACAGCTCCCACTTTTGTTTCATATGCAGGGGTTCTAGGAAAATCTCCAAGGAGGCAAAAGCACATCAGAAGACATTTTAGGGGGAGGGGGGTTGGCGGGCGTATAGTGAGCAGTAGTTAATCATGAAGGATTGAAATTCCCAAGGGGGGCAAATGTCCCGCCCCCCCAAATGGAGCCCTGATAGATATGCAGTTTCAGTTTCACAGATTTATCATACTCCCAGTCCCTCCCCAATCTGAACTTGCAGTATCGTGACCTTTTCCCAACCATTCCTGTATCCAGTTATCCTAGTGACAACAATGGCCCACTCACTCCAGCACCAGTAATCAGTTTATTAGTTTATCTGTGACAGTAGGGATTCATGTAATTGATGCCTACAGTAAACAGTCCTACAGAGCCCAGGTGTCCATGCATGCCAGTGCTCGCCAAGGATTTTCATGTTGATAAAACAAACAAAGTGGAGATTATCCATATTCATGAGTTCGGCCGTCTTTATTCTTTCCTATATCGAATTTATCCTATTTGTCCAGTTTGCACAGGCGCTCCTTGACCAGGTGTCCATTCTTTAGACATTCACTTCCAGTACAATGGTTTCTTGTTCGGAATTCTCCTACTCTCCGTGACCAGGATTCTGCAGGTTAGCTGGCGCATTGGGTATCTTGCTTGTTTTATTGCTTAAGTATAGTGAGTTTGCTGGCACCCCAAGGTCCCATTCCCATATTAGGAGTACCAGTAATGTTAGCCTCGTTCCCAGGCCACGGCTACAGCCTAACTTGTAGGCCCAACTAGTGCAGAAAAATTGCAAATTCATGACTGAGTAAGGCTTTTATCCTCACCGCTCCACGATGCTGCGACAAATGACCGTAAAACCTATACAGGACTAAAGCACAGAGACTGGAGAACACAGGGATACAAGACTGCATGCATTCACTTCGCGGCAAGCAGTCATATTCACTTACCCTGTCCAAAACACGCATACTACAAAGTTCTCCAAAATTGAGAAACGGGTATTACTGAAGCACTTTTCGTTCTCTAGTCTACAGCTCCAGACATTGAGATTGAAGGCTTATTGTTCTCAGCCCAGGCATAATGGTCGATTTCCGATTTTTTTAGTACTTCAGCCTTATACACACAGGAAGTAGCCGATAAGTCTCCATTCTCAATGTCTGGAACTTGCAAAGCACTTACAACTTTCTGTGCAGCTATAAATGGACCTACAAATGACCTGACAGTCCTGAAATTTGCAGTGAGTTTCTTCGTTCAAAGTTGCCTTCAACGTTACGTCACAGGTGGAACTTGAACTGGTTTCAGAGAGCAGCTGTGTAAACAATGCTAATGCGGTTTGGAAACCGGTATGGGAGGTGGTTTCACAAGTTTAGTCTAAAGTGATTTGGGAGCCAGTTTAAGTCGTACATGTAAATGGGGCTTATTGTTTGCATTTTTGGAACAATTGGTTTAATATCTCCTGTGTAAATGCACCACAAAGCAAACTCTATTCAGTATTGGGATAAGCTGTCTGTATATCCAAGAGCCTTGTTTCAGTTACACAGATAAGAATCTTTTCTCACGTTATTCAACTATGCTCAGGCGGACCGATCGAAAGACAGCTGCATTTCTCGATCTTTCGCTGGCGACACTACTTCAGCGCTCAGTCTGCGGCACCAACAGGGGACTGAAGATTAGCTATAAGAAGTATTGTTTTGCTGCCTTTCCTCGGTGCCTGAGAACTACAACTGTGCTCGCCTAAGTCTTTTCTACCCTCAACATCACTAAGTCACGTGAGAAAAGATACCCTGCTCTCACGCTCATCAGGGACTACATGTAGAGGCAGAGAACACATCCAGCCAATCTAACGAACTTCATTAATTAGTGAGCAGTGATGTCATTGTGATGACATCTCATGGAAAATGGTCTATTGTGTGCCTTGTATGCTAAAGAGATTGTATGAATGCACCAAATTGAAGTCAGACGCTTTTATGACTAAGTATAATAGAAGTTGGCTCAGAGTGTGCATAATAAATCCCTTATACATCTGCTAATCTAAGCATGGAATATAAGTGCTAGAAGGGTGGATAATAAGTGCTAGAGGAACAATATCTGTGGACTCTAAGTGCCAGGGGGCATGGCTTATATTGCTGCAGCTTCAGGCAACATGGTAACCGTTGCAGTATTCTAAATAACCTAGACGACGAGTGTGCGGGATCTATGGGATATAAAGCCCTCGGGGCCCTTAGTAGCGTCCTCGCTTCGCTCAGACGCTACAGCCTCAGGCCCCTCGTGGCTTCTAAATCCCATAGATCCCTTGCACTCGCCTCTAACTATTATGTAGTTGCTTGCAGACAAGAACATTTTCCCTTGTCTCATAATCAACTACCATCTGGTCAAAGTCATACCCTAATTGTTTGGTGGTTGCATGTATGGGTGCATAAGCATGCATGTTTCCCAACAGTCAACATCACTAATGAGTAACATTGAGTATTTCTGATGGCTCAAAAAGCAGTTGTCTACTGATCATACGGCCATTATTTCCAGATCACCAAGAGTGGTCCAGGTCTAGAAGACTAGGAGTCTAGCAGACTAAGAATGGTCTAGAAGGCTAAGAGTACGTAGTTGAGAAGGTTAGGAGTATTCTTGAAGGCTAGGTGGTCAAATAGCTCTGAGAGACTCTTTAATACTTTCAGACTCATGGAGAAATAATGCATGTATCAATGAGGAACACCAGCACACAGGAGTAGCCTTCTAGACTACTCTTAGCCTTCTAGACCATTCTAGATTCCTAGTCTTCTGGACCTAGACCACTCTTAGCCTTCTAGCTGTCTTAGACTCCCGGCCTTCTAGAGCACTTTTAGCCTACTAGTTTCAGGTGGAGAGTCTGGGAAGAATGTATGAAATAGCCAGGCCCGGATCTTGACAGAAGCAGTTTTATGTTCAGCAACACACGCTCCAGTCGGCTCAAAGTGTGTTTACTTCTGTGTCCAGTCATGCATGGACAACCTCTTGCCATTGTGCTCAAGAGCTCCTCCCTGCCACTTCTAGGTATATAGCACTCGTTATGCCCTTGGCTGTTCAGGGATTGTACGGTTTCATTATTGTGTTAGCTGGTCATTATTTCTGCTGTACATGTGTAAACTGTGAGTACCCACATCCACTGCCCTGAGTCGGGTACACGGGTGAGTAACTGGTATCAATTTCCAGGCTCTCCCCAACCAAGTTTGGAAAGAGTCTGATCATGTGTCTCCAAGGCACTGCCAGCTGTTGACTACATGATAGTTTCCTTGGCACCTGTGTATTTGTTAACCTCATTCTCAGGCCTCCACCCCAGCTTGTGTTCCACTCCAGCTTGTGTTGGCCTCCATCCCAGCTTGTGTTGCATATAGTGTGCAAGTGACAAAAGCTGGGGTGGAGGCCTGGGAGTGAGGCTAGTTATTAGTCCCTCCATTCTCACTGCATCAAGAGTAACAAAACTTACCTCATTGCCTCCTTCAAGTGATGTACAAAATGCTTCTGTTTCCCTAGACTGACAGTTGAACAACCTTTGTTCGTCCCACCCAGGGAAGATGCCTGGAGGGCGCTGTGCTCTTCGCTGCGCTGCTGAACTTCAAGCACATCTTCCTCTACATCGCTCCTGCCTACTTCATCTATCTCTTAAAGCACTACTGTTTCCATGGTGACAGACCTGAATCGGAGTTCCAAGGCATGTGTGAAAAACTATCCATGTATTATATGTTTGCTACATATGGTTTTAGCAATCAGTGCGGTCAGGAATGGTTGTCTTCATATGTACATGTATTAACATGTCAGACCTTCCCCATACATGTATATGTTTACGTAACTCCTACTATCTATGGAAGACTCCAATTAGCATCCTAAAGTCTGCCTTTCTTGTGTTTCAGATTCTCCGACTAATTATTTCCTGCTCAACAGTACTAGCTAGCTTGCTGATCTGCATGTCTGGGCATGTTAAAGGCAGACGTATAGCAACACCTGCCATTGCATGCACAAAGTTCACTCAATTAGTGGAGCCTACATAACTTGTGCACATTAATTGAGCTGTGTTGTTTTGTCTTCCTCCTCTGAAGCTGGCAGGAGTGCCCCCTCCTCTCTCAGAAGCTTCTCACTAGCGAATTTCCTGAAGCTTGGGGTGTGGGTTAGCTCCATCTTTGCCCTCTCCTTTGGACCCTTCATATATATGGTGAGTACGACCCGGGGTGGGGGAACAGTCCAATAGTCGTCATATCTTCTACATGAAGCTAGCAATACTTTTTATCACCAAACCTTTAGACTGATTAATGTGGGTTGATCAAAACCCCTGTTGATTGAGTTTTATTTTTCGCTTGAGGATTGTAACTTTGCAGAAAAGTGTGAGGATGCAGTCTTTAAAACCCCAATGGTAAAACTTTCAGGGCGAGAAATAACAATCACATGGAGTAAGGGGAAAGTGTGGGTGTAATGCTATACCAACATAGACTACTCAGCAGTCCCATCCCATAGCACCTTTGCTTGTGCACCTTATCCTGGTATATGACGTATAGGCGTAGACTCATTCCCAGGACACCTCCACTCACCCTTCCCTGACGAAATGGGATGTTTGTGCTTAACTCATTAGCTCCACTTACCCTGTTTTTGTCATGTTTACCAGCAAAGCGTGTGCTCAGCTGATCCTAAGATTACTTTTCCCATGTCTGCCTGTTATTATGTCTGTACGTCCGCACTCGTCACATGTGCCAAGTTTTGGCATTACGTTACTATGGCCATGAGCATAGCGGAAGCTACTTGAACTATGCAGGCCCAATAGGCCAGGGTATATATACGTCAAGCTAGCTTGGTTTTGTAGACAGCGGAAAAGTGGTAGGTAGTGATGGTACTTCCGTTTTGGTAAGTTACGGCAGCTAACTGGAAACGCAGCACGAAATTGCCAGAGTCAGCACTTCCACTGGAAGCTGCAAGCAGCAGGATGAAACAAGCTGATCCGTTCCCCGGCTGCATTGCCTGAGTACAGCCTTCAATTGGACGATTTACACGAAAATACTCGGCTGGTTTTTTTACCTCGATAATGCAAATCTACCATCATTCACTCCACAGGGCCAGCTTCATCAGGTCCTCTCCCGACTGTTCCCGTTCAAGCGAGGCCTGTGCCACGCCTACTGGGCCCCCAACTTCTGGGCACTCTACAACGTGGCGGACAAGGCCTTGGCAGTTGTCGGTTAGCCCTTAGGTTGCATATTAAAGCAACCTGGGAGTTACTGTACAATATGCTTCCTACGTCCTACCAAAATTTGCATACAGCAAACTGACAGGTACTTAGCTACCTACTTCCTACCAAGACTGTAAATCTAATTGTGTGATCTTGGTAGTAAGTAAGTACTTGTCAGCTGTAAATTTTGGTAGGAAGTAAGTACCTGTCAGCTGTAAATTTTGGTAGGAAGTAAGTACCTGTCAGCTTGGTGATGCAAATCTTGATAGTAAAAGTAAAGTACCTGTCAGCTTGGTGTGCATAAATTTTGGTAGGAAGTAAGTACCTGTCAGCTGTAAATTTTGGTAGGAAGTAAGCACCTGGCAGCTTGGTGTATGTAAATTTTGGTAGGAAGTAACTACCTGGCAGCTGTAAATATTGGTAGGAAGTAAGCACCTGTTAGCCTCATTCCCAGGCTCCCACTTTATTCAGTTGCAGGAAGGAAACGTTTTCTGAAACCTAATAAAGTGGGGCTTGGGAATGAGGCAAAGTACCTGTCAGCTTGGTGTAGCTATGTAAATCTCATTGTACATGTGGTAAGATTATGCTCTGGAAGTTATGCTTTTGAGCAATTCCCGTGAAGTTGCCTGTGGTGTCTCAATTCCTGCCTGCATGTGTTTATGCTCAACCAATTCGTACAGAAACATACATGTAAATCAGTCGTCATAAAGAATTCCTCAATGCAATCCCACAATCAGACTAAGGGTGTTTTACAGAAGGAAACTCTGCGGCAATGAGAATGCAGTCAATGGTCGTGTTTCAGAGGGCAAAGTCACTTATGCATATGTTCATCACGCTCAGAGATAATTATAACGGTTGGTCAATGGGCAGATATCCGAAGATATGCTCAAAGTGTCTGTTCATTCAGTCTGTTGGACAGACTATAATGGCCGGCTGAAGAATGTGGAGCCGATTTTTGTAGAGTCCGAGCAGAAAGACAAGCAAGTGACATGTAGCAAAGGCTGCAATACAAGCGGGAGTATCACTGCTCTTCCAGCTTCGCCGTGAATTCAATTGCGACGAGCACTGTGCAAGCGCACGTAGGGTCTCTCTGATCCTGCAGGGTCTCTATTACACATCTTATACTGCGGCTCTAAGGTTTATAGAACTCGTGTAGCTTGTAAGTAGAGATGTACATTGTAAGTACTGGAGATAGACGAAACGATTGTGTGAAAGTGAGCTTCAAGTAGCGCAGACCAGTTTCCTGTACCCAATTTATGGTAATGAGTTCACAGTTCTGAAGGCCATTCGTGGCATCTTCAGCCTACTGGTACTAGTATGCATTCTAGCTCATGGTGTATTGTAATTTTCGCAATTGTACATTTAAACTGCTTCACGAGATCATTTAGCGAGCTGCAAGTGTCCCACCAATTCCTGTCATGTCAGTTCAAAATCATAACGTTTTGTCAGAACATTATAAATTGTCTCTGATGCTCAAATTTTAACCTAATATGCTGGCCATGAGCCACTGAAGGCCTTCTGTGCTGGCATAATTCCCCTCTGCCAACCCACGCCTAAGGATAACGTCAGCTTGCTTATGTAGTCTACTTAATAACATTCTGCACACCTGTTACCCTCTCAAGTTACATGGACATATACTATACTACTCTAACCTGACAGCTGAGTGGAACTATGTAATAATTCTTTTAAATTCCAGACCAATCTCAAGGCCTGATTGGCTACCTGCAGCCTTACACTATTTTGATAGAGCACAGTGTCTTGTGCAAAATTAAGGGCGGAAGTAGCCCGTTTGCAGAGAGAGTCTGTGGCTACTGGGTGTTGGCTGCATAGATTAGCATAAGGGAGAGCTGCATGCAGAAAAGTGCTGGAATCGTCTCTTAGGTATGATCCCTGCCTCTCGGCATACAGGGACTTTTCAGAAGGTCTTAGAAATTGAGCAATGGCTAGCCAGCCTCTCTTACTGTCAGTAGCAACTGTGCTCACTAATTTTATCACACACAAAGACATTAAATGAATGATGTCACAATCACTTTCAACTTAACCTCCTCTGTCTTCAGAGGTAGTCTTCAGGGTTTCATACTGGATTTCTTGGTGGGGGCAGGAAAAATGATGCGTGCGGAGCCATGCCCCCTTAGGAAATTTTAAGACTGTACATGCACTGACATTTCTTTCTGGAGGCTTTTGCCCTCCCTTCTCTGTATGAAACCCTGGTCTTGTTCCAGATTCCATTATATTATGGATGTCCGGGTATAAGATGACGTCAGAGGAAAGAGGGAAGTCTGGCAAGGTCCATGCCCATAGACCAAGCTGGAGGAGTAGGTAGAGGTGATACAAACTGAGGTAGAGGGTAGATGTCAGGTCTAGTACTTAGCTGCTTCTCTCTTAACTTGTGCTTTGCCACAGAATTCCTTCCTAGTGCCCCCTCCACGCACCGCACTACATGTGTATAGCGGGGGATTGACTGTGATAGTTTACAGGGTTTCATACCCGGCCTGGGATCCCCCCCTCCCCCATTTCAGTAAGAGTCCCCGCCCCCGCCCCCAAAGTTGCTAAAAAAAATTGATACTCAATACCTTATTAGTAGCTAATTCCCAGCAGCTTGGGGCCTCCATAGCCACCAGAAGTAACCTCAGAATTTCTGCGAGGAGCATACCCCACACCACATTTCTTTCCCCACCCTCATCGAAAAATCCTGTGTGAAACCCACCTGATTGCCCCCAGAATATAGTAATCATTCTGCATACGGCTTGGGTGCAGTCAATGTACGAGAAAGCTTTTGGTAGCTTGTAGCCTGATCCCAGTGCTATCCCTCTTGCTCAAGAGGCTGGGAACGAGTCTAGTACGGTTGATGAGTCAATCTGTACATTTTCTCTCGTCAAGTCACCTTACTTACTAGTGTGCGTATGTATGCACTGGCATGCACTTGGCAGATTTGTAAAGTACGCTAAAGGGTTTTGTGCAATGAGACTGGGTGTTAATATTCATGCTGTACACAAGTCTTAGTGTTTGCCTTTTGTATGTTCCCATCAGAGCTACAGTAGCTACTAGGTTGATTTTTACTGCTGTCACATGATGTACTTCCATCTTTTATCTAACTCCCCTCCCTGTTCCCCCCTCCCCTCCCTCTCTACATCTCCCACCTCCCCCCTCCCCTCTCCACCTCCCCCCTCTCCCCCCCTCTCTGCTCCTTCATCTCTCTTCCCTTCCCCCTCCCCCGTCTCCCTCCCCTCTCTTTCCTCCTCCCCTCCCTGCCTCCCCCTCCTCCCACAGGGTCGAGGCTGGGTGTGTTATCTCCTGGCTCTGCTGGCAGCATGACCTCTGGTCTGGTGGGAGAGATGCAGCACCAGGTGCTCCCCTCCATCCCACCTTTAGTCACCATGGCAGCCACTCTGGGAGCCATGCTAGTGAGTGGTTAGCTAATGATTGTCCCCACGGAAAAGTGCTTTTCCAGTGGGGGGGGGGGGAGGTTTAGCTCAACAGACTTGTGAGTGGGATAATACTAGAAATTTTTCTAATGTGTAGCTCAGTATTGTGAAGGGACACGCCCACTGCATTATGTAATAATCAGTAAGGTGCTCGTAAGGGTGGATGCCAAGGTGCATCCATGGGAGTCGACAGTGGCCAAACCTCAAAGCATGCTTGCAAAATCTCATCAGATAGTTTTCTGAGTAGTCAATGTCCATGTGAGGTTCTCATGTGTTAATGTTGTGTGTGTGTATGTGTGTAAACACGGGTCTGCTGGGTGATACAAACATGTACTTGATCAGGCTCCCTCTCCTGCTGCCTGTCCCTCTCCTCTCCCATTGCCTCTCGTTCCTCTGGGGTTTCTGGTCTCTTTGGGACATTTCATATGGAGCCTGCCCTGGTCTCCCTCGCCTTGGTGCATAGCAAGTACCCTTAGCTGCCGCAGTATTTCTGCCTCTTCGAGTTCCTGGCTCCTCCATTGCTGTCAGTTAGCCGTCAAAGTGAACAAGTCGGAGTTTACCCAAACATTTTGTGACTGTACACATGTACATGTACATGACCGTGAATGTGTATGTGAGCCACATGTGATAAGTAATTATCAGATATGCTGTGGAACTCACTCAGGCTCACCGCAATTACAATTCTTGGACCTAAATTTTAGATCAAAATGTTGAACAATTGTAATACGTGTGGGAGTGACCTTATGGATGTAAGAACACCTTTCAATTTGAGTGGAGCTGTATTGTACAGCTTTTATTTCATTTATTAAGGACAAGTTTATGTCACAAATTACTGTTTAGTTTATTGCATTTAACCTTACTGTAGCTTACTGAGAGTACCATCCACAAACTCTACTGGCTTTTCTGTGCTGGCTAGAAACTGCCACTGCACAGATATCTGGGGGGCAGCAAAGGATGCATACCACTCACAAACTCCACTGGCTTCTCCACAAACCCCCCCGAGGTACAGTTTACAGGATAAAATCCTGACCTTTGGCTCAACAGAGAGAACAAGGTACTAACGGCCGAGGTGTTGTGCCTCCTGGGTCGTACATATACTAGACACACAGCCGGAGGATAGGGGCAAGTTTCTGTTCTTATACAATGACGTGTACAGCATGTATGCCTACAGCAAACATCAGACAGGCCTTCATTCGCAGAGTTCTGGCTTCTGTTTCCAAAAAATTGTATTTCGAATGGAGAAAGTAATGAGAGATGCTTAACATATTAGGTGTACTTGATGTGTTATTATATACACAGGTTAGCTTAATTATGTAAGTCTTCTCCGCTGGAATGCCATTGGTCCAGGTACATATACCCTTGGTTACAAGGATCTCAGACACGTATACACACATATGTAAAGGAGTCATTTCATTTGCCTGCATAGCAGACTATCTATACAGAGAAAAATGCAATATGGCTAGTCAGATATACCACAGTTTTCGATTTTTATTTCAAAAATTTTGAGGTTTTTTGTTTACCTGAATCTCTGTTACATGCCAGGCTCTTGCGTGTGCAGAGCAGAGCCTGGGAACGAGGCTATGTTACATGCAGTTCTCATATTGTAAAATCAGCCCATTAATGGCAATATTAAAACTTTCCAACGTCAGGTTAAGACACACATACCATAATGTGATGTAGACATGAGGGCAGAGTCAAGTCGCTAGTTTGGGACTTGCTCAGGCACGATCCATCAGCTAGCCGCTTCACGTGCGAAACAAAAATTCTGAGTTATTTCCTTTTGCTCGTTCCGCTTACGTCTCAAGCTCTGCAGCAAAAAGTGAATACAGGTACAAAATTCTACTACTGTAGAGATGAAACATGTGTTAAAATGGCGTCTCTGCTGAGCGCATGACACATGATTCAAACTTGAGTCAGAGTTGTGGCATAATTATATGAAGAGTTGACAAGCCCGTTGAATAGTTTACCAAGGGAGTCTACTGCAGCTACAAGGTCTGTATAGTCTCTGTATAAGTAGAGGTATGAGTATTTGAGATGGACGGCACGATCAAGTGACGTGAATGTGAGTTTCAGGCAGCACAGCCAGTCTCTGCTCTCCATGGCCGAGCCTTGAATAGTTCTCGGAGGGAGAGACTAGCTGCTGATCATGAGACTGTGGAAGTTAGGAAGGTCAGGCTGCAACAAGACAGACAGAGCCACAGAGAGCTGGGAGTGGTGGGGGCAACCCCTTCTTTGGAAGACTCTCCGTGTCCTCAGCCTCAAGCAAGGTCCCCGTTTGATTCCTCTCCTTGTGTTCATATATCGATCAGTAGCTCCTCGAGGATTCTCTCGTTTGGCTAGTAGAATCTGTTCCGAAGTTCTTCAATTCTGACCCGAAATGCTTGATCAGAGGCTGGCGTTTCGGCTCTCACATGTGACCTTTCCTGATGCACTTGTACATGTACCTTCCATGCTGTATAATTATACGCCGTAATGTTATGTACATGTACCTGGACTCGCTTCGGCTCACTCTATGCATTAAACTATTATATAAGTCTATACTGCATGTATTAAACTATTATGTCTACTTACCCACTTCCCTGCTCCTTATCTTGAGCATCACTGTTCCTCCCTGACAGCCTGCTCTACTGAGGCTCTGGCTAAGGCCCTCCAGGCCGGTGGACTTTGTGAAGACCCTCGTCCTCTGTGCCTACGCGTCCTTCCTCTTCGGTTGGCACGTGCATGAGAAGGCCATCATGATGATAACACTTCCGATGTGGTACGCCCTGTAACCATATGCATCCCCCCCACCCTCCCTCTTGAAGGAGAGTGGGTAGTGAGCAGTTGTGGGAGGACCCTTCGGGCTTTTCATAAATTTAGAGGCCGTTTTTGTACTATTTCCTAGCACAAAAATACTTGGCCAAAATTCTAGAAGGGGGGGGGGGGGGAGTGGAGGGAAATCTTCCCCCTTTGCTCTGCATAATCAGTTATGTGATGGAGGCTTAATACAATGACTACTAGTGACAATTTAATTGAGTTTAAAAGGGAACGAAAATGGGGCAATAATACAACTCCATACCAATTTTTGTAGGTCTTCACATGGCTTCATAAGCTTTGATTAGTCCAACAGTATCCTTTGAACTTCCATTTGCTATAAAGAGAAAGAAAAGGGCATCTGACTAGGGAAATAATGGGTGAATTGTTGAGACTGTCTATCTAGGAAAACACCGGCTAGATTATATTACATACATATAGCGACCATAATCTTTATTGGAAATACATGTATGTATGCTTTCTCTTTCACAGGTACATGCATGTACATGTAGGCAGGGTGTGTACTATAAGCATGCAGTTCCATCTGAGAGAAAGGACCAGCTTTTTGCTGCTCTTGTGCATTTCAATCAGAGCAATTCTGTTTCTCCTTCATTGCAGTTTATTGGCCGTGGAAACCAAACACCACATAAGGATCTTCCTCCTCCTGTCAACCACTGGCCACGTCTCTCTCCTTCCACTGCTGTTCAAGCCAACAGGTGACTGTTCCAATGGGCTGCCCACACCCGTTCCCAGCCTTCGCTTTTTTTTGGCCATGCAAAGTGGGGCCTGGGAATGTGACTCTAATAAAATTACGATGCGTTAATGGACTCATTATATCTTAAGTACACACTAGTCTAAACAGAGCTGCAGTGTGGTTTGCGTGTAGTACCATAATTTCACACTATGCACTTTTGGAGCTCTTGTGGTGCTCCACCCACTGCACAACTACAGCTTAGCCTAACCTTTGACTATTGTCACCAGTGAACCTAAGGAGGGCGGGGTTAATTCTTTGCTCCACCCACTGCACGACCACACCTTAGCCTTATTGCTAACCTTTGACTATTGTCACTGGTGCAGAAGCTCAGGATGGCGAGGTTAATTCTTTGTGTGGCTATGAAAACTACCGAAACTGATGTATAGTATGTGAATGGAGGGGCAGTCATCAGATCTTGCACTGTAAAACACCGCTAACACAGATAATAGATAATGTCAAGGGCACATTGACCCCAGGGAAAGTAGGCATGCAATGTACATAGCTCGCAATGTAAGCTTCAACTGAATTTGAGTGTGGACCGACCTCTCTGCTGGCTCTCCGTTACTCCGTCCCTGACTATTGGATAATTCCACTTTGCGGCTTACGGAAAGAACGCTTTCACTCTCCAATGCTGCTATCTCTGTACTCGCCCATCTACTCCATAAGTGTACTTCCATAGTTGCAAATACAGTAGGCGAGTTATGAATCTAGTGGGGCAAGTTCTGTAAATAGAGTCAGTTTGATATTTTGCCGTTTACGCACAACAGTGCCGTCTCGTTACCTTCAGCAGCTCTTGATAATTTGATCAAATATTTACTACTCTGTGCAACAGATGGTTATGCATGGTTATGCATTCATCAGGAAATACCTGGGATGGGAACTTATTGATTTCTTTGATTGTTGTTCTGCTCCTATCTCCATAGAAACCACAGTCAAGGTTTCCCTATTCATCCTGTACACTGTCTCTGCATTTGTTGCGCTTCCAGCTCTCAGTGTAAGGTATGTCAGCTGTCTGGACTCCTAGCTTCATTCCCAGGCTCCACTTCCCAGCATTTTTTGCACATTGGAGAAACACGGGCAAGAAGCCTGGGTTCCTTGGTACGTCACATGACGTCATGTACGTGACATGGTTTTGCTAAATTTAAACGTGACGTAATGTGAATAGCAGGCCCTCTTTACAGCTATAGCTAACTGTAGTCAGAATGGCCAAGTTCATAGATATCGCGCCCAATACAGCTTTTGCTCGATGAGACAGCAATGTATTCAGCATTTAGATATAACAACGGATGCAACTGGGGAGCACAAACCTCGGGCATTGCGAAGGATTCCTCAAAACCATCTTCAGGAAGGACTGACAAGACAGCGAAGGATGCGTATGGATTGGTGTATACTAATAAACACAATATAAGCATAGGTGTACTCGCTATCTGTCTACTTTGGTGGCAGTTCTTGACGTACAGATAGACAATTCTTTGTGCCACTTCAGAAACAGTTCAAGGATTGTCGTTAGTAAGTCATCTTCCTTGCCTTTTGTCACACACAACGGCTACCGGTAGTCTCCCCATTGACTGTAACTCGGCATGCACAGAGAAGCACAAATATACGTCAAACATAATTTGATTTAGCAAAACCATGAACTGACGTCGTGTGACGTACCAAGGAGCCCAGGCTCCCTGCCCGTGTTTTTCCAACAAGTAAAAACGCTGGGCAGTGGAGCCTGGGAACGAGGCTATGAACACCTGCATGGGAATCGATTTCCAGTTTCCTTGTTGGTCTCCATAATGCAACCTGCATACAATCTAGGCATGAGAAAATTATGTATAGTTTTGAGCATAATGCTAGCACAATAGGTAGAGTATTGGGCATACTTTGCACAGCTACAAACTTAACAAGAAAATTTTACCTGATTTTGGCTACTAATAAAGTATAACTATATTGCACATCATTTAGAATTCTCTACCTTGTAGGCCTTAGTAGAGAATCTGACACTATTGACTATATTGAACATCTGTAAACAAGGCCTCTTGTCTCTCTAAACACTCTGTGCCCTTGTACAAACATTTAATTATCCTCAGTAATTAGATAATGGGGACACTTGAGGACAGTTGAGGTCTTCTGGGATTCCTCCTCCTCTATATCACAGTCTGGGCATCCTGCCCTACAGTGCAGTTCCCATGCCCTCCCACGTGTTTATCAATGAAGGGCATTGTACTCAAAAGAAAGCACAAATCTGGACAGTTAGCTTATACTGAGTTTACATCCGTTCTACAAAGAAAGCTTGGTCTAACCTATAAGGTAAAACGTTTAGATAAAAATGTCACCAAACATTTGACCAAAGAAGTAACTAAGTGAAGTCCAAGTGCAAGGGAACCAGCCACCCAGCCCAGAACCGCACCAGCATATATATATATATATATATATATATCCTTCTCAGACCTGTTATCTTCCCCATTGAAGAATGGCATGGCAATAATGCATGTCAGTAGGGCAGCATTGTCTGAACACCTGCGTGGGAATTGACTCCCAGTGTCCTTGAAGCACTGTGAGAGAGTGGTCTTTGTAATGGAACTGGCATACAATCCGATACTGTTGAATATGCATCTGTAAACAAGGCCTCTGGTCTAGGCATAATGTGCCTTTGTACAAACATTTAATTATAAGTACTAATTAGATAATGGAGTAGTAGCTTGAGGTCCCAAAGGTCTTCAGGGATTCTCTTCCTCCCTGCACATCCTGCCCCCGCAGTGCAGTTCTGTGCCCTCCCACGTATTTATCAATGAACAAAAAGGGGTCATTGCACAGGAAAGAAAGCACACATCCAGACAGTTAGCCGTTAGCTTATACTGAGTTTACAGCCAATAAAGTTTGGACTAACCAATAGGTGAATTTTTGTCACAAAAATTTGACCTAAGACGTACCTAAGTGGATCCAAAAGCCACCCAGGCCAGAGCTGCACCAACATTTTATCCTTCTCAGACCTGTTACCCTCCCCATTATTGTTCTTGATCCTGACCTTATGGCATTGATGTTTCGTATATTACAATGCATGGCCGATTGGAATGACTGCTGACAATGAACTTTTCATTCCTGAGAAGCACCATCGATGTATATAGTGATTATAGAACCAGTGACCTAGTCCCATTCCAGACCATGCAAGCCTTTTATTTGGAATCCCAAGAAACGCTTGTACCTGAGAATAGATTAAGGTAAGGTTAGGCCAGTGTACAAGATTGTTTTTGGAAAAACTTGGGAGATGTAGGTATATGGCTTCTCTCTACTCCCTTGCTACATGTACAACGATCTCAAGGCTACCTAGGACTAAGCGAAGTCATTCACATGGTCCTCTGCTGCACTGTAGTACATCATTCTAGTCGCAGCTATCAAGGCCAAGCAATAATATTATGCATAGCTTTATTGTTGCCAGACAGACGTCTGGGATGTGATCAGACAATGCACACTGACCATTATGCCATTGTCATTATATGTCTGGGTGAGCTTAGCATTCTCTGTACCCTTCTCTGTTGTGCCAAAAGAGCAGGGGTGGGGGGGGAGGGGGGGGGGGTGGGGGGGCATGGAAAGAGGGATGGGTGGGAGGGCATGGGAAGAGGGATGGGTGGGGGGGGGGCATGGAAAGAGGGATGGGTGGGAGGGCATGGGAAGAGGGATGGGTGGGGGTGGCATGGAAAGGAAAGAGGGATGGGAGGCATGGAAAGAGGGATGCGGGGGCATGGAAAGAGGGATGGGTGGGAGGGCATGGGAAGAGGGATGGGTGGGGGGGGGGGGGCACGGAAAGAGGGATGGGAGGGGAAAGAGGGATGGGAGGGGGGGGGGGCATGGAAAGAGGGATGCTCTCCAGAGCAGTAAAAAGCTATATGTCTCAAAAGAGTATTACATCCTGATTTGATTCCCAGGTATACCCTTAGGGGAATAAAAAGAAATAGGGCTTCCTGGGAAACATCACTCTAGCACCTCCCTCTTAGTGAAGCACTTTCCCCATAAGGGAGTTATCCAGAATTCTTCAAAATTAGTGCACACAGCTGCAGGGTCTTTGTGCATGCATTCCTACAGACTCTTGATGTGTAGGTATCAAGAACGTGCACATCACACCGGTGAAGCCAGCAAGGGAGCATTTAACTACACATACGTGTGTACATGTAGACAGCGAAATTCAAACATGGCAGCCATGTTGCTAAATGTATTAGTGCTGTATCTTCTCCAACTCACGCAGCAGTTACTCCAGGAAGGTATACTAGCACTCGCAATCCTTCCAACCATTGTTGATCGTTCTTTACTGCGTTACTGGAATTCTTCACATGCTGTCTAAGCACGCACATACGGCACAAATCCATATATCGTGATTACTAAATTTAATAATCCGGCTGCCATGTTTGAATTCTACCATCTATGTACATATGTAGTGTACTAGTACCAAAAAAATTTATACATGATCACTTTAGCACACCAGGACTGTTGGGAGAATTTTTTTTCTTGTTGCAGGGATCAGTTGTTGCTCTCTCCATCTGAAGAAAATTCTGCAAACCCACAGGAGAAACCGCTCGAGTCAGACTTAGCCCCCACACTGCAGTCTACTGGACTCACAAAGCTGGAAACAGGCTACCTCGTTCTACTCTTGATAGTGCAAATTTATTGCATCTTCATACATGGAACTGGAGGGCTGCTTGCCCATCTAGAGTTCCTCCCACTGCTACTAACTTCAGTCACTTGTGCTATAGGAGTTTTATGGACTTGGATCCTGTGCTACCATGAATTTCTCACTGGAATAGAACCCAGTTGATTCCAGGTATACATGACATTGTTTAAATTTGGTGTGTATAGTGTATAAAATTATAAAATTATACTTTGTACCAACCATCAGTCTTTAATTTACAGAGGTCCTAGGTAATGCTAAATGTCCTGTTCTAAGAGCTCCTTGTTTTCCTCTAGCTAAGGGTAAGTGCTCATTATCTAACTGACACAGTATTCACTATCCAGTACAGTGGATTGTAGTTCTGTTTGAAATTTGTGTTCTGTAAGTGGTCACACAACTGTATGACAAGCTGCTGTTCATGTCAATGGACAATGCACGATTTGCCAGTGAAGATCAGTGATATGCTAATAAGTTTAGCAGCCACTGTTAGCTCAAAGAAGTAAACCGGACTGCCCGTGGATTGTTTGCATATCCACTTACGGAACACACAACTTCCAAACGGAACTGCAATTTGCTATATCATGCATTCATGCCACATGCATGCAGCTGATATATGTTGGCACTTGTGTAAGAAACTGTGATATAGCTGAGTTTTAAGATATTGACAAGACTTAGTACACAGGACACAATTACAAAATACGCACATGATGTGTGATGATGAAAAATAAACGATAAGAAGACATAACTCAGTGCATGAACCGGTGTGCTCAGCACAGAACAAAATGATTTAATACACAATAGTGATAACAAAAGTTGCCAAACTGAGTCCGTAACATGTAGCAGCAGATGTGGAGTGTAATGAACGGTTGGTTGCATGAGAATGTATAATGCATGGCTGATCGTGCAAAGAAATTAAGATGAAACAATAAATATGTTCAAGTGACAAAAATATGATAACCTGCCAGACTGTATAGGAAAATAGCCGTACACTGCACTACAACACAATTGCAAGACACAAAATCACATCACAAATCGACTTAGCGTACCAGTATGACCCTTTGCACACACAATATATTATGATGGTAGACCGGTTTAGATACATTCAAAGACCCTATACCTCCTGTACTCTACCACAGTCTTATTGTCTATGATGGTTCTCTTTTCTCTGCGAATTTCCTTGGTTGCCCGACACTGGCACTTGGAGCTCTGGCATGCTTTGGGGTTCCAGAATACAACCCCGCTGCCTTTGACTGGATTCAGTTCTTTCATTCCACATCTTCTGGGTTGACGTCTTTGGTGCAGTGAGCATTGCGGATTCTGGGGAGCAAAATGCAAATAAACATGGTTCGTTAATTATAACTTGATGAGGCTGTATACATTTCCCATAAACAAAGCAGTAAACCGTAGTAGCTACTTTACAAACACTAGATCTACAGCATGCATGCATACCAGCTGCATGGAATTAATACGTACATGTATAGATCTACATGCACCTTATAGCTTATGCATGCAACCTTATACCTTGAGTGTATGGATCGTTACGGGCTCTCCTGTAAGCACAAAAGTGGCCGGAGTGATACTGGTGGCTTCTTCTGAGTTTGCCGGCGTCGGTGCTGCCTCCGCCAGTACAAGTGCTGCTGCAAGAAGGTTCACTACCAGTAGGAGCAGGAAGGCAGCATACCAGGTC
Source organism: Phakellia ventilabrum (assembly GCA_963921505.1). Taxonomy (NCBI): domain Eukaryota; kingdom Metazoa; phylum Porifera; class Demospongiae; order Axinellida; family Axinellidae; genus Phakellia; species Phakellia ventilabrum. The sequence goes on from OY997385.1 coordinate 4,147,651, forward strand.
GACTCCATGGCTGCAGCGCCCCGGCACAGTGGCAGTCAGGTTGCAGCGCTAGCTGATATATAAAAGAAAAATGCAGGTACCTTTATCAAACACGCAGACTGCTTCGATCAGCCCTTACATGCAAACTTTATGAATTTACTGCAAAAAAAAACAACAAAAAACTGCAAGTTTGCAGCTCAAAATACAAAACTCACCGCTCCACTGAGTACTGTATAGAGCACCTCACAAAATAAGCGACTTGCAAAATCCCTTTTATAAATGTCCTGTATACCAAAACAGTGGCAAACATCTGTTGTGAAGCCCTAGTCAGATTTAAGCACTTATGTAGGAAGGCGGAACCTTCGGAAAGTGCGCAGGTACACTGACGCCAAAACCGATTATATATGTGCTTCAGTACGCGTATACGTGCTGTGACGTTTAGCAAATTATTATTATTGTCTGATGTACATGTTGCATGTACATAATTGTATAAGTTTAGAAGAAAAAAAAACTGTTTCAAATTCTCTTTTGCAGTCTTGTGTTCTCTCCTCCCTCCTTTCGGTAATGCTCCAGCAATCACCTGAACAAGAAACTGTAATATAGAGAAACATTAATCATAGATGGGGACTCAACAATACTTAAAGCATGCAGCCATAAAAAAATTATGTTGACCTGAGGTTGTGAGTAGTTCCACTTTACATGTCGTGAGATAATCTTACACATAATAATGGAGATGATTACTGAAACTTGCAGGACACTAAATTATATGGACAAGAATACAGACAGCTTTACAGCAGCTGAGTGTGGTCATAATGATAAAATGTTTGGAGACACCCCCTAAATAGTGCATGTGTATGCCCATCAACCGAACATCACAGACGACAAAAATAACCCTTCAGAGGATAAAGATCATGATCCTCGTCCTTTACATCAAGTTTGGTGTCATTGGCATTTGTCATTTACGAGTAATCCTGGGTACTGTCTATGATCCAGCCATATGTATGCTGTCATTGGGGGGCGGGGCTAGGGGAGACGCCGCCTAAATAGTGCATGCATCCACAGGAGTAGGCCTGTCCACCTAACACTAACAACGACAACCATCAGAGGATAGAGACCGTGACCTCGCTCATCCTTCATATCCAGTTTGGTGTCCTCAGCAGTTGTCATTTGCGAGAAATCTTGGGCATCGTTGATCCAGTCGTATGCACGCTTACCGTCGGCCCAACACCATAAACGACTAAAGCAACCCATCAGAGCATAGTAAGATAATTTTCAGTACTCTAGAGGTTTATGCTTACTCTAATCTTGTTGCAACTTTGCAATAAGTAAAGTAACAGAGATGTCATCAATAAAAAATGTTCCTCTGCCACCGGCTGGGCATAAAACTATTTATTAGCCCTCGTGCAAGATTTCTCGCAAACGACAAATGTTGATGGCACTAAACTCAATGTGAAGGACGAGGATCACGGTCTCAAATGAGAAATGTGACAGGAAGCATGAAGAGTGATTAGTTATTTGACAGCAAAAGTGTTAGCGACAAAATGTCTTGGGGGCATGAATATCAAGCCATGAGACTGAGGATGATTACATCAACCAAGCTCACATCATTTGTGGTGGTCCTTCCGCAAAGAATCAAAAATGATGTCGAGTACCGTAATCCTTGATTAATAAGGACACAAACATCCTCAATCAATTTGAGTATTTATTATATACGTACTCCAGTTACCGTACATGTATAGCGCCAAATTTTCGAGGGACAAAACTGTGGATTGGTCATTTCACAGAATAAATTTCACGGACAAAGGATTCCTGATAGCGATGCCCATTTCAAGAGATTGTTTCTCATCTCATAATAGTAATAGCAGATAGTTGCAGCTACACCATCCTCTGCTGCTCACTTCCCTACTTCAGCTTTCTGTTCTGGTATGAACTTTGTGTATGGACCTCTTTTCGACTTTTGCTGGAGCTGAAGCACACGTCTTACCTCCCCGTTAGCAGATGTGATGGTACTTCTTTCGAGAGCAGACCCTGAGAATCCAGCAGCTTTGTGTCAGTCACTTTAAAGTAGCGTTAGAGAGCCATCACGAATATACGAAAAACAAAGTGCAAAGTTTTGTGCAATCTTTATTCTGGGGGAAATATTTCGCGAGTTTAATTTTTGCGGTCCGAGACATTACCTGCAACTAAGAAAATACTTGTATACCTAAACGGGTGGTATGAACCCTAGCTACTAGTTGCCTCATTCCCATAATGGCCTGGGAATGAGGGTAAGGGAACTGATAAAGATGTCCTGTACATGTATCCGCACACACCTGTAAGGATAGCCCTGGTACTTCATCCTGAATATGGAGAGCAAGTAGCCAAACACGAGCACCACCAGCCCAAGGCCCACCATGGGGGTCACTGCGGCAGGAGACAGAAGCACACACATTACCTTCATAACACACCCTACAAAAACTGAAGCAGCCAGCCGAGATGTAGCAAATTCTGTCCAGATTGGGTTTAATACCAGCAGGAATCCATACCAAAGCACACAGTACACACACTATGTACGTACACCTGTACCTTTCTGTACTCCCATCTCTTCTAACACAGCAAACCTCTCGTTCATGAGAATCATTCCCACGGAAATCAGAGCATCTGGTGACAGAGCTCAGGAAATACAATTCAACCCCAAAATGACAAATGTGCGAGCTGCATCTTTCCATCCAGCTGGTTGTAAGATTACTATATGTTTTCTGTGTTTGTCTGTTTGTCTGTGCGTCTGCACTTACCATGTGCGATAAGATACATACATGTACATCATTGCATTACTACGCCACTATAGCCACAAGTACAGCAGAAGCTACTCAGGCCCAATGGGCCAAGGTTCTATGTTGCCTAGGCAACATACATGTAGAAGTACAATGTAGTATAGTGCTGATAACCTAAGGATTGGGCAAGCTTTGGGGATACCAGGCTTCCCCTCAGTTATTTTCAAGAGGAGAGCCGGGGGACCAGGCTAGCAATGGGATGTACGAAAATGATAGTTAACCGTGTTATGTGAAAGCCATCACAGTTCATCTTGAACAACTAATCTCCAAATTGCTGACTCGGTAACTTTGTAGTCTTCCAATTAGCTCTTTTCTCACATGAGTGACGCTTAGGGTAGAAATGACTTAATAGTGCGTAGGCGAGCACAGTTCTAGTCCTCAGACACCGAGGAAAGGCAGCGAATCTACACTTCTTCTAACTAATCTTTTGGGCCTGTTGGTACCACAGACCGAGTGCTAGAGCCATGTCTCCAGCAAAAGGTAGAGAAATGCAGCCGTTTTTGGATCAGTCCCAGCCCACACATAATTAACCAAGACACCAGGCTCTCTCCCCCTTTAGGCTTCCAAGGAGATAGCCTGGGGCCACGGCTGTCCTGTTGCTACGGGGAAAGGATACAGAGCCCAAGAACGATGTAGGTTTCTGCAATGAACTGGAACTGACTTGTACCGCTGAAGTAGCCCTGTAGAGTAGAGGATAGTTATATTGTAGCATACAGTGTTTCTCACACAGCTCATGCTGGAATTTCAGCTAGCATTTGTATACATATATATACGTGAGAATTGATTAGAGCAGAGCTGAAAGTATTATGTGTAAACCGAGAGGTACATTCTATTAGCCTCTGAGGTAAGTACACAGTTTTCATGGTACTATAATGACCCACCATCAGGTAACCCAGTGGCAGATCTGGAAGAGGTACTCTCCCCCCCCCCCCCCCCTCCAGCGTATCAGTGGGTGTGCGGCCCTTCGAGATAAAAACTTACTGTGTACATTCACGTGTGCTACCATGCAAACAGTGAACTACTGACAGTCTTTTCTACCAGTATGGTTAGTGCCTCGCATATGTAAAACATCTGAACACAAGATGTTCACGTGAGGTAGCCTCATTCCCAGGCTCCGTCCCCGTACTGCAAGTAACAAAAGCTGGATAGAGGCCTGGGAACAAGGCTACACGTAGTGTGCACCTCCTTTTCTGTATCTCTGGATCAGTCCCTGAGGTCCCCCTGCCCAGAGTACTTGTATATCTCATAGTGGACGGAGCTCTGTGGCTAAGATTAACTGTTGTGGGGAAGGCTTAGGAACGAGGCTGACCATTTCTCCTGTCTGAGGGTTGCGGTGAGCAAAAGGCGGTCCCCTGATGTGATTCCACATCTGTCCCGATAGCATGATGAACACCCACGCCTGCAAGAAAGGAGAGAAGAGGAAACGTCTTTAGTTCATTCTAGGCCTCCATATTCGGTTCTTATATGCACTGAAAATGTACACACATACACACACACATCCAAGATTAGGTCCTTGGCTCTGCGCGCCATGTTACAGAACCATGCAGTTGCATACTGGATTATAGCCTCGGCCTCCTGCCCAGGCCACACCCCCACGAAAAATAAGGAGCTGGTATTCACTGTTCACGCATGCGCGAGATAGTTGCAAGAATTTATATAACAGGGTCAGTAAATGTATCCATGAACAGTCTTCGTCACATGATATGGCCAGGAGTAGTACAGAGACAGTACAGTAAGCGGAAGAACTAAACACCAGGATGGTTTTCTAACCAGTTGAGCATAGTAAAAGGACCTGTAATTTTCTATCTACCATGATTATTAGGTATAGCTACCTTACAACAAATATTCGGTAGCACCTCACATGCCATTAATACTGTCAGCTGCACGAATTTCAATTGCAGGTGTGGCCTTATAGGCTTTCAGAGACAAACGGGATCAAAGTATCAAACTACCAATCACTTTCCAGGCATCTACCTGGTGGCCATAAAGCCTGCTGCCTTCATTCAAGATAATTATTATTTAACAGACTCACAGCCAAACATGACATCATTATCACACAGAATTAACATGCGATTTCCCAAGATTTTTGGGAAAATATGTGTACGCACAAACAGTGGATACCAGGCTCATGTTGTTCAGGAAGTGTGGCAGAGTAGGAGGCTAACTGGATTACTGCTGTCTGAGTCACCTCCAAGTGGTGAGCCACAGACACAGAAACAGTAAACTGATAGCAGCAAGCACTTCCCAGTGGGAAGCTTAGGGACTTCGGTTACCAGCTAAAGCATGGTAAAAATGACCAGACTGAAGTTGAAGCGCACTGCCAGTGTTTGAGACCTTACCAATCAGCACAGACTACTATGCACCACCTAACAGGGCCTACTATGGTAGCCTGTTAGCCAATTGCGCCATCTCGTTAGCAGGGCCTACTATGGTAGCCTGTTACCTGGCAGAGTTGCAGTTACCTACTGATGAATCCCACCGCATTAGAAGCAAGGGACGAAAGGTACCTCTTAGTTTGTCTGGTCGGTGGATGGTAATATGAGAACCTATTTTGAATGATACCAGAGCCTCCTGAGAACTATGCATTATTAACTACTATCTACTCTAGACACGTGCAGTGCAGCTCTCACCATTGCAGCAATGGCCCAGTATCTAGTGTTGTAGAGAATGTGCAGGTTTTCTCTCTTGAAGTAGCCCACCACGGTTGCCAGGACGATGATTGGGATCCAGATCATCAGCAGTGTGTAGTTGGGAGGACGCATCACCGAGATCTGGGAGTACATGTAGGTCATCAAGTGTAAGCCCACTCACACACACACACGCACATGAACACACACGCCCCCCCCCCCCCCACACACACACACACACCCACACAGCCTCATTCCCAGCTACTGTTCCACAGCTTCCCATTCACATACACACACAGCCTCATTCCCAGACTCTACTGCACAGCTTCACAGCATATTTCCCATAAATGTTGTACAAAAAAGTGTGAAGGGAGCGTAGACATTTTTATCAGCTGAAATGTGTCACATCCACAGAAAGTGTGTGTGTGGTATTGTGGAATGTAGCATAGATGACGTCTTCGTTCAAGCTTCTCTAAGAGTAGAAGAACCTTCTGGATGAAAGACAAAGCCAGAGGGTAAGTAATAACGCAGGTTTGGAAGCTTGCTACAGGTAGTCTAAGATACTGCCACAGCCAGCCACTATGGTGTGATCTATAGTCTAGCCTTCACTAATTCAGCGTAGCATAATCGAATCGGCTTGCCTGTACCACTAGCTACTTTAGCTAAATGAAAGTATGTCTCCAAGCCTAAAGCCACTATACACCAGTTGTCAGATCGAGCATTCCATAACATCATAAACACTTCCTATGGTCCTGAAAAAATAGTCAACCATGCAGGACACACAACAGCAGCACAGGCGACTCACTAATAATGTGGGGCTTGCTCATGCTTGTCCAATCATCAAAAGTGCATGACTTGTAATGACACAAACCTGTATTCCTGATCTGTCGGCAACCCACTTTGCCAGAGTTTCCGCTTGGTAGCCATGCCTACAGGAGAAGACAATAAGAACATTACAGACACCTGTCTACCTGTGTGTGTGCATATGCAAATCATCAAAGATGAAAGAAAGAAAAGAAACTCCGAAACAAAAATCAGAGCCCAGCTGGGGATTGAACCCAGGACTTTCTGATTACTAGTGAGCTGCTCCTACCCACTGAGCTACAGAGCAGAGGAGCAGTAGTCAACCTTTATATAGCTACTAAACCCACTAATAGTACTTGCCAGTAGGAACTCGCCAATTCCTATTGTAATTACTCCCTCCAGATGTTATTCATCACCCTTTAAACATGATTAACATGCTACACCCAAATTCAGTATGTATCAGACTGTCGCGGTAATGAAAAACCAACAAGGCATAGAACTGAAAACCAAGCAGTCACATACGCAGATCAGAAGAGAGACAAAAGGCTTGATGTACATGTACGTGTACATGTACATGTATGTACCAAATAAGGAGAGCATCCAATGGGCTTCCAAACACTTCTCCATGTATACAGTAAACTAACTACTGATACAAAAAAAATTATATTTGAGTGGTGCCAATGTGTGGGTACTTATAATCATGGGGTACTTTTACATCAAACCTTTAATGCAATTGATGGGTGCTTATAGCTACGGTATAATATGTGTTCATGTTGCGGACTTCTACCTAAACTAGTCAGAGATCTGGACAATTCTGCACATTTGTACCACTAGAGGCTCATGAATACTACACAATTCAGCAATAGTGGGGGGATACCATAGCATTTGATCTTCTTATTCGTGTGTACTTTATAATTGAACTGTACAGCAGCATTACATTACAAGATAACGACTGTGGGTAGAACAAAGAGAAATAAAAAATGGTCCCTCAATGTAGACCACAGGCATGGTCAGAAAGATGGCAAAAGATAAAGGGATGGCAATTTGTAAAGTATTGTGGTGTCGTTCCTACCTTGTTTGGTTAATTTTGGGATTCCATCTCTACATTATTTTTATTGTTGTTTTTTGTGACTTTATATATATCTGGTGGCATTATGTGGGAGGGTCTGGCTGTTCTTATGTACCCTCAGTGTCTGTCCGCTGGCTATATAACTGGCCTTGACTGCCATAAAACGGTCCTTTCCTAAATTAGATTAATAAAGCTTGCATAATTTTTCCTCTGCCGACCAACCACCATATTGATAGAGTAAACATTCCTATTCCACGTAGCCATTGGAAGGTTACCACAGATACACCGGCCAGCATGGTAAAACGCCATTGTTGTCATTGATATCAATTTGCATTTTGTGGCGGGGTGGCGGTATTTCTCAGTTGTATGTCGCCCATCAGACAATCTTGCGATGATCTGGCCAAGCAGAACAAGATCCAGCTCGTCTCGAGTCAGGTCTGCACACTGAAGGCAAAAGCTGATGAACTGTGCCTAACTGAATAGTGTAGAGCAGGGCTTCCCTCCTGCACTCTTGCACCCACACCCCTCGGCAAGTAATGCTGGTCTTCATCTACATGTACAGGTTCATCTGCTGTCGGGGCTGGGGTGGAGCTATTTACTGAGGGAGGTGGCACCGGTAGTAGGGCAGCTGCGAGCATGGACTGGCTAGGGACTGGACTGATGATCAGTGTTAATAATTTTATAGTTTTAGCATCACTTCTGATTATTAATAATTCAATTTGACATATGTCCTCTCCATATCCTCATTGTCCGTTACCACAGCAGGGGTTCATCTGGGGAGGGGAGGCATTTGCCCCCCCCCCCTTGGGGATTTTTCTAAATGAACCCCTGCACTGCAGTCTTGTCCTCTAGGTCTGTTACATGTCACTGCTCGCTACATGTTAAACTGCCAAGAAACTTTGCAGTGGATAGATACTTCTTGATCTTAGAGCAGCTGGAGGAGGCTATGCAATGAACTTTGCATGCGGGCGTAATAAACCCAAAGACATGGCATGGTCAAGCCATTGTATCATCTCTGCCGTTAGTAAATGGAGTTGGTTGCTAACATGGGTTACAGGAAAACAAAGTTCATATTTCCATGGTGCAAAAATTAAATTTTTGGTGTAGATTGACCATCGCCTCTATATTCGTTCGTAGCGCAAAGTCAATATTTTGCGTGTGAAGTGCTCGGTTTTCGCAAATCCGGTCACAAATGATTCTTGGTACAGTACAAGTACTAACTTTCAACTAAAGCATTCCCATGCTAGAAGTTGGCAGCTCTTTCCGTTCCAGAGATACACGCCTCGTTAGCATCGCCATGTTCGAGACATTTTCACATGATTGTGAACGCCATGAAGTCTGCCCCATGTCTCCCTTGTGGTTTGGCTGAAAGGCTTCATTTCCGAACGATTACTATATAGTAACACCTCTCGTCCAAACCACCCATGTTTCATTTAGATCATGCCTAGCATTGTGAAGATACAGGTATATACATGTACATGTATCTGCAGATGTGCATTTGAAGTACGCGCGTTCGAAAATGTAGTAAGTGCCGGGTTTTTGCTGTTCACCGTGGTACAAATTAGTTATAGTGTATGGTTGCTCACCTCGACACGTCATATCTGTCCTCTTGTTTGCGTTTGCCAGAGACAGGAAAGTGAAAGTAGGTGGGGGCAGTGGTCAGGTGGAGCTGGGGATCAGGGGGGAGGGGGGGGGGCAAAAATAAGGCCAGGTTTTACACCTACATTGTAGCTAGCTCATAAAGTATACATGTACATGTAAGTCACAAAAAACAATGAAGAGACATATAGGGATGGAATCCCCAAAAAGTAACCAATCAAGGTAGGAACGAACGACACCACAGTACCTTTACGGACTCCCATCCCTATATCTTTTGTCATTTTTCCAACCACATCTTATGCCTGTTACATGGAATGACAGAATGTTAGATCGTAATGTGTACATCCTATGGCAGTTTTTCGAAAGTACACTTGTATGATTATAATCTTAACTGCAAGTGGATTACATTATGCTGTTGGTCGCTGATAGTAGTGTGCTGTTATAGGCGAGATGTCATTGTACAAGTGGGGTTGGTGTGTGGAAGGATGTGGATTGGACAGATTATATTGAGTCTACCTGTGTATAAGTTATAGTGTGAGGTCATGTGTTGTACATGTAAAGTACTGCAATCATTTATTGGCTGTGGATATGGGTGGTGTGGCATGTAGGGGATTGTGGTGTGCGTGTTGTTGGAAAAATGTCAAAAGATATAGGGATGGGAGTCCATAAAGGTACTGTGGTGTCGTTCGTTCCTACCTTGTTTGGTTACTTTTTGGGGATTCCATCCCTATATGTCTCTTCATTTTGTAAAATGTTTTTTGTGACTTGTTTCCGTTTTTTTTTGGGGGGGGGGCAGGCATATGGAGCTATTGACACCCGATACGCATGTATGAGCAATTAACTCCAGTGATAGGCTCAGATAATAGCTAAACAGTACACAATATATAATAATTCTAGTGTTAGCAGGGACAGCTTTGGTTCAAGGTCCACCACAAACAACTGCAAGGTAATGTGGGCGAGGATGGTCGCAAGAGTGCACAGCAGTGGCGGTACCGACTCCATTTAATGCACACCACGGAGGTTAGTATGGTCTACAGTGGTCTAGCAGTTGTATCAGTGTTCTTACTATTATAGTAGTTACAGCAACTCACTTTGGGTCCGTCATAAAGCGCACTTCAAGTATTATAATCCTCAAACCAAAACAGCTCGCGCTTCCGGTGTAGGCGTAACCATCATTACGCAGAACGGAACGGCGTGCAGCGGCAAATACTTGCCTCGAGCACTTGAGAATCACTGCTGAACAGTTTGATTTGTTTGAGAACGCTATGGTGTGGGTGCAATACCCCAGAAGAAGTGCTGTTTCTTCGCGTTTGAATCATTGTAATTGCTCCAGTCAATATTGCGGTAGCTCAGTGAAAGAAGAACAAAGAGAAATGGACGATTTGCCCATTTGTTGATATATTGTCCACAGGGTTCCAAACTAAAGTGTAATAAGTGCACTTCCTGTAGATAGCGAACACTCCACAGTGCATACATACTCGTTTGGCTCAGCACTCAGGGCTTCATTTGGGGGGGGGAGCATTTGCCCCCCCCCCCCTTGGAAACTTTGTGCCCCCCCTTGGGGATTTCAACCCTTCAAAACGAATACAGCTCACTATACGCACGCCCCCCCCCCCCCAAAATGTCTTCTTACGTGCTTTTGCCCCCCCCCCCCCCCCTTGGGGATTTTCCTAAATGAACCCCTGGCACTGTATACAAGTACACACCACTTAAGAGGAATACATCTGTACATCGTCCTTCACTTCATTGTTTCATATTCCGCCTATGCACAATTTGTTAATGTGGCAGCTTGCGAGCAGCTAGTGATAACAGAAGTCCATAAGTATCAGTTTACCAGAACTCCATAAGTATCACATCTCAGAGCTCAAACACACGCCCCAGTGAGATATGTTCTATACAAATTTAACTATGCCATTCTGCCTGTCTCTGTCTGTCTGTTTTGCTCTATCTTTCAAAATACTCACCTCCACAGTGCAATGAAACACTGCAATCCAGCCGAGCCTCAGGAAATAAGGGTCAAAAACTGACTATAGCTATCAGCAAAAAGAGCTTTAAAGTGATCCTTCATGTATATATCCACAGTAGCTGTCATCCTTGAGACATATATACTAAAATAGACATTAGCTGCTCGGCTCCAGCTAGAGACAAACTAAGAGATAACGGTAAGCTACAGTCAGACTAGCTACGTGATCCTTGAAATACCCTATACTCTAGCTGTATGTAGGGAAGTGAGAAGTCACTACAGCCAATATGGCTACATTGTTAGAGTAAATTGGGGGAGGGGGGGGAGGGAGCACACAGAAATACCCTCTTTTGCAGGAACTTTCTGGATACATGTGTCATATATTGTGAGCTACATGTACCTTTGCTCTCTTGCAATAATATACCCACCATCAGGATAACCCACCATCAGGACACCCCCCACTGTCTGGATAACCCACCATCAGGACACCCCCCACCGGCTAGACACTCCCACCATCAGGACAACCCCCACTGTCAGAACACCCACACTTCCTAGACTACCTACTGTGTCTGGGCTGAGCTCAATAGCTACAGCCCATGCTATCCATTTGGTCCACCTGTAGTGAGACGACTAACTACACACCAGCAGTCCACAACCCTGCTATAGACTCCCAGAGTGGCAGTCCCGGCCTAGCTGCTGGCACTGGCTCACCTGTTGAAAGGCGTCCGCGCCATCTTCATCAATGTCCACCATGACAAAGAAGAGCTCAGAGGAGTACTGCTGGGAGAAGCGCCACGAGTTGGCCAGGATCAGGAACTCATCGTATGCATCCCTGGAAACATGGTGTGTATGTGTGCAGATGCGTGTGTGCAGTGGGTATGCGGGTACACGTGGTACTACTAATTATACCATTGATACTTAAGTCATTCTGACCAATTAGTGTGCAGTATTTGTGTGCATCTTGATGGTAGCTAGCTCTTTTTAACACCTTATCGTGCCAAATTACGCTTCTATCAAGCTACATGTACATGCATGTATTATAAGCTTTGTGCCAATTACTCTGGAGGGACAACCTACCTTTTTTAGCAGCAAAGGACTGATAATATGAAAGCAATCACTCTCATTAAGTTTCTTTGAGGATTTGAATCCTGAAGGTGACGTCATAAATACCAAGGCGGAGCAAAGGTGTTTATGACATCACCCACGACCGGGATTCAAATCTGAGGAGAAACCTGCTGCAAGTGTCTAAAAGAAGGGGTCATCCAACAAAAAATCTGGGCTACACCATAACAGACAAACACCCTGCCTTAATTCTTCATCCCTTTCTTTCCCAACATCTCACACACACACACACACGCACTCACACACACAGACAACCTGAAGCAGCTTGCTTCCCTCACTCACTTGCAAACGGAGCACTGGCGCTGTGGCTTGAGAGCAGTGAGCATGGCAATCACAGAATAGTTCCGTGGCTTGCTGCGCACATAGGTGTTGAACTTGTCCGAGGAGAGGGTTATGATGGAGCGTCTGGCATTCCAGTCCAGTAGCTGAGCAACCCTACTCTCCAGTTTATTCTGAGCACGGGAAGTTGGTTGAGGTGTGTATCATAGACAGCTTGTGCATCATAGACAGCTTAGGAGACAGTTTAATCAAATGGCACTCAGACTTATGAATATCAGTGATCGAAGGTGTGGTCTCACATTCAAACCACCACAAAATTTGTTCTCCCCAGTACTCTCTAATGCGCCAGAGTACAAAGGATACCACTTCCGGGTGTCAGTTCCATGTACCTAGTGTGCAACTGTTTTGAGGCAGTATTTCCTCAAGTGCCCCATCTCTCCACAGCCAAAGCAAGGACTGCATGTACCTGTACGTACCACACACCTTTACACAATACAACTGCTGCTAAGTGATTAACTTTGTTAGAGCAAAGTACAATGTAATGCTTATAGCAAATATTAAACATGCACGTCTGTCCGCTGTACCTATTCCAGCATCCATGCATTTCACAAGAAAGGGAAGTAATAAAATGCTGTCTAACATTGGAAAAGGGGGTGAAATTATCATCTGCTTGGACCAGTTCCTAGTCTCCGTGATTATTCTACGCGAGTCCATAAAATCTATGGGCCAAATATAGTTCCAGGTAGTCCAAACACTTGGAATATGGGGGATCCAAATCTGTCATGACAGGTCAGTGGCTTCTCTCCACACCAAAGGCAAATGCTCATGCAATAGGAATAGTTTACTCTCAATATATCAAGAACACACATAGCTGATTCACGGACACAGTTCTGATTACAGCATGCACAGAAATGACTATACTCCTGCCATCAATAGGTGAGGGACCGCGGGCATTTCGTGAGGTATAAACCGGTTCACCATGTTAGGCTCACAGCTATTGGGGGCAAATTACATGCTCACCTTAGAAGCCTTCTGGCCGCTTGCAAACCAGCAGAGAGCTGCGAGCAACAAAAGCTGCCTCCACGTGGAAAACGCCATCTTCATTCAAACATTTCCCGCCCATTCGAGTTATTAGAACCATAGATAATATATACTCCGCGGAGTATATATTATCTATGTTAGAACACGCCATAAAAAAAATATCCCCCACTCCTACATGTACATCTAACTCCAATTTGAACAGCTACATGTATATTAACATCTAATCACAGCACAGTCTAAAAATTCATATCACGATGCTGCAGCCGACATCACTGGGCCGCAGCCAGAGCTACAACTGTAAAATGTAGTTCAGTGGGATCTCTGGCCATGAAGTCCTGGCAGACTTTGCTGCATCCTGTAGAGAAATGATAAACAGGTGAGGCATAGCACCATGTTAGGCTCACAGCTGTTGGGGGCAAATTACATGCTCACCTTAGAAGCCTTCTGGCCGCTTGCAAACCAGCAGAGAGCTGCGAGCAACAAAAGCTGCCTCCACGTGGAAAACGCCATCTTCATTCAAACATTTCCCGCCCATTCGAGTTATTAGAACCATAGATAATATATACTCCGCGGAGTATATATTATCTATGTTAGAACACGCCATAAAAAAAATATCCCCCACTCCTACATGTACATCTAACTCCAATTTGAACAGCTACATGTATATTAACATCTAATCACAGCACAGTCTAAAAATTCATATCACGATGCTGCAGCCGACATCACTGGGCCGCAGCCAGAGCTACAACTGTAAAATGTAGTTCAGTGGGATCTCTGGCCATGAAGTCCTGGCAGACTTTCGCTGCATCCTGTAAAAAAATATTCCAACTGATAAACTACGGGTCCAACTTTATGCACAAGAGCAATGAAATGCAAATTTACTTCTTCCTCTGCAGATGGTGGCTACAAGCATATAGTGAGACGAAACGCAGCCATTATATTCAGGAAATACAGGAAATACGAGTTTAGTAAGCACAACTTACTGCAGTGTCTCCTTCCTGAGCACTTGCTTCATGTGCCTCAGTAATGCCCTTTAAAAAAATCAGGTTCTTTTTGTAAAAAAAAGGCAAGAAATAACAGCAGAACAAAACTAGAAATTACAGTGTTAAGTGAAGGGGGAAAAAAAGGGGAGAGAAAAAAAAATCCTTCGAGCCGGATTCGAACCAGCGACCTATGGATAACCATTTCCACTACAGTCCACCGCTCTACCAACTGAGCTATCGAAGGACTCCGTAATGCAAACCAAAATTGAGCAATAAATACCTATTCATGAATATAATGCGGGCGCAGAAATAGAGGTAATGTCGAAAGCAATAATTATGAGTAAAGAATATCATGCAGGATGGTCAGGTCATTTGTAAGTCTGATCTGTAGTTTTATAAAACTTCAAAGGGCAGACATCAAGAATGGAGACTTATTGGCTACTTCTTGTGCTTACAGGGCCAAAGTTGGAAAATCAACTATTATGCCCAAGCTAAGTATAAAAATCCTTCAATCTCGATGTCTGGAACTGCAACTATAGGTATAACTAACTGTATGTCCAATTTTTATGAACTGAGATCCTCCTTGAAGTGTCAAGCTAATAGTATACTACACAAAACATACCTGTAAGAACCTGTCTGGTGTTGTTGGACCATGGTTTATGGGAAATGATTTCCGGCCATCTGGAGAAAAGTAGAGCATTGTTTGATCAATGCCTTCACTTCATTACATGATAAAGTATTCATTATGACTTACCAAGTTCGTATAAATGTCCAACTTTATGCACAAGAGCAATGAAATGCAAATTTACTTCTTCCTCTGCAGATGGTGGCTACAAGCATATAACTAACAATCACATTATATTCAGGAAATACAGGAAATACGAGTTTAGTAAGCACAACTTACTGCAGTGTCTCCTTCCTGAGCACTTGCTTCATGTGCCTCAGTAATGCCCTTTAAAAAAATCAGAATATTTTTTTTTGTAAAAAAAAGCAAGAAATAACAGCAGAACAAAACTAGAAATTACAGTGTTAAGTGAAGGGGGGAAAAAAGGGGAGAGAAAAAAAAAATCCTTCGAGCCGGATTCGAACCAGCGACCTATGGATAACCATTTCCACTACAGTCCACCGCTCTACCAACTGAGCTATCGAAGGACTCACGGAATAGATTTCAAATTGTGCAATAAATACCCTAGTCATGAATTCATGAATCTACGACGCCATTAGCAGGAACATACCAAACACGCTCCTATGGCGTATGATTATGCGTTAGAAAAGGTACCTGGGCTAAAAGGAAAGGAAAGGCTTAGAGGAAATTTAAGGTTTGTTGCTTGCTTAGGGGATCTGTACTTTTTTTGGTGTGGCCCCCTGCACAAATCTGGTTACTATAAAAGTTGTCACCAACCTCATCCTCTTCCAAATATTTCGCTCTCTCCTCTGGAGTCATTTCCTTCGTCTTTTCAAAGAAGCTCTTCAGATAACCATCCCCTGTATCAATTAAGTTAACATCATTCCCAGGGGGTAGTACATGTACTTCAATCCATGGATCTCGTGGTGTGGGAACCGGACTAAAAACTATAAGATCACCCAAAAGACTATGAAGAACCAATGAAGTCGAGAGTAAATACACAATTGAGTCCTATAGGCTGCAGCTGGTTTAGTAGCTTGTGCTTATCTCTGCTACCCAGGTCTCCCAGTAGGTCAGTGGCATAATGGTATTCCAGCTGAGCCCTGTTTCTTGTAATGTTGTTGTTGTTGTTGTTGTTGTTGTTGTTGTTGTTGTTGGTGCCATTATTGTTGTTGTTGTTGTTGCTGTTGTTGCTGTTGATGGTGGTGGTGCTGTTGTTTTCTTCTGACAGGGATTTATTCTCTCTACATTTTCCTTATCTTGATGAAACACATCGTACCCAGACACCCCATGATTTTAAGCTATGCATGGGACATAGATAGTAGTGTCCTACTCTACTGTTTATGCGTGGGACAAAAATATAAGAAAAAGTTATCAGTCAGGTAAACTCGTCCTTTGGAGAACTGACTTCAGTACAGCGTTCTACATCCGTGAACGGCAGTTGCAACAATATGTACAATGGCTAGTCCTGAGACAAGGCCTGTTATAGATAAGCATAGCAGAGTGGAATTCCTCCCTCCCTCAATACCGAATTCTAAGCACCGGCACTTATAGTCTCGTGACCACTCCACTACTCTCGGTTAGGAATCTAGCTTGAAGGCAGTTCATACGTACATGAAACTGCATAACTGGTCCTCTGTTCTGCAAGGTGTGCATGTAGGCTTACTCAATGCAATCCTATCCGCACAGTTTCCAAGGGCATGGAGCAGCCCCACAGTCCCACAGGCATTCCCGACGGTCTGCTTCATGTAGTAGACAGAGGGTGAGACCACCTGACCGTCACTCTTGATGCGAGCGTCCTCCTCTTCCTTGTGCTTCTCAAACTGGCCATGGAAAGTGAGAATGGGTATAAGCAGAATTTATATAGGTAGGCAGCCAGTGAAGTGACAAGTATACACAATCTGGACTTGCCATGGATAAGAGAAGTGAAAAATATGTAGCCATACACAGCTTCATGCACCCATGAGGTCATGTGTCATGAGGTCATGTGTCACAGGGTGGTGGAAGTGTAATCACAGTCCACATAATGGGATAGGCATGTATAAAAAAATTCATCGCACATAAGGCTGCTAGGTACCAGTAAACACACTAGAGTAATGGGTAGGTGAATCTCAGGAAGGGGGGGAAGTCCAAGGAAGATACCCTTCTGGGTCTGGCAGTATAAAGCAGTGGGATGTTGTGCACAGTCATACTTCTGTGTTAAGTGTGTAATAACTAGTGTCCCACTGTTATAAGCTAGTAGTTCTTTTAAGTACACTGCGGTACTGTACCCAGAAGAATACAAAAGAGAGGAATCTATCTTACTATGGCCATGGATGATGATCATCGACATCGCTTGCTTATGATCTCGGACGAACTAACCAGAGATCAGGTCGACAAACTTCTCTATCTTACCTCCAAGATACCACTGGCACGAGCTGAAAAGATTGAAAAAGGGTACCAATATTTTCGTGAGCTGGAACAACAGGATCTCTTGGGACCGGGAAAATATTTGTATTTACAACAAAAATTGGAATGCATCAGAAGACCTGACCTCGCCAAGAAGCTCCAGAGCCAAATTTCATACACACCGGCAAGTTTCAGCAGGTCTCAGCATGTATCGGTAATGCAGTCAAAACGTCATAAGTACGCCAATATCATGACTAGAATCTACATGCACGAGAGGCACTGTAGTTGCAAAAGAGTCATAACTACCTGGTACGATGGCTTTAGACAGGCATGGGTGCTGGACACTTCAGTCCCACCCGAAGGCCTTGGCTATATAGAGTTTAATCCTGCTACAATCAGTAAAACTCTGCAGAGCATCTCGAGCTTCCTACAGGCGTACCTTGCCCATAAACCCATCGTACTGGATTCAATGAGAGTTGGAAAACTATCAGAAGAGCTCAAACCCTGGTCAGTTCAGTGCAACAGGTCAACTGAGTCTTTTCGAGATCTACTTCAGACACTGGGTAACTACCCGATTGAGAACAAGATGAAAAGCACAGGAAATGTACTCGAGATCCCAGTGCATGAGGCTTGCGAAGCCATCCTTGACATCTGTAGCAGTTGTGAATTCGAAGTGCCAGGTATGGAAACAATAAAAAGGAAAACAGTAGAAACGAGAGAGACACTGTCTGTCATCAAGTCCTGCACCGATTCCACGAGTCATTGGTTTCTCATGTTTCAGTGGATGGGTAGCCTCATTCGTTTAGCAGCTGCCAATGCCTGCCCTCAGCTTGACCTAAGCCAGTGCCACAGTCAGTTTGCAGAGATAGTTTCTGAACACAGAGAAAATATTATCAAGAGTTATGACATACTCTTGCACATTGTCGGCCCAGACGTCATGGAGAAGGTGGCAACAGTCCTGCAGATTCCAAACTTTGATTGTGAGACCGATAAACCACATTTTACGAGCGTCCATTCACACCACACTACAGCTGCCACCAACACCAATCCTTATAGTCACCCACAGACCATCTCAGTGCCATGGTATACCTTCCTCCTACTCATAATGGGTCTCGTTTTCAAGTGCCCGATCAATCTACCTGAAGTGAGCCGACGCCTCGCTGATTACAGCTTCAATGATAAAACATATGACAACCAAATTAAAGCCTGTGAGATGTCATTAATGAATATGATCTGTGCGATGCATAAAGAAGTTGATAATTTGAGAGAAGTAGTTGAACACCATTCAAATGGCTCACCTGTTATTAAAGCATTACTACATGTACCAAAGATTTGAACTACTGCAGTATAATATACCAGGGTTCTCACTGTATGACAGTCACACCCTTATATACATACACTTGTAAACATGAAAATAGCTACATGTATAATATAATATTTTATACCTGGTCGTGTCATGTATTGTCAGAATAACATTATTATGATAATTATGTCATGACTTTCATATGCCCCCCCCCCCCTCCCTCCCTCCACCGCAAAATCCTGATGAGAGGATAGTGGTTCCGTTATTCACAGCAGCGTACAACACCTGCCCATGTTTCGGAGACTGGGAATAAGGCTAAGTCTTGATATATAATCACAATAGGTAGTCAGCCTCATTGCCAGGCTCTTTTGGAGGAAGAGAGAGAGAACCTGGTACACTTTTGCGCATGCTCAGGATATGTGGAAATTAGTGGATACTGCACCGCAGTATCATTCCGTCCATCATCGTATTATTGCTTGTTACACATGTACATGTACAATCGCAGATGGTGGTGCTTTCATAGCCCTGAATCCAGGCCTTCCTTGCCCACATTTTATCTTGCAGCCATGGAGAAAAATCGGGGAGAAGAAAATTGGGGAAGCCTTACTCCCCAATATTTCTCCACAGCTACAAGATAAAACCTGGGCAAGGTAAGACCCCAAATTTTCTACAGTTACTGACCCTGTTCGGCAAATTCTTGTGTGTGTGCAAACAGGATACATGTATAACTAGAAAACACATGTCAGTACCATACCACCGCCACTGTAAGTCACCTTTTCATTAACGGGAAATAGCAGGAGTAGAGCGATGCATGGACTGGGGATCATTCCCAGCAGATCCGGATCCAAACCAAATACATCATGGAATTGGAAAGACATCCCCATACCAAGGTTGGCAACATACTGGAAGTAGAAAGAAAGTACATGTACCAGTTATTATGAGGCAGGATTTTATTGTCTCTTGCCCAGACGTTTACGTCCCCACACGAAAGAACGCCTGATGTCCAGAATAAAATTCCCTATCACAGACACCTGTCGAAGTACAATCTCCAATCAGACTCAATAAAATTAATTTCAGTCATGTCAATGCAGTCTGTGACGATAAATTTCAGTCTGGGCACCAGATGTTATTTCGCATGGAGGGTGTGAACGTCTGGGCACAACACTATGTTGGGGAGTGGGGACAGAGGGAGGCATTCGTCACTCGAAATTTTGTACCCCCCAGGTACATTCGTAAATAAAACACTACAAAAATCCACCTCAGTAGTCACCAACCTGAAATATATTTCGCAGCATGTACAAGCAAGGTTCACACACATGTACTTGTGCAACAACGGTAGATCTAGACTTCTTTCGGTGGTACGCCATGTAGTGGCAAAGACTGCTAGCAGAGCAATTTTCAAGTACGTAACTATAACATAATGATCCCTGAGTCGGCTATAGATTATTCGATTAGAGCATACATTACATAAGAAACCCAAAGATAATTGATTATTTAACAGGAGTGGCTCTACAGGCATCGGAGACCAGCAGCAACTCACTTTGTTCATTACCTGCACAGAGAGGAAGTGCAAAGGGGACAGTAAACTATATGCATGCACCTCACAGAAAGAGACCATACTGTACACACTATCTGCAGTATGCGCATGCTTATTACAAACTCACATCTGGATTAGCTTCCAGAGGAAGCCACCTGGGGTGCTTGTCCTTCTCTGCCATGTCTGCCAGAACTCCAAGGTCAAAGGTTGCCCAACGGTGGTCTCATCCCCAAACTGGATACGTGCAGACCTTGGTGCGGATATTCTGGAACGAGACCGATTTACCTGGCGCGCACACGTGTTATGGCTATCCAAAAGGTACTCTACAGTTTACCGTCAAGATGGACTGCTCCAGGACCACTCTGTAATTCCATGCGACTGAAGAAGGCTATACCTCTATGCAGAAACCTCACAGATAATGGAAGACTAGCCCCACATTCAGTAGCTCCGTGTTCTCAATCTATGAGGCAATTTTCATCTGCGACTTCATCCCAGCTTGAAGATGATCGTGGGCACAGAATGATGCCATTCGAAGAGTATAGGAAGCTAAAGAAGTCACTGAAGATTCGAGCGAGGATAGCAGGCCTTCCGACAGCGGTAGTGGGTATGATGGCATCTTCCTTCATCAACGTCCACTTCAACCCCCGCATGTTTGAGATGGCCCCTGAAGAAGTACAGCCCATACTGTGAGCATTCTCAGTGTCTGATACCTACCTATACTCATACCTAAGCCTTCTAGACCTAAGGGTATAAGCACAAGGTCCTCCAGACTTATACAAAACCATTGATAATGATACAGATCTTCTGAATCCTATCCACTCCCCTATTCTATATCTAGGTTACACTTAGACAGTTCCAACTGTGTGTGGTAATGGGCCTTCCCCCGTTTTATGGTATTGAAGGCAGTTTTCCAATTGCTACACAAATACAAGCACAGGCTGCACTTGTAGCTATGTAATGGTGACCTAGGCAGATCTCTGGTGTATGATCTGTTTTTAAGTACCCACCTGTTGAAATGCTGCTAAAAATATGCCTGACGATGGAATGATGACTCACCTTATAGCCAATCCACTGATTGAGGTAGGATTAAGGTGACTTTGCCATTGACTTGTTTTGAAAAATAGGGAAGGTTCATTCAGGCAAGCTAGCTACATATAACTGGTGTGCATTATGTCATCATTCCCACTCTGATACCTAGCACAACTCTTATCCCTGGCTCCCTTTCCTGTGTAGCGGTCTGGACCCGATTGTGTTTGCAGCGCTGTGTGGTGTGGGCACTGGTGCTATGGGCTTCATCCTCGGGGGAGCCATGTTCAACACAACATGGAGAGTGCTGGCCAGACAGAAAAGCAAACAGCTACAGGAGGTAGGTGGGGGGCTTGAGGTTAGAGTATTGGAGTACTGCTGCCACATAGACTTGAGTCCTGTCACTGTCTCAGGGAATGTTTTTTAATAGATAACCGTAGTGCCTACCTCGTTCATCACCTGCTTTAATTGCCTCTAATAGTAAAGGCATACATTGGTAATAATCAAATCTCTTTGTATTTGACATTTTCAGTGAGGGTTTTTTATACCGCTGAATGTAACAGCTGGAAAAAAGTGTTTTGACTGCTCTAGTTTTCCTTTTTTCTTGTATCTTTTGTCTCCACTGACTGCAGAGAGATGATGACTTCCTTCAGAGAATCCAGAAGCACCGGTTCTCAGCATTCAACAGATACGAAGATGACTACTATGGAGACAAGGTCGTCACTCTCAGTGACTACCGGCAGTGGGTGAGACAGCAGCAAAAGAAGAGAAAGAATGCAGCCAAGTTTGCCCAGAGGGAGGCAAGTGAGACTGGGACTGAGTCAGCACAAACTTTAGAAACCAGCACCAAGTCATAATCACTGTGTACATATCTGTTCTGTGCATGAGTCTTCTACTGGATTGTCACTGCATATGTTTTGTATACTGCATGTAAACACATAACTTGCTAGTACAGGTAGGTACAACTATGTAATATGTCAGCTACAACATGAAAGGTTATTGAGTATTAGTTAGCCAGAGTTGCCGTCACCATTCTGAAGGACACTCATCAACTACAGTGTGTGTGTGTGTATGTATGTGTGTGAGTTGTGTAATGTGGGACACTGTTCAGACGACTTTCACAAGTATGTAAAAAAAATTGGGAGACTCATCCACTATATTTTGTCATTATGAATTTTACCCTGGAGATGTTCACACTGCCCAAGTGTAGCAGCAACTGCAGCCCATTCAACCACGTCTTGAAGTCTTCAGAAGACAGGGCAACCACATCCAGGACCCTGTGGGCGTAACAAACCCATGCATGTGTCTAAAACTTGGTATAAAGGCAGTGTAATCTGTAGTGGCTGTATACCGTGATGTGGTGAAGATAGTGAAGGAGAACTTGTGCTTGTTGAGAGGGTCAAAGTCCTTTCTTCCAAACACTGCTGGGCTGGCTGAGGAGCGCACGCCAACCAGGAGGTCTGTATGGAGGTACAGTGACTTTCATCTTTGATATTAAAATATCTCCAGGTACTAAATGACCTTATCTTACCAGATTTTACATCCTTGCTACTTGCATCCTTAATCTTTGACCAACAGACCTGCAGTACACAACACAAAAAATATGAGGTGCACAGGCTACTTATGATCACAATAAGCAATTCAAACGCAACATAGCTACTCTGTACCCTGAGATTGGATGGGTTGACGTGGAAGAACCTCGGATGTAACGGCCCTTTTCCATCGTTAGTAAACTTGGTGATCCATGACCCTGCACACACAGTCTGTACACAACAGATACATGCGTTTACCGGCATATCTCGGCTGGTGAGAGCATAGACAGCTCTGTATGTAAATAGCACTTACCTGTATTTGAAGGATCTGTTCTTTTGTCAGGGCCTTTTTTACTTCCTCAGGGTCCAGGAGCTGTCCCTCCTGCCATAGTATGATAGTTGCAAATCAATATACTACCAATCACCATACTGAAGGTACACTTTCAGCCAGTAGAGTTACTCATCGTGTTCAAAGTTGCTCTTATAAATTAGCTACTTGCAGTATCTTAGTTTTAGGCACATATTGAATTGTGGGCCCACCTGCTGTTGCAAGGCTCTGGCACCCACTGAGACTGCAGTAGTGCCATAGGCAAGGAATGAGTGGTACCTGAAGGACAATGATGTAGGCATGAATAATTATTATTGAACTTTAGGGACATATACCCTCGCCCCAGGCCCCCTGCTTTTTCGGCTATGCGAAGGAAAAGCAGAAATTTGGGGACGAGGCTAAGGCACATACATGTTCAGTTCTTTTTAATAAAAATTGATGATGTACATAGAGTGGGAGGGAGTCTGTATTGAGGGTAATGCAATTGCCCATGTTGAGATTCTATTGAGGTTCAGTCTAGGTCTCGGTACAATCCTGAATGTTGCTGAAGTGAGGATTAATGGTTTTAACTGAAATGTAGCTACTTTCCTGAGTCGGACTTCAAAATTCAATTACTGTAGGTACACAAAGACATCCATAGCCCGGGATGCAGTCTGCTGGGGCATGAACAAAGCTTACCCAACATCAGGCTCATCAACGCCCTCTGTCTTGGATAGCAGCAGTGCACAGTAGTGCAAGCCCCTCTCGATGGCGTAGTCCAAAGCAGTGTGGTCACTGGAATCTCTGATACTGGGATCAGCTACATGTGAGACAATGACAAAATAATGCTTGGAGTTGCTATAATGGTACACAGCATACCTCCATTTGCAATAAGTGCCCTGATGACCTCAGGGTTCTCACACACTGTGGCCCAGTGGAGAGGTGTCCGGCTGAATTAAAAAGAGAAACCAATACAGTATAAAACTAACAGTCCATGATCGTCATGACATGTGATCAGGAGCGCATGAGCTGCGGAAGGTGGTGCTACACTCGGCAGCTCATGCGCTCATAGACGTGGTATACACTCAGTTCTACTTTTAATTCCTAAGTTGCCTTTTGGCAACATTGTTCCACGCTAACAAAAAGGGGATAAGAAAGAAAAAAGGGAGCCCTGATTAGGATTTGAACTCGCACCCTCTTGCACCATAGCCCTACAACTTAGCCTAAGCAGTATGTCCCTGAATTTAGTGTTGAGGCTTACGAACGTGTGTTTGCTAGCACAGAACAATGTTTCCAACCAGCAATTTAGAAATTAATTAACTGTAATTAAAACACACACCAATTTTCATCCAGGTCATCCACAGATGTTGGTCTAACAGCTTTGATCAAGCTCACAGCCTTGGCACAGCCCTGGAGAGGGGACAGCAAATACTAACTATTACGTCCCCTCCTCCGTTATAAATGAAACCACCAATGTCATGCTAATCACTTGCCTGCTCAGCTGCCTGGTGCATGACTGTCTTTCCCTTGCTGTCACAGTATTGAGAGGTTTCCGTGGAAATGATTGCCTGCAAAGGTATGAATACACAACCTGGTTTAGTTACTGTATTAGACTAACAAAAAAGGAACATTCTCATAATGCAATCCAACAGTCAAATTTCTTAGTTTAGGAATTGCATGAATTCCACAAAAATGGAGTAAAAAATACGCATGCCCTACAAGTATGTGGCCAAAGTTTCCAAATTCTTAAAATTTTAGCAGCTCTTAAAACTTTTTTAAACTTTAGGGGGGCAAAATCAATATTTGTGTGTTAGACCATGCATGTACACTCTGGTTTTGAGCCCTTCGATTGCCATAACTATACAGCTCATACAAACCCTCATATTTGCAAATCCCGATAGTGTTACAGTGTGTAGGATACCTCATTGACGAGCTTATGAACAAAGAGTCCAATCTGCTCCACAGTGACCAATATAAGATAGCAACAACACACCTGAAGTGCTCTTATGTCATGTCTTTGCACAGACCAGTGCACAGCAGTCATGCCATCCATATCAGTCAGAGCAGGGTCTATGGAGGAGACAGGGGCTTGATTTTTTTTAAACCAATATCTGGTCATTCAAGTTTCTCTATGAATGAATGATCACTGAAATTCTTCAAAGAGGTAAAAAAGATGTTATCATTATTATATATAGGCAGGAAGGAGAATATCAAAGTTGAGTGTCTGGGAGTGAGGCTGGGTTGATACATAATGCATGATGCTGCATGTACACACCACAAGTACTTCATTTGCTACAAAATTCTGGAAAGCTAGTATTTTCTTCAACTATCGAATGCAATCTCTTAAGCATACCTGCTCCCCTCTGCTTTAGCTTCTCAATGTGTTCTGGCTTGACGTGAAAGGCTGCCCACATCAATGGAGTCATCATGGCACCATCCCTGATGTTGGCATCGAGACTTGGTACCTAGACAGCCAGGTGAAGGATCTTCAGCACTGCATTGATAATCCTTTATTAATGATATACATGGGTACACTCTTTATGCCGAATGATAACATGCAAGCTATCTGCAGTAGCGGGAAATGAAACAAGGCTAGAGTAGTCTACGAAGCAGGGGTAATGACTGTCCATTTACTCATAAACACATCATTTATTTATGCCACATTGGTGGTTGCATCAGCAAACCTTATCCAACAGTATCTCAACTGTGTCTGAGTTGGGATTGTTGGTGCACCAATGAAGAGGAGTTCTTCCATCCTTATCCTGAATATTATGAAATTTTGACAAGTCTCAGTTAATGTGTGGAACTACCCCTATGGATGTTCAGCACTACACACCACACCTAATTTATATGTACAGTGAAAAGCTTCTTATATCTTCTGGTTATACAGACCAGTTCCTTTCAAGCCAGCTAGTAGAGAATTCATCTCTCGTTTAACTGCTTATACCAAATACCACAGATCATGGGTATAGAAACCTCAGAATAGTTTACAATGCATTCATTAAAGTTTGTGTATGCACTATAAAGCTATGTAGCTACACAGGCCTGTTTTCCAGGAGCATAACGAGTCAGAGGATGCTTGGAATACAGATTAGATGGGTCAAGCATACATGGTAAGGCTATAGTACTCTCTTACCCTCTTCAGGCCATCGGCCCCCAGGCTCAGCAGCAAGGCTACCATCTCCACTGTGCCTGAGTACGCAGCCTGGTGAAGACATGTGCTGCCATCTGCAGAAAATGATCGAAAAAACTACAGCATAAAAAAACAGTAATTTATTCCTGCAGGCATGCTTACTACTGATAGCAACAGCACATTATCCCACAATTTGGAAGTAGCTTGATCAGTTTCAGAGATATACATTATTTTGCTTGCTTTCAGTAGATGGGAAACAGAAGTTGCCCCTCCAAATTAAAGGCACTCTTTATGGAAGATGTTGGTCTCTCAGTGATGCATATCTCTGAAATAGAATGCTACTGTCAACAAGCTCAGCGGCAGAGAGTAGGTCCAAGGCCAGAATCAGGCTAAACCAAGCTGATTAAACTAGTGAGCAATGATGTCATTGTGGTGATACTACATGGAACATTAGGGTGACTTGACACCACTTTCCCAATTATTGAGAAAAAAGCTAGTGTAGCAAAGTTTATACTTTATAAGAGCTGTCAACACCTCACCATCAGCATCTTCATTAACATTAGCTCCAGCCTCAGCCAATAGCTTGACACACTGGACGTGCTCGTTGTGGACAGCATGCATGAATGGGGTGCGTCCCTCGCTGTCCCTCACATCTACACCCTCTCTCTTGCAGAGGTTGTCTGTGCCTAGCACCAGCTCCACGGGGTCTTGTCTCATGGGAAGCTGTGAGAGGATATCTGAGAGGGCTTTCTTGTTGCCACTACCTGCTGCATAATGTATTGGCTGCATATCCTGTGAGCTACCGGTTGGAAAATTCACAGCTTGGTTATGAGGGAACTCTGGGAGGCCTCGTACAGATACGAGGTGGACGTTGCCCTTGTTTTCATGCTTCTTTAGGCCTTTGTAGAGAGCTGGATCGTAAGCTGACATTTGTGCTTCTGTGAACTGTTGCGATTCTCCATCAGGTTCTTCAATACTGTCATAGTCAGCTTCATACGATATCTTGTCACTGTCATCCGATACTGCTTGAGTGATCTCACTTGAGGTTTCGGCTGCAGAAAGGTTAGTGATGACGATGCTGGTATCTCCACCCGTAGGCTCATAGCACTCCAACTTGGGCATTGCTGCAATGATTTCAGGTTCTTTGAAAGCGGATTCTTTTTTACTTAGACTAGCTTGGTCGGCAGGCAAGAATTTTGCTAGAGTTCTCTCTTGTTCAGAAGTGGCTTGGCTAAGAGAGGCTATGTCCTCAAGGGAGGAGGACCGTCTCTTCTTATGCAAAGGCTTCACTTTCACCACAGTGCTGTATGCTGGCTCGTCTGGGACGGGTCGGCCACCACCTGCAGTTTAGGTTTCACACAGTAATTACATTGCTTGAGAGCTTGCATGCAACCTTCAGCAGCTAGTCTCATACCAAGGCTTTTTGGGGAAGGCCTAGATACAAAGCAATATCGTACTACATTCAAGTGCATAACAAAAGTACCACTAACTCACAGCATTGTTTTCTCTTACTACTAGTACCAGTTAGTGTCCAGTATGATATTACTCTGACCTGATGTGTCATCTGTTTTGGGCATCGCAGTGACAGTGGTTATTGTCGGAGCAGCTGAAGTGGTGCCACGGCTCTCCTCCTCCCTGCTGAGAGGGGCACTTCCAGGTCTCGTTTTGCTTTGCTTATCAGATCCCTGCAGGGACTTCCTGCCCAGTGAAATGGCCTTGCTTGGCCGCTGAGGTGTGTTCTCGGGTGGTGGTTTGGTAGGCGCTGTGGTAGGACTCGGGGCCACCTTGTTGTGGCGTTTAAGAGGCGACATCGGCTTCTTTGGAGTTGTCTGCTGCTGGGGAGGCTTCTTTCCACTAAGGATTGCCTCTTTGCGGAGATCTGATGTATAAAAGCCATTATATTATAGGGTGAGTGGGAGAGCATATAGTGCTAAACGTACAGGCTTGATTCCTGATCATGTTCTACAATTATAAACACTCATTAATATCAGGGCTGTATAAGGCTGGCACAAGACGTAGGATTATTCAGATTTTGACATGACCACTTTCACCAAAAATAGCTAAGAAATTTATGGCACTATAGCTAAGGGTGGAGCTATAAAGTATGCAGTAACATTTAATAATACAGACTGGCTCAAGAACTAGGAACTGCATATATTAGGTAGGTTATGTGCGGCTGTATGCATCTCCTTCCAGTCCTCTTAGCCACAGCCATAATGATGTAAGTTGATTGCAGAGAATGGTTGCATAGAACTTCTCTCTTTGGGTTTTGGTAGAAACACAAGAGAGATATTCGATGCTAACTACCAATTTAAAGCTGAAATGTAATGATCTACGAGAATCTTCCTGGCTGCTGGAAAGTTAGGTGAAAATTCCCCCATAATAGACTGCTTGACATGTGACCTAGTCTCAGTACCAAACCATCATTAAGGCAGCGATAATGAGGGGCTGGTACCCCCTTCCAACCTGATCACTAAACTTCAGCTTGCCTCCTCCAAACCAGCCCTAAATCTAATGCTGCATTGTCTCAAGCTGGGGAAAATGTATAGCTATGCACTTGCCTTGTACACCACTCCTTGGCTTGCCGAATGGTGACCACGTCTTGTGTTCTGCTGTGTTGTCTTCTTCATCACTCTCCGGTTGAGAACCTGCCATCTGCACCTGTGTAGGGAAAGAAAGAACATCAAAAGTGAAGAGGGAAGATAGTATTTGGCTTTAAGTGGTGGCTTTTGCTTACTGGTACACTGGTAGCGCCCGATTCATCATCACCTTCCATTCCACCTGTACATAATATTGAATACATTGAGCCTGACAGACATCAGTTGTGTAACAGTACATATCCCATGCAGTCAGTATAACACAAGACATTCTGCATGTATATAGCTAGCCGTACGTTGATGTACGTTGTAAGGGGGAAAGAGTTAAGCTGGGAATGGCAACAGTTAATTGGGTATATGTACGTCTTTTATTTTGGAGACTAGCTATGTATGTCATGTATCACCTCCGAAAATTATGGCATGCTAAAGGGGCTACCGAAAAGATTACCACTTCCATATTCGAACACTGTATAACTGGCAAAGCGGTATATACAACACTCCACTGAATGTCCAACTTACTGAGGTCTACATTGAACTGTTGAGGTTCCTCAAGTGGCTGCCAAGCCCGTGGTGGGGTCCCAGCCAAGACTGGAGTACCTGAGGGCTCCACCTCTTTAGCTTCATGTTTCTTCCCACCATCACTACCCAGTGTGCCCTGGGTGTAAGGGATAGGTAGCTATATAACAAGATGACTATGTTGCTACTAAGACTGCAAGACTATCAGTCCAGCAAAACTAGGAGGACACTTTCTAAATGTGAAATAATATTAATTACAGCAGAATTAAACGCTACATAGGACTACCGATTTTTGTTTGTTCAATAAGCATATGAAAATCACTAGTCCTATGTAGTGTTTCTGCTTTAACATCATTTCGCATTAAATTTTAAAAGTGTCCTCCTAGTTTTGCTGGACTGATACCCTGTAGTCTTGGTAGCAACATAGTAGCTACTTGTATATATGCTGAGTGGAATGGCAGTATTATGTGAGTGTAATACATGTAGTAGTATATTGGATCATTCCAAAGTACATACTGCACCTTGGTATTAGTAATTTATATCCATCTCTTATGCACTTATGTTTGGCCCTGACCACTGTCCTTGTAGTTACAGTACAGTAGCAGGCCGTCACATTTGATATTTACTTGCCTCCTTAATGAGATCCTCGAGCCTATCCGGAGATTCTTCTTTCTGCTGCATAAGAGTGGACACGTCCTCTGAAGGGACCACGCCAGGCGGGAGAGGACTTGCCATGATCCCGCTTTTGAAAAGGGGGTGTGGCTCGTTCAAAACACTCTGCAGTGTGGGGGCGGCTAGCGCTTTACACGTTCCATTCGCGAATTCGGATCCAGACTCCGATAGCAGATCTCCCCATCCCAAGAGCCAGATCTCTCCAAGCTGCAGCGAGATGTCCGCCGTCCCAGCCCGCAGTAACTCTGCTACTCTCTTCGACTATGTCTCCCGTCCGGGTGTGACCAACTTCAAGATGGGCGCCCCTGGCGAGGTAGCCCTGCAGAAGTGCACCGAGATCCTGAAAAAGGCGACCGTGCATAGAATGGTACGTAGTCTCGCGTGCCAGCCCCCTTCACGCGAGACTAAATGGTGCGGTGGGCATAACACTCAACTAGCTTAGTAGTATCATATTCTTCCTGATAAAGTCTGCAGCCAGAAACATTCGAAACTAGGGTCAGTACCAAGCACTCATAAAATACGTGGCCTAGGTACCAGGCTGAGTTCCAGCCCATCACTTTGTTTTATTGTTATTGCTGTTTTTAGGCAGTGTAGAGCTGTGGAGTAGAGTTGGATGAACTCGTAATCAATTTCTTTATAATGTCTCCATTCCAATTTCCAATTCCCATTTTCCAGGACCAGCCTGATGCTCATCTGCTGTTCCAGTATGGGCCTGAGCAGGGAGACCGACAGTTTCTGGAGACGCTGGCCTCCTTCCTCACCGAGGAGTACCAAGCTCCTGTGCAGGCGTACGTCATATTCAGCTGTCCGTGCTTATGTTTTAAAGTCAGTCTTTTGTCTTTCCAAGCCTAGCCATTTCCCATGACAATGTCACCACTGTTCTCTAGCTAATCATCTGTGGATTGTCCCCCACCCCCAACACATTCCATTTGAGAAGTCGGTCCACTTTTGCATCACTGTCTAGAAAACTTTGCTTAGCTAATGGCATCAGCAGAAAATCTCTATTGTGGTGCATTCCTAGTTTTCACTAGTCTTGTGCCCAGTCCCTCCACCTGCCCCTGTAAAAATGAGTGGGGGGGGGGGGGGGGACTTTTTCCCTCATCTGTTTTAGCTGGGCACGAAACTACAGCTTCTCACTCTCCTCTGCCATCATCTTGGTCCTTCTCTACTTCTATTTACCGTCTTTCTCTATCCTTGTCCACTACCTCCAACTCTTCTCTTTCCCTGCTCCTTCTGCTCCTTTCCCCCTCCCCTCCCCTCCCCTCCCCCTCTAGTGATGACATGATTGCCACAGCAGGTGCGACACAGGCTTTGAATGTACTGGCACATCTGCTGTTCTCACCGGGCGACCTAGTTTTCATGGAAGACCCCACCTACTTTCTTACCATGAAGATGCTAGAGAGTGAGCACAAACTGAAATTGGAAGCAAGTACGTGGTAACCAATATGCTGAGTTGTTTGCAAGCCTACCTGTCACAACTATGAGATCATTTGGGATAGTTAGGCCCATGCAGGAATGAGCCTTACTTGCGAATGATGAGTAGAACTGTTCGTTTTGACTTCACCAATTACCCAGCTGAATGATACATGCATCAATACTGAACCAACAACTCTTGGGCGTATCTCTGATATAGCCTCGTGCCCAGGCCCACTTGCTTGTTTCACTGTGGGCCTGATAATTTTCTCACGTACGTGACGTGTAGGATAGAAAGGAGGTAGAAGGGTGGATTTGTGCGTGGACGAGGACAGCTGCAGTTCTCAGGCAACGAAGGCAGGCAATGAATCTCATATAAGCAATATCCTTCTACAGTCCCCATGGATGAGGAGGGTATCATACCATCTGAGCTGGAGAAGGTCCTACAGGCCCGTCAAGACTATCACCCCAGGGAGCTCACCGAGAGGCAGCCCTACTGGGGCATGCTCTATCTCATCCCTGTGTTCCAAAACCCAACTGGAGTGAACCTGTCCCCAGGTATTGTTTTAGGTTACACAAGAGAAGCATGCCTCCAGTTAGCAGCCGTAACCTGCCAGAACAGGATTATCATTCAGGGTTTAATATAGAGGAGGGAATTTAGGAGTTGACATTTTTTTTTGATACTCACTAATTATTTCCAGCCTCTTTGGAGCCCCAAATTTCAAAACTTTTCTGGTGGAGCATCCCCCCCCCCCCTAGGGGGCAAGGCTCTATGTGCATCATTTTTCCCACCCCCACCAAAAATTCTGTATGAAACCCTGTTATTGCTACACTACCTACCACTTTTTTTTGATGCTTGCAATACAAACTAAGCTATGTATAGCTTGGCTTGCAGACTGCCTCATTCCCAGGCTCTCCTCCCATGCACACAAAAGAGTAAAAGTTTGTGTGAAAGCTTATGCATGTCAAGGAGACACTAAGTAAATGTAAAGCATGCACTATTTTTGCCTTGTTCATTTTTGTGTGTTTGTTTGTGCATCTGCACTCATCACGTGTACAAAACATACGTCATGCATTGCTATGCAACTGCTATCTCTGATCCTACGTTCTCAAAAGTGTTAATTAGTAAAAGCCATTGGGGGGGGGGGGGGGGGTTGCAATACTCTTGATTGAAAAAATGCCCACATGCATATCTTAGTTTCTGAGTTCAAACCTTGGGTATCTTATGCAATCAGGCATGATGGATGTCATCAGAGATAAGGACTGAGTTCATGTTAACATTTTCGGGAGTCAAGCTTGTGCTAAGCTATTGCTGATCTAAATATGAAATTTTAACTCCTTACCAATCCCAAGATATTTTTGTTCAATTTTGGGCAATTTCCCCCAAATTTGGTATGGCTTCCATATTGGCTAGTATGGGGGGAAACTTATTTCCTGATGTCTTTATAATTGGCTGTTTGAGTACTGTAGAGCCTCTAAATTTAAAATTTCTACTGCTTAGGCCTGGAGCACTGTAGGTGGTAGCCACTAGTTTCAGAGATAGAAAATAGCAATAGCTATGCTTTACCTGTGATCTCCTGACTACAGACCGTTGCAGGAAGGTGATTGAACTGGCCCGGAAGTACAACCTGCTGATATTGTGTGACGATGTCTACAACCTGCTCCACTTCCCGGATAAGACTGCACCCAAGAGGCTCTATGCCTATGATGACAAGTACGTTGAGTCCCGTTCCCAGACCTCTGCTTTATTAGGTTGCATGATGTGTAGCCGTAAAAAGCGGGGGGCTGGGAATGAGGCTATAGACTAGGTCGTCATTGTGTAATTCAAATTCCTCAGCCTACATGTACTGCAGTAGCTAAATACACCCAGACCAAAAATGGATCAGTTTAGAAACCCAATGCATAGATCCCATTGGTTGAGACATCTCGCTGATTTAGACTATTTACTGTGCTACCAATTGTAGCTGAGAAAGTATAGCGATGGCAACTAGCAGCAATGTTCTCCTTGCCGTGTCTTTGGATCGGCCTATGATAAAGTGGGTGGAGCAACACTGTACAATAATATGGTAAAGCAGCAACTAGTATCGAGAGGCTTTTAATGAACTGGTAGCACACTCCCAGAAACTGCAGCCAACATGGAGGACCTAGTAGCTACCATCTAACGTGAGCCTAACACCATTTTGGAACAAAATGGTGAGGCTGGCAGCATGGCCACATGCACAGACGTATGGAAACTATCAAAACTAGCTCAGACAGACAGCAGTATACATGTAGGCTTACCACACTTTCCTGCATCCATTTTCCAACAGTTCGTGAGTAAAAGAACACCACACGGCTTACCTGAGATCCCTTGCAGCCTTTCTGAATGGAAAATGGAATTATTAATGAAATGGGTGCTGACCTTGCATATGCATCTGATTCGTCTGTGCAGCAGTAGTGCCCTAGGGTACTGGTATTCTAAGTGCCTGAAGGCTTCAATGGAACTAACTAAGTGATTTAGAGACTTGGCAGTGACCAATGAGATTGCTAACCTCGTACCCAGGCTTTCCACGCCCAGATTTATCTCCATGGTTGCAAGATGAAATCTGGGCGTGGAAGGACTGGGTACAAAGTTAAGAGATTGCAGGATTATTGACAGCTGAAGTCCATTAATTTGTGATCAGGATTCATGTGTGGACTGCTTGCTTTCCCGTACAGGAATGATCCTGCATACAAGGGAAATGTCGTCTCTAATGGGACTTTCTCAAAAATCTTTGGTCCAGGGATACGACTGGGGTGGATGGAACTGCCAGCAAGGGTGAAAGACATCATCATTACCAGGTGTGGAAGAACTGTGTGTTAGAATTTACATGTCTTGGTAGCCTACTACTATACCAGTGCTAGTGTTTGCATCTATTGCAGCATTAAGGGGAGGTGGCTGTCACTCTTAAATTAAATTAAAGCTCACAAAGAATGGGGTTGGTGAATCATAATTGTAGCAGCTGTCAGATGCACTAGTCTTGATAGAAGGTCTTCCACACTAAAGCAGGGAGCTGCGCCCATGAAATATGGACAAACATGCATGCACTCCGATTTCGCTAACTATAGCAGTATGGTACTCTAATGATAATTATATACGTGTGTGTTGATGTCTTCTCACAGTGGACTGGCATCAAGTGGAGGTGGGTTCAATCACACAGTGTCAGGTGTCATGACTAGCGTCATATCACTGGGAATGCTCACCAATTTGCTGAAGGATTCCAGGAAACACTACCAGGTATGCGTCAATAGTACCGAGAGCTGTAATTATGGTCTAAATACAGTATATATACATGCATGCATGTAGCATACAACCAGCACCACTGGGGATGCGTCCCAGTGCATGTAGCATACAACCAGCACCACTGGGGATGCGTCCCAGTAAATTAAATGTTTATCACTGAAAAATTAGCTAAATTGCAACACTTTGACATGTGACCATAAACTGTATATCAAATGTACTGTTTTCTCAAAGCTGATTCACTATGTATCATGGGCTAGCGATGCTATGATAACCAGGTTAAGATACAGCAGAACAGTGATCCCTTACAAAATTGTGTACTAAAATACTGTTAGCAGTGCACATGTACATGTACATGTATGTACATGTAGCTGACTCAGGTATTCCGTGCCAGTGTAGTCACCAGAGGTTAAGGTCATTTGCACACATTATTTTGCACATGCAAAGCGTGCACATTGATCTATCCATGAACAAAAGGGAGTCTCCTGACCAGGATTCGAACTCACGACCTTCTAAGCCATAGCCCTACCTAAGCCATAGCCCTACCTAAGCCATAGCCCTACGACTTAACCAACAGGGTTTCATACAGAATTATTTTTGGTGGGGGTGGGAAAAACATGTGCATAGAGCCATGCCCTCTAGGGGGGTGTGGGGTGATGCTACCCCAGGAAATTGTAGAAATTTACATGCTCTGAGGTTGCTTCTGGTGGCTTCTAGGGCTCCAAAATGGCTGGAAATTAGCTACTAATGAACTACTGAGTATCAAAAAAAATGTCAACTTCAAAATTCTTGGGGGGGGGGGATCCCAGTGCACCCCCGTCCCTCTGTATGACACCCTGACCAAAATATTAGGTCCTTGAATTTCAGTGTTGAGGCTTACAGATGCGTATTTATTAGCACCATGCCATGTTACCCAATGGCAACTTAGTTACAAGTTGGTTACAAGGACTCTTAAATCTGGTTACTAGTACATGTACATGTGCAGAGTCGCTATGACATCACTGTTCTCAATGGTCAACAAAAGCTCAACAAAGGATTCAGGGAGTAAGTTAAGGCTTGATGAAGGGTTCCTAGGTCTTCAAGAAGGATTCAGTACGCTCACAATAGACCTACAGACCACCCTGTAATAAATCTGTACTAAATATCTATTTGGGGCTATTGGTAGCAAGCTACTCCTCCCACCCCACTTCCACATAACCTACTTCTACATTTATCGCTGTACAATATCATGTATATAGGCTCAGTGTGAAGCTCTGTGTGGAGGACTGAAGAAGAAGTTGCCTCCGTCATCCTTCAGACAACCATCAGTAAGCACAACCTACATGACCGTCTCTTGGTATCACGTGTCTGTATCTGAGGACACAGCTGTTAGTATAGAATCTATCTGAGCTTAATTTTATTTGTTTGTGTTTATTATAGGGAGGATACTTTCTGTGGGTAAAACTACCTAATGGAGTTAAGGGACTAGGTAAGTATTTGCAAGCAGAGATATTAATGTGCAATGGGGTGGCCAAATTTGAAATGGGTGGGAGAGGGGATTTCCCAGGTTCCTCCTCCTTTTATGGAAAATCTTAACTACTGATATTACGTATGTACTGAGCTTTCCACGCAGGTAGTCAAGACTTAAGACTATCAGTGTACTTCTCTTTATCACCATGTGTGAAGAGCTGCTAAAGCGCTGTGAGGCTGAAGCCGAACTGACTTTTGTCACTGGACACATGTAAGTATCAGCACAAGTAAGTATATGTATGATAATGTGCTAGTCTCATTCCTAGGCTTTGCCCCATGGGAGTTTGAAAACAAACGCTATCTTAAAAGATGTTAAATTGTGAACTGTACAAAATGGCCCGTTTCGGAAGCTATCGCGTGCACATTTGTGATGTCGTTTGGAGGATAGTCCAGGTAGAAACAGCAATTTTCTACGAATATGAAGGCTTTTCACGAAGACTGAAGGCTCAACAGAGGGCCTTGTCAAGGCAGCAGCTTGCAATATACCTCTAAAAGTGAGTAAAATTCTGTCAGCTAGCTTAGCATACTTCTAGGCATTTTTATACCTCTTCACCTTGACAAGGCCCTCTGCTGAGTCTTCGGCCTCCATAAAAAGTAGAAACTTGTGTTTTTTTGCCATTCGCTTTTCCTCCAAATGACGTCACAACAATGCATGTGATAGATTCAGAGACAGAATGTTTACGGTCGACGATATAATTATATGATAAATTCTCCAAGCTAATCATGCTTTGTTCTTCGCTTTGCAGTACTTCCCCAACGGGAAAGTTTACTGACTATATACGACTCAGTTTCTCCTACTACGATAAGGATGTGATTTCAGCTGGAGTTGAGAGGCTGATGGACGTCCTCGACAAGATCACAGCAGGCCAGACTTAGGACTGTTAGTTTGAACTGATTTAATGAGGTGTTTTACCCATGAGTTTCATGATTGGTATTTATTTTAAACACTATGGTTATGCTGTTAACTTACATCTGCGTAATGCATGACTATGTTAACTTATACTAAGCCACCCAAGTAAAACTAATGTAAGTAAAACTGAAAAATCTGCAATAACATTAGTGGGCAAATGGACTAGGGTGTTATTTCATAAGGCGTGCTGATCGAACTCCATTGTTCCACAATCTCGGTGCATGCAATCACCAATTTTACCTGATGTGTACAGTACACAAACTTTTTACATCTCTCGCTGTATTTGCCTGCATGGAGTCCGGGGTCCCAGTGCTGGTATACATGTACCTTGAAGAGGCACATGCGCCAACCAGGTCACAATGACCGATATGATCAAGCAGGCATGACCATGAGAATATGACATTAATATCAATCTGTGCATAAAATTGAAGGTCTCAGATCAGAACCAGAGTGGTCTTGAATTGAGAGCGTATGTGGTAATTGTCTATATCCTTTTTTGTCATGATGAAAGAAACTACAATAGAGTGCGTATTCTCGAAAAAGAAAAAAAATGGGCAACCCTCTTCTCCCAACGGAACCCTAGGCCATGTGACACTGCCACGTTAAGGGGTGAACGGGCAGGTCGTTCCGGCTGACCGAGCCTTCAGCCTTTCGGGCGCCTGTCCGCTATGGTACAGGGATCGTCATCGGGTCTGTTTAGTGTGTCAGGCTTTGGGAATCAAGGGAGGAACACGGACGGATCCTAGGCCGTACTGTCCGAGACCACCGTGGCAGTTGCCAAACCACGTTACCCTCTACCTG
Source organism: Phakellia ventilabrum (assembly GCA_963921505.1). Classification (NCBI taxonomy): domain Eukaryota; kingdom Metazoa; phylum Porifera; class Demospongiae; order Axinellida; family Axinellidae; genus Phakellia; species Phakellia ventilabrum. The sequence continues at coordinate 4,185,458 of OY997385.1, forward strand.
AACACACATGGTCACAGCCCGGAGCTAACTGCTCCACCCACTATACGTATGTTAGCATATTTATTAAGTTTGAAAAAAAGTTACGTTTTGCTTATGGGTTTAATTAACGTAACACCAAAATTAATTACATGATGTCACGCACAGCTCCGCGCGTGCGCGCGCACGGTCCTGAGCTCAAGCTTGGGGGCCCCCCCGGGGAGGGGAGAAGTTCAATATCTGTGCCTGTGGGGTTAGACCACTCTGGTTCTGAGCCCTTCAATTAATGTATATGTAATGATTTAGACAAAGAATCATCACTTATAGCTTGACTTTGATGTATACAATACAAGAACTTTAGAGCAAAGACCATCCACTATGCCTCCCTCTGGAACAGTGTACTTTCCTGTGGTTCGGTGGGGTCCCACCTCAAAGAGATTCTTGTTGCTAGCCACCAGGTCCCTGTACCGCCACAGACCGAGATGCCTGCTTTTGCCGTGTCTTGCAAAAACGAAGAGGGAGTGTAAGAGGTATGCAGAATTGTCTCGGTCCAGAGAAGCAAGCTTCTGTACAAAAGCCCTTGAGTTACTATTCACTGTATAATGTCCTGGAATAGCTTGGTTAGCTTCACAGCATTCCAGAAGGTTTAAGGGGTCAAAAGTGCAGCGATCAGTGCGTATGATGATCGCAAATCCTACCAATATGCACCAATGGGCTTTATGACCATTTTCTAAGCAAGGGGTGTGGTTTTTATCTGCATCATAGGGAACTACAATAGTTCTATTCCCCAGGAGAGCTTCTACAAGAGTTTTCAATCCAATGGAGTCAACGTTAGCCACTTTCCCACCACAATGAAGCTGACTTTTGGCAATCCTGAGCATGTAGTCTACAGAGAACATCTCTCCTTGCTTAGATAACAGGTTCTCCTTTGCAAAGTGCAGCAGGGCATCAGGCTGGCCTCCGGGTAATATCTGGCCTTGGTGGAGCACCTCAGAGGCCATGCTCAGTGCCACCAGCCCACACATGGGGCCGCTTTGAATCACCGGGCAGACGTTGTGAACGAACGTAATCACACGTCTACTAGGGTCATGGTCTCTTGTATTGCTAGAGGCAGTTATGGCTGGTAATAATGGTTTGAGGAGGTACGGCATCTCTTCCTCGAGCATCAGCGGCTCCCTGACATATTGGTGGCCACAGTCATGAGCACCCTCACTCGAGTCGCTGTCCACATAGCTCCTCTGCTCTTGTAACACACCCTTATTTTCTCCAGCTGATAAAGACTCACGGCCAGGGAGAGGAGGGGGAGGAGGGGGCACAGATGCCATTTCTGGTCACCGCACCGATTGGGTCATTAATTACAGGAGAATCCCGGAAGCCGTAGCAGCTCGTAGCCGAGTCATTCAATTGCACTAGCAACGGCTAACCCAGACTCCCTGCGATGGCTCTGCAGTCTCCAGGTGGTGCTAGCAACTACGACTTTCTTCTGAGGAGGCCCTCGGCTCTGCTAGAGGCGCAATACCAGGTACGCGAGTATTTATTACACGCCCCCGAGTGTACATGCAGTTGTGCGGCACGCCTCTTACACTGCCGAAGCACTATAAACAAATCAAGCACTTGCAGGTATTCTGTGCACTTGTGAGCTGTTGTCTCTAAATAGTGCCTTTCAGCTTCAAGACTGTACAGTAATTATTAAGGCTTACCGCATCGCTGCAGTCCATGATATGGAAGACAAACACGACAGAGTAGCTGGCCGAAGTCAAAGCCTGCTAATTATAGATACGGATTTTTGGTGGGCAGAGGAAGGTCACGATACATTTGAGGTTTGTAATAATGTAGTGGTGTGTAGTTAGCTAGCTAGCTAGCAACAAAGACCCTTGGCTTGTAGACATTGTTGTTGTTGTTGTGGCTATTAAATTCCTAGTGAAATCTGATACCCCACACAAGACACTATTAAATGCCAAGTTTAGAAGCTACTATATCAAAACATCTTACTCTTGGTAATTTAACTACTGTATGTGTTAGAGCATAATTATAACACGTTGTTAGTCTCATTCCTGGCTCTCCCCCTATGGCAAAGACCTGGGAACAAGGCTAGTACCGTATCCGTTCTAATTACAGTGCCGCCCTAATCTCAGCTCCAGCAGAGGGGTAAGCTTCTAATTAGCTAATTATTTAGTGTGTTATTAGTGCTACTGAGCCAGGAAGGGGATTCTTCCCATTCTAAAAGAATTACCAGCCGACATTGGCAGAGTCCTCAAAACTACTGTACAAGAGAACGTAATTTTCTGTTGCTCCTCTGCTGGCAGTAATCTCGCTACTGTAACTTGTCCTGCATCTGATGTTGGACCCCCCCGAACAGGTCTGCACTGACCACTGATGTCCATTGATGTCAGTCCATCAATGCAATGTACTCAGTGCAGCAATGCCGTTGGCGATCTCAGCACAGCTCTCCAGCTTTACAGAGGTGTCGCTATTGGCATAACTAGTATCACTGGCTCAGTGACTGTGCATCCGCACCATACACACAACAAATATTTACCGTACCATTGATTGCAGGCAAAGTTCTTGCACTTGTATTATATGCACGTGACTCTGACTGCTTCAAAATAATTCAGGCTGCACTCAAAAATTGATGCAGGCGGGATGAGAATCTAATAATAGTGTGGCCTAATTACATACTTGTATTTTTATTCAATGCACACACACACACTTACACACTCACACTCTCACACTCACACTCACTCACACACACACACACACACACACACGCACACACACACTCACACACACATACACACACACACACACACTCACACACACACACACACACTCACACACACACACACACACACACCAGGATGCTATCCTCTCCATCGGCTCTGCCATGACAGCAGTGGAATTTAAGGATGCAGTGTCCAATGGTCTTCATCTGGCTCTGCTCAATGTGGTAGGGGTATAGTGCCACCCTTATGGCAAGTCTAACTTAGACACGATTCATGCACAGCCCTGCTAAGAACAAGTTCCCCTGTTGAAGCCCAGCAGGGAAGACATGTTCCATGTCTAAGTCAGGTAATGAGTTGCCTGGCGTGTATTAAGAAGTCCACAATCATATTGGTATCCTATTTACTACTTTGTTAGTGTCCGATCATGAAATAAAGCCTCGCTTCCAGGCCATACTGTCGCATTTTACTGATCGTTTTCCATAAATTGTTGCGCTGCGTGAACAGTAGATACATGTACCAGGCCACTTCTCGAACAGCGTGGAGAGAGAGAGAAAGAGAACTTCGTCTTTTATGAAGTGATGCCTCGCATGGTAAACTGGTACTCGACCTATGCAAACCATACAATGTACTTTACGGTCGGAGGGCCAATATACGTAGCCTTGCTTCCAGGCTCCACTGCAGTTTTTTCTTGCACAATGTAAAACACATGGGTGGTGTTATATGTAAAAAAAACGTTGAGCAGTAGAGCCTGATAACAAGAACATGCATGCGAGGGCTTGGTGACGAAGGCTGGATATTTCCAATAATAAGTAAATACTAATCTCGTAGGAATGACCCATATCATGTAAAAGACGGAGCTCTCTTGGGGGTCACCTGAGATCCGTATGGATCTTGTGCTGGTGTTGGAGCCTTGCTTAGAGGAAGTTCCGTTTCTCTCCCCCAGTGCCATTCCCTGGTTCTGCTCCTGGACTTGGAGACCAATGAGTTGAGCTACTTCGAGACTGATAGAAATGTGCGTGCCATGCCCAAGTCAGGAGTTGCATGGTATGGCACAAACACCACTAATTTTTTATGTCAACCATGTACTGGTTAACTGACTCCATACACACTCACGCCCGTGCGTACACACACAGGGACGTTGTTCGGCGCCGCATCCCAGACATCTCCCGTCAGAGCATCCCAACTGGAGACCCCATCAGGGAGCTGTTACCAGCCTTGGGCAACTTGGAAAAAGATCAAGTTGGTAGGTAATATATATATATAGATTTGGAGTGGGTGGAGCAGGGGGCGGGGCAGGGAGGGAAGACTGGCGGGTGGGTAGAAGAGGAAAGAGTGTTATGTATGTCCAGTGAATTTGTGTCTTAGGTTAGCCAGGCTCCACTGCCCAGCGTTTTTTGCACTTTGGAAAAACACGGCCATGGGCCCTGTTTTTCCTGTGGCCGTGTTTTTTCCAAAGTGCAAAAAACGCTGGGCAGTGGAGCTTGGGAACGAGGCTATCTTAGGTTATTTGTTGGCTAGAGTGTTAAAGTGAAATAGCCCTTTACCAGCCTTGTTCCCAGGCTTTACTCCCCAGCTGTTTTTAGTACAAGAGTAAAAAATTGTTGTCTTTTTTATTTCGTGGGAGTGAACGAGTCTATCCTTGTATCAGGCTCTATAGCCACACTCTTTCCTACTTCCACTTCCTGTTTGTGGGTGGGGCGGGGTGAGCCACTTCCTGTTTATGGGTGGGGTGGAGAGAGTCTAAGAAGAGACTAGCACTACAAGTCATGCTATACTATAAGCTAAGTAGGCAATAGCATCTTTTGCCATTGTAATTAGCATTTCTCCACACACATGCATGCACACACACACACACACACACACACGCACGCATGCACACACACACACACACACACATGCATGCACACACACACACACACACACACACCATATATGTAGTTGTGTTATCACCCATCGTTGAGAAGAAGCACCAACGAGTGGTAGCTCTGTTGATGGTAAGGAGTGGCAAGCTGTTAGCTTTTGATATGGAAATATGCGTAACCCTTAATTAAAGCATTGCAGTTCGATAATACCTTGCCTTTACAGAATTTATGGTGCAGAATTGAGTTGAACACTTTGATCTATAATACTTTAGTCAGATTCATACCTATATATGTATATACATGTACGCCCCCATCTCATACACATACATACACACATACACACACCCACACGTACACCACAGGCTGTTTGCGAAGAGCCATATGAAATGCACAAGGAGAGGTTGCATATACTGGAGAGAAACGTATGCTCACACCCTCTGTAGTCTTGTTTATCAACCTCCCTCTATACTATTTCTATAGATACGTTTTGTGAAGAAGCTACATCTACCAATAAGATATAGCTTCATACCCAGGCTCAGGATATTTTACTAGTGCATACATGGTATTTCATGCAGAGTGGCCCGCGGGAATCGAGTTGTATTACACTGCTCAGCTTGACCAGTTTGAGGCTTTGAGAACGGCGGTCATCACTCTCCTGCTGTCCAATCAGCCTTACCCACTGTCAGTGAACCTCCCGCCGATATTCCCTCCTCTAGCTCCTCGCTACCACTACTTCTGTATTACTGCACATGTAGCCTCCCTAATCGCTGCTGCCTAGCCTCTCTGTAGGCAACTCCATCGTAGTGCATGCTCTTTATAGCTACTGCATGTACCTGGATATAATGCCGCGCCCACAGGAAATGTGCCACAATAATTGCATTCCTGTACCGTTACTTACATACATACGTACATACATACATACATACATACATACGCAGAGTCTCCATGTAATGCGATTAGTTGCCTTGCTTCCCGCTTGGCAATAACAGTTAGAGCCTGGAGCGAGGGCTCTCAGGGTGTCATACAGGATTTTAGGTTAGGGGGGGGGGGGGGAAACCGCGACCCATGGCGCTTCGAAGAAGCAGCGGTCACTAGGGGCATGCCCCCCCCTCACACACACACATCCTCTGAGGTTAATTTTAAGCTTTGGAACTAACCTTGACTGCCCAATAAATTTAGCCTAGTATAGGTGTTAGTTGTGCCAACTTTAATTTGGTATACTACTTTGTTTTAAGATAAAATTAATTTAATTCTGGTCTGATTAATTTAATTCTGGTCTGATATCTAGGGGGGGGGGAAACTTGGGTTAGGGGGGGATATCCCCCCCCCCCCCCCCCCCCCTGTATGACACCCTGGCTCTAACGTACATTATTGGCCACAGAAAGTTGGTTGCCTGAGAAACAGTCAAGGCCTTTTTTTTTTAGGCAGGCGATGTTGACACAACAGGCTCTAACTGACTACTGCATATCATTATTCAAAGCACAGGTACTAACTAACATTACAACCCTGTAATCCAGCAATCTGATTGGTCCACGCTATGGCCCGCTGAGACAGTGTTAGAATGTCTGAAGTGAACGTGTGTTTGTTTCTGCAGGTCCTTGTGGCGGCCTCTCGGGTGCTCAAGCACGTTGCTGCAGAGAAGGAGCGAGCGAGAGCAGAAGACATGCTCAGAGTTTGTGGTACGTGGTGGGCTCAGGAACATTTTCCCTACCTTACGGTGGCAATGAACATATAGAAGTTGCATTTGAATGTTTAGCACTGGGAAACGGGATGCCATTCAAGCTGTGTTCAGATGTACATCAGGGTTCTCCCTAGAAAATTTTGTCAGAGTGGTCAGGGGTTCATATGGGGGGGGAGACCTGGGATATCCCCCCCCCCCCCCCCAAAAGCTATTTTTCCTCCCCAAGAATTTTCACAACCAAATTTCAACATTACTCCAGAATGTTCTGTGCATATGCTACTTACTTTAGAATGGCTATAAATACCTCCAGAATGCCTCAGAATCAATCTCAGAGCTTCTATTTTTTTCAAAATAGCACGCCTTCCATGTCAATGCCAAACTTTGGAGTTTCCCCCCTCAAACTCAAAATCCTGTATGAACCCCTGGTGGTAGTGGCGGGGGAAGTCCCCCCACCTGCACACATAGTGGGAGCTGTGACGTGAGATGCCTGTTGTTTTGCTTTTCTTCTCTCAGGCTTACTCTGAGTCTAGACTAGCCTTGTACCCAGGCCTCCTCTCGCAGCTTTTTTCGCAGCCGTGGAAAAAAATGTGCCGTGTTTTTTTCCATGGCTGCGAAAAAAGCTGCGAGAGGAGGCCTGGGTACAAGGCTAAGTCTAGACTACCTGCGAAAATTATCCCAATTGAGCTTAAAGGGCTTCCTAAAGGTAGACTTCCTGTGGGACTGCATGGGTACTGCGCATGCTCTGTCTTATGAATAAACTTAAGAAGAAGCACGGCGCAGTGCCACCAGGAGCCCATAACGGCTCCTGGCGCCACCCTGACATGCTTTAGGGAGAACCCTGTACATGTACATGTAGATAACTTGGTCACACCCACGCACGTCCACACATGCACTCACACACTTATCCACAGGGGACTTGATTGATCTTGACATTGCATCACTTTCTGTGAAGATTCTAAAACATGTGAGTCTCACTCCCTCACATCAGAATCCCAGGCTACAGCAGTCACATGCCTGGATCCCAGGCTACAACAGTCACATGCCTGGATCCCAGGCTACAGCAGTCACGTGCCTGGATCCCAGGCTACAGCAGTCACGTGCCTGGATCCCAGGCTACAGCAGTCACGTGCCTGGATCCCAGGCTACAGCAGTCACGTGCCTGGATCCCAGGCTACAGCAGTCACGTGCCTGGATCCCAGGCTACAGCAGTCACGTGCCTGGATCCCAGGCTACAGCAGTCACGTGCCTGGATCCCAGGCTACAGCAGTCACGTGCCTGGATCCCAGGCTACAGCAGTCACATGCCTGGATCCCAGGCTACAGCAGTCACATGCCTGGATCCCAGTCACGTGCCTGGATCCCAGGCTACGGCTGTCACATGCCTGGATTCCAAGCTACAGTAATCTCATACCTGGGTCCAAGGCTATATTACCTCATGCCCAGGCATTCACGTGTTAACAGAAGGAGCTCTCTATTAAGTGCTCATGGAGTATAGAATGTGGAGTCATTTCAAAATATTCGTATATCATATTATACATGTAGCAGGAACCTTTTTTCAGGGACCAATTTGCCAGTCATTTCAAGTGGCAAAAATTTAAAGTGAAAATGTTACCCAGATGTATGACAGCTTCTTCAGTGGATTGCCAACATTTTTCACAACTGCCGCAGAATATCGGTCTACAGCATTGCCTGGTGGCTCCTGGCGGCAGTCTAGCTCGACCCTTGAGTGAGGGTCCAGCTGCACGAGACTACACCTTGGTTAACACGCGTACTATTCATAGAGTACACCAATAGTGGCTGTCCAAATATCGCGATGCAGATGTCACACAGAACAGCATGGCCTCCAAGCTTTCTCTCCTCTCCATCACTTACGGCTGCTTGATTTGCATGCTCGATAATGCAAGTGCTGATAGATTAATTTCGCCAAACCCGTAGCGTGAATATAAATCTGGTGAATTTTTCATGCAACACTACACTACTCAAAAATTTTACCTGGTGAAAAGTTTCCTGCTATTCAGTGTCCTCTAGCATTTCACACGCCTGCCAAATTTCAGGAGCAAGGGCCCACTCCCGAAAGTTTATCCATAGGTAGCATTTGATATTGACCTCTCTTTTCGATGCACAGTTGAAGTCCATTCTAAAGGCTGAGATGTGCCTGCTGTTTCTCATTGATGATGGAACGAATGAGTTAGTGCTGCAGGTGAAGTCACATGCATCACATGACATCATGTGATCAAAGTACTTATGTTGATCCTGTGCATGATTTTGTACAGGTATTTGATGACATGCCTCTGGACAAAGAGATTCGGCTAGCTGTAAGTCTGCAACTTTAATAATTAACCCTCTTACTGCCAGAGGCACGTATAACTGCCCTTATACTATATAACATATAACATATACTTATTATATTAACGGCTAATATTAAAAATACCATTACCGTAAGTTAATTAAATAACCCTTTCACTGCTGATTTCCCACTTCTATTGACTTCTATAAGGCTCATTTATATTTATTTGAAATGTAAGTATAGGAAAAACCACTGCACATATTTGTGAGCAGATTTGAGAAAAGGGACCACTTCGCGCATTTTTGTAAAATTTTCAATTTTTGCCAATTTTCAAGCTGTCACATCTCCACGTCCATTATTGCGACACAAATGATTCTTGATACAGTACAAGTACCGACCTTCAACTGAAGGAATCCCACGCTAGAAGTCTGCAGCTCTCTTCGTTTCTGTGATACTTGGTAGCACCACCATTTTAAAATCATCGTGTGATCGAAAAACCCACAAACTTGGCCCCATATCTTCTTAGCGGTAAAGCTGAAAGGCTTCATTTCCGGGTTATAGCTGCAGCGATGCCTCCTGTATAAACCACCCACATTCGATTTGGATAGCACGCAACGTTCTGGAGATACACCAAATTGAAGTACATGCAGTGAAAATGCACGAAGTGGTCCCTTTTCTCAAATCCGCTCACAACTTTTAGTTTAGTAGTGAGTGTGGTACTGAATGTCATTGCTTGACCGCCAGATTACAGAGAGTCTGTATGGTCGCTGCTACTCCACTGGAGAGAGGATCAACATTGCTGACGTGTCAAAGGTATGGAGCAGCTGAAGTATGATTTTCATGTTTGCTGGGAGTGAAACTCTACAACTTACACCTGTATTATTGTGACTGTTCTGTTTCATAGGATATGAGATTCAACCCCGAGATTGACATTGTGAAAGGTATATTCACTATAGCCTCAATTGTTAGCCTTGTTCCCAGACTCCACTCTGCTATTGTTTTCCACACCGTGAAAGAAGTTGTGCAGGACAAAAGCTGGGGTGGAGGGAATGAGACCTCCACTTCTCCTTGTTCTTGTCTTCCCTCATCCCCTCTCTTTTTCTTTTCCTTCACTCCTAACTCTCTCTTTCCTGCTACCTTCTTTTCTCTGCTCCCCTGCCTATGCTCCTCCCTCTCCTCTTGCCTTCTCTCCTCCCTTATTTCCTTTCTCCTATGCTCCTTCCCCTCCACCTACGCTCCTCCCTCCCTCCTATGCTCCTCCCCTTCTCCTACGCTCCTCCCCTTCCTCCTATGCTCCTCCCCTTCCTCCTATGCTCCTCCCCTTCCTCCTATGCTCCTCCCCTCCCTCCTATGCTCCTCCCCTCCCTCCTATGCTCCTCCCCCTCCCTCCTATGCTCCTCCCTCTCCTCTTGCCTTCTCTCCTCCCTTACCTCTCTGCTCCTACCCTCCCTCCCTCCCTCCCTCCCTCCCTCCTCCTTCCACAGGCTTTGAGCCTTCTGCACTGCTCTGCATGCCAGTAAAGAACCCCCAGGGCACAGGAGGCAAGGTCATTGCTGTAGTCGCTGCCTGCCACAAGGAAAAGAGCAGAGTGTAAGTGGGGCGGGGCCAGCATCCCTCCCTCCACCCACACAACTAAGTTATTAATGAGTTGGTAATGTATGTCTTCTTTATTGTAAGTTCTCGTACGCACACTGTACTACATTCCAATCAGATTGGAGTGTATTATGTACCATTTATGGTAATAGAGATGTGTGTGAGCTTTTTTATTTGGGTATGAATATAATTATGCTTAACAAATTTCAGTAAGTGGCTACCAATAGGGATAGTCAAAATAATTAGAATTCCCTCTCTCTCTCTCCCAAATAACTACCGCTTGCAGTCTAGATCTAGTCTCATGACCAGACCACATGGAAAAGGAGTGGTCTGAGAATACTTCTATAGCTGTGGCGGAAATTGCCATATGTCAGTATGTAGTAAATGAATGAATCTCATTAATGTCAGAACTGATTTAGAATACGAGTGTTCCCAGACTAGACAACTCGTTTTTCCATGTGATCTGGGCACGATACTATTTGCAGTCATGGTGTAGTGCAACTCTCCATCTAATAAGGTTTAGAGGTAGGTCCTGTACATGTCTTCCTCCAGGTTCACCTCTCGGCATGAGGACAACATGAGCTTTGTGCTACGCTTCTCCTCCAACGTGCTAGCCAACACCCTGGCCTATGAGAGAGAGAGGGTCCTCAAGAAACAGAACGAGGCTCTCTTGCAAGTTGCCAGAAACCTATTTGCCTCCCTCGGTGAGTTAGTGTCATCTGATCATCATGTGAGTAATAGATGTACCTATCACATGATTATCATATGACTAGCTGCATGGTGATACTGGTTATGTGTACATATGGATGTGGTTTTAATAACATCACTATATTGTGACTACAGTCACAATCACAAACAGACCATATTTGGTTAAGATGACTTCAGGCATTAATTTTTGCTGTTATAGCAATAATTGTTCCTTGCATGTAATGTCTATCACCAAGGGCGCATAAACCCTAAAGGGGAGAGGGCATGTAACTCCCGTACTCGCTAATGTAAACAGCAAAATTCAAAACAGGCGACCGGATATACTATTATTAGATCGACGCTACTATTGTTAGTACAACCGTATAGTGAAAAAGAACGCAATTATACGAGTTTTGCGAAATATTGTCTAAAGCTGGCCAGCTAGATCGATGGAGAGGAAGCGCAAAGGACCGTCACTGAGTGAGTGTCAGTACGCCATCCAAGGGTCCGCGGCTGGTAGCGACGTCCCCATCTGTCTTGCGAGCCGCGGGTATAGCTCGCAAGTACCGTAGGCTTCGCACACGACCGTCACCACTGAATGATGCGGTTCGTCAGAGTTTACTGGCGAAACTCGGAAGGCCAGATGACGACAGTGGTAAGCTGAGTTGTCCACGCTGGCAGTAATGGGTTTAGTGTCACAGACGTACTGCGGTGTGAATGTTGCTAATAATAGTAGCGACGTTCTATAAATAACGCTATTTTGAATTTTGCCGTTTACACTAGTCACATGCCCTCTCGCCGCCTTCGGCGGCTCGATACGCCCTTGCTATCACACAAAAAGGTGTTTTTTTCAAATTTGGAGCAAGTTGGGCATTCAATGGAGTAAGTATGACCTGACTAATTTATACAAATTTTATAATGGGCCCATATGAGGGATTTGCATTGGAAAACAAGTCCCTCATATGGGCCCATATAAAATGCGTATATAAGTTTGTGAGATCATATCTACTCCATTTAATGTCCAATTATCTTTCTGTGTGTTGAAAAGTAGATGCAAGTAATTACTATAGCCATAGCAACAGAAATGCCTGCAGTCATTTTAGCTAAATATGGTCTATTGCCTCATTCTCTTTGCCACAGATGACTTGGATGTGCTTCTGGGAGAAATCATGCATGAAGCCCAGAACATCACACAGTCTGAAAGGTAAGAGATGTCAGTAGAGAAACGATCGTGAGAATAATAAAAGTTGGAATTGGCTAGGTGCTGTTGGGAAGTGCTACGGGCAGGTTTGTTAGCTATATACAAGCTTGCCTACTGTTCCTTAGCCTGGTCCCCCGGCGCGGAAAAGTCGACTTTTCCGCGCCGGGGGACCAGGCTAACTGTTCCTCTGCTCAGTAATCAGAAAGTCCTGGGTTCCAATTTTTTTCAGAGTTTCTTTATCTCTCTTTGTTGTTTTTTTCCATCTTGGATGAATTTGCGTATATGTATCAAGGGTCTAGTACGCACTGTATGAAATACTTCTTCCCCTCCCCTCCCCTCCCCTCCCCTCCCCTCCCCTCCCCTCCCCTCCCCTCCCCTCCCCTCCCCTCCCCTTCCCTCCCCTCCCCTCCCCTCCCCTCCCCTCCCCTCCCCTCCCCTCCCCTCCCCTCCCCTCCAGGTGCTCTCTGTTCCTCCTGGATTCCCAGAAACAGGAGCTCGTGGCCACCGTCTTTGACAGTGACCTGCCTGGCAAGGTGGGACAAACATAACGATCAGATCATTTTCCAATTCAACTGTGTCTTTGTAACCGTATGCTCTCGGCATGTACTACCACATGGTTGTATACGTTAAGTTATGCTTTGAGTCCTTTTAGCCCTAGCAATGACTTACCGGTAATTGCAAAAGTGTATGATATATGATCCTGGCATTGCATACTGTAACCATGTGTAACAGCTCTGCTATGTCTTCAATGCATCATCCTTCCTGCTGTGTACCCATGGGCCACACATAGCCATGTAACTGATACATCTTGTTTACTTCTATTTGTTTCTTGGTTGCCCAGGGCGACCAAGAGCCCCTGCGGATCCCGATTGGGCAAGGCATTGCTGGCTACGTGGCCAAGACTGGTGAGTGTAGGTTCATGCACTGTCACTGCTGTAGTCCTCAACCCTACCACTGTGCATGTACATGTACATGTACCGGTATATGTGTGAGAGACTCGGGTTGAAATGTGATCCTCACATCACTACGTTAGAAAAAACTATTAATAATTACATACTGACCCCGCCCCAAGCTGTTTAAGCGCTGATTATCTGTGCAGCTATATATTGTAGCTAGCTTAGGCATCCGTTTTGTTGGCCTAGGCCTTAAACGTGATTGCTTTTGAGTATCGAATTTTGATGGTGGGCTGCGCGTAGCAAAACTCATAGTTAAATAACGATTAATAATTTCAAATTTCTCGTCACTATGCATACTTCCCATTCGGATATTTTGGCAAAACTTTCTCGGGAATCATACCTGTCGCTGATAAAAAATACCAGGTTCTCAGTAGACAAGAGAAAAAGTGCGGCCATGACAACAGACTTTGCGTGTTCTTGCAACTTATTGAGGTTCAGCACCCAACAGCGCTACTATATACAGCTTCTGCATTAACAGTGCCTTTGATTGGTAGTACTTTGACCTTGTCCATTCTCTTCAGGGAAACCTATCAACATTCGTGATGCCTACAAACATCCCAAGTTCTTCAAGGAAGTGGACAAGGCCACTGGGTTTCACACAAGGTACCTTTGTCTCCATCTCTCTCTCCTCCCTCCCTCTCACCCCTACCCTCTTTCCCCCTCCCTCCCCCCTCCTTCCCCCTCCCTCCTCCCTCCATCATTATTCAATACTGTATTTCTTTGTCTACAGGAACATCCTCTGTTTCCCAATCAGCATCAACACTGGAGGTATTGCTAATGCATGATACACTCACAATTAACTAATTCTTCTCAAGGGTGATTGCACATTGCACCTGAGATTTCGAGAGCAGATATTCTGAGGCTCTGCACTGACCATAGCACCAATGTGGGATGAATGTTTATAGAGTTGTCAAGACAAAGTGCAGCTGGTCTATAGCTACTTGCCCAAGGTCTTGATTTTCGTAGTACTCTGGTGAATAATGGTGCAAGGCTGTATTAGTGTCTATGTTCAAAGGGAGTTGCCTTAGGCAGTGTTCTACATTCTTACATCACCAAATATGGTATTAATCATCTCTACGTGTGTCTCATTTTCCCAGAGGTGGTAGGCGTGGCAGAGCTCTGTAACAAGATTGGAGGTAGGTGTAGCCAACTCTCAATGCCATATATAGTATAAAGATTGCGTTGTATGACTGATGCACAGCTGCCTGGGTTGAGTGCCTACTTTTAACTAACTTTGTAGACTGTTAAATGGGTGGAGTCTGTTTTGCACCAGCTCTCCTGTACTGGGTTACGTTGCAGAATTCAACGGTTCTTTTCACCACTAGTCTCGATTCTTATCTTCCTTATCCAGCCAAGTTCTTCACCAAGTATGACGAGGAGTTGGCCATGACCTTCGCAGTGTACTGTGGCATCAGCATCTACCACGTGAGATTTTGTGCTGAATTTGAGGCTATAAATAATCTCACATGCTTCCATAAGTACCGATAATGTTAGTGACAGTGATCATAGAATGCGGTGTAGGTCCTCAATATGGGCTGTACTTTCATTTGAAGCAGACAGCTGATTATTAGATTGGAA